>OZ026839.1:19178143-19863495 GCA_964023205.1 Lutraria lutraria | reverse complement strand
TGAGTAAACATGATCAATTAGAGTAGAAGAAGATAATGTAACTCTAGTTGGATTTTCAACAGTCTGAGTAAGGTGAAATAAATTATTCATAGTTTTCCAACTGGCTGATGAATTGCAAAATAAGTTAATATATAACAACCACAAGTACATGTTATGATGTATGACAATGACAAATGCTTTATTACTAAGGGCTACATTGGGTACACTATTCAGTTTAAGTGACAAACAATTTGACACCAGCACTCGTAAACAGTCGCTTGATTAAACATAAGTACATGTGTAAGCAACATTTTACTTAACACAATATAATTTCACTTTTTGAATATGCATACGTAATAGAATTTAATTATAGCTACATTTAACCTCTTTATTTTCAAGGTTATACAGGAACGTCCCATAAAATACATGAAGGATGCTTGACTAATACAAAAGAACGATTGTCATGTTCATTGAAAGGACTTTTAAAATGTTTTTCTTTGCCTTTTAAAACTACCTGGGTTATAATAGTAATTTACCTTAGTTAGTATATGCATGCATAGTTCGTGATAAGTGTTTATTAATTGTCTAACGTTCATAATCATTGTTAGGCGAGCATGATTTTTTCCCACTGCACGATTGAACTATTAATTAAACCTCTCTAGAGCAAAACCTCTCAACACAACAACATAGTTTTCCTACTCCTAAAGGGTGCATATTAAACAAGAAATGCCTTTAAAAAGAAGTTCTTTGTTAATAACACTGTTGAAACCCAAAGTATGATACTAGATTGCCGTTATAATACTGTGTGAACACCACTTATCAGCTAGCAGTCCAGATAGGTCACGCATTAAATGTAGATATTAGGGCAGCTAAATAAATTACGCATTTAGTCATATCTACTGTATACTAATTCAAATAAGTGTGAAATGTTTAATTTGTCAAGACCGGTTTATAACTTTATTTCGACCGATGTTATGTTCGTACATTTTTACTTTAATACAAAATTTACAACCACAAGAAGTACACATTAAACAATTGCGGACTCGCTATAAGTTAGCGTGGTCTTAATTTTTCTACGCTTGTAGATTTCACCCAATGGAATTTAAGGGTTTCCTCTGAATCATCCAATAGAATGAGGAATTTCTTCTGAATAATTAATACGTCATGTCAAGAAATATAGGTCAAAAGTGAGCTTAGACACCTTCGCGAAATAATTAAACTTATTAATTTTTATTTATTTGTATGTAATCAAAGCCAAAGTATATATAAAGTTGCTGACAGCGTTAGATGAAATCAATCTGATACACGTGTCAATACATTAAATTTTGTACATTGACAGGTGGTGATTCCATTCAACATTAGGAACAGGTTTCATTATAAAATTCAAATAAAGTTGAACATTAAAAACTAAAGCCATATTATAAGATTCTCCTTAAGGTATTAGGATCCTAGCTCCCACAATTATTATCTCAAAAAGGGCGGGCAGATTTGGGAAATGTTTATACTTTTAATAGGATTTCATGATAAAAATGATCAACCATGAGATTTAAAAGCAACAACAATGACATTCCTTCGAGTTATTTTCCCTTTAAATGTCCATTGAAGTCTATGGGAGAACTCAATTTTTATTTATTGATTACAGATAAAAGTTCATCCCTTTCAAGGAAAAAAGATGCAATTACACAATATCAATCTTATTTGATAAAGAAAAATATGGTCACCATGTAATATTTAAAGAATTATTTTCAACAAGGGCAACAACTCTTTCAAATAAATCAAAATGTGAATATAATGTAACTATCGAAGAAATAACTATAATTTGGCTATGCTATTTTTGTAATATTAACATTTTTGTTTAGCACTGAGCAGATATGCGATGTTAGGGATGTAATACCTTAAATATTGTTGACAATGAAGAACAAGTACCTTCAACACAGACGGGCATGGTAACTTGATATACATACAAGGTAGTATAAATAGAACTCGTGTCAGAATACAACAAAGATTTAATTTCAATGAAAGCCACGCTACAGTTGTAAATGTAATTTATCCTAAAAAGATGTACGATGATACATATGTACACGTATTCTCATACATGCGAAATGAATATACAAAAATGTATATATTATATATGCATATACAGTCAAACCCCTGAAAACCTCTTCCAGACTGGGCCAAAGGTCCGTTTTTTCTGAGAATTATGTTGTTGTTTTTTCACAGAAATTTTGAAGATTTTCGAAAAGAAATGTGACATAAAAATCGTCCGATTTTCGGGAAATTCCGGTTATCAAGGGGCTGTACGTTTATAGTAGCAGGCAGTATTGCACGGGTACCAAAACTAATTTCTGCAATAATGATGTTCGTGCTATCCTGCAGACCCCATTGAGGGTCACTGTGATATTGATGATCAAGTGATGGCTGCTCCTCCAGGTACCAGATACCTATACGTGACCATATAAAGAAACTTTTAACTGTGGCTACTCATGAAAAAGACCAACCAGCTAGGGTGATTAACTCAAAGCTATCGTAAAGCTTACGACTCTCATAACACGGTAGTAAGGACAGTGGTAGTATCGATTTTCGTGGCTAACCCAACGAGGTTGTAAGATATGGCGTTCTCGTAAAGTTGACAAATTTTCACGAGAAAAATATCTAGGTGATAAGAGGGTCGTAAGTTATGGACTTCTATTTGATTCGGAGGTTAATAATTTATCATCTTTTTAAAGAAAATGGCTTACATAAGTTGTACTTTTATGTAAGGATATATTAAATAAATAAAATAAATGAATCTTTACCGATTGTAACATAAACTAATGACGGTTGAAATACATTCTACAGTTTTTTGCGTTTGATACTATGCTGTATTTACGCGTGTTAAATAAATAAAAAGCATAAAATTTGATCTTGTAATCCGTTAATATTCATTGAAACATTTATCCGTTTCGAAGTATGTTGTTACTTTTGACGTGCGTTGCAGGAGAAAACAACTGTATGTATGCGTATTTGTATTATGGTTTGAATTTTACACGATTATTATCATGTATAATAAATAGTTTATAGATCTCAGCAATTTGCCTTGAATTCCACTATGAAGCATGCATGGCTAGATACAATATCCAGCAGTATAATGTAACCATTTAGTGTCGGCGGAATTGTGCTGCCTTTACAAATTAGTATGTACCATTCCTGATGGCCAGACAATATTTAAGAATATTCACCAAATACAATATAACATCACTTTTCCCATTATGTCAGATTCATTAAAACGTAATCGTTACAACCTTCTTATAAATTTTATTTATAACATATTAATTGTGAATGAATAATTCAGATTTGAGGCTATAACATATTTGTTCACATATCGACCAAAATGACGGATTTTAAATTTATCAAAAAATATTTTTTCTTTCGATATGTATAATATGATTGGTTAAGTTTCTTGAATTGCGAGAATGATATCAAATTAAATAAATATAATTTTGAAGTGGTAGTTTGAACAATGTTTTACAACTTTAATCAACGAAGACTTTAAGTATGTTATTTATTTTATATAAGATAACTATGCAATTTTAATATTAACAAAGAGTTTCGTCTAACCAATGGAAAAATAAAAATGGATTTAACAAAACCGTTTTTCAGAATTAATAATCATTATACTTCAAACCCTTTTGCAGAATTAATATTTTTGACATATAGTGAATATTTCACGATGAAGTGAAAACAAGAGGGCCAAGATGGCCCTATATCGCTCACATGACAATCACTGTTCACTCATTAAAACATTGTTTTGAACCGGTGACCTAGTTTTTGACCCCAGATGACCCATGTTATAGTTCAATTTTTAGGTCAGCTATGTTATTGTATACATGGACGATCTCATTTATACATGTTTAGGTAACACGAATACTGTTGTAATTCGCTATAGACCAATTTATGAAGCTTTATAATCACTGTCCTCTGTAGCGCAATTGGTAAAGCACAAAGTTATTGAATCTTGAGCACTGCGTCTGGCATTAGACATTTTATTTTCATTTTTTTATTTTCATTTTTAATAAAAGTTAACTTTATATATATATCGATAAGAAATGATTTTATATTTAAATTGTTCCGTTAAATTAACAAAAATATAATAACCTCACATGGGTAATTAGGATTTGTATATTTCAATATAATTATCATTTCCGGTGAAAAACTAGGTCACTAGGGCAAATTGCTGGAAAACCTTGTGAACACTCTAGAAGTCACTGTTTTGATTGGATGATCATGAAACCTTGTCAGAATGTTTGACTTCATAATATCTTGGACGAGTTCGAACATGGGTCATCTTGGGTCAAAAACTAGGTCGCTAGGTCAAATCTTATGAAAAACCATGTTAACACTGTAGATTTCACAGTTATTATTGGATCTTCACCAAACCTTGTCAAATCGTTTGTTTTAATGATATAACGGTCAAGTATAAATATGGGTCATCTGGGGTCAATAACTAGGTCACCAGGTAAAATCTTAGGAAAACTTTGTTAACACTGTAGATGTCACAGTTTTAATTGGATCTTCACCAAACCTTGTCAGAATGTTTGCCTCAATGATATGTGGGTCAAGGTTGAACATGGGTCAGCCGGGGTCAAAAACTGGGTCACAAGGTCAAATCTTAGGTAAAAATCTTGTAAAAGCTCTAAATGTCATGGTTTTAATTGGATCTTGGCCAAACCTTGTTAGATTGTTTGTCTTAATGATATTAAGGACAAGTTCAAATATGGGTCACCTTGGGTCAAAAACCAGGTCACAAGGTCAAATCTTAGGAAAACCTTATTAACACTGTAGATGTCAAAATTTTTTTTACATAAATAAAACATCTATACAACTAGAAACAACATGTATGAATTCATTAATAGCAAAATCAGACATTTTATATTAAAGATAATGCACAAAAGAGTTAAAATAAACCCTTATTTCCATTGCAGTCAATTATAAGCTATACAAAGCTAATATTTACTTATTTGTATACTGACTAGAAATGAATTCTGTATCTGTACATGTGGTCATTGAAATAAAATATTGAGTGATACAGAAAGATATTTAGATAACTTGTATAGTACATCCTCTCCAAAGCAACACCCACTGAGAGAATCAAAATTATGTTGTTGTTGAGAGGTTGTTGCTCTATAGAGGTTAATAGTAACAATGTACAATGGGGAAAAGCATGCTGTCATTGAAGGGAGGTAATGTTTCTAAATAGTAGGTCGCACTGGAGAGGTTGTACTGTATAACACAAGTTACCAATCATATAAAATACATAGTATAATATTGAAAGACATTTTAAGACTAAGCAAATTATAGTTGAAGCTATATATACATGTATATGTAATTTTCTAAGAAGTTGACTTATTTGGTGTAAATGCAACATTCAATCATTTGTGTCAATCAGTCTATGTCAGTGTCAATGTAAATACTAAATTGTAAAATGTATTTTTGTGTATGAATTGTTCAATATTCTAGCTCGTCATGTTAATTATCACTTCATAATAAATGCAAAATTTCAGTCAATTTAATCAATTGTACAAATGTTATATCTAGATACAAAAAAAAATGTAGTCCAAAATACATGTGATGACTAATTAGTTTACCTCACTTCTATTTTTCAGAGTATTTAGATTTCATTAAGTCTCATTTTTTTAACTGTGTGAATCATTGGAAGACATATAATTATATAGTTACAGGTAGTCATTTATCATATTTCAATTAGTTATATTAATAAACAAACAGACTCGGAATGACTATGCTATGTCTTTAACATTATAATTGTTTAATGAACACTTATTATGAATTAAGGTCCATGCATGTTTTATAATTGTTAAAATTGAGACATGATTCAAATGACTGCTGAAATTACTGCTTTGTTAGTAAAACTATGTTTACAATTATCTAGAATTTGTTGTTTAAATAAATATTAAAGAGGTGTATACATAAATAAACAGTATAATAAATAGACAAATGAAAAATGCCTTGATAGATTTATACAAACTTTGTATTCATAGCATATCCTCCATCGCAACCAAAGTACCTCCATATCTGTCGCCAATTACGGGATCAGTTTCAACAGTTTTTCCATAATGTTTTATGCCTGCAATATGAAATAAACAGTCAGACATTAATACCTATATACATACATTTTTATCCATACTGCAATGTCATTGTCTTTGTGATTATTGTTATTATTTAGATTATTATTGTACACATGTACTACCACAGAAACACAATATCTTAATATTATTTGTCAAAGGTATTTCCCAATGTAGAATGATCAGACATCTAAATGCATTCATAGAAACTAACTACTCTTAGAAAGTCTCTTAAATCACAGTCAGAACAATTGTGAAGTAAATCAACTGAAAATATCATCTATGCCACATGACCCAGATATATTCTTCAGACATAATAAAAAATATATTCACATGAAAGGAATGTAGTACAGAATTTGAAGATATACATAATACAATTTGTTGGATAACCACATGATATGCCTAGGTCAGGGAGCAAGACAGAAGCACGATGGGTATGTGATATACAGTCACTTCTACCCAACTAGATAAATGTGAATAACCGAAATAAATGAACACCTTGACACAAATGAACAATTTAAAACTTTTCTATTCATAAAGATATTTTAAATATTAAGTCTTACATTTTGCCATAACAGACACTAAATTCTTAGATTATCGAATGTATGGTGTACAGAATATTATGAAAAAATCTTAAACAACAACAACAACATAAATTATAATAATACAATGAAATTCAATCAATCAATATCTTTATTTCCTCCTATCAACAGGAGATATTTGAGCATATATAAACATGAAGTGTGTACCTTGCTCAATCATCAAGGTTGTATATTACATTCTTTGTCATGCAAATCTTTCACAAGTTCCCCCCAGGCTTGTTGCTAGGTGATATGGTCTCTATCAAAAATGTGCTGCAGCTAAGGTCATCTGTCAAGTAGCAATTAAATTGCTCATTGTGTCCATGTACAATTCCTAAGAAACAAAAATGGAAGAAATTACAATACTATGTACACTACAGTAACTATGCTATAAACAGGATAATAGGAGTCCTCCTTTGAAAACATAAAATATGCATAACAATTGTTTGAACTAATCTCAAGTACAGTCAAACCTGTTATCAGCCACCTCAGAATAAAGGCCAACCTGTGAATATAGCCCATTATTTCAAAAACTCAAATCAATTATTTAGATCAAGATGACTCCAAATAAAGGCCACCAGTCGCTAAAGACCACATTGTCTTTCCAAAGGGTGGGCTTTGTTCACAGGTTTGACTGCATATAAATAAAATTCTACACAATAGGGATATCTTAAACATCATTTCAACTTACGGAAGGTCACAATAAATGTCATCATAGGATCAAACTTACTCTGGATTCGACAGAAAAAAAGATAATTGCTTTAAAATTTTACCTTGCTTTTCTTCACCGCCACCATTAATTTTGTATCTGCTGCTGTTGAGATGTTGTTGACATTGACAACTTTAGCTATGCTTGATGTCATTGTAAGTGGTGATGATTTTTCTGTAAAAAAGACAGGATATTATAAGTTGCACCCTGGAAATAAGTCGACTGAATTTAATTATTTTTAATAAATTTAATATTTTTAAAAAAAGATCACTTATTTCCAATCAGTGATTATGGTTCACAATAATTAAAAAAATACTTTGTATAATGTATAATATTGTATCATGGTGTAACAAAAAAAATCAATGAAAATGTTTTGTTAATCAGTCGGTAACAATATGAAGAACAAGATTTCCGATAATTAAACTAGATGTTCGATCTATACAGTATGTCATTTTAATGTAATTAGAAAAATACATACATATACTTATCGTTTTGACATCGATGATAAACACAATCTGTGACTATAATAACATATGTCTGTCCCGTGTCTTGGTTTTTAAAATTCAGCTCGCTCAATTTCCATTCATCGGCCGCCATCTTGGAAATCATAGCGATTCACCAAAATAGGTGTATCGCGAGCGCTCGGAGTGCTCACCGAGCGCCCGTGTTTATAAACTGTTCAGAAGGCGGGCGATCGATTGCAGTTCGAGCGCTCGCATTGTTGAACACGCCTCTGCTTCATTTTGTAAAACTGTTATGTATGCACAATGTACATGCCACCTTATCCAATACACCATGACTCTGGTTCACGTGAATGACACTTTACTACGGACTTAAAATGATTTTGGTAATCAGTTTACAGTGATTACCTTTACAATGGTATCGTCCAACATTCGACCTTGGCTATAAGAAAATTGAACTATACACATTATTATCGATAAATAAACTTGTTGGTCACTGTAAAAGTTTAGGGTTTTATTTAGGTAGTTTTGTCATAAAAATTTTCATATTCCTCATGGATATATTTTGATATCATGTTAATATGTATATATTATATTTCATTGTTAAGTTCTTAACATGTATAACCACATAATCAATTATTTCCTTCTTGTCCTTTTTCTAATTTCAGGCTATTAGTGCTTGAATCAGCGTTGTTTCTTTTACATTGCTATGCTTGAATCAGTCAATATTTAGCTATTTTTGTTTACATAAATGTAAAAGTTAAACTTCTAAAATGGCATTGAGTTTACCGTAATAATATTATTAAAACGTTATGTCTATACATATTCTGTCTGCTCAATATCTGTATACTACATAGGTATAATTCAAATTCTATACTGGAAATACTTCAGAATAATAAGTTTCTTTTTTTTGTATTACTAACGACTGATATACTTCCCCAAACCGTACCATTAGAACCTACTGAAAATATTTTTCTCACTTTTTCTCACCATGTACATTGTTTATATACTATTTATTTGTATACCATTGTATCATTTATATGATAAATAAAATAAAGTTGAAAAAGTTGAAGTTGGTAAAGCATAAGGTTAGTGAATATTGAGGACTATGTCTGATGTTGAATTTCATTTTTAACTTTATATGTATCGATAAGAAAATAATGTTTTAAAAGTTTTTTTTTTAAACTGTTCCTCGAAATTAACGAAAATATAATAACCTCACATCGGTTATTAGCATTAATATATTACTTTAATTTAGGAGCAATTGGTAGAAAACGGTTTAGGTTAATACTTAGTATTTGAAATCACTTTTGTATTCGCGATTTCGTGCAATAAAATGTATTGAAGAAATGAAAAAAGAGAAATACATCAGAGAAAAAATGCGTTTCTCCATTCCTTTTTCTCTTTTGAAATACAAAAAGGTACAATTCAGCGTGTATGCATACATGTAACAAGGACAAACATATTTCAATAAATGAATTATAAAAATAATAATTGTATATAATTACATAAAAAGAAAGTGCCCCTGACTGAGTTCGAACCACTCATATCTGCATCAATTTGTACAAATATTATGTATGTACATGCCACTTCATCCAATACACCATGACTCTGGTTCGTGTGAATTACCCTTCACTACGGATTTAAACTTATGACCAATCACATGACAGAATCAAAGTACTGAAAGTACTGTCGGAACTTGATTTTTCCATACGAAGCAAAAAAGAGAAATGTGTACCCATATCGTTCATGCCCATGCAAATATTTTAAACATTTACAGTACACTTACGGACCGATTTTTCATTCATATTGTAATGCAGGTCATATGCATGTATATGTTTAGCACATTAATTGAAGACAATTTAATTGCGTTAAAAATTCTTTATTGTACACAAACTAGTGAACAACACATCAGTAACAGTAAATACCAACATCGATTCTTCTGATTTTAACACTTCAGAACATCGTCGCATTGAACACAATCAGGGTCACTCAAATTAAAAAGGCCCTGACCTATTTGACCTATAGTTAACCCGATGGTGCACGAGATTCAGACGTGATCAGGTAATTATAAATAAACTTGCATAAAAAGAACTCTTAAACTTTCATTTTTAAAAGCAAATAACCAGTAATTTACGTGAGTATTTAGCGACTCGAATTATTATTCGTAAGCCGCAGTTTACCCGACATGAACACATTCTATAAATAGCGATTGCGTCATCAAGCTAACACTAGTTGATGTGAATATCACGGAAATACAATTAGATGAGAATTCGTCCTGTTATATTAAGATAATGTTAAAAAGGCACAAAACACATACATCGATGGTAGCTAGGTTGTTGCAAATCCATACACACGTCCGTAGAGATGTTTACGGAAACATGATATGCAAAACAGTGGATACGCGGTTACAATTCTACGCATTTGAATATATCTCATGTATTTACCGACTAGCACTTATACATGTAGTTACTCTTTTCATGTAGTAACAATAAAATTATTTGAATTATGTTTAGATCCGACACACTTAATTGAGGAAATATTCCAGATACATCTATATAATCACACCATTTAGTTGCGTACAATTTCCTTTATGAGGCATTCTTTTAACCAGGCTGTTATGGAGTCCAGCGACATTTGCTTGCTCATCGACTTAAGGTAGTGTCACACTGAACTGCGACACCTGGAGAACTATTGGAGACACAAATTTGCGGCAAATTTTGCGAATTTTAGCGACAAAACTCGCTCGGGTTTCACGTCTAGCTTTATACCAACGACATGAATGCGTATGTCGTCCGAATGTTATGCGAATGTCGTACGCACTTCCTGCGAATATCTGCTGAAGTTCTCAAAAATGTCACGAGAATGTCGCGAGAATATCGCACGATACCTTTCCGTCATCTGTTCGACATATTTGCGACATTTTTGTGTTTGCAAAATTCGCGCGACATTCATGCGAAAATCGCACGACAATTGTGAAAAGCAATTAAGAAAGAAAATGCGACAAACTCGAATTTCAGCAATTATCAAGCCGTTTGACGACGTCATTTGAGATGTATCAACTCTTGGTTGAAAACGATAATGCCATGCTGAAGTCCACAGTATGTCTCCTGTCCAAAAACCTACGACCAGAGCCAGCTGAGAACGGAGAGAAAGAAGGTCAAGAAAACAAAACGAAGGAGTGCATGGGTGAGAGAATGACTTTTAATGAGATGTATGAGAAGTTATGAAACACCTCTGAGAAAGTGATGAAAAGTCTTTCTTTCAGGAACTTTGTTAAGATTGTCCCAGAGTTAGTAAAAATTAGTGGAAGAATTATGCCATAGGCTTCAAGAGAAACCTTCAGAAAACCTCTATCCACTGGATTGAAACTTGCCACCACGCTCAGTACCTTGTCACCGGGGATTCGTACATTTCGCTGTTCTATGGGTTCCGGATGGCCCATAACACCGTCACTATAGTAATGTTGTACGAGAGGTATGTCTGGCCATATACGATCACTATCACGAAACAGCATTCAAGTTTCTAACAACAGAAGGGGGGTTGGAGGTGGCGGCACAGGGTTCTCCGAGCACTTCTGAACTTTGCATTACATTGAACTTCCATCACTGCTGTAGCAACATCGATGTCATCTCTGCCGAAATCAGGCAGCGTGTATAATGTACCATTACAAACGCTTCTACTCCATTATCATGCTGGCTCTTGTAGACACCAACTACAAGTTTATTTATGTTGATGTTGGAGCCTATGGTGCTGACTCTGATGCCGGAGTGTTTCGTGAGTGCGGTCTATAACATGCGTTGGATCAGGGCAAAGCTAATCTTTCTCCTAGTGAACCTCCATCCGGAAGTGACACTGACATCCCCTAAGGCTTTTAGTGGGTGATGACGCTTTTGCAATCAGACGTTGGATGAAGAAACCTCATTCCAAGAGAGAGATGGCCGAAGCAGCGTCAGAGTCCTCCGGATCCGACACGGCATACTCTGGGACAGGTTATGTTTCTGGGGGGGGGGGGACTTGGGACAGGGAGAGATTGGCCTTGTTTACCTCGTAGGGAATTTTTACAATGAGCGCGAGCCGTTGGCGAAAACAATATATTCTGATGTGTCACGTGGTCAAAATGACGTAATTGAGAACAAATTGCGACATAAATGCGATATTGTGAATAAAATGAGACATTCGCGCGTAACCCAACAAACACAATTCTACAAATTCTTTTGTCGCAATTTAGGTGCGGAATGCCGCAGATACATTGCAGTTTATATTTAATTTATTGTCAAATATATCGCAATTATTTCGCTCTTCACGAGGTCCTAGGACTGTCCGGTACCCGGACCGTCGGAATTTCTTTCTTGTCTGAAATCGGTCGCATTCTAGTTTCATAGGTCGCAATCAACTCACAAAGGTTCTCAAATTTCTCGCATGTCTAAATTCGCGGAAACTATATAGTGAACGGTTGGAGATGGGTTCGCGACCTCAGCGACGATTTTGGGAATATATCGAGAGAAATTTTGTCGCACGAATTTTTTCAACATGTTGAAAATTTAAGAGACAAGAAAACGAGGGCCTGCGACTCATTCGAAGAAATTAAGAACTTTCGCGACAGTTTTAAAACTATCTCGCGAATGCCGTTCGCAAGTGTGTCGCTTACAGTCGCAGCCCAGTGTGACAGGGGTTTAAGGACTTGATTTTGATGTCTAAAACACGTAGATCACAGTTAGCCGTTGTAAAAACATTCAGTATTACCTGTGGTCTAAGTTAGATAGATCTCTCGTAACTGTTGACTATGAAATGCGCTCGCCTCTAAATTTCATAGACAACAGTCACTCGTGATCTATCCTATACATATGGATAGAAATCGAGCAGTGTGTCGTGACGAAAGGTCGAGGATTGTTCCATTCTTTAAAATCATAGGCACTCGATTCCGTGATTTTTATACGTTTACAGACGTTCTTTTGCAATTTCACCCATCAAACAATGCAAATCTGTCGAAAAAAAATCTTCAATTTTTCCCTTATTGTGTGTATAAAAAACACCAAGGTAGTGAACTCGCCATCTTTTCGTTTACGGAAGTGACGAAAATAAGCGTGGGTCCCGGCTTTCCTTCTGCACGTGCTTTCCGGGAACCTTGCTTTCGTTGTAGTGTGCCCCAACGTTTTGGCAGCTTTTAGAAGGTCTGAAGATATTTGGTGAATCTTGACAGGTAATGCTGTAATAAGCATGTCCATTAAAGGGGTGTAGTACTGTCAAACCTGTGAACAAATGCCACACTTGGGAAATACAAAGTCACAGTGTGGTCTTAATTGAAGGTATGTGGCCTTTATTCGGAGATGGTCGCTAACACAGAGTTGACAGTATATTGTACTTCAAAGCGTCAATCTTAACTGACTGACGCTTCAATTAGTCATTGGGATTAATACCAATTTGACTGATAAACCTTTTGCTCAATATGTATTTTGTTCTTTAATAGACTGTTCCGCTAATACATGTCACAATAAATGATAGTTAATAATTAGTAGAATCATCAAACTTAATATGATTCAACTCCGCGCGCATGTCTGTAATTACAAGCGCCTGACAGCGAAGACTGACTCATTGAAAGATTTCATTCTATGTAAGGAACACGCTGGAAACACTGTTGTCAGGTTCGATATCAGAGAAATGATCATATGATGAGCGCATGATGAATAATTTCCCATGTTTAAAGTACTGTTTAATGTACATTTTGTATTTATCAGAAAGTACCCTATTAGATATACATGCGCATACGAGGATATGGGTAAACATACATGTACATATTTGAATCATATTAACTCGAGTGAGGAATGGGGGCGTGGTACTGGGTGGAGAATGGAGGGTATCTTAACATATGGGTATTTGGTAAATATAAATTTCTGTTACCTTTAAAAGAATGAAATGAGAAATCAAATTCCAACGTGAAATAAGTTAAAAACAGTGACAACAAAGTATATACACGGTATATGTAACCAAACAACCGCCCCACTTAATTGCCTGATTGTTAAACCAAACCAGTCTATTCTCTAATCGAGTGATACTGTATAACTTTATCTCACAAGCACCACTTAACATCTCGTACGTAAACCAGTCATACATATTTAGAACAGACTAGCCAGTATATTTAATAGTTATGATATCAGTAAACAATGGTAGTACACTACGTTATCGAGCACCTGTTAATGGATACACATCGTACACTTTTTTGACAACATCTCCTCGACTCAACGTTAGATTTAATTATTTCTGTATGAAATCGTCAAATTGATATAAAAGATTTACTGTTGCATATTATGTTTTCGTGAAAATGGTTTGTAGTAAGACTCTTTAGTAAAGGCCTGAAAACGGAATAAGTTGTGCGTGCTACGTCCCGTACTTTTCTTATAAAATGCCATAAAACATGGCAAAACTTCTTTATCGCACCAGGGAATAAACCGAGTGTATATGGTTACGGTTTCTAGTTTGTTTTAGAATATTTAGCTTCAGAAGTCAGTATTTCTCAGATTTTGTAGTATAAAAAGGAAATGGTACCACCCGGGCTCAATTTAAGAAATGATACCATCCGTACCCAGAATATTCAACAATTTCCTTTGGAGTAACTTATGTTCACATACTCTTGTAATGATATTTTGTATGCGTAATTTCATTTTAGATAAAAAGTATGCTATAAAATTATTTAATTTATGCTTCATACTATTTGCAATAAAGATATTTTGCGCTATTTTTTCACATGTTCAACTTTGGCGGACATGGCCTTATCGAGTATCTGATCAATTTTCAAGGGAAACAACTACAATTCAGGGGTTTATATAGACGATTCTATTTTTACGGAAATCCTCGATGTTTCTCGAATGAACAGTAACCAATAAAATAGCTAAAATGGGTTGACCAATCAGAACGCTGGAAATTTTAGACCGTACCTGTTCCTTTGGTGCACTGCATCATGGAACGGGAACCAGTTTAGTATAGCGACATACATTTTAACAAAAATTATAGAAGTACAGTATTATTAAATTGTCAATATATCATTGTAAAATTTAGTAAACTAATATCACAATGTTCCGATATTTCATTGCCATAATCAATAAAACAATTCCATTTCATTCAAACAAACATAATGTACATCTTTAGTAAAATAGTGAAAACTACAGCAAATGAATAGGAAGGCGTAGTAACTTTTTCGTTGTTTATTATCCAGTCATATATATTTAGCCAATTTATAGATTTAAAAACCTAAACCATAGTTGTATACATAAAATAAATCACTGTACAGAGTTTATTGCAATGATTTTAAATAAATATGATATTCAGTTTGTCTTTACGCATATCGCAGGTATTTTACAAAATAGTTTTTATTAACGATAAGGCATAGGCACCCAGTATATATAATTGTATCATGCAATGATCGAACAACCGAAAGTCGCTAATTAATTGATCACACGATCACACTTAGGTTTGCCATATTACGCAGTCATCTTAGTGTCGGTGCTTCTTTTTGAAGTCAGCTGTCAATTTCCTGTTTTCCTGTCTCGGTATCATAAAACTTGCTGTGACAGTATATACGTGTGACATCTTATCTGATGTTTTAATGATGTGGAATTGGATTAATAGTAGCAGATTGGGACCTTGGTGATTGTTTTAGGTACACGTACGATATAGACTAAATAAACAAAGTGTGTCACTTGTCTATAATTTGAAAATAAAATGTAAAATCATTATCATCAGTAAAAATCTATAAGAACTGTGATATAAAATTACTTTGTTTTATTTTTTTTCATGAACTGTTGCTGTTTATTATTGATTAACTATTGTTGATCGAGTCACACATGCCACAGATCGAATATGTAACACTAGTGAAAAATTCGACCGAATATATCACACGTGTCAGATGTGACATATTCCAAAAAGTGGACACAGGAATATGAAATTGACAACGAATACATCACATTAAATTTGTCATCATGCAGTTCTGAAAGGAAAACGTGGTTTTAAACAATCACATTCATGCAGCAAAGTTTTTATCACAACCAGCACACGATCACCACCACCATCATTATCATCATCATTACGAAGAAAACAAAGAAATTACGACGAGCACCATCATCATATCACACGCTGATGCATGTCAGTTCAAAAGCCAAGGATCTAAAAGCCCAGCTGGACCCGTATTCACAAACGTTCTTAGTTTTCCGAGTTAAGAATTTTCTTTATCTTAAATTTTGACTAAGACATAAGAAATGTCTTAGTTTTCATCTTAGATTTATTCTTAGCGTAAACTAAGACGGAATTATTCTTAGTTTGAAAAGAAATCTTAGTTTTGAAAATTTACCGTTGTCTGTCTGGTATATTTCTGCGTGTCACATCATTACTCACAGTTATGAGATTTAATGACAACATGCAGAGGCTCAACATATGGCTGTAGAATGTTTCATCCATAACTGAACATTAATGGTTAATAACAAAAACATCTTTCAGTTGTGCAGCATTTATTTCAAATTCATACAAATGCATTTTATTTTAAAGTTTACTGATATCATTTACTTCACTGAATTCATATTGCCAAGGCCTGATACAATTACATGTTTACTGGTAGTTTTAAAATAGCTTATACCTGTATTATACTCTATTCAACACACTGCACAAAAGAATAATTAAGTTATAATTGATGCTATACTAAATTCACAAATAAGTACTTGCATGCATGTGCTTTCAGCTGGAACAAACATCACAATATGGGCATTCACAACACAATTTATTCAAGGTAATAAAGATTTAAGATTATACAGTTGTCCTTGGATTTTATGTTCATATCAAACATTAATACAGCAAAACACTGGCTGAATATATTTACACCAAAAGTGTTCATGTAAAGCAATGTTTATCTGTCTGAATGTTTATCACATCAAAATCACATTAATCACTGGTATCTGTCTTTACTAATGTCACCATAAATTGTTTAACGACAGAAAAGTGTTTAAAAGTTCATAATCCTAGAAATTAATCGATTAGAATCCGGAATCTTCATAGATATAGAAAAATAATGAGTTCGACGAAGCATCCATTTTCGTTTTGTTTTTATCTAAGAAAATTTCTTAAAGTTAAGACACCTCGTACATTGACTAAACTTTTAAGATAAAAATCGTCGATCTAAGAATTTTTCTAAGAATATTTTTCACTCTAAGACGAAAGTTAAGAAAAATCTTACAAAGTTATCTGCAATTTTATGGCAATTTCCATCCGTCTTGATTGAAATGATATCTAACAAATATAATTCGACGTGCCCAATTGTTTGTGAGTCAATGTGAGATGCGTATAAAAAATCAATAATCAGGTAAAGTTAGCAACCATATTAAGGGATCTCAAAAATATGATTTTATTATCCGTCCTTTGTTTACACATCATTTAAAAAATAAATATACAAAGTAGGTAATCTAACGCATAGTTTAAATCACTTCCTCGAAATACTACGTTAGGCCCCTTTATTATTATACTCTATGGAGGCCGCCATAATTGTCGATAATGGAAAGCAAAGCCTTATCTATTTTCATTTTTATGTAGCCGACTTCTTTTCATGTTATCGTGAAATATTTCATGAATTATCAAGGAGTATTTTTTTAATTTTTTCTTTCTTTACCTAAACCAATGCCAATTTTCTTTAAAAATGGCCCAATTTTGAAGAATTTTCAGTCTCTTAACTTCAACTGAGAAAAGACAATATAAATCTTAAATGGAATTGCATGAAATTTTGTTTTTAGACCAAGAATAAAATGAAAAACATTAACCAAAAGTAAAACCATGGTATTTGATATTTATGTATGAGTTATCTGCCCTTGAAATGACCTAAAATAAACAAAGATTCAAATTCAAGGGCAGATAACTCAAAAACGAGATCAGTGACCCCCAATTTTTTTCGCTTAAAATGTTTCTGTGATCATATGCTACGATTATGCGAAGTAAAAAAATTCATTGATCAGTTTTAATTTTTCCTATATGTCTATGTGAAAAATGTACCGTACTACCGAAAACGTCTTTTTTCTAGATATTGCGGGATTTGGAAGACATTAACTATCATCCTGATATTAATATATTTAGGGTGAATTATATAAAAGAAATACAAAAAATTTACCCACTTGGATACCATAATAAATTTAGTACTCTCCGATATGTGGTTTGCATTCTCTTTTAAAACATATATAAGAGGATGCAAACTCTTGAGTGAGTCTGATGTAGCGTATATGCTTCGATCATCATTAGATCAGACTCACTTTTTGCGGCCAGCCGCATTTGTATGCATTTGATGAAGTCTTTAGAACATACCGGAGACAAGGACTTATTGACGGCGCCGTGCACGGCGTCGTCAGTATTGAATAGTGTTGAAGAAAGCGCACTGGTGTTGCGTAATCGATTTGGGAGAAGCTGGTATTATTAAAAAAATATTTTCTTTCTTTTCATCTTTTTCCAAACAACTTGATTTGACCTGTACGTATCCATAAGTGATAAAAAAATGTCGGAATATTTTAGATGTATGTTTTTTACCGTAACTAAAAAGCTTTGGAAATGTTTATTGTATATTTAACAGCTTGTCCCCAAACAGTTAGGCTATGCTTTTTTTATAGGTTCGTTTCTAAACCTTACTACCCCAAATCCAACAAAGTCCCGAAAACTGTTTCGAAGATTGTTTACGCTTATCTAAAAATCAGTTTTTATACAAACAATGGTTAAATTTAAAAATCAACGACATTTGTTTTTTCTGTACTTCATACAAGCCTGTATGATAGAGAAACTGCAGTTACAATGACCAAACTATGCAAATATGCATGGCCTTGTATACCTCATATCGCCTCGTACTAAACTGGTTCCCGCTGACTTATGTGTACATTGGTGCACAGCGACATGGACTGTGAACCAGTTTAGCCTCGTATTGGAGACCAAAGATGCATGTATTTATATACACATGTGACTTTTTTAAAAGGAAATCATCTTACAACCACAGGTAACTGTATCATGAATAGATTATAAAAATATGAAAAAAAAAATGAAAAAAGAAAATTTATTACTATATTAACATATTAATAAATATTTTTTTTAAATTTTGTTTTTCATATTTTTATAATCTATTTATGATACAGTTACCTGTGCTTACAACAACAAAAAATAAATCAAGGCATTAATTGATGTTTTTAAGATATATAGGATTATTCTTTAACGAATATTCACATAGTAACTTCAGGCATCTATTTCTTTTAAGTTATTTTGAATAAAGGGTATCCATGAGGTATTCAGACATTAGCACTAACATCTCCGCGTACAATTATCGGTTACACGGTTATCCCCGATTTTCTCGAATGAACATCAACCAATGAAATAGCTAAAACGGGTTGACCAATCAGATCGCTGAATATTTCAGACCGTACCTGTTCCTTTGGTGCACTGCATCATGGAACGGGAACTGCATCATGGAACGGGAACCAGTTTAAGATTGGAACCGGTATTCGACAAACAACGTTACAGCATAAGGCAAGATATATTTTTAACAATGCTGATCATTTTGAAAACAAGCGTTTTCAATCGAAGATCATGTCATTGTATTTTTCCACGATAATCGGACGGATTCTCATAATCTGATTTATCAATGAAGTGAAAATGAATTCGGATAGAACGTGCAATTTCGGATAAATTTTCATATCAAACTATTTCTTCGACTCGGAAACTTAACTGTATGTAAATAATTTTCATCGGAATGTCCATCTATCATTCAAAAGTGTATATACATATGAATACATATAACACAATTTACATTTCAGAAAGATCACCCCTGGGACGAAAGAATGGCAAGTTTCCTGATCCAGTCTAGATCATTCCGTCAGTAGCCATTGTAACATAGTGGCCTCATACATGTTTGTTTTTATATGTAAATATAATTGATGAATTGGTTGATAATTAAATGACTATAAGTGCATACTTGATAGAGAAGCATACCAATTAGGTTATGCACATGATGTGCACGTGCATTTGTATGTATGTTTAGATGGATAGTTTGCACTTGATAGTATTTGATTGTTGTGGTGAACTGATCATATAGTGACAGTTGTCTAATAATTAATAAGTAATTTTAGAATAAATTTATCAACATAACTCTTCACTTTTGGCAAGACGAAAGCAATATGACATTAAAGAAAGATCAATTGCACAATGTTGCGTGAGCCATTAGTGATTGGTTAATTAAAATTCTAACTTAATTCTCATTGGTCAGAAAACAAGGACCACCCAACTGTCAAGACACTTTTGGACATCCTATATGAAAGTTCGACCACAGATAGCAAGTTAGTACGATAGAGGTACGATAGAGAGTACGAAAGTTAGTACGAACGGGAGTACGAACGGAAGTAAGATCAGTATGAAATTGAAAACGGTACTCATTGAATTTAATTAATATTTTAATTTGGTCGCGGAGAATAAAGAACATTGAAAGCGAAGTACTGCATTATTTTATTTTAATCCAACAACAAGGGTTACGTTACAAGTAGGAAACTGTTTTGGTGCCGTGACCAGGATTCGAACCCGGTTGTCTACGGAGGATTGAAGCTTCATACTAAAGGTTGGTGAATTTTCTTTGGTTTTCTTTTTGTTGCATAACTTAGCCAACCTACCACGATTAGGATAATGATTGATTTAAATTTTTGATTTTGACAATTTTTGGGGGGTATTCGAATTTGGATTTAATTATTTGTTGATAATTGATTAATTGATAAAAATGGAACAAAATCAGGCAGAACAAGAATTTAAGGAAATTTTGGGATCAGTGGCAAATGAAATGAGGAATGTTTCAACCATATACATGGCACAGGGTATTTCGCAAGTGGTAAATAGTTTTGAGGGGCAACCTAAAGAATTTAGAAATTGGATCAAATCGATTGAAAAATGTAGCCAACTAGTTAACCTACCTGCAGACAAAATTAAATTTGATTGCTTTTCAAACAAGTAAGGTAGCTGTGTCCAGTTTTATTCAAAGATAATAAAAACGTTGAAATAAAAAAAAAATTAAAAAATAGAAAAAAGCGAAAAAAAAAATTATTCAACACTGACGTTGGTACGTCAGACAATGCTATGTTAGTTGATGAGGTTAATGTGCCTCGCAACAAAGTTAAGACTAAGAAAAACGTAAAGAAGGTGTCTGGGAAAGATAACAATGTTAAGATGCGAAATCTTTTCAAGGCACTTTCGGATTTGTTGTAAGGCTTTAATTGTTTAGGAGTAAGGTTGTAAATAATACATATCTAAATATGTCCTTACTTCCTGAAACTTTTTGATTGTTATCATTTCAGGATTGAGCAACATTTAGTTACGCCATGGATTTTAAAAGCATCTTTTTCATTATATACATTAGCCAAACTTGTGCATTTAGGATGAGTGAAAATGTAATATTTGACAAAACAAATGAAAACATGATTAGTAATTCTAAATGGTTAATTACGTTTATACATGACTTGAGACCATATGAGATTTTCTTGGATAAAATTGAAAATGACTTACGTTCCACTAATGAAATCTTAAAGGGTATTACTGATTACTACCGAAAAGACAATAAATCAGGTTATGTTTACACATTAGTAAGTTTAAATAAAGAGGTTGACATTATCTTTGACACAATAACAAACATGAGGAATAGTCTTGATGATTATAGATCAATGGGATCGCACACAAATATGTCAAAACGTTCATTACTACCAGTAGTTGGCAGAATATCTTCATTTTTATTTGGTACTTTAACTGAAAGTGATATAGAAAACATAAATAGAAATGTAGAAATTTTAGCTGAAAATCAGGATAAAATAATACATGATCTAAATAAAAGTATAACACTATTGAATATATAAAGAATTCAAATTTCAGAGAATCGTAGGACAATAATAGATTTAGTGAGATCAATGACGAAGTTGGATACAAAAATTAAGGAAATTAAAGAAGAACTTGTTAAAGAAATAACAAATTTAGAACAGTTCTTGAGTACATTCTTACAGTTTAAATTAATCATGGATGAAATAAAAGAAATGCGTCAGGATGCATTGTTTTACTTAGGGAATTTGAGAAATGAACTAAGTGTGTTATCTATCAATAAATTAACACCTAGTACTATATCACCTAAAGATTTAAAACAGCTATTGTTCGAGATCGAAGATAAATTACCTGGAACAATGAAATTACCTGCAAGCCCGAAAACAAACATCTGGTACTTCTATAATACGCTTCATTGTGATGTATACGTTAAGGGAAGCAAGATAATGATAATCTTATCTGTTCCGTTAATAGATATCCGTAAAACTTACGAACTTTACAAAGTAACTAGTCTACCCATGCCATTGAAAAATGTAGCTTTAATTAATGGTAAGCCGCATAAAATGATGGCTAGATATACAATTGAGACAAGGGCATTTATGATAGATCGAATGAGAACACGATATGTATTACTGGACAATCATGAATACAATCAATGTAATGATAAAAGATTAGGATTCTGTAGCAGCAATACCGTAAGTTATCCCGTAAACTGGAGTAAATCATGTGTCATTGCTTTATTTTTAAAACGAGAAGATAATATCCGATTGTATTGCAAAAGTGTTGTAATGTTAAACACTCAATTACCATACGCAGAGTATTTGCATTCTAAGACTTGGGTAATTGGGACCTATGATCAATTGAAAATTACCATAGTTTGTCAAAACAATGTAACTGATGTCACTGTACATCCCCCTATAGATATAATAAGTTTGAACCCTGGTTGTAAGGCGTCAAGTGATTACTTTGAATTAATATCACCTTATCGCCAAGAAGTTATGTTTGATAAACCTGATCCCTTAAGTCCTGTCATAAGAGATCATATTTTGTCTAAGGTAGGGGTATGGCATAATTTCACTAAAATGTTTCCTAATACAACAAAATTTGAGTTGCCAGAAGAACTGAGTCACTTGAAAGAAATACCCATGCCTTCATTCATATACCATGTGGGTAAATATAGAAAAATCGAAGTAGAATCTCATACGATGTCTGTTGGGACATATGTTGCTATTATTATTGGGGTTATTGTCGCTTTAGGCTTCATTTGTATTTGTTGTTTTAAACGTAAATTGTATAAACATTTAACTCATTGGTTGGCTAAGTGTTGTAATGATGAGATTGCTGAGGATCAGGAGCCTCCTGATGTTGTGGTGCCGATGTCATCCAAAGATGATGGGGACGTTGTTATCAATCCCGAGAAGCGGTTAGCTTCCGCATCTGGCGACCATGATAGAAGAAAGATGTCTTCCATATTTGAGACGTTAATGAAATGAATGATGAACTCTAAGTGCACAACATTTGTACATAATCATTAGTATGTGTATCATATATTTTAACTATAATTATTATTGTGTAGGATACAAAAGTCCACGGGGATATACTCCTCAAGAGGCGTACCCCTTATGTGGCAGAAGATAATTTAAGTTAAGTCTTAATATAGAAAATAAAGTCCACGGAGATATACTCCTCAAGAGGCGTGCTCCTTATGTGGCAGAAGATAATTAGGTTTAATCAAATTTAGTACAAATACGAATATATTACAGATAAACGAACATTCCAAGAAAATGGAAATACAGATAAACGAACATTCCAAGAAAATGGAAATGGAAAAATTTAACGAATTTTGGAGAAACTTTAAAATTACCAACAGCATCAAAGAAGATAAAAACGATATAAATACCGAAGATGAAGATGATGATTACAATCATAAGAACAACGACATTACAATGGTGAAGACAAACCACGAACCCAATTCCACTTATTACGCGAAGACGAAACTATCAACAACAACAACGACAACCACAATAACTTCAAAAACCTCACCGATGTGAACGTTTTGTGCTGTAACATTTTGAAAACTGTTATATTTTAAAAAAGTAAAATTCATTTCAAGGATGTGCCTTGATAGGACATTAATATTGTATCCAATTATAAAGTATTGTTATTGAACTATATTTCGTTTATGTTATGATGTTTATTAATGAGGACACTATGTTACGAGACATTTGAAAAATTTAGTAGAAAATTTAATTGAGTTAATTTTCTTAAAGTAGGGGAGGTGTGTAACATAGTGGCCTCATACATGTTTGTTTTTATATGTAAATATAATTGATGAATTGATTGATAATTAAATGACAATAAGTGCATACTTGATTGAGAAGCATACCAATTAGGTTATACACGTGATGTGCACGTGCATTTGTATGTATGTTCAGATGGATAGTTTGCACTTGATAGTATTTGATTGTTGTGGTGAACTGATCATATAGTGACAGTTGTCTAATAATTGATAAGTAATTTTAGAATAAATTTATCAACATAACTCTTCACTTTTGGCAAGACGAAAGCAATATGACATTAAAGAAAGATCAATTGCACAATGTTGCGTGAGCCATTAGTGATTGGTTAATTAAAATTCTAACTTAATTCTCATTGGTCAGAAAACAAGGACCACCCAACTGTCAAGACACTTTTGGACATCCTATATGAAAGTTCGACCACAGATAGCAAGTTAGTACGATAGAGGTACGATAGAGAGTACGAAAGTTAGTACGAACGGGAGTACGAACGGAAGTAAGATCAGTATGAAATTAAAAACGGTACTCATTGAATTAAATTAATATTTTAATTTGGTCGCCGAGAATAAAGAACATTGAAAGCGAAGTACTGCATTATTTTATTTTACTCCAACAACAAGGGTTACGTTACACCATTGAGTTAAAATACCAGCAAAAATAGAAACGTAAAAGAAAGGTATCTCCTGGAATCCACAACAGTCAAAGGTCAAAACAAGCCATGTCGGATTTGCTGGTGTGTAAAAGCATAGTAATAATTACAGAATAAAAACATTTTGACAATCAGTGACCTGTCCAACTGACTCATTTGATAGAGCCACAAGCTTATGTACCAATTGTTAGGGGTTCAAGCACTGACTGGCCCGACGCTGACAATTTTGTCATCAAACTCTGTTTCAACAGTGTTAGTTGCAGCTTACTAACAACCTAAACAAGGAGTTGGCGTGTACTGGCTAAACGTTTTACGGGAAAGTGTTGTGAATGTCATATTTTGATTTCTTTGTTAGTTGTCAATCCTACAGTTGGTAAACTTGATATGTTGTAATGTTTGTTACTCACCAAGTGAGGTAGACAGTAAACTAATTTAACTAAGAGTCAATTTTTTTTTATTGAGACAATGCTAATATGTTTTTTTTTCTTTGTTATTTCAGTGTGCTCCGGTGTCAGTGAACTTGCCAGTAAAATAATGACATCACCATTAAGGGAAAGATTCTGAACTGTTGTATGGAATAGAACCTTCAAAATGTTGCAATAAAGGCAATGTGCTAAGCCAGTCAGATTTCAGCAGTTCATGTAATTTCAAATGGCGTGGTACACTTGAATACCTGTTTTTATTTTAAATGGAACAACCCATTCTTGCTGATGATTTATTGGTCGTTGTTTTACCTACTGAAAAATCAGAAACACTGAAGCTGTAAAGTTTTACCAGTTCTTCGCAGCATTTATAGCATGCCAATGCAGTAAGAAAGCAACTACTGATGTCTGTTTCATTGGTGAATGTCTGTCTTAAATAACCCCATGTATCTTAAGCTGTTGAACTTGAAGCAGAAAACAGTAACTGATTAAAAACAGTAATATTGTATGATAAAGATTGCTGTGCATGTATTACTTATAATGGCATGGTGTTGTTAATTTCCAGTTCTGTTTTTTTGTCATACCTACACATACCTACAATATTTGAATTGTATTGAGTTTATTTCTTTCCACTATTATAGATCTATAACATATGTCTGAAATCTCTGATCTTTTTAAGTAAATCTACTTTTGAATATGAGCAGTTTTTAAAATGGAATTTTGAATAACAAGGTATTGATACTTTACTTTTAACAAAATTAAGTGAAATTAATTTACAATGAATTGATATGCCAATGGTCATAATTTATTTAGTTATCATTTTAGACTTTTAAAAAATGTTTTAACTAACACTGACATGTTCGAACAGGTACTTTAATGTGAATTTAAAGCCCCATTAGCTTTTTGGATCCAGGATGTTAAAATTAAAGTAGGTTTTATTTTACCTAGATAGATGTCTTATCAGTGTACACGATATATAGAAATGTAGCACAAGTCTTTTTTCATTGATATTGCTAAATAAGAAAATGCGCTTGACAACATTTTTGCGAGGTGTGGCTAAAGAAATTAAGGCCTCATTTTAGAGCATTATAAACTATATCCTTATATTTTATTATTATTGCATATAATGTTCTGTGTTATGTATTGCTTAATTTGAAAAGCTAATGGGCCTTTAAAAAATCAGTCTGTGACATTAATGACAGCTTTACATCTCTTCAATCTATTAATTTGTAATAAGGGCTTCAGACTATTACAAATAGCTCGGGTTATCAAAATTTGAGGGACTATATCCCTCCTGGCCATCATTTGTAAAAAGTTAATATTACACACTGAACGATACAAACATGATAATTGTATATTAAACAAAATTCTATTTAAAATTGGTTTTCATGAAGTCATCTTTCATTGTCTTTTGTGGGTGATACCAACTTAAATTTAAGTAGTTCTTCACATAAAATTAATGATGTTTGATATTTTTCTACAATGTGGAATTTTATTCAACCATATTTTATCATAGCAAAGTTGTATTTGGAAAAGAAATTAGCTAATAAAAAAGATAGGGTTGTATGCCTAGCACTATCATTAGTAAGTCAACACCAGGAATCAGGCTACATTCACCTAATTATGCTATTTGGCAATATTGCTAAAGCTTTGGTTGACAACTGATCAGCTGTGTCAGTGTTCTATATGAATATATATTACCATTGTGTCTGTACTGTTCCATGTGGATTTTTGAATTAGATCTTATTTAATGCATATTTCTTCTTAAAACTTAAGTAAACATGCCATCATCCCTCCACATGGTGGATAATCTCATTAATATAATTCACTTTTTTTTGTTGAATAAATATACATTAAAAAAGTTTCTGTTAACTTGTTAAAATACTTTAAAGCTTTACATCCGTAGAAGACCTGTATACATAGTCCCCACATCTACAACATTTACCTCCCTAAGTGGCCATCTTCAATGGCAAATTTGACAAGCAATGGTAGAAGATATTTATTTTGTTTTTGATAATTATAGATAAATAGGATATTTATATGTGACAACTTTATTTCCTTAAAGCTGGTGTGCTTATGGTTTTTACAACTTCATAATTAAGTTATCTTTTATAAATTGAGTTGTTTAATAACTACTTTTCTGATTTTCTTCTAATAAGCACATAAGAAATTAGGGAGGTAAATACTGTAGATGTGGGATCTATATTGATTTGAGGTCATTAGGTCAAGTGACCTTTAACATGATTAACCATTTTGCTGCCATGGGATCATACATGCTTTACAAACATCTCTTTTTCATACATGCTTTTGTTTGCTCATCTGTCACATAGTAACATGATGAGTGGTCGTGATCAACTTTTGTCCATACATGTGTATTCCAGTTACACTTTAACCAAACCTTGGAGAAATTTTGTCATGGTGATCATCTATAAAATCTACGTCAGGTTTGATATTGGGTTATGTGGGCATAATAGGTCATAAGGTCAAAGAAACGACTTTTGAACAGGTTACAATTTGACACAATCTTTATGAAAATTATTCACAAATTACTATGCCTGTAGAATAGCATTCTACCAGTTCAATCAGTTTGGTCTGAATATTTATCTTCAACAGGGAAATGTGGTAATTTTTTGGTGAAAAAGTAAGTCATATAATTTGACTAGTAGAACAACGTTGTGAACATACCAGAGCTCATAGTGTGTATTGATCCAACCTTTAGCGAACGTCATCATACTGTTCATTGTTCAAATTCATTACTGGCTAATGTAAGGTCAGAAGGCCAAAATCAAAGTAAAAGCTTGTACGCTCTGTACAGGTCACGTTATAAACACATGCTTGATCCTTGTGCAAAAAGATATTATGCTTGAACAAAACAGGTGCGCCGTCTTTGATGCTCTGCATCAAAATTAGTCTTGTATACATACGTGTATGTATATAAGTCCCTGCCGGAGAGTATGATGGTTTAGTATTCAAAAATACCCCCTGGACCTAAATGTTTTATTATTTATAAATATGAAAATTTTAAGATAAGAGATATACAGGACTGGTAGTTTTAAAAAGAAATGTAGCAGTAAGTTAAACTTTGGTTTGAATAACATAAAAATGTAAACAGAAGTGCTACCATTGCAGTAAGTACATTTGCCAACGTCAATCCGACATATTGGGCCGACGTAGGTGGATTTTTTAAAAAGTGTGTATTACACTTGGTGTTAATTTATTCAAGTTCGAACCTGTTCTGTAGACATGAATATGTAAAATATAAATGATAAACACGATGAATGTGACTCTTTATATTTGTTAAATCTCGATGTCGAGTAGATTTTCGTCGGATTGACGTAGGGTCGATATATGTATCAAAGTAGACGACTATATTTTATCATTAATGAGTTAACTGTTTTTACATAATCAATGAGGCAAATGAAAGAAGGGAAGAAGCAAAACGTTAATTTTGCATTATAAATTTATAATGTAAGTATTCATTTACATTTTGAAATATATTATCTTGGCTTATCTTAGATAACTTGTAACAAGATTTAAGTATCTAGGTCAATCGCCTGCATTAGTCATTTAGTGCTGACCGCCATATTTGAATTTCTTGAACTTAAGTGTCAGCAGCAGGTCGGATAGACTTAATGAAAATAACAAGTTTTCGTTGCAAGAAACATGTCAGTGAGTTTGGAAAATTACTTTAAAAGGCATACATCAACAACAGCGGGTGGATATTGACAGTAAATTAATTATCTTGGGAACTTATTTTAGCTTGTTGCTTTATTGTCACATGTTTTCGCGACTGTCTATAACAAAAGAAAATTGCTCATGTTACTAATTTCATGTTTATGTAGATTATCTACATTCAAGGAAGTTTATGTTATTCATTTGATTGTTTTACCATAATGGTTTATTTACACCAAAGACCAATGACCAGTATGTACTCAGTCTAATAATTAAATTCAAAATTATTTGTAAATCTCTGTGTAAAATTACTCTTATTTCCATTTGTCTCTTAATTGTTTTAGCTCCAGACCAGCAGATTTTTACAACTACAGTATAAAAAAGATGAAGCAGAATTGGTTTTTAAAGTACAGAAAGTGCACTAAGTTGCTAAATAATATATTAAACATGATTGATTGGAGAAAATTATGCACTTAGAGGATTCAAGGAATTACAACTTTAATTATACGAATGGCTATGCATTCAAATACGTAATAACTAATGAAAAAAAAGAACATAATACCTATGTATACGTGTCTTTAATTGTCATTTGATCATGTTTTCCCATTTCATTTTGTGAATATGTAAACGTAAATAACACCTTGTCATTATTTGGATGCAATACAAAGTAATTTTACAATATTTAAATAATAAAAACATAAGTAATTTAGCGACAAAAATAGAAAAAAGAACTTTCACAAATTTATGAATAACTATGATTTGATAAGATAAGACAGGAAAAGACATTGAAGAAATCGAAGTTACTTAAAACAATAACGTCTCCTGAGTATATAATCTAAAGAAAGTGCGAGTCTATATAAACGGATATAATAAAATGTATATACATGTAGTACTTATATGTGACTTGTATTGATGTAATTGTTAGTCCGTGAATAATCGATGATCTGCGGGTAAAATTGTTTGAATAGTTTTGTTTTATTTGCGTTCCCATGACTCAGTCTTTAAAGGGGCATGCCCTGGAACTGAATTAATTAAGCGTCTCGAATCGCAATGAAATTGGTATCATTTTAATGCCTAAATAAATTAATGAAAGTCCTGTAAATTATTTACATTATATCGTGCTAGTTTACTCAAAATACACATTTCAAGATTTACCAAAGCTGCCGATTTCGGCCTCAGAAAGTATTCGTCATTTTCACAACTCGACCCTTTCGGTATCTGTCAAAACCGAAAATATCGCGGAAAAAAATGTCAACCAACTGAAATGGTGAGTTTCGTTCTATACATAGCGTGACGTCACTACGTTTGTCTAAACTCTACATAGGACTGATTACTATCCACATTTAGATAGTTATACATACGTTAAATTATAGTTATGCGGAAGAATTAAAAATGTCAAAACAACCATATCGGTTGTATGTTATTAACAAAATGTGTTTAGTTATGTAAAATGAATACGTTATACCATTTCTATTTTTGTGCTTTTGTCAATAACACTAATTATTCAATGAAACGCAATGTTGATGAAGAACGCTTGGCTCCAATGTGTAGCATACGGTGTCGTCACGTTATGTTGTTTATAACTTCCATTTTGTAAGTAGTTCCTGCAAATACCCATAATGCCCCGAGCAGAAGAACACATGTCAGTGCATAGAGCTACGTACCGTAGTGTACACATTGTGGTGAGTTTTGCTCATGTTACGTTCACTTGAGAGGCAGCGCAAATGCTCAATTAAACTCTCAGACGTATCGGAAATATAATGTTGTCGTCAATAAAAGGCTTAATTACAGCCTTTTATTCAAATCGGCATACAAATACCGACGCGCGCGTTATAGGGTCAATTTTGAACGCACATTCTTCTTTGACTTTTGGTAAATAATTGGTTTTACAAGTGACAAACGCATTTTTGGTGTACGAAACAAATGACACAGCAGTTCCTGGGCATGCCCCTAGCAAACAAATAGTTAATATTTCTATATTTTCTCTTTTGAGAATTTATTGTATGGAATGCTTATTTCAAAATGGCAATGTAAAATCGCAACTTCTTATAGCGAAGCAGAAATTAATGATAGTGCCCGAAATATCCGCTATTTATAAGTTTTATGAATAATACTTTTCAAGATAGACAATAAGTAAGATGGATAGAATACTCAACAATTCTAACATAACGTAAAACACACATGTAGTTTAATTTTACATAAAGACGGCATGAATTAAGAAGAAAGGAAATATAATAATTCAGTCTATGAATTTACAACCCTAGCCAAAATAAAATAAAAGTATCACTTAAATTTACAAAAAGAGGTGACAAGGTTGGTATAAGGGTAAAATCTACCTTGTAATGTCAGTGAACTGATCGCTGAGTACTGGTAACTCAGCCTTATATATCCTTACAGGGAGAGAAATCGTGAGCATATCATAATACACTCGTTTTGAATGGCACTGGCGAAAATAAAACGTGTACAGTGTAAAACATAAACCGATGGTTAAAACAATGAGATTTTAAGTATATCAAGTCAATAAAAATACCTTGGACACCAGTAGTAGTGGGATTTATCATGGGGTCAAAACGTATGTAATGTATGTAAAATGACCCCCAAAATTGTCAACGATTTCCACTAAATTGAGCCAAATTGGGGGTAAATTGTGACCCCCAAAATGGTATGAATTTGTTGTTCTTTTAGAAATTTCTGGGTCCTGAAATTGTTAAATTTTGTTGAATGTTTTGGGCTGAACTTTCTGTGGTAATGTGTGTATAGACTAAGACAATTTGAGAATTTTCTTTCGAAAAAACATGGTGGCCCTGAAAAGGACCGTTGGTGGTTTTTAACCGTTGGTGGTCCTGAAAAGGGCCGTTGGTGTTTTTTTAACCGTTGGTGTTCCCATGACTCAGTCTTTAAAGCAAACAAATACAAAATGTAGTTAATAATATTTCTATATTTTCTTTTTTGAGAATTTATTGTATGGAATGCTTATTTCTAAATGGCAATGTAAAATCGCAACTTCTTATAGCGAAGCAGAAATTAATGATAGTGTCCAAAATATCCGCAATGATCACGTGACATAAACATACAGAGAGCGAATTCGGTTACAGTATTTGATAGCAGTTTATTTTAAACTATACATGTACATCCTTCAGTCGAACAAGGCTTGTTTCCGTTAGTCCTTCCTGGTTGAAAAGGATCTAAGTGACCTGTCCTTAAACTACTTGACGGAAGAGTAATGATAATGTTGATTGTGTATACAGCATCTTAAAAAAAATACTAATATAGGTTATAATTTATAAATTTTTCTTGACCAAAAATGTTTTTACCGAAGTTTTTTTTTAGTTACAAAATAGATGTTCAGTTTGTTGGATCATCTTAGTATTGATATAAATTTGGCAATAATTTTATTGCGTATGAAGATGTTGACTCATTAATGACAAAATACATAATTACTACAGTTTAGTTACAAGAACAGCTAACGCACAATGGCGAGTCAAGAGGACATCTTATATATTCGAGTGGTGTATATATAATTCAATACATTAAGCGTATACAGGGATTTTTTGGGGCGATTTTATAGCCAAAATTCGGTCATATTCCTAATGGAAAATAGTATCTTTTTTCCCAATTCACAGACAAAAATTCCCAATAAAAAAAATAAAAAATTGGTCTTAGCGTAATGCATTTGAATATTCAAAGCTTTTTGCCAAAACTTGATTTACTGTCAGTCGAAGCCCAACCATACGATGTATTAGTTTTTACAGAGACATGTCGTACCCAACATATTTCCAACGATTACCTCCAAATACCCAATTTCAGACTCCCGTTTCGATGTGACAGAAGAGATCGTGTTGGTGGAGGTGTAGCAGTATATGTCCGAGACACACTACACGTCATTGAACGAGACGGCCTGCACGTAAATGCATTAGAAGCCATCTGGGTCGAAGTCCATGTACACCATCGTAAACTTCTTGTAGGTGGAATATATATCGTCCACCGGACTCAAACAACAGTCAGTGGCTAAACATGGAACATCAAGCATTTTTCTGGTTGTTATGATAACATTCTAGTTACAGGTGATTTCAATATAAACTTATTCAACAAAATGAGTCGACTCATAGACTCCTATACACTTCTGCACAACTCATTTCCGGTCCTACACACCACACGGAGCACTCATCCTGCTTAATTGACCTAATGTTTGTCAATAATCATTATAATGTCCTTTCTGCTTTTGTTGCCGATCCGTTTATCCCAGAACTTACACGTTTTCACTGTCCTATAGTTGATGTCTTCAAATTTGCAAAACCCAAGCTATCTTCCTTCTAACGTCGTATCTGGTTATACGATATAAGGGCGATTACACGAAGTGTAGGAACAGCATTGGAGCAGCAGACTGGGAAGGCATCCTTAACCATGAAACTCACAATGACATCGCTGAAAAGATCGCCAACTGTATTATCACTGCTGCTACAGACAGCATTCCAAACAAAGTAATCACAATAAGACCTGGAGAAGTACCATGGATGAGCAAAGAAGTTCGATTGATGATACGTAAACGAAACAAGGCTCACCAACATACCAAAGTACATAATACAGACATTGCATGGTCAAAGTTCAGAAAGACCCGGAACGAAACAACAAAGCTAATTAGAAAAAACTAAAAAGGAAAATCAGGACAAACTAATTTCTAAAATCAATTCTGATAATCTCGACGCTCGGACGTGGTACAAATTAACTTGCTAAACAATTAACTCATAAAGATTTTTCTTCCGCCATTCCCACACTCATTGAGAACGGCACTGAATCAACCTCAAACCAAGACAAAGCTGAAGTTCTCAATAATTACTTCTCCAGACAATCAACATTAGACGACAATAACCATTCTCCTCCAACTAATTATAACCCTACTACTTCTGATCCACACAGCATCACAATTTCTGCCCAAGATGTACAAGACGCTGCCTCACATATTTGCCCCCCAAAGGCACGTGGGCCCGATCTTGTTAGCCCAAGACTCATCAAAGAAGGCATTCAAGAACTCTCAGTGCCACGTTCTACCTTCTTTAATATTCTTATATCTAAGTCACTGTTCCCCTCTGCCTGGAAACTGGCGAATATAACCCCGGTCTTTAAAAGAGCTGATCCATCAATGCCTTCAAATTATCGTCCAATTTCACTCCTTATAGTTGTCTCGGTAAACTTATGGAACGTTGTGTTCACAAATATTTATACAACTATCTTACCTCTAATGAGTTGATAACTCCGTCACAATCCGGCTTTAAAAAATGTGATTCTACTGTCAACCAACTGACTTATCTCTATCATGACATCATAAAAGCATTAGATGCAGGCAAAGAGGTTCGAGCTGTATTTTGCGATATCTCCAAAGCATTCGACAGAGTATGGCACCGTGGGCTCCTTGAAAACCTTTCTTCTGCAGGCATCCAGGGACACCTACTCGACTGGTTTCGGTCCTATTTATCAGACAGAAAGCAGCAAGTAGTTATTGCAAATTCTTCATCTAGCTGGAAATCTATTAACGCTGGAGTGCCTCAAGGCTCTATCTATTCTTCTGCCGAGGATCCAACTGCGTCTGCCAAGACTTATCTCGTATTTTATCCTGGTCTAAATCTTGGCTTGTTTCCTTTAACCCTGCAAAAACGGAAAGTATAATTTTCTCAAGGAAACGCAAGAAGCCGCTACATCCACCCCCATTTATGGACCAAACACCTATAATCCAGGTCAAGTCGCATAAGCATTTAGGTCTAGATTTCTCAGACGACGCTAAGTGGACTTCTCATCTTTCTTCCTGTATAAACAAAGCGTGGCAGCGTATAGGAATTCTTCGTTCTCTTAAGTCCTATCTATCTCGATCATCTCTAGAAAAAATGTATATCTGGTTTATACGACCACTCTTGGAGTACGGGGACGTCATCTGGGACTATTGTACAGCTGAAATGAAACAGAATATTGAATCCGTCCAGAATGAAGCTGCCCGAATTGTCACAGGTGCAACAAAATTCTGCAACATATAGACCGCCTTATTAAAGATCTGAACTGGGAGATACTGCCTGAAAGAAGGAGAAAACATCGTTTGTTTCAGCTTTATAAAATGCAAAACAACATCTCTCCTGCATATCTTTGTAACCTCATTCCTCATCGAGGCACTCAAACATACAATATGCGCTCTGTTAACGGTTTACCATTAGTTCACGCAAACACCCAAATGTTCGTCACACTAAACCCAATTAATCTACTCCTTAATGTTGGTGTGCAAAAATTTCAGATCTATCACACCAGCCTACGCTTAGGCTGTAGCACACTAAACTACGAACTTCATCGCAGAAACCTTGTTAATTCTCCCCTGTGTGTCTGTGGAGCTGTAGAAACTCCCCTACACTTCCTACTTCAGTGCCCAACGTATCATCAAATACGTCAACACTTCCTTTCGGATCTCCCATGTGCACCAACTGTAGATAATATTCTAAATGGCGGCGAACATCTCACCCAACAATCTAACACCCTTGTCTTTCTTCGTGTCCAGAGATACGTTGAAGCAACAAAGAGGTTTGACGCCTAACCGGGCGAGACCGTAGTGGTGTGTGCTGTGAGATAGGTCCCCTTTTCGGGAGATCATGTCGACACATTTTCGGGGATAATAAGCTTCAGATTTTTACAAATTTTCTACTCAAGATTTAAATATATTCATGTTCAAGCTTACTTTCTGGTTATTTATGTGCAAACATGTTTATGGAAAAATCAATCATGGAAAGGAATTGATATAAGCATTATCTGCTTGTTTTCCAATCCATTGTATATAATGTATTTGTATTTGCACTTCTGTAAATTCGTTTCTTGAATAAATATGTTTAAACTAAATCAGCGTGACTGACTTAAGTATTTTTTAAAGAATTAAAATTGGCCATAATTATATTCTCAATCCATTTTTCAGTCTCATAATTTGTAGTTTTATCTTAAACATAATCAAGTTACAATTCAGATCCAGAATCTATTTCAAATATATGTAGCTGTTTCAGATAGTTTTTGTAATCGTTGACTTATATTTGTCGCTGGACTCCATAACAGCTTGGTTAAAAGAATGCCACATAAAGGAAATAGTACGCAACTAAATGGTATGTTTATATAGAAGTATCTGGAATCTTCCCCCAATTAAGTGTGTCAGGTCTAAATACATTTCAAATCATTCTATTGTAACTACATGGAAAGAGTCATGTATCTAAATAAGTGCTTGTCGGTAGATACATGAGATTTTCAAATGCGTAGAATTAAAACCGCGTATTCACTGTCCAATAAAATATCTTGCCGTAAAAGTAGTTCTACTTTCGGTTTTCGTTCGATAGTTCAGAAAAATCTCCACGGACGTATTCATGCATTTGCAACAATCTACCATCGATGTGTGTGTTTTGTGCCTTTCTAACATTTCTTAATATTACAAAGCGAATTCTCATTTAATCGTATTCCGTGATATTCACACCAACTAGTGTTATTTTGATGACGGAATCGCTATTTATAGACTTACTCCCCGCAGTGGCTAGTAGCAAAGCGTAACCGATGTGGGGAGTTTGATTTATCGAAGGTTGAATGTTAAAACTGCGGCTTAAGAATAATAATTCGAGTCGCTAAATACGAACGTAAATTACTGGATACGTGCTTTTAAAATTTACTGTTTAAGAGTTCCTTTTACGCCAGATTATTTAGAATTACATAATCACGTCTGAATTTCATGCAACATCGGGTTAACTATAGGTCATATAGGTCTTACTCTACTGTGTCAGGACCTTTTTGATTTGAGTGACCCTGAATGTGTTCAATGCGACGATGTTCTGTTGTGTTAAAACCAGAAGAATCAATGTTTGTATTTACTGTTACTGAAGTGTTGTTTACTAGTTTGGAAATGTTAAATTACTGACACAACTTCTTAGAATGGGCCTTAATTCATAATAAAACACTATAATATACTAACTGCCAATGATTTGGCATCTCGGAAAGCTCTTTTAGCGAAGAATTTGCGTATTTTTTTGTTCAATTAGCTGGCTTCTCGAAGTTTATTTCCATGACGGGTCACATGACAATCGCCTAACTCGTGATGAAAGCTTAAATCTGATTGCATGAGCGATACTCTGTGGTATTTGTTTACAATTTACTTGTAACCTGTGCACTCTATCCTTTTCACTACGCTATCGGGAACCATACCTAAAAAATACCGCACGGTATCGCTCATCCTATCAGAATTAAGCTTTCATCACGAGGAAGGCGATTGTCATGTGACCTATCAAGGAAAACGACAAAGTGAACAAAAACGTAAATTCTTCATTAAAAGTGCATCCGGAGATGTGAAATCATTAGCAGTTAGTAAATTATACCATATATGATATAAACATAATGTTTGGTTATGAATAATGACTCATTCCATGAAGTTTTACCTGTAATTTATCAGTTTCGTTATAGATTTGTACACGCTGCGATTTTACGACAGTGTGTCGTTTTGTAAAATTTGACCATTTTTCGAGTGAAAAATCTTCAATTGCGAGTTTAAAATATCTTTAAAGGTAGTAAAAGTATACATTTTCTGTTAGCGTGTTGAGTTGCCCATACGTTGCACTATATATGAATTAAATATTTTGTACTGCATTGCAATAACATGGAAGTTTATAAGACGCGTTGGACAATTATAATTGTCGAAGTTGTTTCCCTTCTATATATATATGGGTTACATGGAAAAAAAAAAATTTTTTGAATTTTTTTTCGTGACAAACCCCTTTGAGTTATTGACCCCAGATGACCCATATTTATACTTGACTGTTATATCATTAAAACAAACGATTTGACAAAGTTTGGTGAAGATCCAATAATAACTGTGAAATCTACAGTGTTAACATGGTTTTTCATAAGATTTGACCTAGCGACCTAGTTTTTAACCCAAGATGACCCATGTTCGAACTCGTCCAAGATATTATGAAGACAAACATTCTGACAAGGTTTCATGATCATCCAATCAAAACAGTGACTTCTAGAGTGTTCACAAGGTTTTCCAGCAATTTGCCCTAGTGACCTAATTTTACTACAGAAATTACCCATTATCAAACTTGACCTACATATTATTAAAATAAACATTCTGACAAAGTTTCATGAAGATCCAGTCAAAACAGTGATTTCTAAAGTGTTCACAAGGGTTTCCCTTATTTGGCCCTGGTGACCTAGTTTTTGACCCCAAATGGCCCAATATCGAACTCGTCCGAGATTTTGTTGATATTAACGTTCTGACCCAGTTTTGCTAAAATTGAGCCAAAAATGTGGCCCCTAGTGTGGTCACAACATAAAGTTTGACAACGCACACCGCACGACGCACGACGTCGGACGCCGGACGGAGAGTGATCCTAATAGCTCACTTTGTCACTTTGTGACATGTGAGCTAAAAAGCCGACAACTGGAGATGGAATGATTTCCAACTGAGCCTATGGCAGGGGTCTAAGCTAGTACTGCTGTGAACAGTACCCAGTTAGGAAATCACCCAGTACTGAATGTCAGCAACGGTCACAACTGTGAATCAAACTCACATTGCTGGCACCGAAGTGCAACCAGCTTACCACTGAGCTTTTAAAAGAAGGTTTTTGTTTGGTTGTGTTTTGGTTGTTTCACAACGTTGTGCCACAACGTTGACATAACGTTGACACGACTCCACACTTTAACGTTGTCACAACGTAATTCCAAAATACAAAACGTTGTCACAACGTAATTCCAAAATGCAAAACGTTGTCGCAACGTTGTCACAACGTTACTGTGCTTCCTGGGCTGGATATGTGGTTGAAATTGCTCTCTTTACAGTAAAAAGATTTTAAAAAACGTTAGATTTAAAAATTGTCCATTGACAATTGTAAGGTAGAAATCTGACCATAGCTAATCAGATCAGATAAGAAATTGCATGTTTATTGAGTAGGGCTGTGGATCGTTGGGTAAGTGGCGATCCGATCCAATCCACGATTCAACACTTACAATCCACAAATCGAATCACGAATCTTTTGTTATCAAGTATAACCCATCTAAAACTTCAACATTGCAGTCCTGAAGACAGCTTAATTTATTTATTTTTGGAATAATAAAGTAAATCAAAATAAATTGTTCTATGGCTTAAATTTATACATACTCCCTTCCAGTTAATTGATTTACCAGCATCATTATTTAAAGAACCGACTGGACATCTTGGCAAACAAAGTAGTCCATGATGAGACAATATTCTTAAAAAAGGATTTTTTAAGAACAAAGAATACACTTTTAATTTGTTTAAAAAACAAGATCGCGAACCACGAATCTTATTAATGACGATTATTCATGCTCGATTTTTCAATTTGATTCGTGATTACCCAAGTACTCGGATACTCGCCACAGCCCAGGGATGCTATATAGCATCCCTGCACAGCCCTAGTATTGAGTTTCAGTAATGGTCAACATGGTTGGACATTTTTGCTCGTTCAACTGCATGTAATTTCGGAGGTATCAAACCGACCAAACCGCCTCCGGGGATAGTTTGGAAGGGTTGACAATCCGGTTTGAGATTTTTTTAAACAAATGGCAAACATTTTTTCGTTTAAACCATGGAGTTCTACTGAACAAACGATCAGTTTGACAAACCAGTTGGAAACCAAACCTGGTTTGTTGCAAACAAAAGCGCCATGCATGTATTGTACAATTATGGGCGGTTTTGTTTGCAACAAACCAGGTTTGTTTTCCAACTGGTTTATTCATAATAATGAGTACTCTTCAGAATGGAGGTTATGCATTAGAGATCGAAATCCTTAAAATGAGTTGGCGTGGTGTACGTGACCATGATTTCAACTGCAAGACAATATTTTTCTAATCAGGGAATAACAAATGATATAATATAACTTCATTCTTTTTTTTTCATTCTTTGTAACCAGTGAGCAAGCTAATGTCGCTGGACTCCATAACAGCTTGGTTAAAAGAATGCATGGGATTTTTGCATGGGCACGAACGATGTGGGTGCACATTTCTCTTTTTTGCTTCATATGGAAAAAATCAAGTTCCGACAGTACTTTCAGTACTTTGATCTTTATAAGCGTGTGTTCCTGTTAATATATTAAGAACATGTACTACAGTACGTAAAGCTCTGTTCTGTCGCAATGAAGATTAAAATGCTTCTTCAAACTGTCCGTTTTTAAAAATCGCCACTCAGTTAAATCGAAACCAGTTTTAGTTGACGTTTACTGTCCATATTTTCAACAAAGCGCTTCCGTATCTTGGTCAGTCCCTGGAATTTTGACTTTGTAGAGCATCTCTTTGAAGTTCTCCTTTACAAGCCGACCGTTGTGTAAATAATTGAAATGCAATATTGTATCTTAATTAATTATCTTTCTCAAAATAAACTCATATAATAACATTATTTAATTGAAGTGTATAAAATTCTATAAATTTAATTTATTAAATAAACCTTTTTGTACAAAAAAGTTCTATACAGCCATGGTTTCAAGCTATTATAACTTATTGCAGAACTGGATTCGGGAATGAATACTGATTCTTCATTTTATTACATTGTACATGCTTGATTTTCCATTAAATACTACAATATCTAATATGTATATAAAGCTATTATATTCAGTATTAAATCTGTACCAAAATGTCAAATAATAAAGAAGATATGTATGGATCCGTAACACTCCATTTTTCTATCTTGCAGATCTGGATCCGGGACAAAACGCTCATTTTTTATCTTTAATTACACGTTTGTTTTTCCATTAAAAACTAAAATATCTGATATGCCTATGTAGCTGTGATATTCAGCTTTAATTCAATTCCAATTTTGTCTTATTCTGTCAAAAAATAAAAAAAGTTATGAATGGATCCGTAACACTCCATTTTTCTATCTTGCAGATCTGGATCCGGGACAAAACACTCAGTTTTTATCTTTAATTACACGTTTGTTTTTCCATTAAAAACTAAAATATCTGATATGCCTATGAAGCTGTGATATTCAACTTTAATTCGATACCGATTTTGTCTTATTCTGTCAAATAATAAAAAAAGTTATGTATGGAATATTCCCCCCTATATGTTCTATATTGGATCCGGATCCGCGGGATCCGCGTTTTACACCTGGCCCTAAAGCGCATGCGTAACTTTTGACACCACCATAATCTCCGCCCACCACTCCAACCGGGTGTCTTTTAGTTTGTAAGTTGACAACTCGAGTTCCTGGATCAATATTTCAAGCTGGTTTCCTTGGTCAGTCGATGTATTTTATTTTTCTGTTGTTTTTCTTTTGTGTTGATAATTAACCAATATTTCATTAGTAACTTACCTTGTTAAACGAGTCACATCGGCTCGTTTGCTTGCTATAAAAGGCAAACATTTGGATTTAGAAAAAGGTCCAGTGCAATTCGACCTCTCGTCTATTCGACCCCGTTTCAAAAAAATCTAGATTATGATGTTTAAGTTACGACTTGATCACATATGACATTATTGGGTAATACCCTGGTTTAAACCAGGAGTATATGTATACCGTTCATTACGTTATATCCCCGGGCCTAGTCCAACTAATTAGACTGTGACAACGTGATACTTTTCGACTAGTCCAACTAAATAGACTTTTTGACTTGGCCCCGTCCCGCACAGTCTAACAAAGATCTGCATATATATTACATGTAGTCGAAGGGTCTTTGACGATGATACGTTTGCATTACATTGCAGTTCATCGTCAAAGACACTTGTTCTTTAATAGTCGAAGGTGCTTTGACGATGATATGTTTGCATTGCAGTTCATCGTCAAAGCCACTTGTTCTTTAAAAGCTAACAGGTAAACGACTCAATCTGAGTCGCGTTCGTTTTCCTATTTAACACACAAATTTCCGTAAAACTTGTGTATAATTCGATGAATTATAGTATAATCTACCAACATGACCAAAAATATACCTTCAACAGACGAAAGTTATCAAATATTTTGCCGATGTTTCATACTACCCTTAGTTTCAAAATTGTCCTTGTAAATGCTTTGGATTAAGTCCATAGCATTCCGGAAAGTATGTAAATTGATCTGATTCAATAGACGCATGAACAAGCGTCTTAAGCTGTTGTAAGAGGACAATTCCATAACTAAAATGGTCAACAAGACGAAATAAAAAAGACCAATTTAGTTATGGGACCCAGAACTAGTTCTTTAAAAGCTAACGGGTAAACGACTCAATCTGAGTCGCATTCGTTTTCCTATTTAACGCACAATTTCCGTAAAACTTGTGTACAATTCGAAGAATTATAGTATAATCTATCAATATGACCAAAAATATACCTTCCACAGACGAAACTTATCAAATATTTTGCTGATGTTTCATACTACCCTTATAGTCTGGTCAAGTTATGACAAATTTTGGTCGAACCCAGGACAAAATGGTACAGAAATGAAATATGGCTCATTTGAAAGCTTAGACTTTCTACAATATCAGGATAAAAATAGGACAAAATCGGATCGGCCGTTTTTTCAGAAATTCGTTTTTAGGAATAGGCCATTATTTATCAAATAATATGTCAATAGCATGTTAACCAAGGACTTATATACATACATGGATTCGCAACTTCCGTATTAACAGTTTGAAGTAATCAAATCCCGCGATAATAAGACGTGAATCAACGGGAATACAAGCTATTGTTTACAAAAGCGAAAATACGAAAAAATCTGTGTATGTATATAAGTCTTTGATGTTAACTGATGCAATAACTTTGACAAAGACATCAGATAAATTATAAATATCTATTAAATTTTACAAAACATGAATAATATCAGCCCTGCTTAATACAAAAGTACAAAAAATAAAAGACGTTTTAGCATTTGTACTGTTTGAAGTCAAAATTAGATGTTGAATTACCCCACCCACTTATGGTAACCAGGTAGTTGTATTTAGAGGTAGATGCAACTTCCTCGATAATCATATATGTATTACAATAAGGTGTCGTCGCCTAGCTGGTGTATAGATGATCAATAATTAATCGATATTCTATTGTTTCAGTATTAGACGCCTGTTATTAAAATGGCTGTTGTTTTTATTAATTATGGACTAATTCCTTTAAATGTAACCTTGTTAGAAAGCTGAAATATAGCCGATTTTTGAAGTGTACTTATTTTTTGCCTATCTTATAAATTGATCGAGAAATGACGAGTTAAATGAGGTTCAATTTTTTTTTCGTTTATCACGCCGTGGTGGAAACATGCCCAACTTTGTGTACATGTTCGAATAAAATTGTCATGTTTTTGTCAATCATTAACCGATTGTTTTTTAAGTAACCATGTTAAAAAGCTGAAAGATAGCTGATTTTAGAAATGTACTTATTGTTTCCCTATCTTATAAATTGATCGAGAAATGACGAGTTTAATGAGATTTTTTTTTTCGTTTTTCGCGCCGTGGTGAAATAAAAGTCTGATATTGTGCACATGTTTTAATTAAATGATCATTATCTTTTCACCGACACATTTAATAAATATTGGAAGTAACAGAAGATTGTGTGCAGTAAGTGTTCCCAGTATCATTTTTGGTATAAGAAGTGAGGAAAACCACTTCATGTATACCGCAGTAAGAGGCATACATTTTTTAAAAGTTGTCAATTCGACCCCTTTTTAGAGAAATTTTACAACTACACAGAGGAAACATTGTCAACAAAATCGCCTTATGCAGATGATTCTTTAATGTATCAATCATTGAAAAACATTGATTTTGAACAAATGCATCCATCGGTCTTTACGCCTGTTCTGCACCAATTTACCACTTATTCACCTCTTTCCGCCATTTTTCAAAATACTCGATCGGCAATGTCGAACTTTTTCCCATTAATTTAGCCTAATTACAAGACGATACATCAAAATTATTCATGCATGCGTAATCTCAAAGTACTTACCTATTACATTATACCATAAATATTTTCCGAAGAAAAGTAATGATTCAGCATAAATCAATAAAAGTTAAACTATATGTACATTCTTTTCAATGCGCATGCGCGTGTGGATAACGACAAGTGTTTCGACCAGATTTTTAGTTGCATCTACCTTTAATACAACTACCTGTGGTAACATAGAAATTAGAGTTATCTCGTGAAAGTGTGATCAAATTTTACAGATCTTCACAACATAACCCGTAAGAAAGTATATCTCATTCAGATTCCCGGAAATTTAGTTATCCTTTAAGAATTCTGGTTGCCATGGCAACTAAAAATAGTTTTAAAATCCTAAATTCCTCTCCAAAGCGAAAAGGCCTATATAGCTTTGTTATTTGACGCCATGTCAAATGATATCTCAATCTAAATCCAACAATTTTTACACCAGAGTCAAAATTGGCAACGCTCCTGGTCCCCATCATAATATGGTCTAACTTATGTGCATAATGCATAGTGGGTCTTTGTTTCGATGCGTTAAACGCTGTTTTCAACGATATTCAACGACGGTCAGTTCACCAAACCAGTTTTCCCAGACTGCATTCTAACCAGTACTAGCTAAATTACTATCCTACATGGAGTTGGCAACTCCAGCACACTTATAACTACTTGATCACGACCGCTGCCCATTGATTCTATACCTCATCAGGGGTGTGGAAATATCATATTTTTCTACTTGTCACCGGACAAGTAGACTGGAAAATCTAGGTTGTCCTGAACAAAAATCAACTTGTCCGAATCTTAACTATCAACTTAACAGCTGTACTATTAAATGTGATTTTTTAATAATCTTATTTGGTGTATAGTCTACCTAGGTCAGTTTTGCTGCTCAGATTTTGTATTGAATGTATACACCCAAAGGCATATGCCACAATATCAATATGACATTCAATTACTACATGCAATTTCTTTGGCTCTTAAACATTTTGCCTTTTTGAACTGCAATAACATTAAAATGTAAAGGGAGGTGTTTACCATAATCAGGTAAAACTACCTGCCATAATCCAGCATAAATTAAAATTGATTTTCATAAGACTATAACACTGCTGTCCTGGCAAATGGAGATTTCATCATGAATGTGCGCCACATGATTAAATATCAAGGATAAGATAAAACAATTGTAGAAGGTTAACATTAAATACCAATTAGATGACGTCTGAGCTGCATGTTATAGTGATGTTATCCGAAATATTTTTGTCCGAAATTTGTATACCTTATGAAAATATAAATGTACACTCATTCTTGAAAATTAAGGAGTCTTTGGAATTTTGTTGGTCATAATGCTTAATGTAACATGAGACTGTACTACATATTCCATAAATACTGTCAAATCATGTGTGATTATCCAGTAAAGTGTGTAGCGATTTTCGGAAAATACGACCTGGACCGTACTGAATGGTACGGACTTTATTCTATACCACTGACGATGAAGAAAGAAGAACTCACGATAAATTTGATGAATCAAAGCTTGGGGTAATTAAAATTGGTGTTGATAGGTGCAAACAACTTAAATAAGCATGGTCAATTAAAGATATGACTGACAAGTTGCCGATCTTTAAAAATATATTACAAGATTCGGCGACGGATCTTGATCATTCGGTAACTTTTATACAGTGTTTTTTTTCTGATTTGCTACTCGTCCGCGGACAACTACCGCCTAAAAAGTTACTTGTCCGAGGAGAAAAAATCCCGTGTCGGACGAGTCGGGCATAGGAATTCCACACCCCTGCTCATGAAGTCCAAAAATGCACACTCCTTCAGTCCAGACTGACTGCATCCCTGATCATTCTTTATTATACCCCCAGATATGAAATATATGGGGGCTATATTGGATTCACGCTTGACGGTTGGTCGGTTGGTCGGTCCGTGCGTCTGTAGACACAATTTGTCCGGAGATTTTCTCAGCAACTACTTACAGGATTTCAATGAAACTTCACAGAAGTGATCAGTAGTAAGTCTAGTTGTGCATGCTTAAAGCATTTTTCGTTCGGATTAATTTTCGCTGAGTTATACCCCTTTGTTGTTTTTATTCAGTATATACAATAGGCAAATTTTGTCCGGACAATTTCTCAGCAATTACTCACAGGATCTCAATAAAACTTCACAGAAGTGATTAGTAGTAAGCCTAGTTGTGCATGCTTAAAGCAATTTTCGTTCAGATTAATTATCACTGAGTTATACCCCTTTGTTGTTTTTATACAGTATATACAAAGGCAAATTTTGTCCGGACAATTTCTCAGCAACTACTCACAGGATCTCAATGAAACTTCACAGAAGTGATCAGTAGTAAGCCTAGTTGTGCATGCTTAAAGCATTTTTTGTTCGGATCAATTTTCACTGAGTTATAGCCCTTTGTTGTTTTTATACAGTATATACAATAGGCAAATTTTGTCCGGACAATTTCTCAGCAACTACTCGCAGGATTTCAACGAAACTGCACAGAAGTAATAAGTAGTTAGCCTAGTTGTGCATGCTTAAATCATTTTTCATTTGGATTGATTTTTACTGAGTTATAGCCCTTTGTTTTTTTCAACAGTATATACTATAGGCAAATTTTGTCCTGACTATTTCTCATTGACTGCTGCCAGGAATTCAGCAAAACTTCTCAGAAGTGATAAGTAGTTAGCCTAGTTGTGCATCCATTAAGCTTGTCTTGGTTGGTTAAATTTTCACTGAGTTATGGCCCTTTGTTGTTTTTTATACAGTGTATATACAATATCTCAGTAACTACTCATAGGAATTCAATGAAACTTCACAGAAGTTATAAAAAATAAGCCAAGTTGTGCATGCAATAACCAGGTTTTGTTTGGATTAATTTTCACTGAGTTATGGCCCTTTGTTTTATACAATTAGGCAAATTTTGCCCGTACCATTTCTCAGCAACTACATGCAGGAATTCAGTGAAACTTCTTAGAAGTGATAAGTAGTTTGCATGTTGTTGTGCATGTCCACAATAGGTTTTGTCCAAGTAAATTTTAATGAGTTATGGCCCTTTGTTATTTTTTATATAATGTATATTTAGAAACTGGTCAGGATATATCTAAGCAACAATTTGCAGGTATTAAAAAAATGAAAATGCGTTATATTACCCTCTGTAAAATGTAACAATAACTGTGTCAAGGCCGCAGCTGGGGGTATTCATCACCTTTAGTGATAGTTCTAGTTTTATATTGAGTTTCCTATAGATGAAAATCTTGCAAAGCTTTGTAATACGTACATGTATCAATTTAATGCACTTGCAAAGTAGGCATTTCTAACCCGACACTAATAAAATGCCCCCTACTATGATTATTCATCAGGCCACACCAATTTAATAACTTGTTCATCGGATTTTTTTCTGACGAAAGCAAGCGAGCGAGTGAAATATTTTTTTAATAATACTTTTTACTTTTCTGATTTTAGCGAGCGGGCGAAATATTTTAAAAAAAATATTATATCTTTAATTCCTTCTTTCTAACAAGAAAGTGGGCATGCGAATAAAAAGTCTGTGTTCATTTATTTCAATAACTGTTACCGTTTACCAGTAAATACGTTTTTAATATCCTTATTCAATTGTTTTCTGATGAAAATTGTTGAAACATCCGTTATAGGAACGAAAGGAGTCAGAAATTATGTCAGCCGAGACAAATGTTGGTACCTTAAGACCAGCATTTATCTGTTGAAAAACATTGTGGGAATGAACAAGCGATAATAGGAAGCCAAAAAATAAAAAATATTATTATTTTTCTAATTTTGATAATAATAATAGGAGCGACAAATCGGATGAACAAGTACTGTAATTAAATTGGTGTGGCCTTAACGTGTTCTGTTTAAATTTTGAATTTAGATAACTCAACACTGTAGTCATACTTCCCCATAATTTGGTCTCACTTGATAAACATACAATTCTAATAATCTGTAAAGTCAGTTAATCTAACGAAAAAGGTTGTTCGTCCGAGTAATAATTAGAACATGTAATTCATAATTTATGTCCTCAAATGGCTCTCACAACATGAATATCTAAGGTCGGTTCGATTGGACTCTCGTAAGAAGAGAATACGCCAGCTGGAAGAACTTAGAAGAGAAACCCAATCAAACGCAATCGCGGCCGAAATGTCTGCATCCCAATAATCTTTGAATCATATGGATAAACTATTGAACACGCTGACATTGTAAACAATGTATTTATTAAAACTATCTTTTTTATTTTGAGTTGAAACAATAGGGATTTTAAATAAAAACAATTTCCAACAGTATTGTTTGTTTGGTCATGTGATTGATATCTCGTCCCCCTCTTCTACCCATCGGGCGGTTTAGATAGAAGAGCGTCTAAAATTAGAAGACGATTAATCAAACAGTTTGGAAGAGCTCTGCCTCTTCCGGTAGCTCTTCCAAATGTCCAATCAAACTGGCCTCCTCTCTCTCTCATCGACAGCGCATACGATCGGATTACCCATTTGGGAATATTCCCCTATTCCTGCACAAGGGCCTTCTTCAGATCATGGAGGAGATTGCCAGAGGCTGCTGGTCGACTCTGAATAGAAATGAATTCAACTGTGCAGTTGTACTTGAATTTGTTGTACGCTATTGTGAAAAGATTTTTTTTCTTGCAGTAAAAATATCGTTATCCTTATACATTCCAATTTACTTATAGGTGTCTTAATAGTTCTAATCTTAATTTCAACTTATTATTTCATTTATAAGCACATCCATGTAAAATTTGAGATGGGTTATTTACCTTAAACCATGGAAAGAAGAGTCTTAATTGGATGATTGGTCAGTAAAATTAACGAAACAACTTGTTCTGTTTGACCTGAGAGAATACTTGTAGATATAATAATGCAATCGTATGAAGTGAACCATTTTAAACTCATGTGAAAAAGTACTGCACTAACCAGTTCACTCATAATCGCGTTTGAATGTATGTTTGTCATCGGCCGCAACAAATTATTGGTATCGTTGATCAACTGTTATTGTAATGCCAGGTTTTTTTTTTGGCATATCAGTTAAATATTTGTGTAGAAGGTCTCTTTAATTTTGCAAAACAAGTATTACATGTCAACTTTCAGACTAGAATATCAAGCATTAATAGATGCAGAAAGACAATGTTTCGGATAACAATGTCAATTTAATAACAATAACGGAAGTATGAATTTTAAAGTATATAAGAATATATTCGTCGGCTCAGGAAGTGTTTATCATATTTTTTCTTCAATACATAACATTTTATATTCTTTACTATCCATGATATACTTAACTATTTTAAAAGTTGAAATGTCATACATACTTCGACTCAGTTGGTCTTCCTTAAAGATGAGACATTCGCTCAGAAATCTGATTTTATCCTGGTTATAAGTTTGAGTAATATTAGTTGAAAATATTCAGCCTAAATCGAATACTACAAAGCATCTGCAGCATGTTAGTCACCTGCATGCACGAAACAACCCTGAACAGTATTGGACCAATCATCATTTATTTGCTAACATTGGTTATGCTATGAAAACTAGTAATTTACAATCTAAATTAAATGTTCGGTATTTTTTGTAGACTTAGATTTGAATAGTAAGTTGATGTATTTTGATATTTGATATATATGTTTATTCTTTATTCATTCACAGCACATGTCTTGTTTTGAAATTAATTACCCACTTGTGCAAAATGCGGATTGTTAAGCTGTCATATGTTTGATAGATCCCAATCTCAGTGATTATCGAAAGGCCAGTCGTAATCGTTACTTTCTCATTGGTTTACATTTTTGGAAGTTTGCTACATTTATTTCCATTTGTATTTTCATAAATGCACACTTTTTTCTGCAAGAAGTCACACTTCATTGTTGACATCTTTGATAAACATGAACAAAAATAGGAAGAAATATAAATTATGTTTATTCTTTGTGTTTCTAGACAAATACACAGTCGGGGGTCCATGATACAATCGGTTTTGCCGCAAAAAGTGTGGTCTCATTTGATAGAAAGTGGGGTACTAAACCAAAGATTCCTCTTTTGAAACGTTCAGTACAAAAACAGACTCCAAAAGCCTTTGGTAGTGATCAACAATCCATTAACGTAAGCCTAGTCAAGTATACATTAGGTTAGAACTCTTTATTGATAACCGACTATCAAAATCATGCCTTAATATAGGTAGATATTCAGCTATATAGAGTGATTACTTAGTAAATCAACTCCTAAGAACATTAAGACGATATTAGGCTGATTTATTTGACATCAATTAATGAAAACGACGCACTAATGTACGAGGTAATACGGATTTTATACGCAACTGTACTGGTTTTCGGATAGTGAAATTATTCGAAAATGAAAAGCTTATTTATTTTGATAAAACTGGTCAGATTTTGGCCTATTTTATTTTTTATGTATGTTATCATATACATGATCGTTTAAACTTTTATAACAAAATAAATTCTGTACCATTTAGTCCTACCCCATCCGTTAATTTGACTGGACTATTAAAGGGGCATGCCCTGGAACTGCTGTGTCTTGGGTTTTATACACCAAAAATGCGTTTATCACTTGTAAAAACAATTATTACCGAAAAGTCAAAGAAGAACGTGCCTTTAAAAATGGCCCTATAATGCGCGCGTGGGTATTTATATGCCAGTTTAAATAAAAGGCTTATAGCCTTTTATTGACGACAACGATATTTCCGATTTGTCTGAGAATTTAACTTAGCGGGCGCGCTGCCTTTCAAGCAGCAAAACAATGATATTTACCTATAATTGATCGATAGATGAGCTTAATGTCGCAAACAATGAACATGACATGAGCAATACTTACCATTTCACAGTCTGTTGACATTTTTTCCGCTTTTGACAGATCCCGAAAGGGTTGAGTTATGAAAATGACAAATATTTTCTAAGGCGTAATCGGCAGGTTTGGTAAATATTGAAATGTGTATTTTGGGTCAACTAGCGGGATATTTCATAAATATTTTACAGGACTTTCATTAATTGATTTAGGCATTCAAATGATACCAATTTGATTTATATTCGAGACGCTTCAGTTCCAGGGCATGCCCCTTTAATTTCAAAATTTTCCTCGTAAATGCTTTGGATTAAGTCCGTAGCATTCCGGAAAGCATGTAAATTGATCTGATTCATTAGACGCATGAACAAGCGTCTTAAACTGTTGACTTTGTAAGAGGACAATTCCATAACTAAAATGGTCAACAAGACGAAATAAAAAAGACCACTTTAGTTAATGGGACCCAGAACTACATATATATTTGTGTGCGGAAAATCCCCAATTAAAACCCGTTAGGCACGATAACTACAATAACTGGACGAAAGCAGTGATTTTTTTCGCTATATTTACTGCTGTTTATGTGCAGTTTCCCCTAGTAAAATTTCCTTCATTTTCCCCCTAAAATGGCCAGAATTTTCCCCTAACAATAAGTGTTATCAACACCCTGAAGAAATATGACGTCTACAATCTAACAATTGACCAGTCGCCACCTGTCAATCAATCAATTGATTATCCAATCAGATATCGGCATTTTCTCACACCCCCTAGCAACATTTATCGCCGCCATTATCTGATACGCTATGTAGAAGCTCAAAGACAATGTTTTTTTTTACTAAAACTGATTGAATAAACATTTTAAATGGTTAGAATATGTCAGTTGGAACCATGCAACTCGGACGATCGCGATGAAGATCGACTGGAAGGAGATATTATACAGTTTATTCCTTTTCCCAAACTGAAAATTAAGGAATCTTGAAAACATGTAAGAGTTGGATCTAGATGTACGTTCATCCCTAATGTCGACAAAATTAACGGGAATTACCATATGCTTGATTGCACCAAGTGAGGGCAACATTTTTACTTAATTGTAACAATTATTTACTGTTACAGGACGCTTAAAATTTAATTGAGACCGTACATGTAATATTAGTATGACAGCGCTATTGAAATTAAATTTTAGCTTCTAAAGAGAGACCGGGTCTCTCTTTAGAAGCTACATGAAAAATTTGATCGACACCAAGTCTTGTTAATTTTAACACTATAATTTGGCACAAGTATTGAATGGCTCATATATACAAGTGAACCCCAAAGTCCACATGAGGTCTAAATTCTTAATTGTTTTATTGCCCCTTATATCGGTCTAATTGATCCCCTCTGATCACCATCAGCTTATAAAATAGAGTGTATATATATACTTGACACCCAGCGGAAAGCTACGGTCACACAATTTTATTGATTAATGGAGATAATTAGTTTATGAATAACTTCCTGTTGTTTTTATAAGCATGTAGTAACTGATTATGTAAACAAAAGCATGTCTAGCAATGACCCTTTCAGTTTTATTACCCCCTACTGTGGAATACAGAGGACTGCTGGTCCGTAAAGCACATGCCTCGCATTCCTGGTTCAATGTCTTTGAATAATTCATAGTTTTGTTGGTATATTATAAGGTATATGTAAAGACTTCCATATGAATTTACAATATTCATACTTCTGACGTACACATTCGAGCGTATTTCGTGTCGCTCTCATATCTAAATTTTCAACGCAGCGGCAAGAGGGTTTACTAGTTATTTCCCTTGCTGTTTTTTAGGAGCGTTGAATGTCCGGCGTCCGTCGTACGTCCACAATTAGTTTGTTTACACTCTAGCAACTGCAGCTCTTAACGAATCAGGATTAAACTTGCTCACAATGTATATGGCCACAATGTCTCGGCTAAGTTCGATTATGGGCAAAATCTGATAATAACTTCTCGAGTTATGGGCCCTTGAATTACAAAATTTGCTATATTTAGCTTGTTTACACTCTACCGCCTTTATTTATTCACCGATCCTAATCATATTTACAATGAATGTGTATGACCTTATGGTTTTGGACGAGTTCAGTTATGGGTGGAATCGGACCACAACTTCAAGAGTTATGGTCCCTTGGATTAGAATATTTGCTACGTTTTAGCTTAATTGTTTAACAGTATTATACCTTCATTGTTGGTTTTGATCTCAAAATCTACATAAAAATGAGTTTCACGAGATGGAAACTATTTTACCTGGTCATTAATTATTGGCCTTTGTTCTCAGGTGAGCGATAAAGGGCCATCGTGGCCCGAGTCTTGTTTATAAAATTTAACATCATGACATATAAGTCTTTATCATTTTCTTTGAAATATATTTAGCTCACCAGAGCACGAATGTGCTCAGGGTGAGCTTTTGTGATCGCCCTGCGTCCATCGTGTGTCGTGCGTCGTTACGTGGCGTCAATGTTTACTTAAAACAACATCTCCTCCTACACCGCTATGCCGATTGCAACCAAACTTTGCTGGAATGATCCTTGGGTGTTCCCCTTTCAAAGTTGTTCAAAAAATTAAATTTCATTAAAAACTCTGGTTGCTATGGCAACAAATATCTTCTTGTCCGAAACCACAGGGCCTAGAGCTATTTGGATATGTAGCATTGTCTAATGGAACTCTACAAAGTTTGTTCAAATTATTCCGCTGGGGTCAAAATTGGCTCCGCCCCGGGGGTAACTTGATTTTACATAGACTTATATAGGAAATTTAAAAAATCTTCTTGTCAAAGACTACAATGCCTAGAGCTTTGATATTTGGTGTGTAGCATAGTCTAGTAGACCTCTACCAAGTTTGTTCAAATTATTGCCCTAGGGTAAAAATTGGCCCCGCCCCGGGGGTCACTTGATTTATATAGACTTATATAGGAAAATTTAAAAAATCTTCTTCTCCGAAAGCGCAAGGCCTAGAGCTTAGATATTTTGTATGTGGCATTGTCTAGTGGACCTCTACCAAGTTTGTTCAAATTATGGCCCCGGGGTCAAAATTGGCCCTGCCCTGGGGTTTATTCTATTTTATATAGGAAAATTTGAAAAATCTTCTTCTCCGAAACCACAAGGCCTAGAGCTAAGATATTTGGCATATAGCATTGTCCAGTGGACCTCTACCAAGTTTGTTCAAATTATTGCCCTAGGGTAAAAATTGGCCCCGCCCCGGGGGTCACTTGATTTATATAGACTTATATAGGAAAATTTAAAAAATCTTCTTCTCCGAAACCGCAAGGCCTAGAGCTTAGATATTTTGTATGTGGCATTGTCTGCTGGACCTCTACCAAGTTTGTTGAAATTATGGCCCCGGGGTCAAAATTAGCCCTGCCCTGGGTTTTTTTCTATTTTATATAGGAAAATTTTTAAAAATCTTCTCCGAAATCACAAGGCCTAGAGCTAAGATATTTGGTATCTAGCTTTGTCTAATGGACCTCTTTTAAATCTGTTCATATAATGGCCATGGGATAAAAAACGGCCCAGATGGGTCACTTGATCTTACTTGGACTCGTATAGAAAACTTAAACAATGTTAATCTCCAAATGACCTTTTCTCCTGGTGAGCATTTATAGGGCCATCATGGCCCTCTTGTTTTATTATCATAAAATATTATTACTGTCGCATTACATACATATTATTGTCACGGTCGTGTATAGGGCTGTCCCGATACAGATCTCAGCCGATACGATACGTATTGCGATACGGTACTAGCGATATGCGATATCAACGATACGATATTACAATATTTCAAAGTAATCAAAAACGTTAAAATATTAGTGTTTACGGGAACTCTGCACATTTGATGTAATTAACTGTTAAAAAGGTGTAAAACTAAATTCGTCTTGTACTTAAAGTCATCAATTTGATTCACATATATGTTTGTTGATATTGTGGAAATAAATAATTGTGAGAAATAATAAGCAAGTTTTTTATCCCTGTCCCATAAATTGCCTTATATCAAGAATAGGACCTAGCCATATAAAATTGTTTAAAGAATCAGGTCTATGACTGTCAAATTGATTAACAATGCTAAATTAATAATGAACTTCTGTAACCTTCAACTTGGATGTTATATGCTAGTCCCACCACTATACTTGACACTTCTTACAGACAACTATATACGTGCTTCTTTGTTTCATTAGTCGGCAAACCAAAATGCTGTCGTATTGTATGTAAAATTAAATGGTGGCGTAATACAATTTATAAGTCAATATCTACTTGACAAACTCTGAATATTCGAATCGAATTCGTTGTCTAGCATTAACTGACGCTGCTAATGTCTGTAAATGGAGCATGGAATCCCGGATATTAGTTGCTTAAGCATTGTCGATGGTGATATGAGAGTAAATTCGCAAATCTAGTTCAGTTGTTCAACACTCTAAGAGTTTTCTATTATAAAATAAAAAACCGCGATACGGCCGATACGAGACCTTCCGATACGATACGCATATCGTCCAGCACTGTACCGGTACGTACCGGTACGCTGGCATATCGGGACAGCCCTAGTCGTGTATGAATGTACAAAATGTATACTATGTGTCATGAATACTATATATATAATATTATATAAATATAGTGTTCATGTAATGTCAAGAAGGTTAATTGATCAGTTTTAAAAATTTTCTAAATGTAATCATAGATTTGTATTATCATGGTGGAAATGAATATGATTATAACGCCTATATAAGAAGTCCATGTTATCCGTTATGCTTGTCGCTCTTAGATAAAAAAAAACGTGCGTTACAGATAATTTTTCTTTAATTTTAATTTCTACTGAAAAATTCACATGATAGATTAACATTTCAAACTGCATTAAAGTTAACATCAACATGAATCAGTCATCGTAATTTTAAGTATCCCAGGGACTGTAATATACAGAATCCCTGAAGTATCTTTATTTCTCGGTTACTGTATATATACAGTCTGTGTATTTCTTGTCGCTTTCTGAAAGTCAGGAATGTTTATTGATTGTATAATCTGTTATAATCAACCTAAATAGCCAATAAATATTTTTAAAAATCGGTGTATTTTACACCTGCCTGAGGGAATTATATGTTAATCTGTCCGCCATCTTGAATTTAGCTTGTAGAAGGTTTCGCGTTGCCACACCACGTGATTCAGTGGGCGGAGCATTCCTGTATCTGGCGACTGGTCAATTAACGACATAGACATCGCACATAGATTACCAAAAAAGAACAACAAAACCAAGGACATAATTGTCAAACTACAATCTAGATATGTAAAAAGTAAAATCTTAAAGCAAAGACGTCTGTTAAAAAACACAAACATATTTATAAATGAAGATTTGACATCACTAAATCAAAAAGTTCTGATGAGTGTTAAGAAAAAGAACTCCGGCGGCGTTTACAAAACATGGTCCACTAATGGAAAGATCTTCTATCAAGATGTGAAAGGAAATATTTTAGAAGTCAAATAACAAGATTACAATTATTGGCTAAATCTACCATGGAAATAAACATAAACTCAGTTGAGACAAAAGTCGCGCGACTTTTTCTCCTCAGTATACAATATGAAACATTTGTTGACCGAAGGAATGCGCACAAGTATCACACAGTTATGGGTCCTTGAATTACAAAATTTGCTATATTTAGCTTGTTTACACTCTAGCACCTTCATTTATTCACCAATCCTAATAATATTTTCAGTAAATGTGTATAACCAAAAGATCTTGGACAAGTTCGATTATGGGCGGAATCGGACCAGAACTGCAAGAGTTATGAGCCCTTGACTTAGAAAAGATGCTATATTTTAGCTTGTTTACACTCTAGCACCTTCATTTATTCACCGATCCTAATAATATTTTCAGTAAATCAGTATAACCAAAAGATCTTAGACAAGTTTGATTATGGGCGGAATCGGACCACATCTTCAAGAGTTATGGGCCCTTGACTTTGAAAATTTGCTATATTTTAGCTTGTTTACACTCTAGCGCCTTCATTTATTTACCGATCCTAATAATATTTCCAGTAAATGAGTATAACCAAAAGATATTGGAAAAGCTAAAATATTGGAGGAATTGGACCACATCTTCAAGAGTTATGGGCCCTTGACTTAGAAAATTTGCTATATTTTAGCTGTTTACACTCTAGTGCCTTCTTTTATTCACCGATCCTAATCATATTTACAATGAATGTGTTTGACCTTATGGTTATGGACAAGTTTAGTTATGGGTGGAATCTGACCACAACTTCAAGAGTTATGGGCCCTTGGATTAGAAAATTTGCTACGTTTTAGCTTGTTTAACAGTAAAATACTTTCATTGTTGGTTTTGATCTCAAAGTCGTAGGTCGCCAACCAATATGGCTTGGATTTGGATGTGGCTAAAGTCTGTCGATTCCGTTTATTACATGCAACGTAAAATATTAAGTTTAATATTTCAAATTTAACACAAGTTTTTTAAAGCACTTTCATGCAGATTTTTGTTATTTCTATCGAATTAAGTAAGTTAAACAAGTTATTGAAGAATTTTGACGTAATTTTAATTTCCGCACATAAATATGCAGATGTTTGTAAGGCTGAGAGGATGGCTCTTCCGAATTCGTTCACGAAAGTCGGCCAACCGAAAAGTCGATTAGTAGGGCTATACTGGGCCGGGGTCTAAAGCAGGATATTTCCCCACTGAGAGAAATTATTCCCCATAATTAAAACAAATAATTCAAGATGCTACCTAAAGAAATATGTTAGTCTTTAAAAATTCCCAAATTTAGTATTTCTGTGTGACTAGCCACTTTCAAAGTCAACAGCTTAAGATGCTTGTTCATGCGTGTATTGAAGCAGATCATTTCACATGCTTTCCGGAACGCTACAGACTTAATCCAAAGCATTAACGAGGGAAATTTTGAAACTTTGGTAGTATGAAACATCGGCAAAATATTCGATTACTTTTGTCTGTTGAAGGTATATTTTAGGTCATGTTGATAGATTATATTATAATTCATTGAACTGTACACAAGTTTTACAGAAATTTGTTCGTTAAATAGGAAAATGAGCGCGACTCACTTTGAGTCGTTTACCTGTTAGCTTTTAAAGAACAAGTGGCTTTGACCATGAACTGCAATGTAATGCATACGTATCATCGTCAAAGACCTTCAACTAGCCACTTGGGTGAAGTTAGTCTATATAAAGAGCCTTTGGTTGTTGCGATAATTTAATTTGAGAAAAGGGAAGGAGGAATATACATGTAACAGCAGTAGTAGTTTGGGAATTTTGAATGCGCCTCAAAACTAACAGCTGTTTTTTCTACTGTATGCTCTGCTTAAAAACTCAAAAACTTTGTTTTCAGCTCTCAGTGGCTCGAATAGTTTCTGAAAAAGTTTGTTATAGCCAACTTCATTTTGAATTTCATAAAGATGCAGGACCCTATCAAATTTTGTTACACTTTTGTTAAATTTGGTGCTTTTCCAAGGTATTATTTACTTTTTCCTAAGTTACTGTTTCCTTTAGTATAAACATTATTTAACATCAGAATATTTTTGTTTCAGTATTGTTTGAAGCCTTTTAATGGTTGAAATTGATCAACCTGTTGCACAGTTGGTGGACACAGCTAACGAAGCAAAGGCTGCTGTTGCATCAGGAATGTTGACCTGGATCATGCCAGAAATGAATCTGGCCGGGATTGTCAGCACAGTGGCTGCACTGGCAATGGTGTTTGGGGGCGTGTTTCCGTTCATTCCCCAGTATCGTGATATTTACAGATCTCAGAATGCTGAAGGATTCTCTTTGTTTGTTTGTCTCAACTTACTCATTGCCAATATACTCAGGATATTATTTTGGTAATCTTACACCTAATGTAGCTATTTCCAAACATTGGAATGTGTTCTGTAATAATTGTTTAACAGTCTTGTCTGTGCATGTTTTTTTTTTCAATTTTATAGCCAAAATTTGGTCATATTTCCAATTGAAAGAATTACTTTTTTCCCAATTCACAGACAAAAGTTCCTATTTGAAACTTTAAAAAAATCTTGGAAAACAAGATATCTTACTGTAATAGACTTACATGTACATGGTACTTTCAATCAGTAAAAGTCTATTACAGTGATTGTTTGTGTTCATTTAAACATTGCAAAATTGCAGTCACACATATTTTCCCAATTTTTAACAAAACAGGGCTAAAATTCCCAATCCCAAGGGGTCATGTGCCCAAAATAAAATAAAAAAAACCTGCAGTGTATGACATGATATTATTTTGGTAATCTTACACCTAATGTAGCTATTTCCAAACATTGGAATGTGTTCTGTAATAATTGTTTAACAGTCTTGTCTGTGCATGTTTTTTTTTTCAATTTTATAGCCAAAATTTGGTCATATTTCCAATTGAAAGAATTACTTTTTTCCCAATTCACAGACAAAAGTTCCTATTTGAAACTTTAAAAAAATCTTGGAAAACAAGATATCTTACTGTAATAGACTTACATGTACATGGTACTTTCAATCAGTAAAAGTCTATTACAGTGATTGTTTGTGTTCATTTAAACATTGCAAAATTGCAGTCACACATATTTTCCCAATTTTTAACAAAACAGGGCTAAAATTCCCAATCCCAAGGGGTCATGTGCCCAAAATAAAATAAAAAAACCTGCAGTGTATGACATGATATTATTTTGGTAATCTTACACCTAATGTAGCTATTTCCAAACATTGGAATGTGTTCTGTAATAATTGTTTAACAGTCTTGTCTGTGCATGTTTTTTTTTTCAATTTTATAGCCAAAATTTGGTCATATTTCCAATTGAAAGAATTACTTTTTTCCCAATTCACAGACAAAAGTTCCTATTTGAAACTTTAAAAAAATCTTGGAAAACAAGATATCTTACTGTAATAGACTTACATGTACATGGTACTTTCAATCAGTAAAAGTCTATTACAGTGATTGTTTGTGTTCATTTAAACATTGCAAAATTGCAGTCACACATATTTTCCCAATTTTTAACAAAACAGGGCTAAAATTCCCAATCCCAAGGGGTCATGTGCCCAAAATAAAATAAAAAAACCTGCAGTGTATGACATGATATTATTTTGGTAATCTTACACCTAATGTAGCTATTTCCAAACATTGGAATGTGTTCTGTAATAATTGTTTAACAGTCTTGTCTGTGCATGTTTTTTTTTTCAATTTTATAGCCAAAATTTGGTCATATTTCCAATTGAAAGAATTACTTTTTTCCCAATTCACAGACAAAAGTTCCTATTTGAAACTTTAAAAAAATCTTGGAAAACAAGATATCTTACTGTAATAGACTTACATGTACATGGTACTTTCAATCAGTAAAAGTCTATTACAGTGATTGTTTGTGTTCATTTAAACATTGCAAAATTGCAGTCACACATATTTTCCCAATTTTTAACAAAACAGGGCTAAAATTCCCAATCCCAAGGGGTCATGTGCCCAAAATAAAATAAAAAAACCTGCAGTGTATGACATGACACTTACTTTCCTTCATTGAAATACTATCAACATTTTAATTTGAAGAATGTTAATTATTTATGAAAACATTATATTTCGGTGAATAATTTATAGACACTGCATTGCATGTTAACAAAGATTTTCAAAAGTTCATTGTTCATGTACATTAAATTTCCAGCCTTGAAATTACTTGAAAATTGTGTTTCACCCTCTGACGGGTAATTGTGGAAAATATGCTATGAATGAAGTAGGAAGTTTTATTGTGTTCTAAAAGCTGGTTCTTTACGAAAAATTCAAGGTGTATGTTACGTAACAAATTTGTATAATGGTGTTATAGGCATTTTGTTCTGTGTTTTGTATTCTGTTTTGTATTAATGAGGTGATTTCAAGTTGAATATTTACTTTGTTACAGGTTTGGGAAGCATTTTGAAACTCCATTGTTGTTACAGAGTATTATAATGATGTTCACCATGTTAGCTTTGACACATCTCTGTGTCACAGTCAAACATAAAGCAGAAATCATCAAAGCTAAACAACAACATTTCTCAGGTATTTGTAGATGTTTTGTTTCAGTTTATGTTTTTATCACATACATCACACTGATAGGTTGTATACGGCAGTCAAACCTGTGAACAAAGGCCAACCTTGGGAAAGACAAAGTATGACCTTTATTGTCAGGTGGTCTCTAAATGGAAGTCATTTTGTTCAAAATAATCAGTGATGGTTGTGAAAAGAATGGCCTTGTCTCACAGGGTGCCCTTTATTCGGAGGCATCAGAAAAAAGGGAGAGTACTCCAGATTTAATGAAAATTTATTGTTTTCTAAAGATAGTATATAATGCTATCTTCTGTAGTTTACCAGAGTTGCCAGCAACCTGAAAAAGTCAGGGAAAAATGATTTGTTTTCAAGGTCAATGAATTGTCAGGGAATTTTGAAAATTGGTCAGTGAAAAATAGAATTCCTGAAAAGTCAGTGAATAGTCAGGGGAAATGATATCAAAGCTCGAAAGTAATCTCATATATATATATATCCTGGTACATAAATGACAATGGAAAGTATGACCATGGCAGTTTTCAAGTATTACAAATTAATACTTAATACATAACTATGACTTTGATTCAGATATTCATTGTTGACATTTGTCTGAGTAAAATTTGTACAGACTACAGTGTGTACTTTGCATATACATGTGTTTCTTTTTCTAAACTGCCTTTGCTTGAAGACTGAAAGGCTTTGCGACACTTGTCCCTGGAGCAAATTAACTTACATTTTCTGTCATTTTGTAGGAACAGGGTACTAGTACAATGTATGTGCAGAGCATCATCATTATTACTTTATGCAAATTGTCTATTGTAGAAGCAAAGTGGAAGTTGCAACCTTTGCACACGGAGCAAAGTGACACACACATTTGAGCTCATTGACTAAAGCCACCTCATTATACAGTGTGTGACATTAACATTTTGAACATCTTAGCCAGTTGGGCTCCTTACATTCAGGCTAATCACTTCTGTCAAAGAACTTTTGTGAAGAAGCACTTTAATCAGACATAGATTTTGCATCTTTTTACAGTCATAAGCATTGAAATGCCCAACATTTGTTGTTAAGATTGGATACAGAATTTCTCTGATAAAAACATTGTTTAAGTTTAACAATAATTTCTGTTACTGGATAATATTGATAGGGAATTAGGGTGATACAGTCAACTTCTTTTCTGACCATTACATTCTTATGACAACAGATTTTCCCTAATGAATTGGATTGGTGATGTAGTAAATTTCTCAACTGCCTTACTTTGGATTTTACGATAGCCCATAGGGCCACAGACTGCCCGGCACATTTAATAGCCCTGAGCATATTTTAATAGCTATTAGCTAATGAGCTATCATTAATGTCGCACACTGTTATATTTAGACAGTTTAATATAATTTGTTTGTAATTCTGTAAAGTTTAGAATGTTTGTAATGTTTTAAAAAAATGATTAAAAAATAATAGAAATGGGTTGATAGGGTGGCTGTTTGAAGGAGGAGGCCAAAAAGTCTGGGAATGTTTTTAGTTATAGTTGCTGGCAACTCTGTTTACTGATCACAGTTTTGCTGTATCAATAAACTTTTGTTTAAGGTATCAGTATTGGCTGACTGGTCATATCAGGTTTCATCAATTTATAGATCTCAAAACAAAACCATAATTATTACATTATTGTACATTGTCCGTCCACACTTAGGGTGTTAACACTCTAGCATCCACAGCTTTTAACCAGTCTTAAGCCAACTTGGTCACTTTGTATAAGGCCACAATATCTCGGATGAGTTCGATTATGGGCAAAATCGGATTAGTGTTTCCAGAGTTATGGGCCCTTGAATGTGTATGACCTAAAGGTCTTGGACAAGTTCGATTATGGGCGAAATCGGACTAGGGCTTCAAGAGTTATTGGCCCTTGACAGAGATGATTTACTATGTTTTGATTAATTCTCTTATATCATTATGTATGTAGATTTAAGAACTCTATTCATGCATATAATATAAATAGATTGTCTGTGAATTATGTGATAATCTTCAGGTCATTCTGTTTTATTATTTTATCAAGGGCTTTGCTCTATCAGCCAAAAAAGATTTTCTAAAGATAGAAGGGGGGAAAATCCATATTTTCATCAAAACGATAACATTTGAATTCATGCATTCTAGTGTAGGATACGGAGACTCACATGAATCAGAAGTGTTAGATTCTATGTTCTAAGTTTAAACTACAGTAAAACCCCAATTATTCGAATGTCATCGGGCCCTCAAAAATCATTCGGATAATCCATGGTTTCGAATAATCCATTTCAGTATGATGTACTGGTTGGAAACGATAAATTTCGTACTGTCCGTATATTGCAAGGGAGTTAACTCTCGTATGCAAACATGACGTTACTTGAGTGATAATAAGAATAAAATAAAATGTATAACAAACACTTATTATTTATCCTTGTTTTATGAATGTATATGAGTTAACAAATGAAACAATAATTTTTGTTAAATAAATACCGGCGCATTTATGGATTATGCAGAACACAATCCGTAACAATATTTATGTCATTATACCCCCAGATATGAAATATATGGGGGCTATATTGGATTCACGCTTGACGGTCGGTCGGTCGGTCGGTCGGTCCGTGCGTCTGTAGACACAATTTGTCCGGAGAATTTCTCAGCAACTACTCACAGGATCTCAATGAAACTTCACAGAAGTGATCAGTAGTAAGCCTAGTTGTGCATGCTTAAAGCATTATTCGTTCGGATTAACTTTCACTGAGTTATAGCCCTTTGTTGTTTTTATACAGTATATACAATAGGCAAATTTTGTCCGGACAATTTCTCAGCAACTACTCACAGGATTTCAACGAAACTTCACAGAAGTAATAAGTAGTTAGCCTAGTTGTGCATGCTTAAATCATTTTTCATTTGGATTGATTTTCACTGAGTTATAGCCCTTTGTTTTTTTTTATACAGTATATACAATATCTCAGTAACTACTCATAGGAATTCAATGAAACTTCACAGAAGTTATTAAAAGTAAGCCTAGTTGTGCATGCAATAACCAGGTTTTGTTTGGATTAATTTTCACTGAGTTATGGCCCTTTGTTTTATACAATTAGGTAAATTTTGTCCGTACCATTTCTCAGCAACTACATGCAGGAATTCATTGAAACTTCTTAGAAGTGATAAGTAGTTTGCCAAGTTGTGCATGTCCACAATAGGTTTTGTCCAAGTAAATTTTAATGAGTTATGGCCCTTTGTTATTTTTTATATAATGTATATTTAGAAACTGGTCAGGATATATCTAAGCAACAATTTGCAGGTATTAAAAAAATGAAAATGCATTATATTTCCCTCTGTAAAATGTAACAATAACTGTGTCAAGGCCGCATCTGGGGGTATTCATCACCTTTAGTGATAGTTCTAGTTCTCACTTGACTAACTAACGATCGACTAGGCATCGCTATCGTTACATTTATAAACAAAGAATCGAAGACGTAATGTTTTTATTTTAGGAACATGTTTTCTCTGAATCATCATATTCTAGTTAGCTTTGTTTACTTGTGTTCAAATCAGTTTTTTTTTTATAATGAGATGAATTTACTTGTAAATTCTTCTCATATAGCGATCACGCAGACTATGAATTTCAACACTGCATTTCTCTATATAGCCTTAGGTAGCGCTTCGTACTACATTTTTTCGGTCTTTGTCGTTACAGACTCGCTAACAGAGCGATACTGCACAAAGTACAAACACTCATTCACACACAGTCAGTTAAGTAAATACCGTCGGTGCGGTAACTATATCGATTTTCTATTTTTAGCGTTTAGGACCCATTTGTAAAGGCTATCATTTTGCTTATAAATACGTCCTGAATTGGTTTAATGTATCAATGTTTTGAGTATCATGCATGGTACTATCATCTCCATCCTGGATTAAATGAATAATCCCCTAAATATTCAGATAAGTACATGGTTTTCCCAATTCATTCTATAAATAGCGCTTTAACTTGACAGTTCGTAAAGGACTAGAAAGAAATTTAGACGAAATTTAATACAATGTAATTGCAACTGCGTGGGAAATAAATTTCGTCTAAAGGATTGAACTTTGTAAAATGTATACCACCGCGGTCAAACAAATGGGATGCTGGATTATTTTTGTTTATTTATCATCAAAAGTGAGCGCCAAATTATTATTTTCTTGTCAAATGGTGCGTTCTTGTTTCAAGATTTGACGAATCAGTTTCTCCGCGGCCGTGAAGGTTTCCATTCGGAATGGTACGGAACAGGTGCGGATTTACGTAAGTCAATATGGCCGCTTAAGCAGCTTAATTGGTATTGCCTCAAATCATGAGTTGTAGTGTCTAAGGTATCCACCCATCAAATAATTTGTCGGTTGTATATGATTGCAAAGTTGATATTCTTTCGATAAACGCCGATGTAGGTATAAAAACACGAACGATATAAAACAAAATATACTGTAGCTAACAGTGGAACGAGTGATCGAGACATACTTTTTGCAAGTTGAAGGGCTTGCTGCACCAGTTCAGAACAATATATTTATATATATAACATTAAATGTTGCATAAAGAAAAAGAATTCCTGCGTAGTATAAGACCATTGTTTAAAAACGTTTTAATTGGTATAGCACGGCCTTGATGGACACAGGTAAATAAAACTACCTGATGAATACAATTAGGATATGTTGCAAGGCCTTGATAAATTAATTCATTTGGTGAAATAATTCTTTTTAAACAGACAACATGATCCTTGTACTTTAATAATTATTTGTTTGAATAAACAGTAGCCTACAGTACTAGGTCCCCGTTTTGGACAGAATATTGATACAGTTTTAAATTTTGTATCAACTCAGAGATATCCTTGCATCACAAAATTCATCTCATTTCAGGCCTTCAGGCCTTTGATTTTGAAAGATGCTGATATGCAAATAATATCATACAGATCACCAGGTACGTACGCGTATTAACTTAATATACCCGAGATTATTGTGAAATATTCATCGCGATTATTATAAAGTCGTAACAAACAATAAGGTGAACTTAACGATAATTAAACTGTTGACACGCTTAGTGTATGAATTGATGTTACACATTGTTTGTCACACAACATTGTATTCTCAATCGGCCATTGTTATCAATTGACGATTTCGAAAAATAGGTGTGAAAATATGCGCATTTGTGACTTTAGGGACCAAATAATGCATTCGGATTACACCAGGTATTCGTAAAATCCAATTCGTATAACAGGGGTTCGTTGTAGTTGAAATATATAGAGACGTAATCGGGACCGTAGATTTTATTCGGATAATACCGGGTATTCGGATAATCAGTGTTCGGATAATTGAGGTTTTACTGTAGTTAGTTGACTGTCGTTCATTATTCCCCGCAAACAAAGTTTGAGAGGGGGTATATTGGAGTCACTCTGTTGGTCGTTGGTCCGTCCGTCCGCATAAAATATCAAAAGTGTGTGGAGCAAACTACTTTCACATTCTTTAAGAGATTGCAATGAAACTTGAAATATGTAATAACCATCAAGTGTAGAAGTGCAAGACACAATTTTCATTCCCAGCAATTCACTCATTCCAGAGTTATGTGTCCTTGAACTTAGCCATATAGTGTACAATGGCAGTCTTAGTTTGTGGAGTGAACTACTTCCACATTTTTCAAGGGATTGAATTGAAACTTGAAATATATTATTAATATTAAATGTAGATGTGCAAGACACAATTTTCATGCCCTGTGATCCACTCATTGCAGTGTTATGTCCCCTTGAACTTAGCCGTATAGTGTACTATCACTTTCTTAGTGTCAAAGCGGCGGCGGGGGTATTAGTCACCTCTGTGACAGCTCTAGTTTTAATATGTTTACTATGATGTTTCTACTATTAAAGTCAAGATAATTAAATATTATTTGTATAATTAGTTTGTATGTTTTTAGCTCACCTGGCACAGACTGCTAAGGTGAGTTTTTAGGATTGAGCTATGTCTGTCGTCGTCCGTCCGTCGTCAACAATTTGTTTAAACAACATCTCCTCCTTAACCACTTGGACAATTTCAACCAAACTTCACAGGTGTGTTCATTGCTTGAAGCTCTACCAAAGTTGTTCAAAGAATTCCATTCCATGCAGATAGCAACCAGAAGAATTTTTTTTGAAAATGTTCAAAAATCTACTCAAAAACCGCTTTGATATTTAGTGTGTAGCATTGTCTAGTGGATCTCTACCAAGTTTGTTCAAATTATTGCCCTAGGGTCAAAAAAGGCCCTGCCCCGGGGTTTACTTGTTTCTATGGGCTAATATAGGAAAATGAAAAAAAAATTCTTCTATAAAACCACAAGGCCTAGAGCTTAGATGTTTTGTATGTAGCATTGTCGTGTGGACCTCTACCAAGTTTGTTCAAATTAAGGCCACAGGGTAAAAATTGAACCGCCCCTGGGGTCACTTGATTTATATAGACCTATATTTGAAAATTTAAAAAATCTTCTTGTCCAAAACCATAAGGCCTAGAGCTTAGATATTTTGTATGTAGCATTGTCTAGTGGACCTCTACCAAGTTTGTTCAAATTATGACCCCTGGGTCAAAATTGGTCCCGCCCCGGGGTCAGTTGATTTCAACAACTACTTGACAGTTGGGGTAGATAACTTTTTACCATGACAAATAACTTCCCTTGATTAAATTATCCCTTAATGTTACGATACTCAGGTGAGTGATACAGGGCCATCATGGCCCTCTTGTCTTTTAATAGGTAGCTAGGTTTTGCAAAATGAGGTTGACCCTTAACAGAATAAAAAAAACAGAATGGCCTAATGCTCTGAATGAGAACAACATGACTGTAGGTAGTGTCATATGACTTGGTTAGGAAGATTTTAATTTATTATGCTGTAGTAAATGCAAGATGACTATATACACTTTATTAGTACAATTCATTTTATACCCCCACAAACAAAGTTTGAGAGGGGGTATTTTGGTGTCACTCTGTCGGTCGGTCGGTCTGTCGGTCGGTCTGTCCGCATGAAATATCAAAAGTTTGTGGAGCGAACTACTTTCACATACTTTATGCAATTGCAATTGAAACTTGAAATATGTTATCACCATGAAGTGTACATGTGCAAGACACAATTTTCATTCCCAGTGAGTCACTCATTCCAGAGTTATGTGCCCTTGAACTTGGCCATATAGTGTACAATGGCAGTCTTAGTTTGTGGAGCGAACTACTTCCACATTTTTCAAGGGATTGAATTGAAACTTGAAATATATTATCAGTATTAAATGTAACAATTTTCATGCCCAGTGATCCACTCATTGCAGAGTTATGTCCCCTTGAACTTAGCCATATAGTGTACTATCACTTTCTTAGTGTCAAAGCGGCAGCGGGGGTATTAGTCACCTCTGTGACAGCTCTAGTTTTATTTGACTCCACATATTTAGTGAAAATGTTTGCATGGTGATTTTTGTACCAGTTATTGTATGTTTGACGTATGGTATAATGTTCATTTTTATGGTTAAATGAATGTATAAAAGTTTCTCCTCTTTGAGCCCTAACAATTGCCTGATCCTTTTCATTGATATTAGGATTAAAGTGACTAGAATCATAATGTAAACACTGTAAGTGTTGATGCATTTTGTGGAGATTGTTAAAGGTCTTTAACTACATTGTTTGTTTTCCTGACAGATTCCACCATCCCACTATACAAAGCCAGTGGTAGGTGAACTTGTATTAGAATCTTCCATACTGTGTAACTACAGACTTGTTTGTATATATCCACCTGGAAAATTCCTTATATAGATCAGGCATTATCTTACCTGACATAAAACCTTATATGAACTCACCACTTTAAGCTTGCATAATCTATTGGTTCTTATGTTGGCACAGCAATTTATAACCTTGAAATACTAGTACCTCATCAGAGTTTCTCCTTACTCTTGCAGTGATCAGGAAAGGCATGCGCCATAGTCACATTAAAATTCAAAATGTCACATCGTCTTTTGCACCTGATGCGTCCATGTCACATTCCGATTGTTCAATATAATTTTCGTGTACGAAATGAAGCTAGTATGCAATACATACTGCTGCTCAGTGTCATCTGACGCTTAACATTATTCTTTCCATTTGCAAGCAAGCGCCTAACGATAGACACTCTCCATCACTCTCTTACACGCCGTTTCGTTACATTCATGTGAGAGAAAACGAACGACAACTCTGCTAGGAGATTGGCTTTGCATATGATTTCTGTTATCCCAGAAGCATACTCGTGCATGCCTGCTGATAACCAGCTTACACTTGATTCGTCGCTCTAAACGGGAAACTAGTGCATAATTAACATTATTGGTTCCCCTTTAGTCAACGAATTGACAGCGGGCATGCTTCCGGGTCACAGAAATCGAAGAGAAACGGATGAATTTGAACCATTCCCAGCGAATCAAATAAAATGCTTCCTAAATTGACTTCTTTGGGATTATTCACCAACATCGCTGCTTGGAAGTATTCTAATAATGATTTCTACAGCGTTTTTAGCTCACATGTCACAAAGTGACAAAGTGAGCTATTAGGATCACTCTCCGTCCGGCGTCGTGCGGTGTGCGTCGTGCATCGTCAAACTTTATGTTGTGACCACACTAGGGGCCACATTTTTAGCTCAATTTTAGCAAAACTGGGTCAGAACGTTAATATCAACAAAATCTCGGACGAGTTCGATATTGGGCCACTTGGGGTCAAAAACTAGGTCACCAGGGCCAAATAAGGGAAAACCTTGTGAACACTTTAGAAATCACTGTTTTGACTGGATCTTCATGAAACTTTGTCAGAATGTTTATTTTAATAATATGTAGGTCAAGTTTGATAATGGGTCATTTCTGTAGTAAAATTAGGTCGCTAGGGCAAATTGCTGGAAAACCTTGTGAACACTCGAGAAGTCACTGTTTTGATTGGATGATCATGAAACCTTGTCAGAATGTTTGTCTTCATAATATCTTGGACGAGTTCGAACATGGGTCATCTTGGGTCAAAAACTATGTCGCTAGGTCAAATCTAATGAAAAACCATGTTAACACTGTAGATTTCACAGTTATTATTGGATCTTCACCAAACTTTGTCAAATCGTTTGTTTTAATGATATAACGGTCAAGTATAAATATGGGTCATCTGGGGTCAATAACTAGGTCACCAGGTAAAATCTTAGGAAAACTTTGTTAACACTGTAGATGTCACAGTTTTAATTGGACCTTCACCAAACCTTGTCAAAATGTTTGCCTCAATGATATGTGGGTCAAGGATGAACATGGGTCAGCCGGGTTAAAAAACTGGGTCACAAAGTCAAATCTTAGGTAAAAATCTTGTAAAAGCTCTAAATGTCATGGTTTTGATTGGATCTTGGCCAAACCTTGTCAGATTGTTTGTCTTAATGATATTAAGGACAAGTTCAAATATGGGTCACCTAGGGTCAAAAACCAGGTCACAAGGTCAAATCTTAGGAAAACCTTATTAACACTGTAGATGTCAAATTTTGATTGTATCTTCACCAAACCTAGTCAGACTGTTTGTCTTAATGATATGTAAGACAAATTAGAACATAGGTCGTCTTCGGTCAAAAACTAGGTCACCGGTTCAAAACTATGTTTTAATGAGTGAACAGTTGTTGTCATGTGAGCGATATAGGGCCATCTTTGCCCTCTTGTTATAGGTAGTGATGAAGTACGGAAAATTTGAATGAACATGCGAATGAATGTTGCACTCGGCTGACTAAGGATTTTATGGTGTGTCATTTGTTAAAAGTGTGTCATGGCTATAACTGTATATAAATTAGTAGCTACACAAATGGTGGTTATTTTGACGCCCTAGTTGTGAGAATTGTTTGAAAAATGAATGAGTTGCAGCAAGGTGTACTTTCGATTTGGCAATGTTACCTTTCTATGAAGTATCACTCAAAATTTCGACAAACTTGGAAACGAAGCTAATGTGGTTTGGATATGTTGTATTGAGATGAGATTTTAGTTATTTTCATGATTTCAATGTCCCAGAGTTGAAATGCGGTCTTATGGGGTACCTGTGCAGAAATCAGACTTTCCTGAATTGAAAGCCTGCTGAGTAGTGAGTATACATGTTGTATTTGCTCATATACCATACATCACTGACTAAGCTTACTTATTTGTAAGTTACAAATTAAAATGACTCTTGAGAAATTCTGTTTGACTCTCGAAATTTTTGCCTCAGGGCTCAATGTAGAAGATTGACACTTATAAATAGTAATGAAAACTACTGTGCTACTCAGTTATTATCTGCCAATAACAATGCCTCTCAAAGTATTAGTTTGTTATCTCATTAAATGTCACATTGGATTTTAAAAATGTCACATTGATCTCGAAAATGTCTCATTGATTTTCCATCCGAAAGGGTCATTGTCACATTAAGAAAATATCTTTCCTGATCACTGCTCTTGTAAGGAATTATTCTGTTTTATGAATTCTATGCAAAATAATGTAAAAATGATCATTGAAATGACGTAGGATAGCATTTTATATTTAACCATCAAGGTAATAACCTGTGGTAATTAAATGTAGGGAGAACACATGTACATTGTCATGTCATTGTTCCCCTTTTAATCCCCTCAAGACGCATTTTTAGCTCATCTGGCACAGAGTGCCAAGGTGAGCTTTTAGGATCGAGCTATGTCCGTCGTTCGTCCATAGTCAACAATTTCTTTAAACAACATCTCCTACTAAACCACTGCGTCAATTTCAACAAAACTTCACAGGTGTGTTCCTTGCTTGAAGCTTTACCAAAGTTGTTCAAAGAATTCCATTCCATGCAAAACTCTGGTTGCTATGGCAACCAAAAGGAATTTTTTAGAAAATCTTAAACAAATTTCTTCTCAAAAACCAGCAGACCTAGAGCTTTGATATTTATTGTGTAGCATTGCCTTGTTGACCTCTACCAAGTTTGTTCCTATTATTGGCCTAGGGTCAAAATTGGTCCCGCCCCAGGGGTCTATTGATTTATATTAGGGCTGGGAATTTTATTTGAATATTCGAATATTCGGAACTTCGACGAATATTCGAACATGAAAAACGAATTCGAATATTCGAAAAAAAGGAATTTCAACGTTTCGAGCCAGTTTGAGTAGCAAAAACTGTTTTAAAAATCGGTCCATATAAGGTGTATAAATAGTAAATACCATAAAAGTCGGTCCAAAATTGGTAAGTACGTGCAAAATGTCACAAACCAACTGTTTGTTGTTCGCACCATTCTCAATACCCCCATAAACACGTTAGTCAGAAACTACATTGCCTAGAGCTTAGATATTTGGTATGTACCATTGTCTAGTGGACCTCTTCCAAGTTTGCTCAAATCATGACCCCCGGGTCAAAGTTGACCCCGGCCCAGGGGTGACTTGATTTCTATAGATTTCTTTAAGAAAATGTTAAAAAATCTTCTTCTTGAAATCTGCAATGACTATAAGCTTAGATATGTTGTCTGCAGCATTGACTAATGGACCTCTACCAAGATTGTTCAAATCATGGCCCCAGGGTCTGAATATTGGCCCAGCCCCGGGGGTCAGTTGATTTTACATTGACTTATATAGGAAAATGTTGTCAAAAACTACAATGCCTAGAGCTTAAATATTAGGTGTGCAGCATTGTCTAGTAGATCTCCACAAAGTTTGTTCAAATCATGACCCTGGGGTCAATATTTGTCCCACCCACGGGGACACTAAAAATAAAAATACTGTAAACCAGATGGCCTAGAGCTTAGATATTTGACATGTAGCATTAGGTAGTGACGTCTACAAATTTATAAAAATCATGACCCCCTGGGTCTAATTATACCCCAAGATATGAAATATATGGGGGCTAGGCTAGCGCTAGCCGATCGCCAAATCGCTATTGGCGAGTCAAAGTCGAATCTGGCGTGTTAAAATTCTCAAATGGGCAACAAGAATCGCCAGACAATTTGCTATTTGGCGATTCTAACAGACCTTGATAATCCAATAATTTAATCTCAAATGCGCACTTTTACACTGCAGACAGCAGTAATATGTGTGACAAACGATGCATGTCGATTGTTTACATCTGTTAACACCAATTTTAATTGCCCCAGGCGGTCATTCATAATGCATCGTGGTAGTGAATAAAGTCCGTACCATACCGGTACAGTCCGGGTTGTATTTTCCGAAAATTGCTTTGCACTTTACTGAACAATCTCGGGTTTTGTAAGTTTTTATTGACAATTTACTACAAAAGTACAATGTCATGTTCAATTTAGCAGTATGACCAACAAAATATAAAAAAATTGTTAATTTTCAAGCATGTTTGTTAAACTTATACTTCCGTGAAGTATACGAATTTTGGACAACACATTTCGGATAACAGCATTTATTAAGTAATTTGTGTAAACCTGTTCTATTTGTTAATGTTAAATCTGGTATATTATCCTTGATATATGATAATATGGCACACATTTATAATGAAATCATCATTTGCCAGGGCAGCAGTGTTACTGTTAGTCTTATGAAAATCATAATGTTGGATTGATTATTATAAGTTCATAATTAATGACATCACCATTTGCAATTTAATAATATTGCAGCTCAACAAAGTAAAAGGTGTAAGAGCCAAACAATTGAAGTTACCATCTGCAATTTTGTGAAAGAGATTCATCGATCTCCTTTTCGTACCAAACAACACAACTCACAAATAATTGATAGTCATGTTGATATGCTTTTGGGTGTATACTGTATAGATTTGTTTCAAGACAAAATCTGAGCAATAAAATGTGATTTGAACTCATGCCTAGATACCCAATGCATCTAGACAATATCAATTACTTTGCTGTTGTTTAAGTATGTCAAAGACTCATGTCTGATAGAGTACATATAAAAGCAACATCTAAATAGTTGCAGCATGTCAAAACATAAATAAACCAAGTGACTACATTGCCAATAAAGTCCAGAAAATACCATGGAAAGTGTCAGTGCAGTACAGGCACATAAAGCCATATTTCGTGGTAATTGAACTGGTCTAATAATTAGCCAATGTGACCTGATTTGATAAATGCAGAGAAAACTATAACTAGCTGTATATACCAATAAGTCTTGGTTGACATGCCCAACATTTTGCTTTTGGTTAATTAAATGCTGATCTGGCTATTAAGAAATCCGGGTTAATAGCCAGACGATTAAATGTTTGGCTACTAAGAATTTTTGGCTGGCGCTAGCCTAGTGGGGGCTATATTGGATTCACTCTTGTCGGTGGGTCTATCGGCCAGTCAGTCTGTCGGTCGGTCCGTGCGTCTGTAGACACAATTTGTCCGGAGAATTTCTCAGCAACTACTCACAGGATTTCAATGAAACTTCACGGAAGTGATCAGTAGTAAGCTTAGTTGTGCATGCTTAAAGTATTTTAAGTTTGGGTTATAGCCCTTTGTTGTTTTTATACAGTATATACAATAGGCAAATTTTGTCCGGACAATTTCTCAGCAACTATACTCACAGGATTTCAATGAAACTTCACAGAAGAGATCAGTAGTAAGCCTAGTTGTGCATATGTAAAGCATTTTTCGCTTGGATTATTTTCCACTGAGTTATAGCTCTTTGTTGTTTTTATACAGTATATACAATAGGCAAATTTTGTCCGGACAATTTCTCATTAACTATAGACAGGAACTCAATGAAACTTCACATAAGTAATAAGTAGTTAGCCCAGTTGTGCAAGCTTAAATAATTTTTCATTTGGATTGATTTTAACTGAGTTAAAGCCCTTTGTTTTTTTCTACAGTATAATCAATAGGCATGTTTTGTCCGGACTATTTCTCATTAACTACCGACAGGAATTCAATAAAACTTAATAGAAGTGATGAGTACTGTAAATCCGGTATTATTCGCGATGTTTTTATTTTCGCTATTATTCGCGATTGGAAGGTTTCGCGAATTCATAAATCCGCGTAAATTTATTAATATAACGTAATTGCTATCGGAAGATTGTCCGAAAATTTCATAACATACTGATAAATAAACATACCACTTGTCGGTATGTACACTACATGTATATTGTTTTGTTAAACATATTGTTCAGTTGTACTAATTGGTGTGACTTAAACAAACAAACATGCCTGAGGGGCAATGTTTGGTATAATGATCTTTTGCACAAACTGGCAATTTAAACACATTTCTTAAGATAACAAATTGGATTAACGGACAGTTTGTCACTTTTCTATATTCAATACTGTATTGATTGTAACAGGTTTTGACGATTAAATTTTTGCAGGTAATGCATGATATATGTTTAACCCGTTTTATTTATCGATTTATTAATATTATAATTCAAACGCGAAATTTAAATTAAGAGCCTTCAGACGCGAATTCATAAATACGCGAATATATTCAGGGTAGGCAAAAACGCGAAATAAAGATCACGCGAATATAAAGTGATTTACAGTAGTTAGCCTAGTTGTGCCTGCATTAAGCTTGTCTTGGTTCGTTAAATTTTCACTGAGTTATAGCCCTTTTTTTTTTTTTTATACAGTGTATACAGTACGGTTCGGGTGATTTGTCCGATTTTCGCGAATCGCCACGGAATTAAAATCGCGCTTAGCCACAGGTAGATCGCTTCAACGCGGCGATTTGAATTTTGGCCGTCGCGTTCAGAGCGTCGATGATCGACGGTGACCGTCACCACTGAAGGGCAATAATTCGCAGTGGATTGCGGCGACGATCGCTCAACCCCGTGATACGCGATGTCGCCTCTTTAGTTTTCTAAAAACTTACAAATTTCTTGTCAATAACAGTGTTATTCACACATTATTTAATTGCACTTTTATGAACAAATTGTTACCTGATATGTGTGAAAAATTAGTGTTGACATGAATTATAATCAACGAGTGTTGAGAACTTAATAGTAGTTGATGAGCTTTAATTAATCTGTCAGCTTTCGTATATTATTGCGCGAAATAATATTACATGTAAACAATGGACTGGTTTTATTGATTAGAGCACCGAGCTACATAGGTAAAATGAGAGACTGCGACTCGGTCTAAATTCTCGCCCTGGTACTCGATAAATAAAACACTAAAAATAGACATATTAATCTCGCCCTGTACGTAACGCTGCATATGTAAAACATAGCTACACAGTTTACATATTCGCTTAGCAATTTTCCGGTATTTCTACATATTTACTTCAAGAATGGGATTTCCTACTTGACAAAATTTAATCAGATGTCTGGATTTCAGTCGGTCTTGGCCGACGGATTTAGTAAGTGTTAAATCCTGAATTAACTTACCATGTGGCTGTTTTCGGAAAATGAACGGTCAATAGAAAGCGAAGTAGAAGAAAGATTCACAATAAATATCATTTTATTTACTTGAGAGTCGGCTTTAGACGTTCGCGAATCACCGCGATCCATCGCTATCAAAGATTACCGACTGATAAATAAGTCATAAAACCCGGTGATTAGCGACATTGCCGTGATTCGCGTTTTTTTCAAGATAGATGCAGCGTTGAAAATCGCCGCTACGGGTGATAAATTGACGATTACGAACGCGGGGAAACGCAAAAATTGGACAAATCACCCGAACCGTACTGTATATACAATATCTCAGTAATTACTCATAGCAATTCAATGAAACTTCACAGAAGTTATAAAAAGTAAGCCAAGTTATGCATGCAATAACCAGGTTTTGTTTGGATTAATTTTCACTGAGTTATGGCCCTTTGTTTTACACAATAGGTAAATTTTGTCCAAACCATTTCTCAGCAACTACATGCAGGAATTCATTGAAACTTCTTAGAAGTGATAAGTAGTTTGCCAAGTTGTGCATGTCCACAATAGGTTTTGTCCAAGTAAATTTTAATGAGTTATGGCCCTTTGCTATTTTTTATATAACGAACATTTAAAAACTGGTCAGGATATTTCTAAGCAACAATTTGCAGGTATTAAAAAATGAAAATGCATTATATTTCCCTCTGTAAAATGTTACAATGACTGTGTCAATGCCGGATCTTGGGGTATTCATCACCTTTAGTGATAGTTCTAGTTTACCCCGCTCCGGTAAGTGTAACGATACTCAGGTGAGCGGTATGGGGCCATCATGGCCCTCTTGTTCCTTTTTCTAAGGGTCTGGCCACCTTTCCCCTACAGCTGAAAAAACACTGTCATTATATTGCAAAATCTACACAATATTTTAAAATTTTATAGGAAAGTTTATATAATTCCTGTTTCCTAGCTACTATTATGTGTTTCTTTTTAGCTCACCAGAGCACAAAGTGCTCAAGGTGAGCTATTGTGATCGCCTGTTGTGCGTGTGTGCGTCCGTCAACAACATCTTCTTAATGTATCTGGCTTGGATGTCAGGTCAAATCAAGTTTCACCAATTTAAAAAAACTAAACCATAACTATATACCAAGATAAACCCATTGTATAAAGTGCATTGCACGTGATTTGAAACAAATATGACATTTGATTGGTTTTCTATAAACCTATATCGCACGTAATTTACAAATGTTTGAAAAACGATAACTACTCTGTATATAGGAATATATTACAGCAAGTAGCCTTAAAATGACTATAAATGTATAAAGCAGGGAACCGTGACTCAGTTTTTTTTATAAAGTTCTCCGTTTGTTAGATACTTGACTTTAAAGAAATTCCGTACCCAGAACCCCGCTGTTTATTACGTAATACTCCATAGATAAAAAATGAAAACACATATCAAAATTCTGAGGCACTGTTCCCTAGATTAACATTTCCGCTACAAAATACCGAAAACCGCTATGAAATCCGTCATCCAATAAGACGGCAATGTTAATTCGAAAATGACACGGTGTTTTTTTAAGCTGAGCAATTAACAATTGAAGTGTGGGATCATTATCGTCTCATGAAATCAACAAATTTAATGCACCCCATTCAATTTTGATAGCCAATCAAAATCGCTTATGTTTATGGTTCAGTAATTGAAACTACGCCCAGGATTGATGTCTAGAAAGAGATTTTATGACAAATTTTTGTCATTAATGAATTAATAGTATCATATCGTACCGATACAATGCACATTACGTTAGAGATGTTTAACGCTGATAAGGAAAAGTCGATAATGGGGTGCAGTATTTATCGCTAATAAACACCATTTTTTAGCGTTCGGTTAGAATTTTTTGTTGCTTGGTATAAAAGTATGATATTTATTCGTTGTAAATAATGTTAAAGCCAGATACGTTAAGCAGTTTGCCAATTTCAACGAAACTTAACCGTGATGTTCCTTGCATGAATTAAATTTTATTAAAACCTGGTTGCCATAACCCATAGGAAAAACTTTAAAAATCTTCTTGTCCAAAACCACAAGATCTAGAGCTTAGATATTTTGTATGTGCCATTTTATATAGGCTTACATTTATGTAGGAAAATTTAAAAACTCTTCTTCCATAACCGCATTGCCTAAAGGTTAGATTTTTTGTATGTAGCATTGTCTAGTGGTCCTCTGCCAAGTTTGTTCAAATTATTGCCCTGGGGTCAAGATCTGACCCGGCCAGGGTGTACTCTATTTATATGCCTACATAGAAAAATTACAAAAAACGTCTTGTCAGAAACCACAAGGGATAAAGCTGAGATAATTTGGCCCTGCTAGGGTAAAAGTTGGCCTGCCCCCAGGTCACTTGATTTTACATAGGCTCATGATGTTTTTCTCTCAGCGTCTTTTTCTGGTGAGTGATGTAGGGCCATCATGGCCCTCTTGTATTGACGATATACATGTATATATTTTTAATATGCTCTTCAGTTTACAATTAACTGTTTGAAAGACATTCTTACCACAATGGCCTTATGATCAATACATAAAAAAAACAAAAATGTATTCAAAATACAAATTGTAATCTATTTCAAATTGTTGTTTTTAATAGGGTCAGGGAATTGTAGATGTATGCATATGTAAAAAATGTACAAGACTCCTACCAATGTTCCTGTGTCTTATGTTTTCAGCTCACATGGCACAGAGTGCCAAGTTGAGTTTTTAGTATCAAGCTATGTCCGTCATCAACAATTTCTTTAAACATCTCCTAAACCACTTGGTCAATTTCAACCAAACTTCACAGGTACATTCCTTGCTTGAAGCTCTACCAAAGTTGTTCAAAGAATTCCACACCATGCACAAATCTGGTTGCTATGGCAACTAGAAGGATTTTTTTTTGAAAATCTTCAAAAATCTTCTCAAAAACCAGAGGACCTAGAGCTTAGATATTTAATGTGTAGTATTGTCTAGTGGACCTCTACCAAGTTGTTCAAATTATTGCCCTACGGTCAAAATAAGCCCCGCCCCGGGGTTTACTTGTTTTTAGCTCACCAGTATGATGAGCTATTTGTGCTCATGGTGAGCTATTGTGATCGCGTGTTGTCCGTCGTCCGTGCGCGCGTGCGTCAACAATTGCTTTAAACAATATTGGCTCCGCCCAAGGGGTAACTTGATTTTACATAGACTTATATACACCCCTACTTAACGGTGGCTCTTTCACATTTTTGTGATGTGTTAAATATGAGCCATCGACACATCCGTTATAGAGCCATCGATCAATTTTGGCCCTGCCCTGGGGATTACTCTAATTTATTTAGGAAAATTTAAAAAATCTTCTTGACCAAAACCACCAGGCCTAGAGCTTAGATATTTTGTGTGTAGTATTGTCCAGTGGACATCTACTAAGTTTGTACAAATTATGGCCCCATGGTTAAAATTGGCCCAGCCCCAGGGTCACTTAATTTACATAGGAAAATTTAAAAAATCTTCTTTTCTGAAACCACAAGGTTTAGAGCATACATATTTTGTATGTAGCATTGTCTGATAGACCTCTACCAAGTTTGTTCAAAGTATTGCCCTAGGGTAAAAAATGACCCTGTCCCCAGTCACTTGATTTTTAGGCTCATGATAATTTTCTCTCAAGGTCTTTTTTCTGGTGAGCGATATAGGGCCATCATGGCCCTCTTGTTATGTATAATATATAATTATTATTATTCAATTTTTGATTTGTTATTTGTTATCATATGATAATGTATTCATCTTCTCCCTGAAGTGTATTTATATATTTGATTTGTTTTTGCATGTATATAATACAATTATGTATGTTACCAATGTATATGATTGTAAATATGTTGTCCTCATGGGCCAGTTGGCCTAATGGATCTGAAATAAAGTATCTATCATTATATAGGGAAATTTTAAAAGTCTTCTTACAATGCATAGAGCTTAGATATTTGGTGTGTAGCATTGTCTAGTGGACCTCTACCAAGTTTGTTCAAATTATTTCCCTAGGGTCAAAATTGGCCCTGCCCCAGGGGTCACTTGATATACCGGTATATAGGCTTATATAGGAAAATTAAAAAAATCTTCTTGTCCAAAACCACAGGGCCTAGAGCTTAGATATTCTGTGTGTAGTATTGTCCAGTGGACCTCTACAAGTTTGTTCAAATTATGGCCCCAGGGCTAAAATTGTCTCCCCCTCTGGGGGTCACTTGATTTACATAGGAAAATTTAAAAACTTTTGTCTGGGTGCAAAAATAACAGGAGAGCGATTGTCCGGGGTAGTAAAATAATGGGAGAGCTTTTGTCCGCCCCTATCAAAATGAACGTGGGAGCTTTTGTCCGGGGGAGCTTTTGTCCGGATTCATACAACACCATTGAATATGTATTTATATGTAGAAATAGGAGTTTAATCAAAGTTTCAAGGGGAATGGACAAATCACCCGAACCATACTGTGGGCTTTAAAAAATCTTGTCCGAAACCGAATGGCCTAGAGCTTGGATATTTTGTATGTAGCATTTTCTAGTGGTCCTCTACCATGTTTGTTCAAATTATGGCCCTGGGGTCAAAAATGGCCTCGGCCGGGGTTTACTCTATTTTATATATGTTTACATAGAAAAATTACAAAGAATGACTTGTCAGAAACCGCAAGGCCCAAAGCTTAGATGTTTTGGCCCTGGGGTAAACATTTGCCCCGCCCCCCGGGTCACTTGATTTTACATAGGCTTGTGATGTTTTTTTCTCAGGGTCTTTTTTCTGGTGAGCGATATAGTCATGGCCCTCTTGTTTTAGTGTATTCATGATTTGACATTGTATGATTGTGACTGTGTATTTGCCTTGAAATATGCAAGTTGTAAACTGTTGTAGTCCATGTGTGTCCATTTACCATTTTGGTCATCTTTGTTCTGGCAATTTGTTTCAAAGATATTTTAGCTACATGATGAATGAATGTGATTTAAATTACCATTGAGAACCATCTTAGATGAACAAAATGCTAAATGTTTGTTAGATGTAGTGAAATTACTAGAACCTGATCTTGGAAATTTCCAGGTCGATAGATTTTCATTTACATTGAAGCAGCCATTTCTTGTTTAAGTTGAAATTCCAGGAAAATGATAGTAAATTATGATATTTAGTCATTTTCTGTACTTTAAAAGAGGAATAGATAGGAAGGAAACAGTTTTAAAGACATTGAACCAGGAATGTAAGGCATGTGACTAAGACCCGCAGTCCTGTATATTCCACAGTAGGGGAGCCAATAAAACAGACAGGGTTATTGATAGACTAGCTTCTAATTACATAATCAGTCACTATATATATAGCTAATGTATAGATACTGTATAGAAACTTAAATTGATTCAATGTTTAATTGATAATATAAATTATCTTTTTTTTAAACAAAAAGTATGTTTATATTAAATGCAAAATATTAAGAATAAGACAGCTCACTTAATATGATTAAAGAAATTGATTACCGTACTAAAATATTCGTGTCTCACACCATTCAGTTAGGTCTGGTTGATTTTGATAAATAAATTAAACAGTCCATTTTGTGAAATTAATACAAAATTATTTTAACACCACAGGTAAAATTAAATGTTTCTAACCAATATATTTTCTCAAGCAGTACTGCTATAAACAATTTGTTACTTTGCAAGTTATTTTAAAGAATTTTGTAAAAAATAATTTCATGCATGAATAGAATGATTTGATTTAGAAATAGAAGAAGCGTTCAGTTGCATTTTTAATGTATAAAGACTTCTTACATAATCTTAAAGGATAACATTAATTAATTAATTACATAAAATGCTTATAAAAACAACAGGAAGTTATCACTAAAAATCAATACAATTTATGACCCTCTTATATGACTAGGTGTCAAGTCTACAGATGCTTAGCTGACCATGAAAAGACAGGATTAATCTGATTAGGGGCAATAAAACAATTAAGAGATTAGACCTCATGTGGATTTTTGGGGGGGGGGGGGTCACTTATTTAGTAGCTGTTCAATGTCTTTAAATCATGTGATCAATGTGTACATAATCATTACTGTACTGCTGGTGAAGTTATTTGTGTATAAGATCTATGATATAAATAATTATATGGTGCCAAATTTCTGGTACTGGTAAATCATTATTATTATTGGAAAAATAACAATAACACAATAGATATCAATACTTGTTGCTGCTTTAATGTCGTGATAGATTTATGTTAATATTTGTTGTTTTATTGCCACATTTTTAGTTGCTGGTTGCCATGGTGATTAGTTGTCATGCTGCCTTTTACGAATGCAGACTAACTTTGAAAGGCACTCTGTAAAAGTTAGAAACACTATGCAGATAACCTAAAACTGCTTGTCTATAACATTCAATTTACTGTCATTGTCTGCTTGCTTTTGACATTTTTCTCATCATACTGCATGTTTTTGTATCAAATTTAATAAATAATGAGATCTGTGGCAATTTTTTCAGAAATTTGTTTTATATTTAACCAGGTTTTCACAGGCGGTGTCCGGTCAATAACTTAAGTTTGGATTGACCAATCTTGACCAAACTTGGTTTGTAGGATCCTTGAATGAAAACCTAGCCTGGGATTGTACTTGGGGTCTGTGGGGTCAAGGTCACTGTAACTAAAAATAGAAAATCAGTGTCCGGTCAATAACTTAAGTAAGGCTTGAGATATTGTGATGAAATATTGTGTGTAGGTAGCTTACATGCAGTCTATGCTTTTGAATTGCATCTAGGTCCAGTAGGGTCAAGGTCACTGCTGCTAAAAATAGAAAATCAGTTTCTGGTCAATAACTTAAGTAAGGATTGAGATATTGTGATGAAATTTTGTGTGTTGGTAGCTTACATCCAGTCCATGCTTTTGTATTGAATCAAGGGCCAGTAGGATCAAGGTCACTGTTACTAAATATAGAAATCAGTTTCCGGTCAATTACTTAAGTTTGGAATGCCTAATTTTGACTTAACTGGGTATTGCATGAAAGCTGAGCTTGGAATTGTATCTGGGGTCAGTTTGGTCATGGTCACTGTAACTAAAAATAGAAAATCAGTTTCCGATGAATAACTTAATTAAGGATTAAGATGAAATTTTGTCTGTAGGTAGCTTACATAGAATTCAAGCTTGGGATTGCATTCTATGCCAGTAGGGTAAGGTCACTGTTTACTTATTAGTCGCACTGGAAACTGAACCACTGATGAAGCCTTAGCGAAGAATTCTAGAGTACTGTGGTATTAAAGCCTTGGAAAACCTGGTTTCGTGGCACTGCCGCGTTTCTTGTTTAACATTGAAACATTGCTATAATGGTAGTGTTTTGTACGAATATTTTTGATGTGGGAAATGATGAGGTGGATGCAAGCCCAAAGTGACTCATGTGGGGTATAATGTCAGTGGGTAATTTTTCTCCGGCCCTTACTGTGCATATAATTTTGCTTATGATGCTTGCATGGTTTTTGAACATATTCTATTATTAAAGACCCAACCCCAGGCGAAATGAAGGCCATATTACCATGGCTGAACATGGTCGTATGACCAGGGCCTACCATGGCCGACCATGTTTTGTTAAATGGCACCATGGTCGATCATGGTAATCGACCATGGCTGACCATATTCAACTGTGGTGCCATTTAACAAAAGATTGTTGATCATTGCGGGCCATGCTAAACAGACATGATCATTTGATAGGGAATAATTCATACATTATAAGTTCACTCCAGGTAAGCAGACCCATGAAGAAAGGATCAAACAGTTATGTATATTTCTTGACTTACATTCTTCAGGAACTGTCCTATAGACAGATTTGTGAAAAAACTTTTTAAACTCCCTTCTTGATTACAAGACTTTTATCCTGATAAATACTGATGGAAGTTTTTATTTATAAAATTGCAAATGCATATATGCATGATATCAGAGGAAAAGGTATTCAAAATTGTGGGGTTTCATCATACCCCACCCACTTCATTTCATCATAATTATATCTTAAATATGTATCAGATTTTTTATGTTTGGTTTTCAATTGTAAATCATTATAATCATTGTATAACTATATAGAACTTAAGTATCAGTACACGTACCAGTTTAATAATAACAACATACTTTTAGCAGTGTTTCCATTTTTATTACAGCCACACTTCATTTGGTTATGTCAGCAGTCAGCCATTTTGAATTTACACCAAAGAACCTAAATCTTCATAAATTTTTTAATTTCTTATCTGGACTGATAAAAGAATCATTTTGCTTCATTCAGATTTTTTTTCAGTGATAAAAAACACCATTTTATGTCACATATTTTGAAAATTTTCTCCCTGAGAAAAATCAAGGGAAACCACACTCCCGCCATTACCTCACTTTTATACCTAGGTTGGGTCTTTAAGAATAAAATGCTATCGTTGAATTGCCTGTACTGCTGTTGAATTGCCTGTATATTAAATTGAATTGCCTGTATATTTTAATTTTAATGAATAAATATTTTTTGTCCTGTATTGTCTGTTTTCAAAGAAAAAGTCAAGCTGTGGTGATCACTGCAGTGTCTGCATCTGTGTCATGCTTAAACTTTGATATATCTCATAAATCAGAAACTATAAAGGTAGCAACATGAAACTTCATAACTATGTGGATAGATCTCATTGAGGTGAACAGAGGAGCATTGGCACTGCTCGTGGCGCTCTGTTTTGCTCAGTTTATGCTATGAATTATTTGTCATTCCTTGATCCAGGTATGGACTATGGAGCATCAAATATCTTTATTTCCTTATCTTTGGTACTTAAACAAGAAATGATTTCTTATTCAATGTGTATACTGTACATTCATTGTTTGTGAATTGTTATAATCATATCTTTTATTCAGCATGCAAGATTACTCCTCTGATAAATTGTTGAAAAACTACAGAGTTCATTTTATGTATACATGTAGTAATACTATACTATGTGACATTGGGGTTAAAAGAATTTTTCAAACAGAACTTTTATCTTTAGATCATTGTTTTATACTTAAAACAGTCAATGAAAGTGAGTTCTGTTTTGTAAATCTATTATTCAGTTCTACCCATTAAGATATCTCCTAGTACAATATTGATCTGTATGATGCTATAAGTCTATCGAAATAAATCTCAAACAGCAACCAGTGGGCCCTTAAATCTGTCATTTACTCATTTTGCTATATTCATAATCATGATAATGTTCATAGCAATATAATATACTAATCATGTGAATTACATTTAATTGACAGATTTTGAGCTGGAATACTTCTGGAAGTGGACAGATTTTAGCAGTTACTTACAGTTTACGGGTGTATTTACATGTGTTATGGGACTCCTGACATATATATTCCTAACAAACTGGGTGTATATTGAAACCTTAGGATTTCTAGCTGTGTTTGCTGAAGCTATGTTAGGAGCTCCACAGTTTTATAGAAACTTCACGAATAAATCCACTCAGGGTATGAGGTATGTGCATATCAGTGTACATGTATATTCATTCATAATAGTAACCGTTCTAACTCCTCGTAACTATTATTATACCCCCACTACCATTGGTAGGGGGGGCTATATAGGAGTCACTTTGTCGGTCGGTCGGTCTGTCCCGAAACTTGTCTGCACTGTAACTTCTCTATGGATTAAAGGATTTTTTAATTACTTGGTACTTTTGTTCACCATCATGGGACGGTGTGTCATGTGAAAGAATTACGCCAATATCTCCAAGGTCAAGGTCACACTTGGAGGTCAAAGGTAAAAAATGAGCTTGTACGGGCCATAACTATGTCATTCATTGTGAGATTTTACGGTGTGTCATGCAAAAGAATTACGTCAATATCTCCAAGGTCAAGATCACACTTGGAGTTCAAAGGTAAAAAATGGCCATAAATGAGCTTGTATGGGCCATAACTATGTCATTCATTGTGAGATTTTAAAATCACTTGGTACATTTGTTCACCATCATGGGACGGTGTGTCATGCAATAGAATTACGTCAATATCTCCAAGGTCATGGTCACCCTTGAATATCAATTCTCAAAAATGGCCATAAATTAGCTAAATCTATTGTTGGATTTTAAATTAGCTTATCACCATCATTATGATAACGAGCAATCACACGGATTATCGCATAAATTTTGTACAACTAGAAGCCATACATCTGTGACAAGGCGGTATCTGGGGGTATTTTAAGTCACTCTGTGGCAGTTCTAGTTTTTCCTGCTGGTGTCACAAAAATATGTACAGTCACAACATACTACTTAATATGGATTGTCTCCCCTGGTGGTACTTAAAAATCACTTTTTATCCCCCGCCGAAAAGACAGCGGGATATAGTTATAGTAGCCATCTGTCCTTCCTTTCGTCCAAAATTTTTATCCAGAGCATAACTTGAAAACTATTTAAGGTATTTACTTGAAACTTGAAATATGAATAGGTGGCAACTAGGAGAAGTGCAGTGACCAAGAACTAGAACTCTATATAGTCCAGTTTTGTAATTATCTCCCTTTATTTAATTTCAAATAAATTTTTGTCCACAGCAGAACTCCAAATCCATACAAGTTATTGACTTGAAACTTAAAATATAAGCAGATGACATCTAGGAGAAGTGCAGTGATCAAGAACAATGACTCTTTCTGGTTCCATTTTAGAAATATCTCCCTATACTTGTATTAAATTTACTTAATATATTTTTTTAGGATCGATGAATGTCCGGCGTCCGGCCACAATTAGTTTGTTTACACTCTAGCCTCCACAGCTTTGAACGAATCGTGATCAAACTTGCTCACAATGTATATGGCCACAATTTTTCGGCTAAGTTTGATTATGGGCGAAATCGGACAATAACTTCTAGAGTTATGGGCCCTTGACTTACAAAATTTGCTATATTTAGCTTGTTTACACTTTAGCGCATTCAATTATTCACCAATCCTAATCATATTTACAATGAATGTGTATTACCTTATGGTTTTGGACATGTTAAGTTATGGGTGGAATCGGACCACAACTTCAAGAGTTATGGACCCTTGGATTAGAAAATTTGCTATGTTTTAGCTTGTTTAACAGTATTATACCTTCATTGTTGGTTTTGATCTCAAAATCTACGTAAAAATGAGTTTTACGAGATGGAAACTATATTACCTGGTCATTGATTATTGGCCTTGGTTCTCAGGTGAGCGATAAAGGGCCAATGTGGCCCTCTTGTCTTAGTTAAAGTCCACATTCTAACACCACTAAGTGGGTACCATTTGACTTCATAGTGGGTACCACTTGACTTCATATTGGGTACCACTTGACCAAAATATAGTGGGTACCACTTGACATTGGGTACCAGTTGACCAGCTCCCTTTCAAATCATAGACAACTGCATGATACTACTTGTTTATTTAGTCTAAATCACGTACCTAAAACAATAACCAAGGTCCCAATTTGCTACTATTACTCCAATTTCACATGAAACTTCAATTAACAATCAGATAAGCGGTAAATTACACATCACCCTGTCTCAGCAATTTTTATGACGCCGAAATATGCACAGGACAATGATATGTGGAGACTGCTGACTTCAAAAAGAAACACCGACAGACATGTGTAATATGGCAAATCCATGAAGGGTCGTGTGATCAACTGATTAGCGACTTTTCATTGGTTGATCAATTAGAACTATGACCTAGAACACTATTTTTCAACAGAAGTGTATTTCATTAAGGGCCAGTTGGGTCAAGGTCACTGTTACTAAATATAAAAATCAGTTTCTGGTCAATTACTTAATTTTGGAATGACTAATCTTGACTAAACTGGGTATTTAGCAACCTTGCATGAAAGCTTAGCTTGGAATTGTATTTGGTGTCAGTTTGGTCATGGTCACTGTTACTAAAAATAGAAAACCAGTTTCCGATGAATAACTTAATTAAGGATTAAGATATTGCAATGAAATTGTGTGTGGAGGTAGCTTACATAGAAACCAACCATGGGATTGCATTCTATGCCAAAAGGGTAAAGGTCACTGTTAACTTATTAGTCGCACTGGAAACTGAACCACTGATGAAGCCTTAATAGAGCTGAATTCTAGATTACTGTGGTATTAAAGCCTTGGAAAACCTGGTTTCGTGGTCATAAATCATAACACAACAAATAACTAAATCAGAAAATTACTACAGCATTCTATGTGTCTGGCAATAGTTTGTATCATTCAATGTTTATATTTTATGATGTACTTTTAGTACACTATGATCATAAATTTATCATAACACAACAATTAACTACATTGTAAATCAGAAAATTACTGCAGCATTCTGTGTCTGACAATGGTTTGTATCATTCAATGTTTATATTTTATGATGAAGAAATTTGATGTACTGTTAAAATCAAATGACAAATACTTAGATGTTTCTTTATACATTTTGACTACCAGATCATTGATCCATTTGCTGAGTGTGCTAAAAATGAACCAGTTGTTGTGTTATGAATAAACGCGAAGTATTTGTGATGTATATTTTACAGCAAGAAGATGGTTGGCATGTGGACATGTGGTGATATTTTCAAGACATGTTACTTTATATTACGTGCAGCTCCTGCCCAGTTCTGGATTTGTGGCACCATCCAAGTTATGATTGATATTTCCATATTTATCCAAGTTTTTATCTATAGAAAAAGCATTCCGAAAGCGGCATTTAGTTAGTGGTTTAATTAATTCCATTGCATTTATTTGCGATAGCTGTGATTAAAAATGTTTTTTTTTGTTATATGCGTAATACATGTATGTTTTTGATGCTGTACAATATGGGTTGCATATTTTTGGAGGTTTATATTATAATACCCCCATACACTGTCAGTGATGGGGGCAATACTGGAATCATGTAACATGTTGTGTCCCATCGTGTTTCGTTCCATTTCCTTACAGTACTGTAACATTGTTGTTCACTGATAGATTTCAAAACAACTTGGCTTGATTGTTCACCTAAATGAGACAGTGTGTTGTGTGTATGAACCAGGCATGTACCGCCAAGATCAAGGTCTCACTTGAATGTCAAAGGTCAAATATTGGGTTAGCTTTGTCTTGCCTGCAACTCAATTGTTCATTTACTGTGACAAGGGCGAAAATAACATTAACACGTCTGTGTCAATGCGGCATGTGGGGGTATTTGTCATGTCTGTGACAAGCTCTAGTTTTAATTATAACATTAATAATGGATCGCTAGTTCACTACTTTCAGAGAAAGGTTGTGGTGAATGATTTATGAATTATTCATTCTACATATTCAATGAAAATAAACAAGAAATAAATGTTTGTACTAGGGTCTGTAATCCTTAAGGGTTAAAGCCAAAAATAAGGGTCAATCAGGTAACTCAAAACACTACTTTCTTCTCTGGCCTTGAGAGACAACCTTAGGCATTATTAATTGAACAATGCTCAATACTGTGACCATCTGTGAATAAAACCATTTTATGTTTGTGGCCATTGCTCATGCATTTGACAGTATATGAATATATCGTGAAAAATAACAAGTTTATATCTTTGTCAACATCTTCAAGTTTATGATTTGAATACTTATTATCAGACAGACAACTACTTGTATGCTGTTTTTGCATTTAGTGCTGTTTTTAATCAATTAAATGAAGTTCTTATTATTGTTATAAGCAATTTGAACAAGGATATGATGTTTCCTAATTTTATCTTGAGCATTTCTAAAATTCTGAAAAAGATTAGTTAACTTAAGGTTTATTACAGTTATTTATGTATTTGTCTGTTCTTGCTTGTATCACACTAGTCAACTGTTGCACAATATTAAAAGTTCAATTGTCTCAAAGGACCTGAATCTATATGCCTAGCTTGTGAATAAGTTATAATTTCTATGTTTGCCCTGACACTACCTACTTTTGAAATTTTGGGTAGTGACATTGAGGAAATTTTTTTTTTCATTTTTAACCAAGACTGAGTCAACAAATTATTGTTTAAAATGTGGATATCGAAAAAAATTGCAGATCAAACATGCCTATTTGCAGCCCTTGTACTGAAAAATATTCAAGACCTAAAAGTTTAAAAGAAATTTGAGTTGTAGTTATTTTCCCACCTGGTCGCGTTAGGGTAAGCATTCATATTTTTATTCTTGGTTCTATATACTCTTCGATTGTAATGGTTGAGCTACTTCTACCAGTACTGGGTTAAACATACCAACATCTATATATTGTTTCAGTGCTTGAGTACCAAGCTGACTATTTTCAAACAGTCGAGTACTCAGATACTCATTATCATCATTAAATAGAAATTCTTTAGTTAAGCACAACATTTACGCATGGTATTCGCTCTCGTCAACTATTTCAGTCAAATCTGTGTTAGCTGCCACTTCCAAATAAAGGCCACCCTGTGAATAAAAGCCATTCTTCCAGAAACTGTCATTGATTATTCAGAACAAAATGACCTCCGAATAAAGGCCACCTGTCAGTTAAGGCCACAATTTATCTTCCAAAAGGCAGGCCTTTCTGTACTGGTTTGACTGTATATGTTTTATATTATTGTATATTATATATTATATTATATAGTCTCAACTCATCCATTGTCTTCTGTCTGTAAAGCTGCAGAGGTTGTTGGATTCATTGGTGCTTTAAGTTGTGGTCTAGTCCCGACCCTGCATTTATTGTAGTAGTTGAAAGCATTCATTCAGCCTTAACTTATCACAAACATGAGAATTTTCATTCATTTTGTAATTCTTTCTTAAGATGAGTCATTTATATACTAATTAAATCATTAATTTTGTTTGAAACGGTGCTTTTGTTTATTTGTAATTAACAAGGGACCGGTAGCCCTATATTGTTGAGACATTTTTCATCTATGTTCACCCTAGGTTGCGACATTTCAGGTTTATTTTAGTATTTTGGGAGCATGACCCATACCCTTGGGATTGGGAAATTCAGTGCAGTGTTTTGTTAAAAATTGGGAAAATATGTGTGAGTGCAACTTTGCAATGTTTAAATGAACACACTCTATCACTGTCCATTATGGGAACTTTCAATCATTACAAGTCTATTACAGTGAAAGATCTCTTGTTTTCTAAGATTTTAGTTATTTTTAGCTCACATGAGCACTTGTGCTCAGGGTGAGCTTTTGTGATCAGTCTTCGTCGGGTGTCGTGCGCCGTCAAACTTTACCTTGTGAACACACTAGGGGCCACATTTTTAGCTCAATTTTCGCAAAACTGGGTCAGAATGTTAATATCGACAAAATCTTGGACGAGTACGATAATGGGCCATTTGGGGTCAAAATCTAGGTCACCAGGGCCAAAAAAGGGAAAACCTTGTGAACACTCTAGAAATCACTGTTTTGATTGGATATTCATGAAACTTTGTCAGAATGTTTATTTCAATAATATGTAGGTCAAGTTTGATAATGGGTCATCTGCGGTCAAAAACTGGGTCACTAAGGCAAATTGCTGGAAAACCTTGTGAAAACTCTAGAAGTCACTGTTTTGATTGGATCATCATGAAACTTCGTCAGAATGTTTGTCTTTACAAACGAGTTCCAACTTGGGTCATTTGGGGTCAAAAACTAGGTCGCTAGGTCAAATCTTAAGAAAAACCATGTTAACACTGTAGATTTCACAGTTATAATTGGTACAAATCGGGGTTGCCAGTGACCTGAAAAAGTCAGGGAAAATGAATTTTTCTCAATGGTGAAGTACTAATATGGGTCATCTGGGGTCAATAACTAGGTCTTAGGAAAAGTTTGTTAACACTGTAGATGTCACAGTTTTGATTTAGTTATATAAAGGGTGTGACAAATAAACCTGTATTGTTTGCATTGTTTAAATTTTAACTTGTTTCAATTAAGATTTACCCTAAGGCTATAAATGTAATGCATGTACTCGTACAAACATACTTAACAAACAAATTTTTTTTGACAAAATAATTGGCGAGGTTATATATTCTGGTGGTCTAGATTTGGCGGTTGCGATGCCGACCGCCAAAATCGCCAAAATAAAACGGGCGCAAAAATTAAGACATACCGGTATACAATATTTCTCATTAACTACTGACATGAATTCAATGACACTTCTTAGAAGTGATAAGTAGTTTGCCAAGTTGTGCATGTCTACAATAGTTTTTGTCCAAGAGTTATTGTTACTTTTTATGTAGTGTTGTATTTAGATATTGGTCAGGATATTTCTAAGCAACAATTAACAGGTATTAAAAAATGAAATCTTTCCCTTTGTAAAATGTAACAATAAACTGTGTCAAGGCGGCATCTGGGGGTATTCATCACCTTCAGTGATAATCAAGCATACTATTGGGGCCATATGCCGTTATTTTATGCAATGTCTTTATTTTCTTGAACATTCATAACTTTTGATAATTAATTTTACCAGCTAGCATATGACATTACCTTATTCAATTAATTGAATAAGGTCTGGTGGCATGTTGTTTAACATTAAAATTTAGGTATTTTTGCAGCATCTTCATTTTTTACTAACTGTTAAAATACATTTTGAATCGATTGTTATATTTTAAGATGAAGCATGTGCTTCTGTTTATCAATGCACCAAATGCAGCTATGCTTTTCATTGTTTTATTTTTAGGATATGAAACATGGGATTAATTGTGGTAATATATGTATAGGTTATATAAATAAAATTGCAATAAATTAAATCCATGTTGTTGTTATTTGTACATCTTGTTGTTATTTATACATGTATAAAAGACAGGTTGGCGATAATGATTTGTTACTAAAATAGCAGAAAAGGTCAGACAAGCGCTGGAGAAAACCATTGATAGAAAACCATGGAGGACATGAAAATAAGCATAGAATATTAACTGGGGCTTTACTTATAATGGAAATAATTGGGCGTATGAAATCTTAAAAGATACATCTTCAGCTTGGACTTTATTATAATGTATAGATGGATAAACCTTTACCAGGTAGTTTTATTATCTAAATAAAACAACCTGCCAATACACAATCTCGGTATCTTGACCTACCATAAAACATATGGCGTATGATAAGGGTCATAAATGCACGACCCTGCATGATGCTAAAAATTTTCAGCATCATGCTGAAAACTTTAAGCATGATGCAGGGTCGTGCAAATAAAATCTTGAAAAAATCTTCTTGTCCAAAACCACAAGGCCTAGAGCTTAGATATTTTGTGTGACAAGCATTGTCTTGTTGACTTCTATCAGGTTTGTGCAAATCATGGCCCCAGGGTCAATATTGGCCCTGCCCGGGGGTCAGTTGATTTCAACAACTACTTGATAGTTGAGGTAGATAACTTTTTACCATGACAAATAACTTCCCTTGATTAAATTATCCCTTAGTGTTACGATACTCAGGTGAGCGATACAGGGCCATCATGGCCCTCTTGTTAATATTCGGACGCAATTCCAAATACGTTGTCAGTATAATATATATTATTTTGATATACAAAAAACATGTATTTATTATCTTATTCAAGAATTTTAAACCAGTACTTTATAATTTTTAAAAATCTACCAGTATGCATACAAACTATGAAGACATAACACATGGATTAATTAACAGAAAAGCGCATGATGTTAATATATGGAATTTTATGATGATACAATACTATAAAGGCAATAAATAAAACATTGAATGTGTAAATAATACACTGATAATTATAACACTTTAATTAATTTCTACAAAGGTTTGCATAAAATATTTTGTTCTTAGTTCAGGTAATTTAGAGCAAATTCGTTTTCTACCATTTTTGAGTAGCAATATATAATATTATTCTGTCGTTTCTATGAATATTTATTTATTTGCCAAGTTATGACAAACCCAGGACAAAACGATACAGAGATGAAATATGGCTCATTTGAAAGCTTAAATGGATATCAATGTCAATAAAAAACTTTCGAAGAAAGTATAAATTTACTTGTATACAAGAATATAGTCGTCGGCTCAGGACAGTATATATGTTCATCGTGATTTTAATTCAATGTTCCAGACTCGGATTACGTGAATTATTTCAAAACCTGTCCATAACAATCTTCTTAGTGCTTTAATTAATTATTGTACTTTAAATCATCAGGTTAGTCGGCTTCTAGAAATAGGGGCAGTCCTAAGGTCAAATTAAGAGTGCACGTATATAATACCAAGACATTCTACTAGGCCATTGGGATTAGCCCCCCACCCCCGAAAGTCTAAGATGTAGACAGTTGGGTTTTAAGCAATATCTTTAAAACATATTTTGGCTGTATTTTTAGCTCACATGTCACAAAGTGACAAAGTGAGCTATTAGGATCACTCTCCGTCCGGCGTCGTGCGGTGTGCGTCGTGCGTCGTCAAACTTTATGTTGTGACCACACTAGGGGCCACATTTTTAGCTCAATTTTAGCAAAACTGGGTCAGAACGTTAATATCAACAAAATCTCGGACGAGTTCGATATTGGGCCATTTTGGGTAAAAATGTCACCAGGGCCAAATAAGGGAAAACCTTGTGAACACTTTAGAAATCACAGTTTTGATTGAATCTTCATGAAACTTTGTCAGAATGTTTATTTTAATAATATGTAGGTCAAGTTTGATAATGGGTCATTTCCGGTGAAAAACTAGGTCACTAGGGCAAATTGCTGGAAAACCTTGTGAACACTCGAGAAGTCACTGTTTTGATTGGATGATCATGAAACCTTGTCAGAATGTTTGTCTTCATAATATCTTGGACGAGTTCGAACATGGGTCATCTTGGGTCAAAAACTAGGTCGCTAGGTCAAATCTTATGAAAAACCATGTTAACACTGTAGATTTCACAGTTATTATTGGATCTTCACCAAACTTTGTCAAATCGTTTGTTTTAATGATATAACGGTCAAGTATAAATATGGGTCATCTGGGGTCAATAACTAGGTCACCAGGTAAAATCTTAGGAAAACTTTGTTAACACTGTAGATGTCACAGTTTTAATTGGATCTTCACCAAACCTTGTCAGAATGTTTGCCTCAATGATATGTGGGTCAAGGTTGAACATGGGTCAGCCGGGGTCAAAAACTGGGTCACCAGGTCAAATCTTAGGTAAAAATCTTGTAAAAGCTCTAAATGTCATGGTTTTAATTGGATCTTGGCCAAACCTTGTCAGATTGTTTGTCTTAATGATATTAAGGACAAGTTCAAATATGGGTCACCTAGGGTCAAATCTTAGGAAAACCTTATTAACACTGTAGATGTCAAATTTTGATCGTATCTTCACCAAACCTAGTCAGAATGTTTGTCTTAATGATATGTAAGACAAATTCGAACATAGGTCGTCTGGGGTCAAAAACTAGGTCACGAGGTCAAATCTTAGGAAAACCTTGTCTATGCTGTAGTTTTCATGGTTTTGATTGGATCTTCACCAAATTTTGTCAGAATGTTTGTCTTATTTATATGTAGGACAAGTTCTAACATGGGTCATCTGGGGTCAAAAACTAGGTCACCGGTTCAAAACAATGTTTTAATGAGTGAACAGTGATTGTCATGTGAGCGATATAGGGCCATCTTGGCCCTCTTGTTTACGTTTTCACTGCATGTGAATGCACGTGCGTACAGTGCGTTTAGGTAAGTACAGCCCCCTGGTTCATTATATCATTCTATCTCTGATATTGTTTGTTAACATTTTATATTCTTTATTGTCCATGATGTATTCAACTATCTTAACTTGGTCTTCCTTTGAGATGAGATATTCGTTCAGTAATCTGATTTTATCCTGGTTATAAGATGGGAGTAATATTCGGTTAAGATATAGAGAAAACTTCACTCTAAATAGGATAATGCATCTGCCGCATGTCAGTCGCATGCATACAAAAAAAGACCAGTTTTAGACCAGTCATCTTTTCTTTGCTAACATAGGTTATGCTTTGAAAACCGGTAATTTATGATCTAAATTGAATAAATCAGTATTTTTTGTAGCCTTTAACCACTTTAATACAGTAAGTTGATATATTTTGATTGTTATTATTCTTCATTCATTCAAATTAGATGTCTAGTTTTGAAAATAATTACCCACGCAAAATGCGGATTTTTAAGCTGTCATATGAAAGTGAAAGTTTATTGTTTAGAACATCAGTAGGTCAATTGACCCATAAGTTTTCATATTATATATTATATTCATTTCTTTATTCAAGTCTCATCTATATATACAACATATATTGCACATAACATAAAACAAAAATTATACAGTGTATATAGCCACTCATACTAAGAGTTATAAGAGACATTATTACATTATAATAAAACATCAAATTATCACATGGTACATGTATAAAAGATTTTGATTTTACATATTATTACATAATACATGTTTAATGTTGCATATACGTAAATAAAATTAAAACTGAAAAACAGCTGTTAATCCTTATTAAAATATCAATTAAAAAGACAGATTATAAGATACTGAGTGTAATCGTGCACTATAGCGCATTTTTAAAAAGTACCTTATGAAATCGTCTTAGAACCAATCAGATTGGTTCTAATTCGATTAACAACTGTTCTTCAGACGAACTAAAATATGTTTTTAAGTTTAATCATATACGTAGTACTACATTATTTACAAAGATAAAAAGAACGACGCTGTAAAATATTGTAACAGGTTTTGGCACATATCGATCCGTATCATCTCTGAGTTATTGAAAAGAAAAATTAATTTATCATTATTTGACTTATTCATAAAATTATGGTCAATTAAAATTGCTTTTGTGTACAGAGTTCGTCTCAAATCAGAGTAAGAATAACAGCCTAAAATTACATGTTTTTCATCCTCAATGATGTCACAGAACGGACATTTTCTGTTATGCACTAGCCACTGGAATACCTTCGTACCTACCAGTCTCTTTTCTTAGAGGAGCCACTCCACAGCGAAATTTACTAAAGGAGGCTCTGTGACGTGGTGGCATGATGATTTTACAATAAGTTTCAACATGAAAGTCAGTTTTAAATAATCGATATGTACGTAATTTGTTGCCACCACGACCAGACGGCCCTGTGACATCATTGATTGATCGGTTCCAGTCATTACAATATCTTACATGTAAAGCAGATGCAAGTTTATCAACAAGTGTATGTTTATACATAGCAATATTAATATCACAGAACTCTTCTAAATCACAATTATTCAACATATTCTTTACAATATAAGACCAATTGGAACATACTCTACTTGACAAAGAAGTGGCCCAAAGTGCAATTCGCTTATTAATTCGGTCGGTATTCATGTTTGACAACCTAGCCCAAAATAAGGAAACGGATTTCCATTGCCTTATATTTGGGGCGGTCCATGCCATTTCACCGGCGACGGCTGCGTATGGCGTATATCTGCCGACTCCTAGAAAAAATCGCATTTGGGCGATTATGTACTGCGTTAATACATGAATATGAATTTTGACCCCAAATAGCGGCACCGTATCTAATAGTTGGCCAAACCACTGAATCATGGAGTTGTGTATAACATTGTACGGTACTCCCCCGATAGACTTGCATTTGGCAATAACAAGACCGAGGGCACGGCTTGCACTCTGAGCCACTGACTTTGCTGCAATATTATAGTCTAAGTGTTCATTTAATATTAGACCTAGGTATTTATATCTATCCACTATCTCTAATTGATCAGTTCCAATGTAAAAGTCAGTAAGTGTCCTTTTAATAGACTTTGGTCGAAAATGTACGATTTGACTTTTATTTTTGTTTATAGACATACCATTGATATTGCACCAATCATATAGAGCATTTAGTAAACGCTGTAAGTCTCTACCGTTTTCAGCAAGCAGAACAATATCGTCTGCGTACAATAAAATACATATCTTTTCTGGTCCACACATCAAAAGACTTCAGATATATTGCAAGGTCATTAATAAATAAATTAAACAAAAGGGGAGATAATATACAACCCTGACGTTATCCCGATTTTACATTGAACCAATCAGTACATAGACCGTTTACTCTGACACAAGATGAAACTGATGAATATATCGATTGTATGGTTGTTAACATTTTACCTTTAATACCCAAATCAAACAATTTTTCCAGAGCAAGTCCCGATTTATATAGTCAAATGCTTTTTTAAAATCTATAAATGTGCAAAAAGTAGAACGTTTTAATTTTTTCCTTGTATCAATAATAGTAGTAAGTGTAGAAAGCTGATCGATAGTACTGCGTTTCTGCCTAAAACCATTCTGTTCATCGATAATGATATTATTTGATTCCGACCAGTTACTTAATCTACTGTTCAAAATATAACAATATAACTTGTAAATAGATGATGCTAATGAAATGCCCCTATAAGATAGTGGGTTTCTACCGTCTAGACTTGCAGATTTAGGAATAGGGTTTATTACACATTTCCCCCATACAGATGGAATAATGCATTTGCTAAAACAAATATTGAATAAAACATGTAAAAACATAACAGTCGTGTCATTTTTTAGAGCTTCGGAAGGTACTAGTATTCCATCAACCCCACATGCTTTACCACGATTGGCAGCATCTACAGCTTTCTTGACTTCTTGTATAGATATATGGTCATTAAATGGCAGAGAGTCGTCTATAGCATTAGAACAATTAGGTACAGATGTAGAATCTAAATTAGGATTATTAAAAAGAGAACAAAAATCAGATCGCCATTTTTCTAAGATTACATCAGTGCTAGAAGACATAGTACCATCATCTAGTATCACCTCAGCAGGAACTGTTTTCTTTTTACTATGACCAATACCAATTTTACCAATAGATTTCCAAAACTTAGACTGGTCAATATTACAATCAGATAACAATTCCTGCTGCATGTCATACCAATGACGACGCTTCGCCCTCTGAACTTCTGCATCAAACAGTTTTCGCAGTTGTACATATTCATTTTTCAATTTTAACTTATCTGCTCTATTATCACAACTAAGCCAATTACGTTCTGACAGTGAAAGCTTGCCCCACAAATTTGACAAACTAACATTCCACCACGGTTTATCAGGACGATGTTTTCTAGTATTACAAGATGAAGATACAATTTTAAAAGGAATGTTCTCGTACATATCATTTTTAATAATAGTACACCATTCCTCGTAAACCGAGTCTATGTCAGTTTGTGTTCTCAGACCCTGTTCTAATTTATCAATAGTATTATTAACATAATACAACACATCAGGACTGCTAATAAAACTATCGTTAAAGTAACTCCTATCAAATTTAACATACGAATTGCTTGTATGTTCACCTTTCTCGCATTTGTATGGAGGGCACTGACAAGTTATTTTCCATGATAACAAAGAATGGTCAGGTATACATGTCGGGGCGATATTCATAAAGTTACCGCATTTGTTTATAACATCACATGTTAAATCAACATAAAAATCTGAGAATGAATCTCTATCTTCATGACGTACAATACAATAATCAACAACCGAAGCTCCTTTCACAGACACGGAAGTAAAATAATTTTTTGTGGTGTTCCTACCATTCAGTATACACATGTTAGTATTAATTAAGGAATCAACAAACAATTCGCCGTATGCATTGGTCGAAAAATCTATTACATCACGGGAAGGTATAGAATCAACACCAGCAATATAGTCCTCTAAATTTCCAGTTCGACTGTTAAAATCACCACATACAAATACCAACCCATCAGTTTGGTATGAATAGACAGTAGTTAACAATTGGTCATAAAAAGCATTAACATCAAATGGACGGGACGAATTCTGTGGTGGCAAATAACATACACATGGAAACAAAATTAAATTACTACTTTTGTGTGACATTTTTAACCATAAAATACCTTCACAAGTGTTATCTACAATACATATATCAAACAAATCACATAAAGATTGTTTAATTAAAAAACCGACTCCTCCTGAGCCATTTCTAGCATTGACATGTATATTTTGTCTATTAAAACCAAACCATTTGTAACCTTTAATATCTAAGACATTATTATGAACAAGATGTGTTTCAGCAACACCTAAGATATCAAAATTATTTTCTAAAATACAACTAGTTCTTAAAATAGAGTTACCAGACGAATTCTCAGAGTTCCATCCTCTAACATTCCAGAACCCGACATTTAGCTAATAGCGTCTGTTTTGACCACCATGATTTCTTTCTCCGTGCCCACGCCCGTTCGTATTGTTATTTGGCCTTCGACTATTTCGTTCCTCTCTTGAGTTAGAATCGGAAGAATTGGACCTTCTGTCACTAACGTTTGGCACATTATTATCGCGACCATGGGCAGCACCATGCGTATTGGAATAATGTCTATTACCATTGTCAGTATGACGAGTGTTGCGATGACTATTTTGTTGATTTGTTGAATTCTTTTGGACAACCTTTGAACCTCGAACGATCAGATTACTACGTTTTAGTGACTGTAATATGGTTCGGAAATTGTTAGCCATTACACGATTTGCCTGTGATTGGTCATGCTGGACAAATACGTCAGAATACTGTTGGTGATCTAACAACTTTGACTTGTTAGACATCACCTTCCTTTTATCGTCATGAGACCTCATTTTGGCGATTACAACACCAGGTTTTGCTGAAGATCGTGACTTCTTCCTGTCAGCACTTTTACAGGTCACACCATGGACCTTAAGACCCTCTTTGATAAGTTTATTCACTTTTATTGCAGTGTTATCATTTTCAGTTTCAGGAAGGTCTCTGATGACAATGTTCAATGTGATATCATTGTCTGAATTGTTGACTGACGCACTGCTTGACAAGGATTCGATCTTAGTATTCACTAATTCAATTTCAGATTTAAATTCATCACATATTGAATCCTTCATTGTGCTCATGCGGTCGTCCACATCCTTCCGGATGCGGTTCATCTCCGTTGTCACCCGTTTGTCAAGTACTTGAGCAACTTTATTAGCGATTTTTTGTTCTAGTCCTTTCTCTAGCTTGTCCACGCGTTCACTATGTGAAGAGAACAACATAATTTTTATGCATGTCAGCAGACAGCCTAGACAGCATTTGTTCAACCGTCGATTTTCCATCTACATGTACTTCCGCAGATGTCACAGTGACATTTTTAGGTGATGGGAAATGGATATCGCCATATAGATTACGTTTAGTTGGTGGTAAATCGAGGCTTCTTAACAGTTGAATCTATACAGACATCCGTTGCATCTGTTTCAGAGTGATGTCGCTTTCTTCCTGTATTTATTGGTGATATAAGTTGTGAAGCCATAATGGATTCAACATATTCCTCTGCCTCAGTATCAGTTACAGAGAGTCCACTTTTATTGGTTTCAGCCATAGTTATCAGTCGAGCTTCAAGCCACGAGCGACTTTATATTGTACAAAGTGCTCTAGTTTAGCTGTTCAGTCAAGCGTGACGAATCGAGCGACGTACTCCTGTTCACACGGTGTGAAATTTCAATACACAATAATCAGAGTATCGGTGTTACTATTTATAGTAACAGATGGATGAAAACATGTAAATCGAAGTCGGTTTAAATCTCACAAAGTTTATTATATGTACAATACATCAGCAATGGTAACATACATGCATACATACATACGTACAAAATTACGTACATAATTTCATAATTAGATACATAATTACACACATCATATGCATACATTAATTACATACTTTAGTTACATTTAAACATACAAAATGCAAAAGTACATAACTACATATCTACATACATATATGATAACATACATACGACATGGAAAAACGCCGGAGATTTTTTTTTTAAAAAAGCACATAAATAGATCGAGCTTTCACAAATTACATGCAAATGAAAGGAAAATTGTAATAATCTATGTGTAAAAATATTTGTCGAGTTATATATAAAGGTATAGTGCCAGTGAAAAATTGAATACGGCTCCGCTGTTTCGAAAAAGATAATCAAAATAAGTAAAAAGTATACATATACGAGTATATAGCTATGTGACACATGTGAAGAAACAACATATGTTAGATAGATCTCAACCTCAGTGATTATTGAATAGATTATTACTTTTTTGAAAGTTATTTACCTTTATATTCATTTGACGGAAAACGTAGAATGTATTTTATGTTCATTCTTTGTCTTTTAAGACTAAATATTAAAAGACCGGGAGTACATTCTTTTTCAATGACAGTAGCATGAAACTTAGTAAAAATTTCACTTTATATAAGCAAGATGAAATTCAATGCATGATACATATTTCAAGTATTAAATACAATCAAGATGAAAAAGAATACATAATTATTTACCCCATGTACGGTTTTGCCAAAAATGTTGGTCTCATCGACCCCTATTTTGAGCCTAAATTCCATTTACAGCAGCATTCATATAAGTCCGATTTTTAAAAAGTCTGAAAATGAATAACGACTGAAGTACATTGAAATGGTAAAAACTTGTTTAGCTCTGTGGTGAATCGAATTTATGCATTTTCCAGCTATTTTGGTCATCATGAAGCAAAGAAAACATACACCAAACACGCTTGTTATTATGTATAAGCTATAGGAATAGTATTTTTTGTAAACGCATATTTCTAACAATGTGTATATACAATGTACTCATACCAGGGTTCGAGGGTATGAACTTCTTGATCAATCAAGATCTATCAGTATGTACTGAACTGATAAAAATAAAAGTGTGAAGATGCATTATCTAAAATGAACCATTTTCTACTTGAATAATCCTCAATTGTTCGGCCAATCACTTCGACCGCGTGTTTCAGCTGCAAACAATCAAAGAATCACGCACAGCATACTTTAATGGGTACCGAATACAATTTTTGTACATGTATTGCACTCAGATCATGTTACATACACTAGCATGTAATTCTTATACTTGCATTTCACAAAAACAATAAAAATTCGATATCTTACGCAACTATCAACGATCCTTTATAGAATGTTTTTAACATTTTTTGTCTCTTAAACATTTTTTTTGCTCTGTGCTCAGTTTAACATTTTATGTTTCTGCACAAAACTCCGACAAATTTATCATGCGATTTACATAAAACCTTCACCGAAAGATTATGACCAAATATTACAGCGCAAAATTTTACCATTTCGTTATCGACCAAGTTTGCCAAAGTTGTTGCCCTTCATAAAACAAAACGTATATACGCTTGTATATGCCTAACCTTTTCGTGCAAATTTCCACAAACCTGAACAAATTTATTGCATTTAATTTAAGTATCTTACGTAAATGAGCTAGCTTTTTAAATGTGTTTGATAATTGAAGGAGTTACTGCCCTTTTCCTTTCTACATTTTGTATCATCACACTGCTTCTAAAGAACATTTTATACATGTACCAGTTTCTCAAAACCTTCACATACTGAGTATTTTAACAAGTTGTTGCAGCGCATATTGCCAGCTTTTGCAATTTAACCATTTTACGGAGTTGTTTCCCTTTGCTCAGGATATTATTTGCAAGTTGTAACAGGGTTTTCAGCAAAATATTACAGAATGATGCAACGCATGATAATAACATATTATACAATTTATCATCAATCCTTCAACACTTAGCAGGAGCAGTGGAGTAGGGGTAGATCGTCGGACTCCTAACCCGGAGGTTGCGGGATCGAATCCCGTCAGTGGCGGACTTTGACAGGAACCTTCACAATTCCTTCGTTCGGCGTGAGTACTGGTCAGAATCCAGGAAATAGTCATCGAGAGTAGTTAATATATGTTGTAAGAACTTGCTATATAATCGATGTAAAATAAATAAGCCTAAACTAAAACTAAACTAATCAACAGTGACCTCTGTGCGTTTAATTGTTTAATAATAGAGACATTAATAAATATTAAAATAGCTATAGATAGAAATCAAGCTGTAAGTCGTGATAAAAGGTCGAGGATTGTTCCATTCTTTGAATATGGGGTAATCATGACAAATCATGAAAATGACAAAGTGCATTTCTTGATAAGACCTTACAATAAATTGCAAGAGGCCTACGTAGTCCTGAAATCAGTGCGCCGCACTAGTAACATTATGAAAGTGAATCGTGTTAAATCGTATCATTAATCTTGCCACTATTTTTTTCAAATTATGCATTGCTCGTGAAGTCGGTGCATTCATGTTAAGACTGGTATATATATTTGTATTTGCAATCAAAATCAAATTACAAAAAAAATGTATGTTGATATGACATTCCTAAGTATGCAGACGATTGTTATAACGAAACAAATTATTAGAATCTGAGAGTGGCTGCTGTACAGATACTGCTGATGCAGGAGTGATTGATATTACATGAAATTAAATGATATGCATATGAGTTCATTCCAAATATTGAAATAAAAATTTGCAGTAACAAAATGAAAAAAAAATACATATGGAAAGGAAAATGCGCTTACATGGGGTCCGAACCTATAACATCATGACTAATAAGCTACATAAGTTAGAAGGTTTGAGCCTTTACCAATTGAGATGAGCTCTTCATCTCAGCTAATGCGGCCAAATAACTGATATTTATATATTACGGAAACCACCGAAAAGCTATTCACCGTACAAAATGGACTTCGCTGATCTTTCTCGGACTATAAGAACGTATATATCACAATATTTAGTGCGCATTGCTACTGGCTACTGCTAATGTAGAAACATACCAACTAGTTATTCGTACGAAAGAATGTATATTCACCGGCTCTAGATTTCGCGTGCAATATGTATTCAACAATATTTTAGGTAAAATTTATTATATATTATATAATTTGTGCAGGTTAGATAATATGACGTGAAATAACAATGAATTATTATATAGGAAAGTTTGTTGAAAAGATAACGTGTATTAAAAAGTAGCATGGATACCCCTCTTTTTTTCTTTTTAAGTTGGATCGTCTTCCTTTTAGAGGGATTTTTGTAATGAGATAAATCTTTTCTGAATTGAGAGGTAAGAAATAAGTTTCAAAAATACATCACGATTATTTTTTTATAATTCGCACAAAATGTACTTAGCGGGATCAAATAATCTGACATGACTCGCAAACGAGCATGGAGACCAATATTTTGTCCTTTTTTGTGTTTATAAATGATTAATCTTTATATATGCAAAGTATCTTTTAAAAAATCGGTCCGTTAGAGTTTATTATTATGTACTGTATGTTGAATGGAGTTTTCAATTGCAATTAGTAGTGTCTGCTTTTAAATGATAGACGACGAAGACGAATTTATTGTCACAAGAATCTTGTCATTTAAACATGTATACGAGTAACCACAGAATGCAGTGTCCGGTGACAGCAGATGTCATATACTAGTACACTGTCATAACAAGTATTATAATTATTCTCTTTGTTCTCTGAAACTGATGATATCACTTTTATTTACATGTCCTTAAAAATACTAAGTGCACGAAAATTAATAATTATACAGATGTGTACATTAAATAATATATTTTATTTAACCTAAAAGAAGTGACATGAATACATGCTCTAGATTTTTAACCATTTCAAAAAGTACCTCAGTCGTTATTCGGTTTCAGATTTTTTGAAATCGGACTTAGGTTTATTTCAGTGAAATAACGTCACCGATATTGTTTTCAGGATTTATGAATGATATTGAAAATCATCTCCATGAAAATATAAATGCTGGTATTAATATTGAACAACTATCCATCTATCCTTTATTGTTCGCAGATGACGATGTTGTCTTCTCGGAACAGAAGCGGGGTTACAGTTACATTTGTCTGTCAATGCAGTTTACAATACATATGAATATTGTAGTAAATGAAATTTGACCATAAACATTAAAAACAAAACAAAAATGATATTTCAAAAAGGGGGTAGCGTTAAAAGGAATTATCAATGGAGGTATAACACTTAAGATATATATTGTAAAAAGTTTCAACTACCTTGGCATCGTTCTGTCAATTGGTCGATCATGTATACAGGCAACACAGACTTTATCAGCCACATTCCATGCACAATGCACTGACTGTTCGGTTGTACTTGTCACTGATTCAAAACAGCAAAATAAAAATAAATATTGTAGGATAGGAAATACAGAAACGTTATGTCAAACATGGGACTGTCTTCTCATCATGGCCAAGTGAAACCTGGAGTATTCCTAGGAATAAAGGTTGTGTAATTATTGTACTTTATTATATGTAGAAGATATTTTTCATTTTGTTTTTATAGACCCGTGTGAAGTCAACTTAGATAAATTTACTGGCTTATATCCCTAGATTCTGACGAACTAGACATAATTTACTCAAAGTGTAGCTACTATTAAATTGAAAAAAGAGAAGTACTTAATGAATTACATGTAATCAAGGACTTACATACATACAAAGTCGTTGATGTAATATGTATTTGTTTTCATTAACTAAGAAATGAATGAAATATATTATGCACAAAAGATGTATTGTATAATTCGCTTGTACGATAAAAAGATTCTCAATAAATTTTACTTGACGTTGCTTTTACTTAATTAATTTGTTACATACACTCTAATATTTTTCCATACTGAATTGTTATTTTTTAAGTCATTACATTTATTGAACACGCATGTACTTACGATTATGTGTATATATATATGCTCAAGTCTTAATTAAGTTTTATGTTCTGTTCTGTTCTATTATCTGAGTGAAATGCAATTAACATTATTAATATGTATTTATATTTAAACCAATGAAGTATGTCCGTGTATTTCAGCATGAGTTAAATATTATATCCAAGGACTTATATACATACATTATACACCGTTTTAATTAAGCGGTAATTTGAATTGTCGCCCCTGAATGACGTCATACGAGGATACCGGCGGATAAGACAATTTTATCAACAGGAAATCAATATCGTCAAAAACTATGACAACGAAAGGTATTTTACTACGAAAACGGTGATAATTAATATTTAGATATATGACAAGGTTGTTGTAATGAACAATTGTTCCATTTATATGTTTTATATGAAATATTCGAGCCTTGGATTGATTTTGTCATATGTTTTCGCGATCTCAATTATATGTTAGTTTTTAACGTATTTGTTTCGCACGGACTGCAAACTCGAGTCTGTTTTTATGATACAGTAAAATTATGGATCGGGAAACAAGCAATGCTTAAAATATGAATTTCTTTCCACTAGCATGGTGTAATTTTTGTTTGTTTGTTAGTGTCAATTCGTTAAAATGTTCATGTAATGTTGCCAATGTTTAGACTTATCAAGTGAATGCTTTGCGTGTAATACTGTATTATATTATTCTTTACATATTTATTTTACAGATCATATGGGTATTAGTGAATTTGATCACGACTATTCTTAACCAGATAACATACAACCAGCAAGTTCTGTTGAAAAGTCGGATGGTTCTGCCTTAGATTTGCCCAATAAAATAAAGAGACAAAAGGAGTCAGACTGAACATTCCTACATTTATAGGACAGTATCATTTTGATGAAATGACTGAAAATGAGGTGAGACAAGCTCAAAGCATTGCTGCAGAAAGAATTTATTATGTGGAAAAGGCAATAAATATATTAAATGAAAAACGTTCACATGTATTTACTTTTGTGACTGATGTAATGATATACAAATATTGTAATGACACATTGTCAAATTGATAATTTTCATAGTATCATAAATATATAGCTGTTTGTGTGTAAGCCTACTGAATTGATGTAATTAAATGTCTAATACAAATGTAATTGTTAATAACTCTGCCTTGTGTTACATTTTGCTTGAGACTTTTCGGACATTCGGTCCGACAAGCTTGAAATTCTGTTGGACTGAGAGGAAATTTGCCAAGTGGATGAACTGATGAGATAAGATTCTTTATCAGACCAACACAGTTTATCGGACAATCCACCATTATTCGCAAAGTCTGATTCTTGTCGGCTTGATTTGTTTTAACTCAATGCCATGACAAAATAAACCAGTATTAAAACCATCAGATGATTAGACATCACACATTCTATTATATGTAAAAAGCATAATACAGGAAACAAAAGGCCACGAATAACTTACAAGGATAGCAACAATTTCCAAGGGGTTAATAACCAATATTACATTCTGACCTAGAAATAACAAGAGACAAGTCGACATTCAGAATAATCTAAGACAGAGATGTGAGATATTAAATATCTAGTTTCAAATTTGACCTAGTTATGGTTATATTAATACAGCACCAAATAATAACTAAAAATATATATATGTATGGAAGAGACAACTTAAACAGGCATAAATTACAGGACCAGTACTGTTCACAGCAACATGCCGTACATTACATGCATAAAGTACAACCTCTGTAGAGCAACACCCTGTGGGTGCTGCAAATATTGGCCGTTGTTTAGAGCTTGTTGCTCTAAATATCAACTTAGGTAACTTTTGAAGGTGTTGTTATAGAGAGGTTGTTGATCTACAGTGGGCCACTCTGTAGAGGTTTTACTGTACATTATTTCAGCTTGACTGATATGACCAAATACCAAACAGTTCATGAGTTTAGAAACTTGGGATATATAAAATGTGGTTGTTATTGACAGGTGGTCTTTATTCAGAGGTAATTTTGTTTTAATTAATCAACTATTTCTTTAAACGAATGGCCTTCATTCACATGATGGCCTTTATTCAGAAGTGACCACTAACACAGGCTTGACTGTACACCTAAATTAAAACATTCCAAGAATATCAAGATATCTAATAAAATACGAGATATCTACAATGAGTCATAAAATTTAAACAACATACATTTTTATACCACAAAAAAAAGTCATTAAAGTTTCAACTTTTCCAACTTCCTGATAAAAACATGTATATCAAAATAAAATGCATTATTATCCGTTATCAATGGTTTTTTTTCTACATAGGTTGTGGCTATTTTTCAGACTGTTTAACTACAACTTTGAAACTTTGAACCCTTGCTCAAGACATTTCTTTACCCTGAAACAATATAAGAATACAATACAATACAATAGAAAAAAGAATCTAAGAATAAGACAATGAAATATCATACATTGTTGTACAAAGCACTTCAAACTATCGCCTATTTATATTCTGTCTTAATTATGATTTCATAGATGCACAAGTTTTTTCAACAGATATTAATAATAAGAGAAACATTTTATTTTCCAAAAGGCTAAAAAGCCCACAAGGATACAAATATGCATAATATATCAGACTGGCGAACAGTGAAATTTATCGTACATGTATAATATGTTTTTATCGAATTAATCAACAAAGAGAGAATGTTGGTAATTAGACTATGGGGTACCAATACCCCCCTCCCCCGGAGGCATTTTTCTACAGTATGTTTTTCTGAAAGTGTATGGAAAGACCTACCAAATCCCAGTGTCTACCATCTGGGTGTTGGGACTTTACTCCGTTACCGCCATTTTTGGGCGTTACCATAATTGAAATTTTAAAGTTAACACAGTACCACAAAGAGATCAAAATAATTTGTGTTAAATGCTTTGTAATTATAATTATAAGCACAGAGAATATAAACACATCATCAAATGTGGTATAATTTACGTTACTAATATATTATCATTGAAATAAGGTCACATATACTCTAAAATATCCGATTATCATCATATATTTACTGTTTCTTGATCGAGCAGAACACTATCTAATGAGTAAATAGTACTCAATTGTATTATATGTTGACAAGGTGACAAAAAGGTCACAATAATGCAGAAAATACGTGTATATTATTAACCGCACGCGTTACCAAAATATAACTATGAACATAAGTGCATGTTTAACTATATCTTGATATTTTCTGCATCAGACATTATAAAATCTAAAATGGCATTTAGGCTTAATTACAAAAAAAACCCATTTCATTATAAAATTTTCAAATCAACCAATCAAAGCAATCAATTGTCAATAAATAAATAATTTCATTAATCAAATAAATATTTAATTTAGTCTATCAATTTCTTAGTAATTTATAGATATGTTTCTTTTTTCAATGATTATGCAATTGCAACCTGTGACCTAGCAGTGGCCATGAAATCGTACTCATTGGTTTGGCAGTTTCCGGAACAAATTCACTAATGTCATAGTGAGAACGGGTGTATTTCACACATTTGTGCTCCATCTTCGATACATCTAGGTAAAGAAATGAACGACAGTAGTCTCGCGGAACTTATGATAAATTCCGGAATTGTGCCAGTGTTTCTCTTGACAAAGTGACGTCTGGGAAACACTAAAACCATGCTCTATGGGAGCACAAGCCCTTATCGAAGCAATTGATCAATTACCCCGGCAAAGGTTTGGAGAAGCACAACCCTCCACACAGAGTATTTCAGCATAATATAATAACTCAGATACGAGCAGAACGTAACGCATTTGGCCAGCCTATGCTCCTGTCAGTTCAACATGACATAGGCCCGAAGCTTACCTGATAGTTTCTTCTAGATCTAGTGCCTTATATTGAGTCACCAATAGAACCAACAACTAGCCATTCTACAGAAGGCGTATCCTATGTTGTTAATGGTAAAACCTAATTGGGTAACTGCAGAGTCTTATAACAGTTCCGGACACATTCGAGCAAGTAGCTGAGACGATTTCTTATCAGTTGCCTAAGACGTCTCGTGTAGACTTTATATCAGACACATACAACAAACAGGTTATTGAATCAGACGAGCGCCGATGACGTTGGGAAGCTCCAACGTTCTTGCTCTTAGGTAAAAAACAATAACTCCATGAAATCGGATGGGCTTCATATCTAATGACGACAATAAAACACAGTCAATAAAGCTAATCTTTGAGCAGCCTTCTAGAGATGGCGTCACAGTCACACTAAATGAGATTCAAAGAACTGAGATTACAGTCAGGAGCGAAGTTTGAATGTGTTAGATAGACCATCCTTTAACCTATTAAAGGCCTGTGTTATCATCATTTTGAATTAAAATTTGAATGTCAAGTATGTATAGTCTGTACAGATGGCCAATTTATAACCACAATTACGAAGGAAAAGCAACATTGGTCAATACGTAATCTCACTACTCTCAGAGACAATATAGTGTTCCATCGCTACTTGAATTTCGTTACCTTAACCGTTAATGATGAAACGGAGGAAACCAACAGAATCCTGCATATATCTCCAACTTTTATCAAAACTGCAAAGTCTGCAATGTATACTTATACTATTTTTCAAAGCGGATGTATGAGGCGTCACGTAATTGTAATTAGAAAAAGTAATGTATAGCTATAGGAGCTTTGCCCCTATAAATGAAGAGTACATGACAATATTGGTCAATTTACCACGCATGTTTGTTCGGATGAACTTTACAGTGCCATTGAGACATTTGTATGTGTGTTGTTTGATCAACAAAAATACAGCGACATTAATAAACTGAGGTATGGCAAGTATCAAAGCCATGGTTGTGTTCTGAACGCTTTAAGTGGTATGGACATGAGCTTACTCACTCCCTGCAGATCCCGTCTCGTATGTTTAATGTGTTACGGGTAATTACAAGGTGTATATTTGGACCCATGCAAAGAGGGTAATCCTAATCTTCTAAAAGTGGATGAAAGTGGTTGGAAATTCGGTCCTGACAACATGCTGGAATACAACTGGTACAAGGATAATATTGTGCCAAAGGCAAGCGACGCAGAAGATACTGATGATAAAACGACATTGAGCTAATCAGTATGGTCGATGCTGTCTATGAAACAGAAAAGTGATGAGGATTTGTGAAATTCGTGAACGATTGCCATCAGAACAACAAAAATACTTTGATGATACTATGTACAGCTAATGAAATCTGACATAACATACAATATTGCACTTAAGTATATGGTTACTGCGCATGCGTGAGCAAGTCAAGTCGATTTTCAAATCGGAGGGATAATATTTATACTTTTCTATTAGTTTTGGCGTCAATAAATGGATTTTATGTGGTAGAAGTGTTATGAGGAAATTATATTTCATTATGTGATGGAAATTATATGTTTAATGTGAGGTAAATGCCTAGAAAACGCAAGAAAAGTTCACCTGACCTGAACAACACAACAAAGAGGTCAAAACCGAAATCAAGAGGAAAGATGGATAAGGTAAATAAACCTGATTCTCCAATAAATCAGACTCAAACTGTATCAAATAACTCTCAAAATGTTTCATTTGATCAATTTCGACAAGCTAATCATCAAGTTTTTCAAACTCCGATACCAAATGGTCAAGTGTATAATAATCAGTGTATGGCCATGAATACGGCATCACCTGTGTTACCTGTGTTGAATACACCGAATACGATCATGCAATCAAATCAAAACATAGATATTTGTGGAATGCTAAATATGCTCATTACTAAAATTGACCTCATGGATAACAAGTTGTCACAACTTGAGACTATACAAACAAGCATGTCTGGGCTGACCATACAAGTTCACACCATGAACGAATCAATGAAAACAATGGAAACGAAGATATCAGATCTTGAAAAAAGTCGGCAGTATGATAGCAACACGCTGGACACAATAAACAAAAAACAGGAAGAAATAGATGAATTCATATCTAGGATGAAAAAGAATGATGAAGATCATTCACGTAGGGAATCAGAGATGAAACAACAAATCACTGATCTGAAAAGCCGTAGTATGCGGGATGACTTGTTGTTCTACAAAATCCCTGAAGTACGAGGAGAAAACTGTGAGCAAACTGTACTAAAATTCATGGAAGAAAATATGAAAATTGAAAACGCTTCATCAGAAATAAAACTACATAGAGTACATAGAATAGGGTCGTATAAAACTGATAAAATCCGCCCTATTGTAGCTAAATTTGCGTACTATCCAGATAGAGAGCGTGTTAGAAGGAGTGCAAGTGAGCTTAAGGGAACAGCATATGGTGTTTCGGAACAATTTCCACAAGAAATTATGGATATTAGACGGAAGTTGGTGAAAACAGGGGAAGGAAGCGTATATCTCAGTTGATAAACTTTTCATTGATGGACGTGAACACAAAGTGGACCAGTAGGACAGTAGTGAGAGGGTCATAAAAGTTGTTTCCTGGAACGTTTAAGGGTTAACCGCAGCTAAATGTACATCAAATGACTTTATAGATATTGTATCAAAGTACGATATCATATGTTTATGTGAAACATGGACTAAGAAAAATTCACAAATAAAGCTATTGGGGTATAGTAATCCTATACATTCATATAGGAAACACCAGCATAGACGTGCTAAACGATCTAGTGGCGGAATAGTTATATATATTAAAGATGAAATAAGCAAAGGTATACAATTGGTAAAAAATGATATTGATTGCATTGTTTGGGTGAAGTTGGATAAATGCTTCTTTAAGATTGAACGTGACGTCTATCTTGGTGTTACCTATATAGCCCCGGAAAATTCACCTGTTCATAATGTATATAATGATGATATATTCAGATTGATTGAAAATGATGTCAATATATTTTCGGATTTAGGTCATGTATATGTAACCGGTGACTTGAACGCTAGGATTGGCAAAAAACATGATTATATTGTTAATGATAGGCAATTAGACATTGATGGTATAACAAACGTAGATTATCCATTTCCCCGTGGAAATAGTGACCATAATTCTAATCGTTTTGGTGATAATTTGTTAGACTTATGTAAAGCCACAAATATGCGTATTGTAAATGGAAGATTACATTATGACAACAACATAGGTCGAATTACGTGCATGACGAATAACGGTCAAAGCACAGTGGACTATCTGGTAACACGACACATCAATTTTGAAAATATCTCACACTTCAAAATTGACGACTTTAACGAGTTCTCCAATCACGCGCCATTGGAATTTTCACTACGTACAAATACATATATTATTGATAATCCTAATACGTATAATACTTTATATAAATGGAAAGATAAATACAAGGATGATTTTTTATCATCTATATTGCAAGGTATTTGGTAACCTAGAAGAAACCATTATTAGAGGTATTAACGAAAAACAAGATGCTGATCAGCTTGTTCAAGTCTTCACAGAGTTCTTAACATCAAACGGTAACCGATATTTTAAATCTAGATCTAATACTGGGAAGACAAGATTTGACGATTATGATAAGCACATGAAAAAATGGTTTAATGACGAATGTGTGCACAAACTGAATGCATATAAACAAGCAATTAAATCATTCAACCAAAACCGATCGGCTGAAACAAGAAAGCTAGTTTTTGATAAAAAACGCGATTATAAATATTGTTGCAGAAAGCATAAAAGAAATTATAATAAAGATTTAAGTTCAAAAATGAATAATATGCGTCACAAATATCCGAAAGAATTCTGGGGATTATTTAAGAAAAGATCATCTAACCCCTCGGGCGAGACGATTTCAAACAATGAATTTTATGAACATTTTAGACTATTGACGGGGAATGATGACGTAATAGGTAACATAGAGGCAAATGAACATGTGAATAATTTCGACAATAATCAGCAAAACGTAACATTCCCGGAATTAGATTTACCTATAACGGTAAACGAAATAATAAAAGCAATAAAAAAGCTTGGTATAAATAAGTCATCAGCGTTAGATAACATAATCTATGAGTATTTCAAAGAAACAGTTAACATTACTGGACATGCATTAGAACTTTTATTTAACTATATTCTTAATTCAAAAGTATTTCCGAAAAGCTGGTCCTCAGGGGTGATTATACCAATTTTTAAGAAAGGCGATCCAACAAACCCGAATAATTACAGAGGCATAACTCTGGTAAGCTGTTTTGCGAAGGTATTTACAAGCATTATTAACGATAGGCTTCAACAGTGGGCGACAGAAAATGATGTACTAACCGACGCACAATTCGGTTTAAAAAAAATTATAGCACAGTCGATGCGATTTTCATCTTAAATTCACTTATAGAAAGACAATTTTCTAACAGAAAATTTTTTTTCTGTTGCTTCGTTGACTATCAAAAAGCTTATGACACAACTAATAGAATGAACTTATGGTATAAACTTTTAAAATTAGGAGTAGATGGCAAATTATTCTCTGTCATTCGCTCGATGTATGAAGATGTAAAGTTATGTGTTAAACATCTGAATTCAGTTTCAGATTTTTTTAAATCGGACCTAGGTTTATTTCAAGGTGAAATAACGTCACCGTTATTGTTTTCACTATTTATAAATGATATTGAAAACCATCTCCATGAAAATATATATGCTGGTATTAACATAGAACAACTATCAATCTACCTTTTATTATTCGCAGATGATGCTATTATATTCTCAGAAACAGAAGCGGGGTTACAGTTATCTTTAGACAGTTTATATGAATATTGCTGTAAATGGAATTTGACCGTAAACATTGATAAAACTAAAATTTTAATATTTCAAAAAGGGGATCGAATTAAAATGAATTATCGATGGACGTATAACAATAAAGATATAGATATTGTAAAAAGTTTCAACTACCTTGGCATCGTTCTGTCAAATGGTGGATCATTTTTACAGGCAACACAGACTTTGTCAGCCAAAGCTTTACGCGCAATGCACGGACTGTTTGGTATTACCAATAAACTGGACGTACCAGTTGACATAATGTTTAATCTATTTGATTCTTACGTCGCTTCAATTTTAAATTATTCATGCGAAATTTGGGGATTTTACCAAGCCGAAAATATTGAGAGGGTACACCGGAAGTTCATTAAATGGGTCCTTAACGTAAAACCAACGACAAATTCACTCGCTATTTACGCGGAAGTTGGTAGATATCCGATGATTATATGTATATAAAATATTTTTTAAAGATATTCCAAGATAAAAGTTCAAATTGTGTAATCAACACTGTTATTAGAAATCAAATTGAAAATTTAGGAAATGATTCACAGGACACCACATGTAGTCTAGTCAAGTTATGACAAATTTTGGTCGAACCCAGGACAAAATGGTACAGAAATGAAATATGGCTCATTTGAAAGCTTAGACTTTCTACAATATCAAGATTAAAATAGGACAAAATCGGATCGGCCGTTTTTCCAAAAATTCGTTTTAAGTATAGGCCATCATTTATCAAATAATACGTCAATAGCATGTTAACTGATTCAATAACTTCGACAAATACATCAGATAAATTATAAATATCTATTAAATTTTACAAAACATGAATAATATCAGCCCTGCATAATACAAAAATACAAAAAATAAAAGATGTTTAAGCATTTGTACTGTTTGAAGTCAAAATTAGATGTTAAATTACCCCACCCACTTATGGTAACATAGAAATTAGACTAATCTCGTGAAAGTTTATACAATTTTACAGATCTTTACAACATAACCCGTAAGAAAGTAGATCTCTTTCAGATTCCTGAAAAATTAGTTATCCATTTTGAAGTCTGGTTGCCATGGCAACTAAAAATAGTTCAAAAATCCTAAATTCCTCTCCAAAGCGAAAAGCCTATAGCTTTGTTATTTAATTGACGCCATGTCTAATGATCCTTCAATCTAAACCCAACAATTTTTACCCCAGAGTCAAAATTGGCTACGCTCCTGGTCTCCATCATGATATGGTCTAACTAAGGTATTTGATTTGCATCCATCATGCATGGTGGGTCTTTGTTTCGATGCGTTTAACGCTGTTTTCAACGATATTCAACGACGGCCATTTCACCAAACCAGTTTTCCCAGACTGCATTCTAACAAGTACTTGCTTAATTACCATCATACATGGAGTTAACAACTTCTCCACATAAGGAAATCAACAAATACAGCACACTTAACTACTGGATCACGACCGCGGCCCATTGATTATATACCTCATGAAGTCCGAAAATTCACACTCCTTCAGTCCAGACTGACTGCATCCCTGATCATTCTTTATTTTATATTGAGTTTCCTATGAAATTCTGGCAAAGCTTTGTAAATACGTACATGTATCAATGTAATGCACTTGTAGGCATTTCTAACCCGACACTAATAAAATGCCACCTACTATGATTATTTATTAGGCCACACCAATTTAATAACTTGTTCATAAGATTTTTTCTGACGAAAGCAAGCGAGCGAGCGAAATATTTTTTTAATAATACTTTTTACTTTTCCGATTTAAGCGAGCGGGCGAAATATTTTTGAAAAATATCATCTTTAATTCCTTCTTTCAAACAAGAAAGTGGGAATGCGAATAAAAAGTCTGTGTTCATTTATTTCAATAACTGTTACCGTTTACCAGTAAAAACGCTTTTAATGTCCTTATTCAATTGTTTTCTGATGAAAATTGTTGAATCACCCGGAACGAAAGGAGTCAGAAGTTTTATCAGCCGAGACAAATGTGGGTACCTTAAGACCAGCACTTATCTGTAAAAATACATTGTGGGAATGAGCAAGCGATAATAGGAAGCAAAAATAAAAATATTACTTTTCTAATTTTGATAATAATAATAGGAGCGACAAATCGGATGAACAAGTACTGTAATTAAATTGGTGTGACCTTAACGTGTTTTGTTTAAACTTTGAATATAGATAACTGAACAATGTAGTCATACTTCCCCATTATTTGGTCTCACTTGATAAACATACAGATATAAAACTTAACAAATCAGAAATATAATTTTAAAATCCTGATTCACAAAATGGCTTATGACGCAAAATTCTGATAATCTGTAAAGTCAGTTAATTTAGCGGAACAGGTTATACGTCCGCGTAATAATTATTAGTTCATAATGTATGTCCTCAAATGGCTCTCACAACATGAACATCTAAGGCCGGTTCAATTGGACTCTCGTAAGAAGAGAATACGCCAGCTGAAAGAGCTTAGAAGAGAAACCCAATCGAACGCAATCGCGGCCGAAATGTCTGCATCCCAATAATCTTTGAATCATATGGATAAACTATTGAACACGCTGACACTGTAAACAATTAGAGTATGGGCTACCTGTACCCTAGGTCCCCCCCTAGCGGGATTTTATGACACATATATCATTGTAAAGCTTAATATATCCCGCATCGAATGTCACTTGTTGGACGAAATATAGGTGCTGATTAAGCCTACAGTATGCGATTGATTATCTCCCCCTGATTTCGAAATTTCATTTTTTTAAATTTTTGTATACAAGAGATTATGGAGTCCAAAATGACCAAGTTCTCAACCCACATTGCTTAAGATTATTATATTTTATATTAATATACATATTCGAAAAGGAAAAGTTAACTCTGAACTAAAAATAACAATAAATATGTCCCTTTTAACTGTAAAAAAGGGTAAAAACTATTTTTTCAGTTATTCATGTATATAGGGCAACAATTTGCAGAAAGCACTGGATATATTTAGATAATATCTGAAACAAATGGGCCAAGATTGCCCTAGATCGCTTACATGAGAACAAAGACAATTTAATTAATGACCAGGTAATATAGTTTTCATCTCATATCAGGGCCCATAACTGCATGTATCAATTAAATTTCGCCCTTAATCAATCTCATCAAAGACCTTTGTTAGGATTGGTGAAGACACCGGACATTCATCGACTCTAAAAGCTCACCTGATCAATCAGGTAAGCCAACAAAAAAAACAAATTCTTAACACTTTTATTATTTTTGGTTAATTTGAAATACATGTTATATGTAATGCTTCCATCAACTATTTCAAATTACTGCACATAATAATGCTTTGTTATTTGTCGGTTGATTCTAGGCTACGATTCGTTTAAACATATTTTTCCTGTCTATGATACATTGTACATATAGGTAATTGTACACAAATTTACATCAATTTTGGAAAGGTTTGGAATGGAAGACAGAACTTCTAATTAAATTCTTTTCCTTGGATAGACTTCCAGTTAAATTTCAAGAACTATTCAACAATTTAACTATTTGTATGTATAAAATAGATTAAAGATTAAATCATACAGAGATAGGGATAAGGGTCTTGTGATCAAAAGGTAAAAATAAATTAGAAAACAAAAAGAAAAAACTTAGACAGAAAACAATGGGAAAATAATATTACTGTATAAATCAAGAGAGAGAAAGGGTATGTGTAGAAATGAGGAAGGAGGCTTCTCAAGCATTATACTACATGGTACTTTTCATGTGAATCTATTGCTGTCACGCATACAGACTTGAACCTGATTAAAGATTAGTGTATTTTCTTGATCTGAGAGGGTTGTATAGGCTACGATTGAAAGAACACTATAGCTTGATTTCTTACCGTAAATAGATTTTGTCGTTTGCAAAATATTAATAAAAGTAGGGTCAACAACGGACCTCCATACCTCAAATTTGAAGTGATTTTCATTGAAATAATCAGTAGTTCAGGAAGTTCGAAAATTTCAAAATATCATGACAATATTCACTGTAATAGTTGATGCAGGATAATAAATGACCATCATGACAATATTCATAATAAATCTACTAAGGCAATATTCGCTCAATGATACTGGTGATCATGAAACCATTTATCAGTGTGTCATTGACGGTCAAGCGATAGGCAAGGTTTTTTCACACGTCACAATGGCCAGTTACAAATATCATTAATTTTGTTTTCTTTCTGTTCTGTCAATTTTCAACATTGTTTCAGTTTCAAGTAGGTAGTTCACATAACTAACAGTGAAATACGAAACATTTACATGTAATTAGATTTAAACCAATATCACTGAGTGATCATTTTATTAAAATCCCACAATGTCAACATGTATTAATGCTAAACACGAAAATGATAACTGCATGATTTAAGGTAGAGATGGCAAACAGCAAGGAAAATTGTAGTCTATCTGATGGTTATGCAGGGATTGGCTTAGAGGGAGACTAGGGTGAGATAGTCTCCCTGATATCTGGGACTATTATTCATGCGTGTATAATGGTCCCAGCTAACATTTTGCCCGTTATTATGGAAGCCCTAAAAATTGAGTTGGATTTCGGAGTTTTAAAGTCTTTTCAGCTGTTCAAAGTAAAAGTTGTCGTTTATAAGAGAGAAAGTGGATAAACATTGCATGTACAATGTACGTATTTTTCAAAAGACAATGGCAAAAATCATGAAAACATGGCCTGAGACTTGATCAATAAACAACGTCCTGTTTCAATTCTTAAAGGATGAGAAGAAAGCCTAAATCTTGTCATGGCTATGAGCAATTTTTTAACATTTACATTAACTAGATACATGCTGTTGTCAAAATTTGCAGAAACCCTAAAAACCCTGGAATAAGATGACGTTTGTACTCGATTATTCCATTCTTTTATGACAATGTCTTCAACTTTTTGTTTTAACAATAACAGAAATAGTTTAGCATTACATACACCCTGTGAGTACAACGTTTCAGAGAATACTATTTATTTAATGTATCTTTAACATTATATGCCCAATTAGTGATGTACGGTTTCTTTTCAATATCTTTAAACATGATTTGGTATACATGTATTATGTTTATCTGTTTCCTTTCGCTTTTATTAGTAACTTTCAACCAAAAGTTTATATCTTGCACAATTCTTAGTGAGAAGATCTAATCGACCTAATTCTCCGTGTATAAAATATACACATTTTTGTGTGCTACTTTTTACTCATAATAAAGATTTTCAATTTTAAGTGTGAAATTTTTCAATTGCTAATCGAACAATTCTAAAGAGTGCCTTATTGTTATGTTATGAAATCTACACAGACATTTTCTTAATGTAAAGATAGATTTTTGAGCTTGGTCAGCTAAAGTTTTATGCGTTTCTGCAAAGGACCCTCCAGATGAAAACACTATTCCAAGATACATAAATTTGTTAACGATTTCCTATTCACAACCTTGGTAACTGTTGGCAAACGCCCTCCTTTTCTGAATATATTAATTATCTTTGTTAACAGTAAATTTCCAACGGTCACAGTTTACATCCAATATGTTAAGATTACTTTGTAGTTCTGATGAGTTAGCAAATACCACGATGACCTCGGCTTACATTAATAAAACCTGTAAATCAATACCTTTTGCTCCGTTTAAAAGTTGGTCATCCAGATCATTAAGGTACATGGAAAATAGAAAAGGCGACAAGCTTCCCCCCAGTCTTAGTCCAAGATGACCATAGAATAATTCGCCGATCTCATTATTAAATTTTACTCTGGTTGTAATTTGATAATACATCCATGGACTTAATGACCTTATATAACCTTCCTCTTTGGCCTGAATTATAAAGTGTATGTCATATATTTCGGCAAACCAAATAATCGAAAGCTTTAGAACAATCGCTAAAAGTGCATTATTAATAATTAAATCTAATTAATCTATGCAGTACAAATATGTGGCCAATCGTAGCCATTCCGACCCTAAAACCTGCTTGTGATTCCATGAGAGTATATGATAGTGCTATTCAGAATGAGACATTAACATGCAAGTGTTTGCTTCTGCGCATATCTATGTCGTTGACTATAAGTCTTAATTACAAACAAATGTAATATAAGACTGTTGATAAAGAACTTATAACATTGCGACAAATGTAGTAACTGTTCAGTTTATCATGATCCTTTCGATATTTCCGCTGTGTCTTGGTGATATATATAATATCCCATTTTCGGGGGGGGGGGGCATAAAGCAGACACAGGCACAGTAGTATTTTGCTTTCAAACTAACAATTTTGTACATAAAGTATGTTGTTGTAAGAAGTATGTGCGAATTTACTTTGTCATTTGTCATAAAACCATTTATTTATCAAACAATGGTGTTTTTATATTTTGGGGTCAATTTACCCCACCCACTTTCTAGCTATACTAAAGTAATAACATGAGTGTATTGAATAGCAAATGAATAGATAAACAATCTCCAAATACTTATTAGTCATTTAAAACCCTTTCAAATAAAAATGAAAGAACAAATGATACTCATTTGCCATATAAGGTCATATTTTAACAAATTTAAGCCCATTTTTTAGACTTTTCATTAATATTCACGAATATGCAAATGAGCAAACCAATAACAAACTATGCTTGGGATATAATAATTATATTGATCATATTTTAAAGCTATTTTGTATGTTTTATAACTGAAATAAACGACATTTTTGCGTATTTATTACGACAAAGCTAAATCTCAGAAATATTGCTGGTTGCCATGGAAACACCCCGGCCATTTGCTTATCCAGCATCCCTTAATCATCCAACAACCGGAATTTGTTAACATATACCCTAAGCTTCAAAAATATATAGGTGTACAAAAATCCCGCTAGGGGGGGAGGGTTTCGATTATGGGCCCTTGGCCTAAATGTATTTATTAAAACTTTCTTTTTTATTGTGGGTGGAAACAATAGGGTTTTTAAGAAAAGGCAATTTCAAACGGTATTGTTTGGTTGGTCATGCTGTATGGTCATGTGAATAATATCTCGCCCCCCTCTTCTACCCATCGGGCGGAATAAATAGAAGAGCTTCTAAAATTAGAAGACGATTAATCGGACAGTTCGGAAGAGCTCTGCCTCTTCCGATAGCTCTTCCATTTGACCAATCGAACTGGCCTCCTCTCTCTCATCGACAGCGCATACGATCAGAATACCCATTTGGGAATATTCCCCCATTCCTGCACTAGGGCCTACTTCAGATCATGGAGACTGCCAGGGGCTGCTGGTCGACTCTGAATAGAAATTAACTCAACTGTGCAGTTGTACTTGAATTTGTTGTATGCTATTGTGAAAAGATTAATTTTGTTCTTGCAGTAAAAATATCATTATCCTAATACATTCCTATTTACTTATAGGTGTCTTAATAGTTCTAATCTTAATTTCAGCTTATTTCATTTATAAACACATCCATGTAAAATTTGAGATAGGTTATTTCATCGAAACAGAGTCTTAATTGGATGATTGGTCAGTAAAATTAACGAAACAACTTGTTTTGTTTGACCTCAGAGAATACTTGTAGATATATAATAATGCAATCGTATACAGTGAACCATTTTTCAACTCACGTGAAAAAGTACTGCACTGACCGCGTAATAATCGCGTTTGAATGTATGTTTGTCATCGGCCGCAACAAATTATTGGTATTGTTGATCAACTGTTTTTGTAATGTCAGGTTTTATTTTGGCTTATCAGCTAAATATTTGTGTAGAAGGTCTCTTTAATTTTGCAATACAAGTATTGCATGTCAACTTTCAGCCTATAATATCATGACATTAATAGATGCAGAAAGACAATGTTTTCGGATAACAATGTCAATTTAAAAAAAAGATAACGAAAGTATAAATTTTAAAGTATATATTAAGAATATATTCGTCTGCTCAGGAAGTGTTTATCATAATTTTTCTTCAATACATAACATTTTATATTCTTTACTATCCATGATATATTAAACTATTTTAAAAATTGAAATGTCATACATACTTGGACTCAGTTGGTCTTCCTTAATAGATGAGACATTCGCTCAGAAATCTGATTTTATCCTGGTTATTAGTTTGAGTAATATTCGGTGAAAATATTCAGCCTAAATCGAAAATTACAAAGCATCTGCAGCATGTTAGTCACCTGCATGCACGAAACAACCATGAACAGTATTGGAACAATTATCATTTCTTTGCTGCAATTGGTTATGCTATGAAAACTAGTAATAACTTAAACTATTTTGATAGTAAGTTGATATATTTTGATTGTTTATTCTTTATTCATTCACATCAGATGTCTAGTTTTGAAATTAGTTACCCACTTGCGCAAAATGCGGATTGTTAAGCTGTCATATGTTTGATAGATCCCAATCTCAGTGATTATCGAAAAGCCAGTCATTATCATTACTTTCTCATTGGTTTACATTTTTGGAAGTTTGCTACATTTATTTCTATTTGTATTTTCATAAAAAGTCATTTTTTCTGCAAGGAGTCACTCTTCATTGTTCACATATTTGATAAACATGAACAAAAATAGGAAGAAAACATATGTTCATTCTTTGTTTTTCTAGACAAATAAAAAGTCGGGAGTCCGTGATATAATATACATATTCACCCCATGTACGGTTTTGCTGCAAAAAGTGTGGTCTCATTTGATAGAAAGTGGGATACTAAACCAAAGCTTCCTCTTTTGAAACGTTCAGTACAAAAACAGGCTCGAAAAGCCTTCGGTCGTGATCAACAATACATTAACGTAAGCCTGGTCAAGTATACATTAGGTTTGGACTCTTTATTGATAACCGACTATCAAAATCATACCTTAATATAGCTAGGTAGATATTCAGCTATATAGAGCGATTTCTTAGTATATCAACTCCTAAGAACATCAAGACGATAGTAGGCTGACTTATTAGACGTCAATTAATGAAAACGACGCACTAAAGTACGAGGCAATACGGATTTTATACGCAACTGTACCAGTTTTCGGATAGTGAAATTATCCGAAAATGAAAAGCTTATTTATTTTGTTAAAACTAGTCAGATTTTGGCCTATTTTATTTTTTATGTAAGTTATCATATACATGATCGTTTTATAACAAAATAAATTCTGTACCATTAAGTCATACCCCATCTGTTAATTTGACTGGACTAATGGGTATATAAAGTCCGTGAGCTACTTAATCAAACTGGATTTTCAGAAGTGTGGTATTACCCGGAATCAATAGATATTAAAGCATTCGTCAATATATTTAAATTACGAATAAAAGATCTATATGTAAATAAGTGGCGTATTAGCGCGAATGTGTCACCGCAAATGATGATTTACAAGGAACTCAACTTGTCATTCCAAAGAGCACAATATCTTAGAATACTGCAAAATAAGAAATATAGAAACGTAATGTCAAAAATAAGTCTCTCTTCTCATCAATTATTAAGTGAAACTGGTCGACATTTGAATATTCCTAGGAATGAAAGACTGTGTAATTATTGCACTTTATTAGATGTAGAAGATATTTTTCATTTTGTTTTTATTTGCCCTTTGTACAGTCAACTTAGAAATAGTTTTATTCCCAGATTCTATCGAACTAAACCGAATATGCACAAATTGTTACTATTATTAAATGAAACAAATAAAAATATTCTTAATAAATTATGTATTTTTTGCATTAAGTCTTTTAAATTAAGAAATGAACAAAACATATGATGTACTTAAGATGTATGTATGATTCACTTATAATATTATGATAACAACATTCTCACTTTACTTTACTGTATATTTATAACTGACTCTACTTAGTTTTAATTTGATAAATACGATCTCACATTTTTCCCATTATACTTGTACTGAATTACTATTTATTAAGTTCTTACATTTATTTTAAAAGCATGTTTGCATAATTGTATGTATATATATGTATATGTTATGACGATGAGCTGTTATGCTCAAGTCTTAATAAAGTTTCTGTTCTGTTCTGTTCTATATAATTATTATATAAAATATCATGCAACAAATGGTAACGTAAATGACACACACACGTTTGGTGTGTCAATGGTACAATGTTTATTGCACTGTCTTTGTCTTGTAGATTTGATTTCATAGACACATATTCTTAGAATACATTCGATGATGATTTTATAACAGTTTCATAGAAATGTTGTTACTCGTTTATGAATAATTTCAAAAAAAGTAACACAAATAAAACAATGTAACGTAAAACACAATCAGTGATGAATGAAAAAAGTTGGAATGTTAATTTACTTCTACGTATTGCTAGTAACCAATTATATACATTTTGTATATTAAATCAATGTTTTATGCATTGTCAAGCGTGTTAAGTACTTATCGTAATAAAGGTAACGTTATGTAACGTAAACTACTATTATGCCAGTCAAACATTACAACATTTGTATCTAGAAATGTTTTCCAGTTATGGGTATTAATGAATGTATCATGATTACCTATCACTGTCTTCCTATTTGATCATAGCATGTGATCACAGTAATATAAATGATTTCCATGTAACACGTATACTTTTATATGTAACGTATTTTACGTAAAATGAAGACATAAACCAGCATTCAATGTAAGAAAAACATGAATATGTGGTAGTGTTTGCCTAATATGAATAAAAACATTGTTTACGACTGCTTTTGTGTTAACTGAACATATACAACTGTCATTTCCTTGTCATTTTAGGGTAACGCAGGGTAACGTAAATTACCGAACATATATAGTGCAATAAAGTAAAAAACATGCATTTGATCGACAAGTAACGCCGCTGCTAACTTTTTATGGTCAAAGCAATTGTTCAAATTGATAAATTATTGAAAATTTCTGGAATAAGACTTCTAACAAAAGAAAAATATTGTCAAACGTATTTTTCGGTAACGGTAATTAGCACGCTGTAGTTCACAAACGCCCCAACGCCCAGACTGTAGACACTGGGAAAATGATCAGCAGGCATGCATTGAGCTTTCAAAAAAATGGTGTCTACAAAAATGCCTCCGGGGGAGGGGAGGGTTTCGACCAGTAGCCCATAGCCTAAATCGTTTTCATGTCACTAATTAATGCATTGATTGTTGGACCCCTATTATTTTTAATTAGTTTATCACACCCACTGATTACATCTTGAAAACACATGTTTGACCCTCAGGCGACTGTCAAAACTATTTTCATACGTAAACAACGGGTGATATATACGACCCCTTACCGTTTTTCCCCAATTTCATTGCTTATCTAATTGTAATCAGTAAGGATCGTGTCAACAAATTGGGAGATTTCGCGTAGTTGCCTATCTCTTGTATTATACGTCTCTGATATATTATAACTTTTATAGCTATTTTGGCTTATAAGCTTTTATATTCTATTTTTTATGAATGATGAGTCTAAACGAGACGCCAAAAATAAGTATTCTTTTAACACAATGGCAAATTGGATAATCAACACATTCCTCATTAATGTGTCAATGATATTCAATAAGTAAGGGCCGTTCCTGCACAATTAATTTTTTTTCATACCTTCATACATCTCAAATAACGAAACATAGCAAAATACCAGTACATGATCAGAGTTCTCTCGCACGGTCGAGTGAAAACACACATCACATATGATTTTTTTTGGAAGCGATGAACCGGAAAATATTATAATTATTGATGTATATGTACTGGATATTAGTGTAAGTATTTAATAAAACCACAAATCATATTTAGACAGACGCTGAATATGGTCCTTTTCATATATGACTGGACTTGACGTTTTGTATACAACTTGTCAGCAAAATAATTGTATATATGTTTGGAGTTCAAGTACCAGTGAGACTGTGCCACTGAGACATCATCACGTACTATAAGACAGAAGTTTCAACATCCCTCCAACAACAGTTCGTAAACGTTAACAGTTCCAGCTCTCGTCACTAGCATACTTGGATATTTTGAGCTTTCTACATCATATATATTCCTATTATCGAGCTTAGATAACCCTTCCACGGATCTAATTAATTCACGTTAATTACCATGAACATAATGATCAACGACCCGTATATAACTTTTTAGCTTATCAGTTGTGCAAGTATAAGTAAAACGCATTTCTTTAACGCATTAAGAATTTCTCAGTTGTTCGCCATTATCATCGATATAAGCGTAGTCCCCGGAAGTAATTATTCCTTATCAGGGGACGTCACCGTCGATTTACTAAGGGAAGTAACCTAGTTATGGGAAAGGGCTATTGCGCGTAATTTAAATAATAGATAAACATAAGGAAACTGGATAGTTATTTTCTGATCTTGGCCGTTCAAACACTTAACACTTAAGTACGTAGCATTTAAGAATACACACAGTATGTTAAATGTATTTCGAACTGGACTACTGATCTTTTTAAAAATCGAGTTCTCCATCACGGAGAATTTTCTTTCACTGATGTAGATTTAAAATATATATATTTATATAAATCTGTATACGTGAAAAACATTTCTTGAGTTTAACCAGAGACGTATAATACAATTATACGTCTCTGGTTTAACATTTAATATCTGAGAAATAGATTGTTATCTACGTCTCTGACATTATTTCATATATTCTTATTTATATATGCTTTTATGTTGTTGCATGACAATTTGTAAAATCTGTTGAAACTGCTTAAATTACACTTTATCTTCCAGCTTTTTACGCTTGTTATACATATTTATCATGTTTTATAGTCGGTTGTACAAGCTCGTATGAGCTTATGTTTATGTTACTTATCTTTCCGACTTTAAATAAAACTTATCTTATATTATATAATATGCTATGCTAAAAATAAAACAACTTGGACTTGTTACGTTCAATCTGATTTTGGACTATATGTTTTAAAATTGATTAGATTAATGCAAACAATATTGTTATTGACTATAGTATATCGATAATATAGTATCCGTGGTAATCTCAATTTCAAAACACGCTTTTATAAAACCAATATAAGGCCACACCAAAATATATTTTGGTTCTACGGATTTTTTGGGGAAAAAATTGGGGCGAACGAGCGAAAAATGAATTTAAATAAACAGCTAGATTAAAAAAAAACTATCATCACTCAGAAACAATATATATTTCCTCATTATGAAAAGTAATTTCCCATTTCGTTAAATAACGCCATTTCTGACTTTTGTTACTTGAATGTAAACCGGTGAAAAATAAGTCCGTATTTTCAAGCAGTGTGGGAGATTTTGTAGATAAACAACTATTCAGATTTTTTCCATTTTCACCACAAATTACTTATTTACATTACATTTTATTATCATCTACCTATTCATTTGTTCGAAAACTGATTGTTCTTTTCTTCCTACACAGCCATCGTAAATTCTTTGGAGTCTTTCGGAAAACATACGAATAAAACGGTCGCACTAAAATTCCAAAGAGTTTATTCATATGTTTTCCGAAAGACTTTGTTATGTGATTTTTTGCAGTCCAAAGAGTTTCTGGAAACTACTTGTACAGTTGTTTACAAGTCCAAAGAGTTTCTGGAAGTTATTTGTACACTCGTTGTGATATTTCTTGCAGTCCAAAGAGTTTCTGGAAACTACTTGTACTGTTATTTACAAGTCCAATGAGTTTCAGTAAATTATTTCTACACTCGTTATATTACTTTTCTAGTCCAAAGAGTTTCTGTAAACTACTTGTACATTTGTTTACAAGTCCAAAGAGTTTCTGGAAGTTACTTGTACAAATGTTGTGATATTTCTTGCAGTCCAAAGAGTTTCTGGAAACTATTTGTACTGTTACTTGAAAAGGCAAAAGAGTCCAAAAAGTTTCTGGAAACTATTTCTACATTCGTTATGTTATTTTCCTAGTCCAAAGAGTTTCTGTAAACTATTTGTACAGTTATTTATTTCACGATAAGCAACATGCTGCATGATAAAATAATTAAACAAAGACAATTTTGAAAGGTATAATACTATACACGAACACTTATTTCCGTTTGGTAAATTGATTTGATCAACAATCCAGAATATTCCATCTGATAATTTTAACTGATATGGAACTACTATTAGAAATCAGGGGCATAGAAAATTACGCGTACGGTTACAAATTAACAAATACTGATTAATATTAAACATTACAGTCGCTATATAGTAACAATCCTAACTTGCTGTCAGATGGTATCACTATGTTCTGTATATCTCAGTTATCATTTTTTCATTTTTCAATGTAAATAACTAGGAATTAACATTCCTAAGAAAATGAAACATATATGTATACAGGGAATAAAACAAAATGTCGCTTTAATTGCAGCAGTTTAATACAGTTGTTGGTAAAATCAGAGACGTATTATACGTCTCTGGTAAAATGGATACTCTGGTAGAATCTAGCAAAATATGGCTTAAATAAATTTGACATTTATAAATACTGAATTATTTTGAAATTCTCTAAATTACCTAAACTATCGCCTCCCACACTACCTTCTGTGCTTTGATTTGTACTATATGTGAGCGTGTGCACTCTTCGTCAGTCTTTATTTTGTCATTCAACGAAATTGTTCATTTTCACCGAAAGGGAACAGACGGACTACTTTCCCGAAACTCTTTACGCTTTTACAGTTTTAAACTCTTTGGGTTTTTAGGACGACGGAATAAAACTCTTTGGAATTTTAGTGCGACCGTCAACAACAACATCAAAGGGTTTTTAACGCTGGCGCGCATCTTTTCAATACTTGCCTAAATAGCCATACTTGCGGTGTCAAGCCACTAAATTATTTTCTTTAGGAATTAAAAGGCATATTCATTATGGCTACATATAGACATATTGTTTTTTAAAGGTCTTTACTGTGGCCATTCTTGACGATAGATTTTTTAACAGGAGTTTTAAATGATTATTTAATATGGCCGTACTTGACCATCGACAAAATGTAAGACAATACTGTTTACATAATTGACCAATGAATTTATTTAAATAGTATATTTTAACCTGTATAACACGTATAAATTGAAGTCATACCTGTCAATAAACTTACTTACTATACGTAATAGGAACCCTTAAATGTGACTGTACTATGGCGATACTTGACCACTGACATTATCAATAAGATTTCTTCGAAGGATATCTACTGTGGCCATTCTTGAATATTGACTTTAAACATGGTTTTATTATACATGTAGTTACGTTTACTGAGGCCATATATACTTGACCATGAACTTTTGTAATAGAATTTCTATAGAGGTATGATAATTGTGGTCATACTTGACCACTGACTTTATTCATCATACTTACCTAAGGGTCTATTTATTGTGGCCATACTTGACTAATTACTTAATTCATCAGACTTACCTAAGGGTCTATTTACTGTGGCCATACTTGACCGCTGACTTTATTCATCATACTTACCTAAGGGTCTATTTATTGTGGCCATACTTATGGCCATACTTGACCACTTACTTTATTCATCACACTTACTTAAAGGTCTATTTCCTGTGGCCATACTTGACCACTGACTTTATTCATCATACTTACCAAAGGGTCCATTTATTGTGGGCATACTTGACCACTGACTTCATTCATTATACTTACTTAAACGTCTATTTCCTGTGGCCATACTTGACCACTTACTTTATTGATCAGACTTACCTAAAGGTCTATTTCCAGCGGCCATACTTGACCACTGACTTTATTCATCATACTTACATAAGGGCCTATTCACTGTGGCCATACTTGACTAATGACTTTAATCATCATGCTTACCTAAGGGTCTATTTCCTGTGGCCATACTTGACCACTGACTTTATTCATCATGCTTACCTAAGGGTCTATTTACTGTGGCCATACATGACTAATTACTTTATTCATCATACTTACCTAAAGGTCTATTTATTGTGGCCATACTTGACCACTGACCTTATTCATCATACTTACCTAAGGGTCTATTTACTGTGGCCATACTTGACCACTGACTTCATTCATTATACTAACTTAAACGTCTATTTCATGTGGCCATACTTGACTACTGACTTTATACATCAGACATACATAAAGGTCTATTTACTGTGGCCATACTTGACCACTTACTTTATTGATCAGACTTATATAAGGGTCTATTTATTGTGGCCATACTTGACTAATTACTTTATTCATCATGCTTACCTATGGGTCTATTTATTGTGGCCATACTTGACCACTGACTTTATTCATCATGCTTACCTAAGGGTCTATTTGTTGTGGCCATACTTGACCACTGACTTTATTCATCATACTTACCTAAGGGTCTATTTATTGTGGCCATACTTGACTAATTACTTTATTCATCATGCTTACCTAAGGGTCTATTTGTTGTGGCCATACTTGACTAATTACTTTATCCATCATGCTTACCTAAGGGTCTATTCATTGTGGTCATACTTGACTAATTACTTTATTCATAATGCTTACCTAAAGGTCTATTTATTGTGGCCATACTTGACTAATTACTTTATTCATCATGCTTACCCAAGGGTCTATTTATTGTGGCCATACTTGACTAATTACTTTATTCATCATACTTACCTAAGGGTCTATTTGTTGTGGCCATACTTGACCACTGACTTTATTCATCATACTTACCTAAGGGTCTATTTATTGTGGCCATACTTGACTAATTACTTTATTCATCATGCTTACCTAAGGGTCTATTTGTTGTGGCCATACTTGACTAATTACTTTATTCATCATGCTTACCTAAGGGTCTATTCATTGTGGTCATACTTGACTAATTACTTTATTCATAATGCTTACCTAAAGGTCTATTTATTGTGGCCATACTTGACTAATTACTTTATTCATCATGCTTACCCAAGGGTCTATTTATTGTGGCCATACTTGACTAATTACTTTATTCATCATACTTACCTAAGGGTCTATTTGTTGTGGCCATACGTCAAGTATGGCCACAACAAATAGACCCTTAGGTAAGTATGATGAATAAAGTAATTAGTCAACTGATTTTATTCATCATACTTACCTAAGGGTCTATTTATTGTGGCCATACTTGACTAATTACTTTATTCATCATACTTACCTAAGGGTCTATTTATGGTGGCCATACTTGACCACTGACTGTATTCATCATACTTACATAAGGGTCTATTCACTGTGGCCATACTTGACTAATGACTTTAATCATCATGCTTACCTAAAGGTCTATTTATTGTGGCCATTCTTGACCACTGACCTTATTCATCATACTTACCTAAGGGTCTATTTACTGTGGCCATACTTGACCACTGACTTCATTCATTATACTTACTTAAACGTCTATTTCCTGTGGCCATACTTGACTACTGACTTTATATATCAGACATACATAAAGGTCTATTTATTGTGGCCATATTTGACCACTTACTTTATTGATCAGACTTACATAAGGGTCTATTTATTGTGGCCATACTTGACTAATTACTTTATTCATCATGCTTACCTATGGGTATATTTATTGTGGTCATACTTGACCACTGACTTTATTCATCATGCTTACCTAATGGTCTATTTATTGTGGCCATACTTGACCACTGACTTTATTCATCATACTTACATAAGGGTCTATTTATTGTGACCATACTTAACTAATTACTTTATTCATCATGCTTACCTAAGGGTCTATTTATTGTGGCCATACTCGACTAATTACTTTATTCATCATGCTTACCTAAGGGTCTATTTATTGTGGCCATACTTGACTAATTACTTTATTCATCATACTTACCTAAGGGTCTATTTGTTGTGGCCATACTTGACCACTGACTTTATTCATCATACTTACATAAGGGTCTAATCACGGTGGCCATACTTGACCACTGACTTTATTCATCATACTTACATAAGGGTCTATTTATTGTGGCCATACTTGACCACTGACTTTATTAATCATACTTACATAAGCGTATATTCACTGTGGCCATACTTGACTAATGACTTTAATCATCATGCTTACCTAAAGGTCTATTTATTGTGGCCATTCTTGACCACTGACCTTATTCATCATACTTACCTAAGGGTCTATTTACTGTGGCCATACTTGACCACTGACTTCATTCATTATACTTACTTAAACGTCTATGTCCTGTGGCCATACTTGACTACTGACTTTATATATCAGACATACATAAAGGTCTATTTACTGTGGCCATATTTGACCACTTACTTTATTGATCAGACTTACATAAGGGTCTATTTATTGTGGCCATACTTGACTAATTACTTTATTCATCATGCTTACCTATGGGTATATTTATTGTGGCCATACTTGACCACTGACTTTATTCATCATGCTTACCTAATGGTCTATTTATTGTGGCCATACTTGACCACTGACTTTATTCATCATACTTACATAAGGGTCTATTTATTGTGACCATACTTAACTAATTACTTTATTCATCATGCTTACCTAAGGGTCTATTTATTGTGGCCATACTTGACCACTGACTTTATTCATCATACTTACCTAAGGGTCTATTTATTGTGGCCATACTTGACTAATTACTTTATTCATCATGCTTACCTAAGGGTCTATTTGTTGTGGCCATACTTGACCACTGACTTTATTCATCATACTTACATAAGGGTCTAATCACGGTGGCCATACTTGACCACTGACTTTATTCATCATACTTACATAAGGGTCTATTTATTGTGGCCATACTTGACCACTGACTTTATTCATCATACTTACATAAGGGTCTATTTATTGTGGCCATACTTGACTAATGACTTTATTCATCATACTTACATAAGGGTCTATTTATTGTGGCCATACTTAACTAATTACTTTATTCATCATGCTTACCTAAGGGTCTATTTATTGTGGCCATACTTGACTAAACACTTTATTCATCAGACCTACATAAGGGTCAATTTATTGTGGCCATACTTGACTAAACACTTTATTCATCAGACCTACATAAGGGTCTATTTATTGTGGTCATACTTGACTAATTACTTTATTCATCATACGTACATAAGGGTCTATTTATTGTGGTCATACTTGACTAGTTACTTTATTCATCATGCTTACCTAAGGGTCTATTTATTGTGGCCATACTTGACTAATTACTTTATTCATCATACTTACCTAAGGGTCCATTTGTTGTGGCCATACTTGACCACTGACTTTATTCATCATACTTACCTAAGGGTCTATTTATTGTGGCCATACTTGACTAATTACTTTATTCATCATGCTTACCTAAGGGTCTATTTGTTGTGGCCATACTTGACTAATTACTTTATTCATCATGCTTACCTAAGGGTCTATTTATTGTGGTCATACTTGACTAATTACTTTATTCATAATGCTTACCTAAAGGTCTATTTATTGTGGCCATACTTGACTAATTACTTTATTCATCATGCTTACCTAAGGGTCTATTTATTGTGGCCATACTTGACTAATTACTTTATTCATCATACTTACCTAAGGGTCTATTTGTTGTGGCCATACTTGACCACTGACTTTATTCATCATACTTACCTAAGGGTCTATTTATTGTGGCCATACTTGACTAATTACTTTATTCATCATACTTACCTAAGGGTCTATTTATGGTGGCCATACTTGACCACTGACTTTATTCATCATACTTACCTAAGGGTCTATTTATTGTGGCCATACTTGACTAATTACTTTATTCATCATACTTACCTAAGGGTCTATTTTCAGCGGCCATACTTGACCACTGACTTTATTCATCATACTTACATAAGGGCCTATTCACTGTGGCCATACTTGACTAATGACTTTAATCATCATGCTTACCTAAGGGTCTATTTCCTGTGGCCATACTTGACCACTGACTTTATTCATCATGCTTACCTAAGGGTCTATTTACTGTGACCATACATGACTAATTACTTTATTCATCATACTTACCTAAAGGTCTATTTATTGTGGCCATACTTGACCACTGACCTTATTCATCATACTTACCTAAGGCTCTATTTACTGTGGCCATACTTGACCACTGACTTCATTCATTATACTTACTTAAACGTCTATTTCATGTGGCCATACTTGACTACTGACTTTATACATCAGACATACATAAAGGTCTATTTACTGTGGCCATACTTGACCACTTACTTTATTGATCAGATTTACATAAGGGTCTATTTATTGTGGCCATACTTGACTTATTACTTTATTCATCATGCTTACCTATGGGTCTATTTATTGTGGCCATACTTGACCACTGACTTTATTCATCATGCTTACCTAAGGGTCTATTTGTTGTGGCCATACTTGACCACTGACTTTATTCATCATACTTACCTAAGGGTCTATTTATTGTGGCCATACTTGACTAATTACTTTATTCATCATGCTTACCTAAGGGTCTATTTGTTGTGGCCATACTTGACTAATTACTTTATTCATCATGCTTACCTAAGGGTCTATTTATTGTGGTCATACTTGACTAATTACTTTATTCATAATGCTTACCTAAAGGTCTATTTATTGTGGCCATACTTGACTAATTACTTTATTCATCATGCTTACCTAAGGGTCTATTTATTGTGGCCATACTTGACTAATTACTTTATTCATCATACTTACCTAAGGGTCTATTTGTTGTGGCCATACTTGACCACTGACTTTATTCATCATACTTACCTAAGGGTCTATTTATTGTGGCCATACTTGACTAATTACTTTATTCATCATACTTACCTAAGGGTCTATTTATGGTGGCCATACTTGACCACTGACTGTATTCATCATACTTACATAAGGGTCTATTCACTGTGGCCATACTTGACTAATGACTTTAATCATCATGCTTACCTGAGGGTGTATTTCCTGTGGCCATACTTGACCACTGACTTTATTAATCATACTTACATAAGGGTCTATTCACTGTGGCCATACTTGACTAATGACTTTAATCATCATGCTTACCTAAAGGTCTATTTATTGTGGCCATTCTTGACCACTGACCTTATTCATCATACTTACCTAAGGGTCTATTTACTGTGGCCATATTTGACCACTGACTTCATTCATTATACTTACTTAAACGTCTATTTCCTGTGGCCATACTTGACTACTGACTTTATATATCAGACTTACATAAGGGTCTATTTATTGTGGCCATACTTGACTAATTACTTTATTCATCATGCTTACCTATGGGTATATTTATTGTGGCCATACTTGACCACTGACTTTATTCATCATGCTTACCTAAGGGTCTATTTATTGTGGCCATACTTGACCACTGACTTTATTCATCATGCTTACCTAAGGGTCTATTTATTGTGGTCATACTTGACTAATTACTTTATTCATAATGCTTACCTAAGGGTATATTCACTGTGGCCATACTTTACCACTGACTTTAATCATCATGCTTACATAAAGGTCTATTTATTGTGGCCATACTTGACCACTGACCTTATTCATCATACTTACCTAAGGGTCTATTTACTGTGGCCATACCTGACCACTGACTTCATTCATTATACTTACTTAAACGTCTATTTCCTGTGGCCATACTTGACTAATGACTTTATACATCAGACATACATAAAGGTCTATTTACTGTGGCAATACTTGACTAATTACTTTATTCATCATACTTACATAAGGGTCTATTTATTGTGGTCATACTTGACTAATTACTTTATTCATCATACTTACCAAGGGTCTATTTGTTGTGGCCATACTTGACTAATTACTTTATTCATCATACTTACCTAAGGGTCTATTTGTTGTGGCCATACTTGACCACTGACTTTATTCATCATACTTACCTAAGGGTCTATTTATTGTGGCCATACTTGACCACTGACTTTATTCATCATACTTACCTAAGGGTCCATTTATTGTGGCCATACTTGACCACTGAATTTATTCATCATACTTACATAAGGGTCTATTCACTGTGGCCATACTTGACTAATGACTTTAATCATCATGCTTACCTGAGGGTGTATTTCCTGTGGCCATACTTGACCACTGACTTTATTAATCATACTTACATAAGGGTATATTCACTGTGGCCATACTTGACTAATGACTTTAATCATCATGCTTACCTAAAGGTCTATTTATTGTGGCCATTCTTGACCACTGACCTTATTCATCATACTTACTTAAACGTCTATTTCCTGTGGCCATACTTGACTACTGACTTTATATATCAGACATACATAAAGGTCTATTTACTGTGGCCATATTTGACCACTTACTTTATTGATCAGACTTACATAAGGGTCTATTTATTGTGGCCATACTTGACTAATTACTTTATTCATCATGCTTACCTATGGGTATATTTATTGTGGCCATACTTGACCACTGACTTTATTCATCATGCTTACCTAAGGGTCTATTTATTGTGGCCATACTTGACCACTGACTTTATTCATCATACTTACATAAGGGTCTATTTATTGTGACCATACTTAACTAATTACTTTATTCATCATGCTTACCTAAGGGTCTATTTCTTGTGGCCATACTTGACCACTGACTTTATTCATCATACTTACCTAAGGGTCTATTTATTGTGGCCATACTTGACTAATTACTTTATTCATCATGCTTACCTAAGGGTCTATTTATTGTGGCCATACTCGACTAATTACTTTATTCATCATGCTTACCTAAGGGTCTATTTATTGTGGCCATACTTGACTAATTACTTTATTAATCATACTTACCTAAGGGTCTATTTGTTGTGGCCATACTTGACCGCTGACTTTATTCATCATACTTACATAAGGGTCTAATCACGGTGGCCATACTTGACCACTGACTTTATTCATCATACTTACATAAGGGTCTATTTATTGTGGCCATACTTGACCACTGACTTTATTCATCATACTTACATAAGGGTCTATTTATTGTGGCCATACTTGACCACTGACTTTATTCATCATACTTACATAAGGGTCTATTTATTGTGGCCATACTTGACTAATTACTTTATTCATCATACTTACCTAAGGGTCTATTTATTGTGGCCATACTTGACTAAACACTTCATTCATCAGACCTACATAAGGGTCTATTTATTGTGGCCATACTTGACTAAACACTTTATTCATCAGACCTACATGAGGGTCTATTTATTGTGGTCATACTTGACTAATTACTTTATTCATCATACGTACATAAGGGTCTATTTATTGTGGCCATACTTGACTAATTACTTTATTCATCATGCTTACCTAAGGGTCTATTTATTGTGGCCATACTTGACTAATGACTTTAATCATCATGCTTACCTAAGGGTCTATTTCCTGAGGCCATACTTGACCACTGACTTTATTCATCATACTTACCTAAGGGTCTATTTATTGTGGCCATACTTGACTAATTACTTTATTCATCATGCTTACCTAAGGGTCTATTTGTTGTGGCCATACTTGACTAATTACTTTATTCATCATGCTTACCTAAGGGTCCATTTATTGTGGTCATACTTGACTAATTACTTTATTCATAATGCTTACCTAAGGGTCTATTTATTGTGGCCATACTTGACTAATTACTTAATTCATCATGCTTACCTAAGGGTCTATTTATTGTGGCCATACTTGACTAATTACTTTATTCATCATACTTACCTAAGGGTCTATTTGTTATGGCCATACTTGACCACTGACTTTATTCATCATACTTACCTAAGGGTCTATTTATTGTGGCCATACTTGACTAATTACTTTATTCATCATACTTACCTAAGGGTCTATTTATTGTGGCCATACTTGACCACTGACTTTATTCATCATACTTACATAAGGGTCTATTCACTGTGGCCATACTTGACTAATGACTTTAATCATCATGCTTACCTAAGGGTCTATTTATTGTGGCCATACTTGACTAATTACTTTATTCATCATGCTCACCTAAGGGTCTATTTATTGTGGCCATACTTGACTAATTACTTTATTCATCATGCTTACCTAAGGGTCTATTTATTGTGACCATACTTAACTAATTACTTTATTCATCATGCTTACCTAAGGGTCTATTTCTTGTGGCCATACTTGACCACTGACTTTATTCATCATACTTACATAAGGGTCTATTTATTGTGGTCATACTTGACTAATTACTTTATTCATCATACTTACCAAGGGTCTATTTGTTGTGGCCATACTTGACTAATTACTTTATTCATCATACTTACCTAAGGGTCTATTTGTTGTGGCCATACTTTACCACTGACTTTATTAATCATACTTACATAAGGGTATATTCACTGTGGCCATACTTGACTAATGACTTCATTCATTATACTTACTTAAACGTCTATTTCCTGTGGCCATACTTGACTACTGACTTTATATATCAGACATACATAAAGGTCTATTTACTGTGGCCATATTTGACCACTTTCTTTATTGATCAGACTTACATAAGGGTCTATTTATTGTGGCCATACTTGACTAATTACTTTATTCATCATGCTTACCTATGGGTATATTTATTGTGGCCATACTTGACCACTGACTTTATTCATCATGTTTACCTAAGGGTCTATTTATTGTGGCCATACTTGACCACTGACTTTATTCATCATACTTACATAAGGGTCTATTTATTGTGACCATACTTAACTAATTACTTTATTCATCATGCTTACCTAAGGGTCTATTTCTTGTGGCCAAACTTGACCACTGACTTTATTCATCATACTTACCTAAGGGTCTATTTATTGTGGCCATACTTGACTAATTACTTTATTCATCATGCTTACCTAAGGGTCTATTTGTTGTGGCCATACTTGACTAATTACTTTACTCATCATGCTTACCTAAGGGTCTATTTATTGTGGCCATACTCGACTAATTACTTTATTCATCATGCTTACCTAAGGGTCTATTTATTGTGGCCATACTTGACTAATTACTTTATTAATCATACTTACCTAAGGGTCTATTTGTTGTGGCCATACTTGACCGCTGACTTTATTCATCATACTTACATAAGGGTCTAATCACGGTGGCCATACTTGACCACTGACTTTATTCATTATACTTACATAAGGGTCTATTTATTGTGGCCATACTTGACCACTGACTTTATTCATCATACTTACATAAGGGTCTATTTATTGTGGCCATACTTGACTAATGACTTCATTCATCATACTTACATAAGGGTCTATTTATTGTGGCCATACTTGACTAATTACTCTATTCATCATGCTTACCTAAGGGTCTATTTATTGTGGCCATACTTGACTAAACACTTTATTCATTAGACCTACATAAGGGTCTATTTATTGTGGCCATACTTGACTAAACACTTTATTCATCAGACCTACATGAGGGTCTATTTATTGTGGTCATACTTGACTAATTACTTTATTCATCATACGTACATAAGGGTCTATTTATTGTGGCCATACTTGACTAATTACTTTATTCATCATGCTTACCTAAGGGTCTATTTATTGTGGTCATACTTGACTAATTACTTTATTCATAATGCTTACCTAAGGGTCTATTTATTGTGGCCATACTTGACTAATTACTTTATTCATCATGCTTACCTAAGGGTCTATTTATTGTGGCCATACTTGACTAATTACTTTATTCATCATACTTACCTAAGGGTCTATTTGTTGTGGCCATACTTGACCACTGACTTTATTCATCATACTTACCTAAGGGTCTATTTATTGTGGCCATACTTGACTAATTACTTTATTCATCATGCTTACCTAAGGGTCTATTTGTTGTGGCCATACTTGACTAATTACTTTATTCATAATGCTTACCTAAAGGTCTATTTATTGTGGCCATACTTGACTAATTACTTTATTCATCATGCTTACCTAAGGGTCTATTTATTGTGGCCATACTTGACTAATTACTTTATTCATCATACTTACCTAAGGGTCTATTTGTTGTGGCCATACTTGACCACTGACTTTATTCATCATACTTACCTAAGGGTCTATTTATTGTGGCCATACTTGACTAATTACTTTATTCATCATACTTACCTAAGGGTCTATTTATGGTGGCCATACTTGACCACTGACTTTATTCATCATACTTACATAAGGGTCTATTCACTGTGGCCATACTTGACTAATTACTTTATTCATCATGCTTACCTAAGGGTCTATTTGTTGTGGCCAGACTTGACTAATTACTTTATTTATCATGCTTACCTAAGGGTCTATTTATTGTGGTCATACTTGACTAATTACTTTATTCATAATGCTTACCTAAAGGTCTATTTATTGTGGCCATACTTGACTAATTACTTTATTCATCATGCTTAACTAAGGGTCTATTTATTGTGGCCATACTTGACTAATTACTTTATTCATCATACTTACCTAAGGGTCTATTTGTTGTGGCCATACTTGACCACTGACTTTATTCATCATACTTACCTAAGGGTCTATTTATTGTGGTCATACTTGACTAATTACTTTATTCATAATGCTTACCTAAAGGTCTATTTATTGTGGCCATACTTGACTAATTACTTTATTCATTATACTTAACTAAGGGTCTATTTATTGTGGCCATACTTGACTAATTACTTTATTCATCATACTTACCTAAGGGTCTATTTGTTGTGGCCATACTTGACCACTGACTTTATTCATCATACTTACCTAAGGGTCTATTTATTGTGGCCATACTTGACTAATTACTTTATTCATCATACTTACCTAAGGGTCTATTTATGGTGGCCATACTTGACCACTGACTTTATTCATCATACTTACATAAGGGTCTATTCACTGTGGCCATACTTGACTAATGACTTTAATCATCATGCTTACCTAAGGGTCTATTTCCTGAGGCCATACTTGACCACTGAAGTTATTCATCATACTTACCTAAGGGTCTATTTATTGTGGCCATACTTGACTAATTACTTTATTCATCATGCTTACCTAAGGGTCTATTTGTTGTGACCATACTTGACTAATTACTTTATTCATCATGCTTACCTAAGGGTCTATTTATTGTGGTCATACTTGACTAATTACTTTATTCATAATGCTTACCTAAGGGTCTATTTATTGTGGCCGTACTTGACTAATTACTTTATTCATCATACTTACCTAAGGGTCTATTTGTTATGGCCATACTTGACCACTGACTTTATTCATCATACTTACCTAAGGGTCTATTTATTGTGGCCATACTTGACTAATTACTTTATTCATCATACTTACCTAAGGGTCTATTTATTGTGGCCATACTTGACCACTGAATTTATTCATCATACTTACATAAGGGTCTATTCACTGTGGCCATACTTGACTAATGACTTTAATCATCATGCTTACCTGAGGGTGTATTTCCTGTGGCCATACTTGACCACTGACTTTATTAATCATACTTACATAAGGGTATATTCACTGTGGCCATACTTGACTAATGACTTTAATCATCATGCTTACCTAAAGGTCTATTTATTGTGGCCATTCTTGACCACTGACCTTATTCATCATACTTACTTAAACGTCTATTTCCTGTGGCCATACTTGACTACTGACTTTATATATCAGACATACATAAAGGTCTATTTACTGTGGCCATATTTGACCACTTACTTTATTGATCAGACTTACATAAGGGTCTATTTATTGTGGCCATACTTGACTAATTACTTTATTCATCATGCTTACCTATGGGTATATTTATTGTGGCCATACTTGACCACTGACTTTATTCATCATGCTTACCTAAGGGTCTATTTATTGTGGCCATACTTGACCACTGACTTTATTCATCATACTTATATAAGGGTCTATTTATTGTGACCATACTTAACTAATTACTTTATTCATCATGCTTACCTAAGGGTCTATTTCTTGTGGCCATACTTGACCACTGACTTTATTCATCATACTTACCTAAGGGTCTATTTATTGTGGCCATACTTGACTAATTACTTTATTCATCATGCTTACCTAAGGGTCTATTTATTGTGGCCATACTCGACTAATTACTTTATTCATCATGCTTACCTAAGGGTCTATTTATTGTGGCCATACTTGACTAATTACTTTATTAATCATACTTACCTAAGGGTCTATTTGTTGTGGCCATACTTGACCGCTGACTTTATTCATCATACTTACATAAGGGTCTAATCACGGTGGCCATACTTGACCACTGACTTTATTCATCATACTTACATAAGGGTCTATTTATTGTGGCCATACTTGACCACTGACTTTATTCATCATACTTACATAAGGGTCTATTTATTGTGGCCATACTTGACCACTGACTTTATTCATCATACTTACATAAGGGTCTATTTATTGTGGCCATACTTGACTAATTACTTTATTCATCATACTTACCTAAGGGTCTATTTATTGTGGCCATACTTGACTAAACACTTCATTCATCAGACCTACATAAGGGTCTATTTATTGTGGCCATACTTGACTAAACACTTTATTCATCAGACCTACATGAGGGTCTATTTATTGTGGTCATACTTGACTAATTACTTTATTCATCATACGTACATAAGGGTCTATTTATTGTGGCCATACTTGACTAATTACTTTATTCATCATGCTTACCTAAGGGTCTATTTATTGTGGCCATACTTGACTAATGACTTTAATCATCATGCTTACCTAAGGGTCTATTTCCTGAGGCCATACTTGACCACTGACTTTATTCATCATACTTACCTAAGGGTCTATTTATTGTGGCCATACTTGACTAATTACTTTATTCATCATGCTTACCTAAGGGTCTATTTGTTGTGGCCATACTTGACTAATTACTTTATTCATCATGCTTACCTAAGGGTCCATTTATTGTGGTCATACTTGACTAATTACTTTATTCATAATGCTTACCTAAGGGTCTATTTATTGTGGCCATACTTGACTAATTACTTAATTCATCATGCTTACCTAAGGGTCTATTTATTGTGGCCATACTTGACTAATTACTTTATTCATCATACTTACCTAAGGGTCTATTTGTTATGGCCATACTTGACCACTGACTTTATTCATCATACTTACCTAAGGGTCTATTTATTGTGGCCATACTTGACTAATTACTTTATTCATCATACTTACCTAAGGGTCTATTTATTGTGGCCATACTTGACCACTGACTTTATTCATCATACTTACATAAGGGTCTATTCACTGTGGCCATACTTGACTAATGACTTTAATCATCATGCTTACCTAAGGGTCTATTTATTGTGGCCATACTTGACTAATTACTTTATTCATCATGCTCACCTAAGGGTCTATTTATTGTGGCCATACTTGACTAATTACTTTATTCATCATGCTTACCTAAGGGTCTATTTATTGTGACCATACTTAACTAATTACTTTATTCATCATGCTTACCTAAGGGTCTATTTCTTGTGGCCATACTTGACCACTGACTTTATTCATCATACTTACATAAGGGTCTATTTATTGTGGTCATACTTGACTAATTACTTTATTCATCATACTTACCAAGGGTCTATTTGTTGTGGCCATACTTGACTAATTACTTTATTCATCATACTTACCTAAGGGTCTATTTGTTGTGGCCATACTTTACCACTGACTTTATTAATCATACTTACATAAGGGTATATTCACTGTGGCCATACTTGACTAATGACTTCATTCATTATACTTACTTAAACGTCTATTTCCTGTGGCCATACTTGACTACTGACTTTATATATCAGACATACATAAAGGTCTATTTACTGTGGCCATATTTGACCACTTTCTTTATTGATCAGACTTACATAAGGGTCTATTTATTGTGGCCATACTTGACTAATTACTTTATTCATCATGCTTACCTATGGGTATATTTATTGTGGCCATACTTGACCACTGACTTTATTCATCATGTTTACCTAAGGGTCTATTTATTGTGGCCATACTTGACCACTGACTTTATTCATCATACTTACATAAGGGTCTATTTATTGTGACCATACTTAACTAATTACTTTATTCATCATGCTTACCTAAGGGTCTATTTCTTGTGGCCAAACTTGACCACTGACTTTATTCATCATACTTACCTAAGGGTCTATTTATTGTGGCCATACTTGACTAATTACTTTATTCATCATGCTTACCTAAGGGTCTATTTGTTGTGGCCATACTTGACTAATTACTTTACTCATCATGCTTACCTAAGGGTCTATTTATTGTGGCCATACTCGACTAATTACTTTATTCATCATGCTTACCTAAGGGTCTATTTATTGTGGCCATACTTGACTAATTACTTTATTAATCATACTTACCTAAGGGTCTATTTGTTGTGGCCATACTTGACCGCTGACTTTATTCATCATACTTACATAAGGGTCTAATCACGGTGGCCATACTTGACCACTGACTTTATTCATCATACTTACATAAGGGTCTATTTATTGTGGCCATACTTGACCACTGACTTTATTCATCATACTTACATAAGGGTCTATTTATTGTGGCCATACTTGACCACTGACTTTATTCATCATACTTACATAAGGGTCTATTTATTGTGGCCATACTTGACTAATTACTTTATTCATCATACTTACCTAAGGGTCTATTTATTGTGGCCATACTTGACTAAACACTTCATTCATCAGACCTACATAAGGGTCTATTTATTGTGGCCATACTTGACTAAACACTTTATTCATCAGACCTACATGAGGGTCTATTTATTGTGGTCATACTTGACTAATTACTTTATTCATCATACGTACATAAGGGTCTATTTATTGTGGCCATACTTGACTAATTACTTTATTCATCATGCTTACCTAAGGGTCTATTTATTGTGGCCATACTTGACTAATGACTTTAATCATCATGCTTACCTAAGGGTCTATTTCCTGAGGCCATACTTGACCACTGACTTTATTCATCATACTTACCTAAGGGTCTATTTATTGTGGCCATACTTGACTAATTACTTTATTCATCATGCTTACCTAAGGGTCTATTTGTTGTGGCCATACTTGACTAATTACTTTATTCATCATGCTTACCTAAGGGTCCATTTATTGTGGTCATACTTGACTAATTACTTTATTCATAATGCTTACCTAAGGGTCTATTTATTGTGGCCATACTTGACTAATTACTTAATTCATCATGCTTACCTAAGGGTCTATTTATTGTGGCCATACTTGACTAATTACTTTATTCATCATACTTACCTAAGGGTCTATTTGTTATGGCCATACTTGACCACTGACTTTATTCATCATACTTACCTAAGGGTCTATTTATTGTGGCCATACTTGACTAATTACTTTATTCATCATACTTACCTAAGGGTCTATTTATTGTGGCCATACTTGACCACTGACTTTATTCATCATACTTACATAAGGGTCTATTCACTGTGGCCATACTTGACTAATGACTTTAATCATCATGCTTACCTAAGGGTCTATTTATTGTGGCCATACTTGACTAATTACTTTATTCATCATGCTCACCTAAGGGTCTATTTATTGTGGCCATACTTGACTAATTACTTTATTCATCATGCTTACCTAAGGGTCTATTTATTGTGACCATACTTAACTAATTACTTTATTCATCATGCTTACCTAAGGGTCTATTTCTTGTGGCCATACTTGACCACTGACTTTATTCATCATACTTACATAAGGGTCTATTTATTGTGGTCATACTTGACTAATTACTTTATTCATCATACTTACCAAGGGTCTATTTGTTGTGGCCATACTTGACTAATTACTTTATTCATCATACTTACCTAAGGGTCTATTTGTTGTGGCCATACTTTACCACTGACTTTATTAATCATACTTACATAAGGGTATATTCACTGTGGCCATACTTGACTAATGACTTCATTCATTATACTTACTTAAACGTCTATTTCCTGTGGCCATACTTGACTACTGACTTTATATATCAGACATACATAAAGGTCTATTTACTGTGGCCATATTTGACCACTTTCTTTATTGATCAGACTTACATAAGGGTCTATTTATTGTGGCCATACTTGACTAATTACTTTATTCATCATGCTTACCTATGGGTATATTTATTGTGGCCATACTTGACCACTGACTTTATTCATCATGTTTACCTAAGGGTCTATTTATTGTGGCCATACTTGACCACTGACTTTATTCATCATACTTACATAAGGGTCTATTTATTGTGACCATACTTAACTAATTACTTTATTCATCATGCTTACCTAAGGGTCTATTTCTTGTGGCCAAACTTGACCACTGACTTTATTCATCATACTTACCTAAGGGTCTATTTATTGTGGCCATACTTGACTAATTACTTTATTCATCATGCTTACCTAAGGGTCTATTTGTTGTGGCCATACTTGACTAATTACTTTACTCATCATGCTTACCTAAGGGTCTATTTATTGTGGCCATACTCGACTAATTACTTTATTCATCATGCTTACCTAAGGGTCTATTTATTGTGGCCATACTTGACTAATTACTTTATTAATCATACTTACCTAAGGGTCTATTTGTTGTGGCCATACTTGACCACTGACTTTATTCATCATACTTACATAAGGGTCTAATCACGGTGGCCATACTTGACCACTGACTTTATTCATTATACTTACATAAGGGTCTATTTATTGTGGCCATACTTGACCACTGACTTTATTCATCATACTTACATAAGGGTCTATTTATTGTGGCCATACTTGACTAATGACTTCATTCATCATACTTACATAAGGGTCTATTTATTGTGGCCATACTTGACTAAACACTTTATTCATTAGACCTACATAAGGGTCTATTTATTGTGGCCATACTTGACTAAACACTTTATTCATCAGACCTACATGAGGGTCTATTTATTGTGGTCATACTTGACTAATTACTTTATTCATCATACGTACATAAGGGTCTATTTATTGTGGCCATACTTGACTAATTACTTTATTCATCATGCTTACCTAAGGGTCTATTTATTGTGGTCATACTTGACTAATTACTTTATTCATAATGCTTACCTAAGGGTCTATTTATTGTGGCCATACTTGACTAATTACTTTATTCATCATGCTTACCTAAGGGTCTATTTATTGTGGCCATACTTGACTAATTACTTTATTCATCATACTTACCTAAGGGTCTATTTGTTGTGGCCATACTTGACCACTGACTTTATTCATCATACTTACCTAAGGGTCTATTTATTGTGGCCATACTTGACTAATTACTTTATTCATCATGCTTACCTAAGGGTCTATTTGTTGTGGCCATACTTGACTAATTACTTTATTCATAATGCTTACCTAAAGGTCTATTTATTGTGGCCATACTTGACTAATTACTTTATTCATCATGCTTACCTAAGGGTCTATTTATTGTGGCCATACTTGACTAATTACTTTATTCATCATACTTACCTAAGGGTCTATTTGTTGTGGCCATACTTGACCACTGACTTTATTCATCATACTTACCTAAGGGTCTATTTATTGTGGCCATACTTGACTAATTACTTTATTCATCATACTTACCTAAGGGTCTATTTATGGTGGCCATACTTGACCACTGACTTTATTCATCATACTTACATAAGGGTCTATTCACTGTGGCCATACTTGACTAATTACTTTATTCATCATGCTTACCTAAGGGTCTATTTGTTGTGGCCAGACTTGACTAATTACTTTATTTATCATGCTTACCTAAGGGTCTATTTATTGTGGTCATACTTGACTAATTACTTTATTCATAATGCTTACCTAAAGGTCTATTTATTGTGGCCATACTTGACTAATTACTTTATTCATCATGCTTAACTAAGGGTCTATTTATTGTGGCCATACTTGACTAATTACTTTATTCATCATACTTACCTAAGGGTCTATTTGTTGTGGCCATACTTGACCACTGACTTTATTCATCATACTTACCTAAGGGTCTATTTATTGTGGTCATACTTGACTAATTACTTTATTCATAATGCTTACCTAAAGGTCTATTTATTGTGGCCATACTTGACTAATTACTTTATTCATTATACTTAACTAAGGGTCTATTTATTGTGGCCATACTTGACTAATTACTTTATTCATCATACTTACCTAAGGGTCTATTTGTTGTGGCCATACTTGACCACTGACTTTATTCATCATACTTACCTAAGGGTCTATTTATTGTGGCCATACTTGACTAATTACTTTATTCATCATACTTACCTAAGGGTCTATTTATGGTGGCCATACTTGACCACTGACTTTATTCATCATACTTACATAAGGGTCTATTCACTGTGGCCATACTTGACTAATGACTTTAATCATCATGCTTACCTAAGGGTCTATTTCCTGAGGCCATACTTGACCACTGAAGTTATTCATCATACTTACCTAAGGGTCTATTTATTGTGGCCATACTTGACTAATTACTTTATTCATCATGCTTACCTAAGGGTCTATTTGTTGTGACCATACTTGACTAATTACTTTATTCATCATGCTTACCTAAGGGTCTATTTATTGTGGTCATACTTGACTAATTACTTTATTCATAATGCTTACCTAAGGGTCTATTTATTGTGGCCGTACTTGACTAATTACTTTATTCATCATACTTACCTAAGGGTCTATTTGTTATGGCCATACTTGACCACTGACTTTATTCATCATACTTACCTAAGGGTCTATTTATTGTGGCCATACTTGACTAATTACTTTATTCATCATACTTACCTAAGGGTCTATTTATTGTGGCCATACTTGACCACTGACTTTATTCATCATACTTACATAAGGGTCTATTCACTGTGGCCATACTTGACTAATGACTTTAATCATCATGCTTACCTAAGGGTCTATTTATTGTGGCCATACTTGACTAATTACTTTATTCATCATGCTCACCTAAGGGTCTATTTATTGTGGCCATACTTGACTAATTACTTTATTCATCATGCTTACCTAAGGGTCTATTTATTGTGACCATACTTAACTAATTACTTTATTCATCATGCTTACCTAAGGGTCTATTTCTTGTGGCCATACTTGACCACTGACTTTATTCATCATACTTACATAAGGGTCTATTTATTGTGGTCATACTTGACTAATTACTTTATTCATCATACCTACCTAAGGGTCTATTTGTTGTGGCCATACTTTACCACTGACTTTATTCATCATACTTACATAAGGGTATATTCACTGTGGCCATACTTGACCACTGACTTTAATCATCATGCTTACCTAAAGGTCTATTTATTGTGGCCATACTTGACCACTGACCTTTTTCATCATACTTACCTAAGGGTCTATTTACTGTGGCCATACCTGACCACAGACTTCATTCATTATACTTACTTAAACGTCTATTTCCTGTGGCCATACTTGACTAATGACTTTATACATCAGACATACATAAAGGTCTATTTACTGTGGCCATACTTGACCACTTACTTTATTGATCATACTTACATAAGGGTCTATTTATTGTGGCCATACTTGACTAATTACTTTATTCATCATGCTTACCTATGGGTCTATTTATTGTGGCCATACTTGACCACTGACTTTATTCATCATACTTACATAAGGTTCTATTTATTGTGGCCATACTTGACTAATGACTTTATTCATCATACTTACATAAGGGTCTATTTATTGTGGCCATACTTGACTAATTACTTTATTCATCATGCTTACCTAAGGGTCTATTTATTGTGGCCATACTTGACTAAACACTTTATTCATCAGACCTACATAAGGGTCTATTTATTGTGGCCATACTTGACTAAACACTTTATTCATCAGACCTACATAAGGGTCTATTTATTGTGGCCATACTTGACTAAACACTTTATTCATCAGACCTACATAAGGGTCTATTTATTGTGGCCATACTTGACTAAACACTTTATTCATCAGACCTACATAAGGGTCTATTTATTGTGGTCATACTTGACTAATTACTTTATCCATCATACGTACATAAGGGTCTATTTATTGTGGCCATACTTGACTAATTACTTTATTCATCATGCTTACCTAAGGGTCTATTTATTGTGGCCATACTTGACTAATTACTTTATTCATCATGCTTACCTAAGGGTCTATTTGTTGTGGCCATACTTGACCACTGACTTTATTCAACATACTTACCTAAGGGTCTATTTATTGTGGCCATACTTGACTAATTACTTTATTCATCATGCTTACCTAAGGGTCTATTTGTTGTGGCCATACTTGACTAATTACTTTATTCATCATGCTTACCTAAGGGTCTATTTATTGTGGTCATACTTGACTAATTACTTTATTCATAATGCTTACCTAAGGGTCTATTTATTGTGGCCATACTTGACTAATTGCTTTATTCATCATGCTTACCTAAGGGTCTATTTATTGTGGCCATACTTGACTAATTACTTTATTCATCATACTTACCTAAGGGCCTATTTGTTGTGGCCATACTTGACCACTGACTTTATTCATCATACTTACCTAAGGGTCTATTTATTGTGGCCATACTTGACTAATTACTTTATTCATCATACTTACCTAAGGGTCTATTTATGGTGGCCATACTTGACCACTGACTTTATTCATCATACTTACATAAGGGTCTATTCACTGTGGCCATACTTGACTAATGACTTTAATCATCATGCTTACCTAAGGGTCTATTTCCTGAGGCCATACTTGACCACTGACTTTATTCATCATACTTACCTAAGGGTCTATTTATTGTGGCCATACTTGACTAATTACTTTATTCATCATGCTTACCTAAGGGTCTATTTGTTGTGACCATACTTGACTAATTACTTTATTCATCATGCTTACCTAAGGGTCTATTTATTGTGGTCATACTTGACTAATTACTTTATTCATAATGCTTACCTAAGGGTCTATTTATTGTGGCCGTACTTGACTAATTACTTTATTCATCATACTTACCTAAGGGTCTATTTGTTATGGCCATACTTGACCACTGACTTTATTCATCATACTTACCTAAGGGTCTATTTATTGTGGCCATACTTGACTAATTACTTTATTCATCATACTTACCTAAGGGTCTATTTATTGTGGCCATACTTGACCACTGAATTTATTCATCATACTTACATAAGGGTCTATTCACTGTGGCCATACTTGACTAATGACTTTAATCATCATGCTTACCTGAGGGTGTATTTCCTGTGGCCATACTTGACCACTGACTTTATTAATCATACTTACATAAGGGTATATTCACTGTGGCCATACTTGACTAATGACTTTAATCATCATGCTTACCTAAAGGTCTATTTATTGTGGCCATTCTTGACCACTGACCTTATTCATCATACTTACTTAAACGTCTATTTCCTGTGGCCATACTTGACTACTGACTTTATATATCAGACATACATAAAGGTCTATTTACTGTGGCCATATTTGACCACTTACTTTATTGATCAGACTTACATAAGGGTCTATTTATTGTGGCCATACTTGACTAATTACTTTATTCATCATGCTTACCTATGGGTATATTTATTGTGGCCATACTTGACCACTGACTTTATTCATCATGCTTACCTAAGGGTCTATTTATTGTGGCCATACTTGACCACTGACTTTATTCATCATACTTATATAAGGGTCTATTTATTGTGACCATACTTAACTAATTACTTTATTCATCATGCTTACCTAAGGGTCTATTTCTTGTGGCCATACTTGACCACTGACTTTATTCATCATACTTACCTAAGGGTCTATTTATTGTGGCCATACTTGACTAATTACTTTATTCATCATGCTTACCTAAGGGTCTATTTATTGTGGCCATACTCGACTAATTACTTTATTCATCATGCTTACCTAAGGGTCTATTTATTGTGGCCATACTTGACTAATTACTTTATTAATCATACTTACCTAAGGGTCTATTTGTTGTGGCCATACTTGACCGCTGACTTTATTCATCATACTTACATAAGGGTCTAATCACGGTGGCCATACTTGACCACTGACTTTATTCATCATACTTACATAAGGGTCTATTTATTGTGGCCATACTTGACCACTGACTTTATTCATCATACTTACATAAGGGTCTATTTATTGTGGCCATACTTGACCACTGACTTTATTCATCATACTTACATAAGGGTCTATTTATTGTGGCCATACTTGACTAATTACTTTATTCATCATACTTACCTAAGGGTCTATTTATTGTGGCCATACTTGACTAAACACTTCATTCATCAGACCTACATAAGGGTCTATTTATTGTGGCCATACTTGACTAAACACTTTATTCATCAGACCTACATGAGGGTCTATTTATTGTGGTCATACTTGACTAATTACTTTATTCATCATACGTACATAAGGGTCTATTTATTGTGGCCATACTTGACTAATTACTTTATTCATCATGCTTACCTAAGGGTCTATTTATTGTGGCCATACTTGACTAATGACTTTAATCATCATGCTTACCTAAGGGTCTATTTCCTGAGGCCATACTTGACCACTGACTTTATTCATCATACTTACCTAAGGGTCTATTTATTGTGGCCATACTTGACTAATTACTTTATTCATCATGCTTACCTAAGGGTCTATTTGTTGTGGCCATACTTGACTAATTACTTTATTCATCATGCTTACCTAAGGGTCCATTTATTGTGGTCATACTTGACTAATTACTTTATTCATAATGCTTACCTAAGGGTCTATTTATTGTGGCCATACTTGACTAATTACTTAATTCATCATGCTTACCTAAGGGTCTATTTATTGTGGCCATACTTGACTAATTACTTTATTCATCATACTTACCTAAGGGTCTATTTGTTATGGCCATACTTGACCACTGACTTTATTCATCATACTTACCTAAGGGTCTATTTATTGTGGCCATACTTGACTAATTACTTTATTCATCATACTTACCTAAGGGTCTATTTATTGTGGCCATACTTGACCACTGACTTTATTCATCATACTTACATAAGGGTCTATTCACTGTGGCCATACTTGACTAATGACTTTAATCATCATGCTTACCTAAGGGTCTATTTATTGTGGCCATACTTGACTAATTACTTTATTCATCATGCTCACCTAAGGGTCTATTTATTGTGGCCATACTTGACTAATTACTTTATTCATCATGCTTACCTAAGGGTCTATTTATTGTGACCATACTTAACTAATTACTTTATTCATCATGCTTACCTAAGGGTCTATTTCTTGTGGCCATACTTGACCACTGACTTTATTCATCATACTTACATAAGGGTCTATTTATTGTGGTCATACTTGACTAATTACTTTATTCATCATACTTACCAAGGGTCTATTTGTTGTGGCCATACTTGACTAATTACTTTATTCATCATACTTACCTAAGGGTCTATTTGTTGTGGCCATACTTTACCACTGACTTTATTAATCATACTTACATAAGGGTATATTCACTGTGGCCATACTTGACTAATGACTTCATTCATTATACTTACTTAAACGTCTATTTCCTGTGGCCATACTTGACTACTGACTTTATATATCAGACATACATAAAGGTCTATTTACTGTGGCCATATTTGACCACTTTCTTTATTGATCAGACTTACATAAGGGTCTATTTATTGTGGCCATACTTGACTAATTACTTTATTCATCATGCTTACCTATGGGTATATTTATTGTGGCCATACTTGACCACTGACTTTATTCATCATGTTTACCTAAGGGTCTATTTATTGTGGCCATACTTGACCACTGACTTTATTCATCATACTTACATAAGGGTCTATTTATTGTGACCATACTTAACTAATTACTTTATTCATCATGCTTACCTAAGGGTCTATTTCTTGTGGCCAAACTTGACCACTGACTTTATTCATCATACTTACCTAAGGGTCTATTTATTGTGGCCATACTTGACTAATTACTTTATTCATCATGCTTACCTAAGGGTCTATTTGTTGTGGCCATACTTGACTAATTACTTTACTCATCATGCTTACCTAAGGGTCTATTTATTGTGGCCATACTCGACTAATTACTTTATTCATCATGCTTACCTAAGGGTCTATTTATTGTGGCCATACTTGACTAATTACTTTATTAATCATACTTACCTAAGGGTCTATTTGTTGTGGCCATACTTGACCGCTGACTTTATTCATCATACTTACATAAGGGTCTAATCACGGTGGCCATACTTGACCACTGACTTTATTCATCATACTTACATAAGGGTCTATTTATTGTGGCCATACTTGACCACTGACTTTATTCATCATACTTACATAAGGGTCTATTTATTGTGGCCATACTTGACCACTGACTTTATTCATCATACTTACATAAGGGTCTATTTATTGTGGCCATACTTGACTAATTACTTTATTCATCATACTTACCTAAGGGTCTATTTATTGTGGCCATACTTGACTAAACACTTCATTCATCAGACCTACATAAGGGTCTATTTATTGTGGCCATACTTGACTAAACACTTTATTCATCAGACCTACATGAGGGTCTATTTATTGTGGTCATACTTGACTAATTACTTTATTCATCATACGTACATAAGGGTCTATTTATTGTGGCCATACTTGACTAATTACTTTATTCATCATGCTTACCTAAGGGTCTATTTATTGTGGCCATACTTGACTAATGACTTTAATCATCATGCTTACCTAAGGGTCTATTTCCTGAGGCCATACTTGACCACTGACTTTATTCATCATACTTACCTAAGGGTCTATTTATTGTGGCCATACTTGACTAATTACTTTATTCATCATGCTTACCTAAGGGTCTATTTGTTGTGGCCATACTTGACTAATTACTTTATTCATCATGCTTACCTAAGGGTCCATTTATTGTGGTCATACTTGACTAATTACTTTATTCATAATGCTTACCTAAGGGTCTATTTATTGTGGCCATACTTGACTAATTACTTAATTCATCATGCTTACCTAAGGGTCTATTTATTGTGGCCATACTTGACTAATTACTTTATTCATCATACTTACCTAAGGGTCTATTTGTTATGGCCATACTTGACCACTGACTTTATTCATCATACTTACCTAAGGGTCTATTTATTGTGGCCATACTTGACTAATTACTTTATTCATCATACTTACCTAAGGGTCTATTTATTGTGGCCATACTTGACCACTGACTTTATTCATCATACTTACATAAGGGTCTATTCACTGTGGCCATACTTGACTAATGACTTTAATCATCATGCTTACCTAAGGGTCTATTTATTGTGGCCATACTTGACTAATTACTTTATTCATCATGCTCACCTAAGGGTCTATTTATTGTGGCCATACTTGACTAATTACTTTATTCATCATGCTTACCTAAGGGTCTATTTATTGTGACCATACTTAACTAATTACTTTATTCATCATGCTTACCTAAGGGTCTATTTCTTGTGGCCATACTTGACCACTGACTTTATTCATCATACTTACATAAGGGTCTATTTATTGTGGTCATACTTGACTAATTACTTTATTCATCATACTTACCAAGGGTCTATTTGTTGTGGCCATACTTGACTAATTACTTTATTCATCATACTTACCTAAGGGTCTATTTGTTGTGGCCATACTTTACCACTGACTTTATTAATCATACTTACATAAGGGTATATTCACTGTGGCCATACTTGACTAATGACTTCATTCATTATACTTACTTAAACGTCTATTTCCTGTGGCCATACTTGACTACTGACTTTATATATCAGACATACATAAAGGTCTATTTACTGTGGCCATATTTGACCACTTTCTTTATTGATCAGACTTACATAAGGGTCTATTTATTGTGGCCATACTTGACTAATTACTTTATTCATCATGCTTACCTATGGGTATATTTATTGTGGCCATACTTGACCACTGACTTTATTCATCATGTTTACCTAAGGGTCTATTTATTGTGGCCATACTTGACCACTGACTTTATTCATCATACTTACATAAGGGTCTATTTATTGTGACCATACTTAACTAATTACTTTATTCATCATGCTTACCTAAGGGTCTATTTCTTGTGGCCAAACTTGACCACTGACTTTATTCATCATACTTACCTAAGGGTCTATTTATTGTGGCCATACTTGACTAATTACTTTATTCATCATGCTTACCTAAGGGTCTATTTGTTGTGGCCATACTTGACTAATTACTTTACTCATCATGCTTACCTAAGGGTCTATTTATTGTGGCCATACTCGACTAATTACTTTATTCATCATGCTTACCTAAGGGTCTATTTATTGTGGCCATACTTGACTAATTACTTTATTAATCATACTTACCTAAGGGTCTATTTGTTGTGGCCATACTTGACCACTGACTTTATTCATCATACTTACATAAGGGTCTAATCACGGTGGCCATACTTGACCACTGACTTTATTCATTATACTTACATAAGGGTCTATTTATTGTGGCCATACTTGACCACTGACTTTATTCATCATACTTACATAAGGGTCTATTTATTGTGGCCATACTTGACTAATGACTTCATTCATCATACTTACATAAGGGTCTATTTATTGTGGCCATACTTGACTAAACACTTTATTCATTAGACCTACATAAGGGTCTATTTATTGTGGCCATACTTGACTAAACACTTTATTCATCAGACCTACATGAGGGTCTATTTATTGTGGTCATACTTGACTAATTACTTTATTCATCATACGTACATAAGGGTCTATTTATTGTGGCCATACTTGACTAATTACTTTATTCATCATGCTTACCTAAGGGTCTATTTATTGTGGTCATACTTGACTAATTACTTTATTCATAATGCTTACCTAAGGGTCTATTTATTGTGGCCATACTTGACTAATTACTTTATTCATCATGCTTACCTAAGGGTCTATTTATTGTGGCCATACTTGACTAATTACTTTATTCATCATACTTACCTAAGGGTCTATTTGTTGTGGCCATACTTGACCACTGACTTTATTCATCATACTTACCTAAGGGTCTATTTATTGTGGCCATACTTGACTAATTACTTTATTCATCATGCTTACCTAAGGGTCTATTTGTTGTGGCCATACTTGACTAATTACTTTATTCATAATGCTTACCTAAAGGTCTATTTATTGTGGCCATACTTGACTAATTACTTTATTCATCATGCTTACCTAAGGGTCTATTTATTGTGGCCATACTTGACTAATTACTTTATTCATCATACTTACCTAAGGGTCTATTTGTTGTGGCCATACTTGACCACTGACTTTATTCATCATACTTACCTAAGGGTCTATTTATTGTGGCCATACTTGACTAATTACTTTATTCATCATACTTACCTAAGGGTCTATTTATGGTGGCCATACTTGACCACTGACTTTATTCATCATACTTACATAAGGGTCTATTCACTGTGGCCATACTTGACTAATTACTTTATTCATCATGCTTACCTAAGGGTCTATTTGTTGTGGCCAGACTTGACTAATTACTTTATTTATCATGCTTACCTACGGGTCTATTTATTGTGGTCATACTTGACTAATTACTTTATTCATAATGCTTACCTAAAGGTCTATTTATTGTGGCCATACTTGACTAATTACTTTATTCATCATGCTTAACTAAGGGTCTATTTATTGTGGCCATACTTGACTAATTACTTTATTCATCCTACTTACCTAAGGGTCTATTTGTTGTGGCCATACTTGACCACTGACTTTATTCATCATACTTACCTAAGGGTCTATTTATTGTGGTCATACTTGACTAATTACTTTATTCATAATGCTTACCTAAAGGTCTATTTATTGTGGCCATACTTGACTAATTACTTTATTCATTATACTTAACTAAGGGTCTATTTATTGTGGCCATACTTGACTAATTACTTTATTCATCATACTTACCTAAGGGTCTATTTGTTGTGGCCATACTTGACCACTGACTTTATTCATCATACTTACCTAAGGGTCTATTTATTGTGGCCATACTTGACTAATTACTTTATTCATCATACTTACCTAAGGGTCTATTTATGGTGGCCATACTTGACCACTGACTTTATTCATCATACTTACATAAGGGTCTATTCACTGTGGCCATACTTGACTAATGACTTTAATCATCATGCTTACCTAAGGGTCTATTTCCTGAGGCCATACTTGACCACTGAAGTTATTCATCATACTTACCTAAGGGTCTATTTATTGTGGCCATACTTGACTAATTACTTTATTCATCATGCTTACCTAAGGGTCTATTTGTTGTGACCATACTTGACTAATTACTTTATTCATCATGCTTACCTAAGGGTCTATTTATTGTGGTCATACTTGACTAATTACTTTATTCATAATGCTTACCTAAGGGTCTATTTATTGTGGCCGTACTTGACTAATTACTTTATTCATCATACTTACCTAAGGGTCTATTTGTTATGGCCATACTTGACCACTGACTTTATTCATCATACTTACCTAAGGGTCTATTTATTGTGGCCATACTTGACTAATTACTTTATTCATCATACTTACCTAAGGGTCTATTTATTGTGGCCATACTTGACCACTGACTTTATTCATCATACTTACATAAGGGTCTATTCACTGTGGCCATACTTGACTAATGACTTTAATCATCATGCTTACCTAAGGGTCTATTTATTGTGGCCATACTTGACTAATTACTTTATTCATCATGCTCACCTAAGGGTCTATTTATTGTGGCCATACTTGACTAATTACTTTATTCATCATGCTTACCTAAGGGTCTATTTATTGTGACCATACTTAACTAATTACTTTATTCATCATGCTTACCTAAGGGTCTATTTCTTGTGGCCATACTTGACCACTGACTTTATTCATCATACTTACATAAGGGTCTATTTATTGTGGTCATACTTGACTAATTACTTTATTCATCATACCTACCTAAGGGTCTATTTGTTGTGGCCATACTTTACCACTGACTTTATTCATCATACTTACATAAGGGTATATTCACTGTGGCCATACTTGACCACTGACTTTAATCATCATGCTTACCTAAAGGTCTATTTATTGTGGCCATACTTGACCACTGACCTTTTTCATCATACTTACCTAAGGGTCTATTTACTGTGGCCATACCTGACCACAGACTTCATTCATTATACTTACTTAAACGTCTATTTCCTGTGGCCATACTTGACTAATGACTTTATACATCAGACATACATAAAGGTCTATTTACTGTGGCCATACTTGACCACTTACTTTATTGATCATACTTACATAAGGGTCTATTTATTGTGGCCATACTTGACTAATTACTTTATTCATCATGCTTACCTATGGGTCTATTTATTGTGGCCATACTTGACCACTGACTTTATTCATCATACTTACATAAGGTTCTATTTATTGTGGCCATACTTGACTAATGACTTTATTCATCATACTTACATAAGGGTCTATTTATTGTGGCCATACTTGACTAATTACTTTATTCATCATGCTTACCTAAGGGTCTATTTATTGTGGCCATACTTGACTAAACACTTTATTCATCAGACCTACATAAGGGTCTATTTATTGTGGCCATACTTGACTAAACACTTTATTCATCAGACCTACATAAGGGTCTATTTATTGTGGCCATACTTGACTAAACACTTTATTCATCAGACCTACATAAGGGTCTATTTATTGTGGCCATACTTGACTAAACACTTTATTCATCAGACCTACATAAGGGTCTATTTATTGTGGTCATACTTGACTAATTACTTTATCCATCATACGTACATAAGGGTCTATTTATTGTGGCCATACTTGACTAATTACTTTATTCATCATGCTTACCTAAGGGTCTATTTATTGTGGCCATACTTGACTAATTACTTTATTCATCATGCTTACCTAAGGGTCTATTTGTTGTGGCCATACTTGACCACTGACTTTATTCAACATACTTACCTAAGGGTCTATTTATTGTGGCCATACTTGACTAATTACTTTATTCATCATGCTTACCTAAGGGTCTATTTGTTGTGGCCATACTTGACTAATTACTTTATTCATCATGCTTACCTAAGGGTCTATTTATTGTGGTCATACTTGACTAATTACTTTATTCATAATGCTTACCTAAGGGTCTATTTATTGTGGCCATACTTGACTAATTGCTTTATTCATCATGCTTACCTAAGGGTCTATTTATTGTGGCCATACTTGACTAATTACTTTATTCATCATACTTACCTAAGGGCCTATTTGTTGTGGCCATACTTGACCACTGACTTTATTCATCATACTTACCTAAGGGTCTATTTATTGTGGCCATACTTGACTAATTACTTTATTCATCATACTTACCTAAGGGTCTATTTATGGTGGCCATACTTGACCACTGACTTTATTCATCATACTTACATAAGGGTCTATTCACTGTGGCCATACTTGACTAATGACTTTAATCATCATGCTTACCTAAGGGTCTATTTCCTGAGGCCATACTTGACCACTGACTTTATTCATCATACTTACCTAAGGGTCTATTTATTGTGGCCATACTTGACTAATTACTTTATTCATCATGCTTACCTAAGGGTCTATTTGTTGTGGCCATACTTGACTAATTACTTTATTCATCATGCTTACCTAAGGGTCCATTTATTGTGGTCATACTTGACTAATTACTTTATTCATAATGCTTACCTAAGGGTCTATTTATTGTGGCCATACTTGACTAATTACTTAATTCATCATGCTTACCTAAGGGTCTATTTATTGTGGCCATACTTGACTAATTACTTTATTCATCATACTTACCTAAGGGTCTATTTGTTATGGCCATACTTGACCACTGACTTTATTCATCATACTTACCTAAGGGTCTATTTATTGTGGCCATACTTGACTAATTACTTTATTCATCATACTTACCTAAGGGTCTATTTATTGTGGCCATACTTGACCACTGACTTTATTCATCATACTTACATAAGGGTCTATTCACTGTGGCCATACTTGACTAATGACTTTAATCATCATGCTTACCTAAGGGTCTATTTATTGTGGCCATACTTGACTAATTACTTTATTCATCATGCTCACCTAAGGGTCTATTTATTGTGGCCATACTTGACTAATTACTTTATTCATCATGCTTACCTAAGGGTCTATTTATTGTGACCATACTTAACTAATTACTTTATTCATCATGCTTACCTAAGGGTCTATTTCTTGTGGCCATACTTGACCACTGACTTTATTCATCATACTTACATAAGGGTCTATTTATTGTGGTCATACTTGACTAATTACTTTATTCATCATACTTACCAAGAGTCTATTTGTTGTGGCCATACTTGACTAATTACTTTATTCATCATACTTACCTAAGGGTCTATTTGTTGTGGCCATACTTTACCACTGACTTTATTAATCATACTTACATAAGGGTATATTCACTGTGGCCATACTTGACTAATGACTTCATTCATTATACTTACTTAAACGTCTATTTCCTGTGGCCATACTTGACTACTGACTTTATATATCAGACATACATAAAGGTCTATTTACTGTGGCCATATTTGACCACTTTCTTTATTGATCAGACTTACATAAGGGTCTATTTATTGTGGCCATACTTGACTAATTACTTTATTCATCATGCTTACCTATGGGTATATTTATTGTGGCCATACTTGACCACTGACTTTATTCATCATGTTTACCTAAGGGTCTATTTATTGTGGCCATACTTGACCACTGACTTTATTCATCATACTTACATAAGGGTCTATTTATTGTGACCATACTTAACTAATTACTTTATTCATCATGCTTACCTAAGGGTCTATTTCTTGTGGCCAAACTTGACCACTGACTTTATTCATCATACTTACCTAAGGGTCTATTTATTGTGGCCATACTTGACTAATTACTTTATTCATCATGCTTACCTAAGGGTCTATTTGTTGTGGCCATACTTGACTAATTACTTTACTCATCATGCTTACCTAAGGGTCTATTTATTGTGGCCATACTCGACTAATTACTTTATTCATCATGCTTACCTAAGGGTCTATTTATTGTGGCCATACTTGACTAATTACTTTATTAATCATACTTACCTAAGGGTCTATTTGTTGTGGCCATACTTGACCACTGACTTTATTCATCATACTTACATAAGGGTCTAATCACGGTGGCCATACTTGACCACTGACTTTATTCATTATACTTACATAAGGGTCTATTTATTGTGGCCATACTTGACCACTGACTTTATTCATCATACTTACATAAGGGTCTATTTATTGTGGCCATACTTGACTAATGACTTCATTCATCATACTTACATAAGGGTCTATTTATTGTGGCCATACTTGACTAATTACTCTATTCATCATGCTTACATAAGGGTCTATTTATTGTGGCCATACTTGACTAAACACTTTATTCATTAGACCTACATAAGGGTCTATTTATTGTGGCCATACTTGACTAAACACTTTATTCATCAGACCTACATGAGGGTCTATTTATTGTGGTCATACTTGACTAATTACTTTATTCATCATACGTACATAAGGGTCTATTTATTGTGGCCATACTTGACTAATTACTTTATTCATCATGCTTACCTAAGGGTCTATTTATTGTGGTCATACTTGACTAATTACTTTATTCATAATGCTTACCTAAGGGTCTATTTATTGTGGCCATACTTGACTAATTACTTTATTCATCATGCTTACCTAAGGGTCTATTTATTGTGGCCATACTTGACTAATTACTTTATTCATCATACTTACCTAAGGGTCTATTTGTTGTGGCCATACTTGACCACTGACTTTATTCATCATACTTACCTAAGGGTCTATTTATTGTGGCCATACTTGACTAATTACTTTATTCATCATGCTTACCTAAGGGTCTATTTGTTGTGGCCATACTTGACTAATTACTTTATTCATAATGCTTACCTAAAGGTCTATTTATTGTGGCCATACTTGACTAATTACTTTATTCATCATGCTTACCTAAGGGTCTATTTATTGTGGCCATACTTGACTAATTACTTAATTCATCATACTTACCTAAGGGTCTATTTGTTGTGGCCATACTTGACCACTGACTTTATTCATCATACTTACCTAAGGGTCTATTTATGGTGGCCATACTTGACCACTGACTTTATTCATCATACTTACATAAGGGTCTATTCACTGTGGCCATACTTGACTAATTACTTTATTCATCATGCTTACCTAAGGGTCTATTTGTTGTGGCCAGACTTGACTAATTACTTTATTTATCATGCTTACCTAAGGGTCTATTTATTGTGGTCATACTTGACTAATTACTTTATTCATAATGCTTACCTAAAGGTCTATTTATTGTGGCCATACTTGACTAATTACTTTATTCATCATGCTTAACTAAGGGTCTATTTATTGTGGCCATACTTGACTAATTACTTTATTCATCATACTTACCTAAGGGTCTATTTGTTGTGGCCATACTTGACCACTGACTTTATTCATCATACTTACCTAAGGGTCTATTTATTGTGGCCATACTTGACTAATTACTTTATTCATCATACTTACCTAAGGGTCTATTTATGGTGGCCATACTTGACCACTGACTTTATTCATCATACTTACATAAGGGTCTATTCACTGTGGCCATACTTGACTAATGACTTTAATCATCATGCTTACCTAAGGGTCTATTTCCTGAGGCCATACTTGACCACTGAATTTATTCATCATACTTACCTAAGGGTCTATTTATTGTGGCCATACTTGAATAATTACTTTATTCATCATGCTTACCTAAGGGTCTATTTGTTGTGGCCATACTTGACTAATTACTTTATTCATCATGCTTACCTAAGGGTCTATTTATTGTGGTCATACTTGACTAATTACTTTATTCATAATGCTTACCTAAGGGTCTATTTATTGTGGCCATACTTGACTAATTACTTTATTCATCATGCTTACCTAAGGGTCTATTTATTGTGGCCATACTTGACTAATTACTTTATTCATCATACTTACCTAAGGGTCTATTTGTTATGGCCATACTTGACCACTGACTTTATTCATCATACTTACCTAAGGGTCTATTTATTGTGGCCATACTTGACTAATTACTTTATTCATCATACTTACCTAAGGGTCTATTTATTGTGGCCATACTTGACTAATTACTTTATTCATCATGCTTACCTAAGGGTCTATTTGTTGTGGCCATACTTGACTAATTACTTTATTCATCATGCTTACCTAAGGGTCTATTTATTGTGGTCATACTTGACTAATTACTTTATTCATAATGCTTACCTAAGGGTCTATTTATTGTGGCCATACTTGACTAATTACTTTATTCATCATGCTTACCTAAGGGTCTATTTATTGTGGCCATACTTGACTAATTACTTTATTCATCATACTTACCTAAGGGTCTATTTGTTATGGCCATACTTGACCACTGACTTTATTCATCATACTTACCTAAGGGTCTATTTATTGTGGCCATACTTGACTAATTACTTTATTCATCATACTTACCTAAGGGTCTATTTATTGTGGCCATACTTGACCACTGACTTTATTCATCATACTTACATAAGGGTCTATTCACTGTGGCCATACTTGACTAATGACTTTAATCATCATGCTTACCTAAGGGTCTATTTATTGTGGCCATACTTGACTAATTACTTTATTCATCATGCTCACCTAAGGGTCTATTTATTGTGGCCATACTTGACTAATTACTTTATTCATCATGCTTACCTAAGGGTCTATTTATTGTGACCATACTTAACTAATTACTTTTTTCATCATGCTTACCTAAGGGTCTATTTCTTGTGGCCATACTTGACCACTGACTTTATTCATCATACTTACATAAGGGTCTATTTATTGTGGTCATACTTGACTAATTACTTTATTCATCATACTTACCAAGGGTCTATTTGTTGTGGCCATACTTGACTAATTACTTTATTCATCATACTTACCTAAGGGTCTATTTGTTGTGGCCATACTTTACCACTGACTTTATTCATCATACTTACATAAGGGTATATTCACTGTGGCCATACTTGACCACTGACTTTAATCATCATGCTTACCTAAAGGTCTATTTATTGTGGCCATACTTCACCACTGACCTTTTTCATCATACTTACCTAAGGGTATATTTACTGTGGCCATACCTGACCACAGACTTCATTCATTATACTTACTTAAACGTCTATTTCCTGTGGCCATACTTGACTAATGACTTTATACATCGAACATACATAAAGGTCTATTTACTGTGGCCATACTTGACCACTTACTTTATTGATCAGACTTACATAAGGGTCTATTTATTGCGGCCATACTTGACTAATTACTTTATTCATCATGCTTACCTATGGGTCTATTTATTGTGGCCATACTTGACCACTGACTTTATTCATCATGCTTACCTATGGGTCTATTTATTGTGGCCATACTTGACCACTGACTTTATTCATCATGCTTACCTAAGGGTCTATTTATTGTGGCCATACTTGACAACTGACTTTATTCATCATACTTACATAAGGGTCTATTTATTGTGACCATACTTAACTAATTACTTTATTCATCATGCTTACCTGAGGGTCTATTTATTGTGGCCATACTTGACCACTGACTTTATTCATCATACTTACATAAGGTTCTATTTATTGTGGCCATACTTGACTAATGACTTTATTCATCATACTTACATAAGGGTCTATTTATGGTGGCCATACTTGACCACTGACTTTATTCATCATACTTACATAAGGGTCTATTCACTGTGGCCATACTTGACTAATTACTTTATTCATCATGCTTACCTAAGGGTCTATTTGTTGTGGCCAGACTTGACTAATTACTTTATTTATCATGCTTACCTAAGGGTCTATTTATTGTGGTCATACTTGACTAATTACTTTATTCATAATGCTTACCTAAAGGTCTATTTATTGTGGCCATACTTGACTAATTACTTTATTCATCATGCTTAACTAAGGGTCTATTTATTGTGGCCATACTTGACTAATTACTTTATTCATCATACTTACCTAAGGGTCTATTTGTTGTGGCCATACTTGACCACTGACTTTATTCATCATACTTACCTAAGGGTCTATTTATTGTGGCCATACTTGACTAATTACTTTATTCATCATACTTACCTAAGGGTCTATTTATGGTGGCCATACTTGACCACTGACTTTATTCATCATACTTACATAAGGGTCTATTCACTGTGGCCATACTTGACTAATGACTTTAATCATCATGCTTACCTAAGGGTCTATTTCCTGAGGCCATACTTGACCACTGAATTTATTCATCATACTTACCTAAGGGTCTATTTATTGTGGCCATACTTGACTAATTACTTTATTCATCATGCTTACCTAAGGGTCTATTTGTTGTGGCCATACTTGACTAATTACTTTATTCATCATGCTTACCTAAGGGTCTATTTATTGTGGTCATACTTGACTAATTACTTTATTCATAATGCTTACCTAAGGGTCTATTTATTGTGGCCATACTTGACTAATTACTTTATTCATCATGCTTACCTAAGGGTCTATTTATTGTGGCCATACTTGACTAATTACTTTATTCATCATACTTACCTAAGGGTCTATTTGTTATGGCCATACTTGACCACTGACTTTATTCATCATACTTACCTAAGGGTCTATTTATTGTGGCCATACTTGACTAATTACTTTATTCATCATACTTACCTAAGGGTCTATTTATTGTGGCCATACTTGACTAATTACTTTATTCATCATGCTTACCTAAGGGTCTATTTGTTGTGGCCATACTTGACTAATTACTTTATTCATCATGCTTACCTAAGGGTCTATTTATTGTGGTCATACTTGACTAATTACTTTATTCATAATGCTTACCTAAGGGTCTATTTATTGTGGCCATACTTGACTAATTACTTTATTCATCATGCTTACCTAAGGGTCTATTTATTGTGGCCATACTTGACTAATTACTTTATTCATCATACTTACCTAAGGGTCTATTTGTTATGGCCATACTTGACTAATTACTTTATTCATCATACTTACCTAAGGGTCTATTTATTGTGGCCATACTTGACCACTGACTTTATTCATCATACTTACCTAAGGGTCTATTTATTGTGGCCATACTTGACTAATTACTTTATTCATCATACTTACCTAAGGGTCTATTTATTGTGGCCATACTTGACCACTGACTTTATTCATCATACTTACATAAGGGTCTATTCACTGTGGCCATACTTGACTAATGACTTTAATCATCATGCTTACCTAAGGGTCTATTTATTGTGGCCATACTTGACTAATTACTTTATTCATCATGCTCACCTAAGGGTCTATTTATTGTGGCCATACTTGACTAATTACTTCATTCATCATGCTTACCTAAGGGTCTATTTATTGTGACCATACTTAACTAATTACTTTATTCATCATGCTTACCTAAGGGTCTATTTCTTGTGGCCATACTTGACCACTGACTTTATTCATCATACTTACATAAGGGTCTATTTATTGTGGTCATACTTGACTAATTACTTTATTCATCATACTTACCAAGGGTCTATTTGTTTTGGCCATACTTGACTAATTACTTTATTCATCATACTTACCTAAGGGTCTATTTGTTGTGGCCATACTTTACCACTGACTTTATTCATCATACTTACATAAGGGTATATTCACTGTGGCCATACTTGACCACTGACTTTAATCATCATGCTTACCTGAGGGTCTATTTATTGTGGCCATACTTGACCACTGACTTTATTCATCATACTTACATAAGGTTCTATTTATTGTGGCCATACTTGACTAATGACTTTATTCATCATACTTACATAAGGGTCTATTTATTGTGGCCATTCTTGACTAATTACTTTATTCATCATGCTTACCTAAGGGTCTATTTATTGTGGCCATACTTGACTAAACACTTTATTCATCAGACCTACATAAGGGTCTATTTATTGTGGCCATACTTGACTAAACACTTTATTCATCAGACCTACATAAGGGTCTATTTATTGTGGTCATACTTGACTAATTACTTTATCCATCATACGTACATAAGGGTCTATTTATTGTGGCCATACTTGACTAATTACTTTATTCATCATGCTTACCTAAGGGTCTATTTATTGTGGCCATACTTGACTAATTACTTTATTCATCATGCTTACCTAAGGGTTTATTTGTTGTGGCCATACTTGACCACTGACTTTATTCATCATACTTACCTAAGGGTCTATTTATTGTGGCCATACTTGACTAATTACTTTATTCATCATGCTTACCTAAGGGTCTATTTGTTGTGGCCATACTTGACTAATTACTTTATTCATCATGCTTACCTAAGGGTCTATTTATTGTGGTCATACTTGACTAATTACTTTATTCATAATGCTTACCTAAGGGTCTATTTATTGTGGCCATACTTGACTAATTGCTTTATTCATCATGCTTACCTAAGGGTCTATTTGTTGTGGCCATACTTGACTAATTACTTTATTCATCATACTTACCTAAGGGTCTATTTGTTGTGGCCATACTTGACCACTGACTTTATTCATCATACTTAACTTAGGGTCTATTTATTGTGGCCATACTTGACTAATTACTTTATTCATCATACGTACCTAAGGGTCTATTTATGGTGGCCATACTTGACCACTGACTTTATTCATCATACTTACATAAGGGTCTATTCACTGTGGCCATACTTGACTAATGACTTCAATCATCATGCTTACCTAAGGATCTATTTCCTGTGGCCATACTTGACCACTGACTTTATTCATCATACTTACATAAGGTTCTATTTATTGTGGCCATACTTGACTAATGACTTTATTCATCATACTTACATAAGGGTCTATTTATTGTGGCCATTCTTGACTAATTACTTTATTCATCATGCTTACCTAAGGGTCTATTTATTGTGGCCATACTTGACTAAACACTTTATTCATCAGACCTACATAAGGGTCTATTTATTGTGGCCATACTTGACTAAACACTTTATTCATCAGACCTACATAAGGGTCTATTTATTGTGGTCATACTTGACTAATTACTTTATCCATCATACGTACATAAGGGTCTATTTATTGTGGCCATACTTGACTAATTACTTTATTCATCATGCTTACCTAAGGGTCTATTTATTGTGGCCATACTTGACTAATTACTTTATTCATCATGCTTACCTAAGGGTTTATTTGTTGTGGCCATACTTGACCACTGACTTTATTCATCATACTTACCTAAGGGTCTATTTATTGTGGCCATACTTGACTAATTACTTTATTCATCATGCTTACCTAAGGGTCTATTTGTTGTGGCCATACTTGACTAATTACTTTATTCATCATGCTTACCTAAGGGTCTATTTATTGTGGTCATACTTGACTAATTACTTTATTCATAATGCTTACCTAAGGGTCTATTTATTGTGGCCATACTTGACTAATTGCTTTATTCATCATGCTTACCTAAGGGTCTATTTGTTGTGGCCATACTTGACTAATTACTTTATTCATCATACTTACCTAAGGGTCTATTTGTTGTGGCCATACTTGACCACTGACTTTATTCATCATACTTACCTTAGGGTCTATTTATTGTGGCCATACTTGACTAATTACTTTATTCATCATACGTACCTAAGGGTCTATTTATGGTGGCCATACTTGACCACTGACTTTATTCATCATACTTACATAAGGGTCTATTCACTGTGGCCATACTTGACTAATGACTTTAATCATCATGCTTACCTAAGGATCTATTTCCTGTGGCCATACTTGACTAATGACTTTATTCATCATACTTACATAAGGGTCTATTTATTGTGGCCATACTTGACTAATTACTTTATTCATCATGCTTACCTAAGGGTCTATTTATTGTGGCCATACTTGACTAAACACTTTATTCATCAGACCTACATAAGGGTCTATTTATTGTGGCCATACTTGACTAAACACTTTATTCATCAGACCTACATAAGGGTCTATTTATTGTGGTCATACTTGACTAATTACTTTATCCATCATACGTACATAAGGGTCTATTTATTGTGGCCATACTTGACTAATTACTTTATTCATCATGCTTACCTAAGGGTCTATTTATTGTGGCCATACTTGACTAATTACTTTATTCATCATGCTTACCTAAGGGTCTATTTGTTGTGGCCATACTTGACCACTGACTTTATTCATCATACTTACCTAAGGGTCTATTTATTGTGGCCATACTTGACTAATTACTTTATTCATCATGCTTACCTAAGAGTCTATTTGTTGTGGCCATACTTGACTAATTACTTTATTCATCATGCTTACCTAAGGGTCTATTTATTGTGGTCATACTTGACTAATTACTTTATTCATAATGCTTACCTAAGGGTCTATTTATTGTGGCCATACTTGACTAATTGCTTTATTCATCATGCTTACCTAAGGGTCTATTTATTGTGGCCATACTTGACTAATTACTTTATTCATCATACTTACCTAAGGGTCTATTTGTTGTGGCCATACTTGACCACTGACTTTATTCATCATACTTACCTAAGGGTCTATTTATTGTGGCCATACTTGACTAATTACTTTATTCATCATACTTACCTAAGGGTCTATTTATGGTGGCCATACTTGACCACTGACTTTATTCATCATACTTACATAAGGGTCTATTCACTGTGGCCATACTTGACTAATGACTTTAATCATCATGCTTACCTAAGGATCTATTTCCTGTGGCCATACTTGACCACTGACTTTATTCATTATGCTTACCTAAGGGTCTATTTATTGTGGCCATACTTGACCACAGACTTTATTCATCATACTTACATAAGGGTTTATTTATTGTGGCCATACTTGACTAATTACTTTATTCATCATGCTTACCTAAGGGTCTATTTATTGTGGCCATACTTGACCACTGACTTTATTCATCATACTTACATAAGGGTCTATTTATTGTGGTCATACTTGACTAATTACTTCATTCATCATACTTACATACGGGTCTATTTATTGTGGCCATACTTGACTAATTACTTTATTCATCATGCTTACCTAAGGGTCTATTTATTGTGGCCATACTTGACTAATTACTTTATTCATCATGCTTACCTAAGGGTCTATTTCTTGTGGCCATACTTGACCACTGACTTTATTCATCATACTTACATAAGGGTCTATTTGTTGTGGCCATACTTGACTAATTACTTTATTCATCATACTTAACTAAGGGTCTATTTATTGTGGCCATACTTGACTAATTACTTTATTCATCATACTTACCTAAGGGTCTATTTATTGTGGCCATACTTGACCACTGACTTTATTCATCATACTTACATAAGGGTCTATTCACTGTGGCCATACTTGACTAATGACTTTAATCATCATGCTTACCTAAGGGTCTATTTCCTGTGGCCATACTTGACCACTGACTTTATTCATTATGCTTACCTAAGGGTCTATTTATTGTGGCCATACTTGACCACTGACTTTATTCATCATACTTACATAAGGGTTTATTTATTGCGGCCATACTTGACTAATTACTTTATTCATCATGCTTACCTAAGGGTCTATTTATTGTGGCCATACTTGACCACTGACTTTATTCATCATACTTACATAAGGGTCTATTTATTGTGGTCATACTTGACTAATTACTTTATTCATCATACTTACATAAGGGTCTATTTATTGTGGCCATACTTGACTAATTACTTTATTCATCATGCTTACCTAAGGGTCTATTTATTGTGGCCATACTTGACTAATTACTTTATTCATCATGCTTACCTAAGGGTCTATTTATTGTGGCCATACTTGACCACTGACTTTATTCATCATACTTACATAAGGGTCTATTTATTGTGGTCATACTTGACTAATTACTTTATTCATCATACTTACATAAGGGTCTATTTATTGTGGCCATACTTGACTAATTACTTTATTCATCATGCTTACCTAAGGGTCTATTTATTGTGGCCATACTTGACTAATTACTTTATTCATCATGCTTACCTAAGGGTCTATTTCTTGTGGCCATACTTGACCACTGACTTTATTCATCATACTTACATAAGGGTCTATTTGTTGTGGCCATACTTGACTAATTACTTTATTCATCATACTTAACTAAGGGTCTATTTATTGTGGCCAAACTTGACTAATTACTTTATTCATCATACTTACCTAAGGGTCTATTTATTGTGGCCATACTTGACCACTGACTTTATTCATCATACTTACATAAGGGTCTATTCACTGTGGCCATACTTGACTAATGACTTTAATCATCATGCTTACCTAAGGGTCTATTTCCTGTGGCCATACTTGACCACTGACTTTATTCATTATGCTTACCTAAGGGTCTATTTGTTGTGGCCATACTTGACCACTGACTTTATTCATCATAGTTACATAAGGGTCTATTTATTGTGGCCATACTTGCCTAATTACTTTATTCATCATACTTACCTAAGGGTCTATTTCCTGTGGCCATACTTGACCACTGACTTTATTCATTATGCTTACCTAAGGGTCTATTTATTGTGGCCATACTTGACCACTGACTTTATTCATCATACTTACATAAGGGTTTATTTATTGTGGCCATACTTGACTAATTACTTTATTCATCATGCTTACCTAAGGGTCTATTTATTGTGGCCATACTTGACCACTGACTTTATTCATCATACTTACATAAGGGTCTATTTATTGTGGTCATACTTGACTAATTACTTTATTCATCATACTTACATAAGGGTCTATATATTGTGGCCATACTTGACTAATTACTTTATTCATCATGCTTACCTAAGGGTCTATTTATTGTGGCCATACTTGACTAATTACTTTATTCATCATGCTTACCTAAGGGTCTATTTCTTGTGGCCATACTTGACCACTGACTTTATTCATCATACTTACATAAGGGTCTATTTGTTGTGGCCATACTTGACTAATTACTTTATTCATCATACTTAACTAAGGGTCTATTTATTGTGGCCATACTTGACTAATTACTTTATTCATCATACTTACCTAAGGGTCTATTTATTGTGGCCATACTTGACCACTGACTTTATTCATCATACTTACTTAAGGGTCTATTCACTGTGGCCATACTTGACTAATGACTTTAATCATCATGCTTACCTAAGGGTCTATTTCCTGTGGCCATACTTGACCACTGACTTTATTCATTATGCTTACCTAAGGGTCTATTTATTGTGGCCATACTTGACCACTGACTTTATTCATCATACTTACATAAGGGTTTATTTATTGCGGCCATACTTGACTAATTACTTTATTCATCATGCTTACCTAAGGGTCTATTTATTGTGGCCATACTTGACCACTGACTTTATTCATCATACTTACATAAGGGTCTATTTATTGTGGTCATACTTGACTAATTACTTTATTCATCATACTTACATAAGGGTCTATTTATTGTGGCCATACTTGACTAATTACTTTATTCATCATGCTTACCTAAGGGTCTATTTATTGTGGCCATACTTGACTAATTACTTTATTCATCATGCTTACCTAAGGGTCTATTTCTTGTGGCCATACTTGACCACTGACTTTATTCATCATACTTACATAAGGGTCTATTTGTTGTGGCCATACTTGACTAATTACTTTATTCATCATACTTAACTAAGGGTCTATTTATTGTGGCCATACTTGACTAATTACTTTATTCATCATACTTACCTAAGGGTCTATTTATTGTGGCCATACTTGACCACTGACTTTATTCATCATACTTACATAAGGGTCTATTCACTGTGGCCATACTTGACTAATGACTTTAATCATCATGCTTACCTAAGGGTCTATTTCCTGTGGCCATACTTGACCACTGACTTTATTCATCATACTTACATAAGGGTCTATTTATTGTGGTCATACTTGACCACTGACTTTATTCATCATACTTACATAAGGGTCTATTTATTGTGGCCATACTTGACTAATTACTTTATTCATCATACTTACCTAAGGGTCTATTTGTGGTGGCCATACTTGACCACTGACTTTATTCATCATAGTTACATAAGGGTCTATTTATTGTGGCCATACTTGCCTAATTACTTTATTCATCATACTTACCTAAGGGTCTATTTCCTGTGGCCATACTTGACCACTGACTTTATTCATTATGCTTACCTAAGGGTCTATTTATTGTGGCCATACTTGACCACTGACTTTATTCATCATACTTACATAAGGGTTTATTTATTGTGGCCATACTTGACTAATTACTTTATTCATCATGCTTACCTAAGGGTCTATTTATTGTGGCCATACTTGACCACTGACTTTATTCATCATACTTACATAAGGGTCTATTTATTGTGGTCATACTTGACTAATTACTTTATTCATCATACTTACATAAGGGTCTATATATTGTGGCCATACTTGACTAATTACTTTATTCATCATGCTTACCTAAGGGTCTATTTATTGTGGCCATACTTGACTAATTACTTTATTCATCATGCTTACCTAAGGGTCTATTTCTTGTGGCCATACTTGACCACTGACTTTATTCATCATACTTACATAAGGGTCTATTTGTTGTGGCCATACTTGACTAATTACTTTATTCATCATACTTAACTAAGGGTCTATTTATTGTGGCCAAACTTGACAAATTACTTTATTCATCATACTTACCTAAGGGTCTATTTATTGTGGCCATACTTGACCACTGACTTTATTCATCATACTTACATAAGGGTCTATTCACTGTGGCCATACTTGACTAATGACTTTAATCATCATGCTTACCTAAGGGTCTATTTCCTGTGGCCATACTTGACCACTGACTTTATTCATTATGCTTACCTAAGGGTCTATTTATTGTGGCCATACTTGACCACTGACTTTATTCATCATACTTACATAAGAGTTTATTTATTGTGGCCATACTTGACTAATTACTTTATTCATCATGCTTACCTAAGGGTCTATTTATTGTGGCCATACTTGACCACTGACTGTATTCTTCATACTTACATAAGGGTCTATTTATTGTGGTCATACTTGACTAATTACTTTATTCATCATACTTACATAAGGGTTTATTTATTGTGGCCATACTTGACTAATTACTTGATTCATCATGCTTACATAAGGGTCTATTTATTGTGGCCATACGTGACTAATTACTTTATTCATCATGCTTACCTAAGGGTCTATTTCTTGTGGCCATACTTGACCACTGACTTTATTCATCATACTTACATAAGGGTCTATTTGTTGTGGCCATACTTGACTAATTACTTTATTCATCATACTTAACTAAGGGTCTATTTATTGTGGCCATACTTGACTAATTACTTTATTCATCATACTTACCTAAGGGTCTATTTATTGTGGCCATACTTGACCACTGACTTTATTCATCATACTTACATAACGGTCTGTTCACTGTGGCCATACTTGACTAATGACTTTAATCATCATGCTTACCTAAGGGTCTATTTCTTGTGGCCATACTTGACCACTGACTTTATTCATCATACTTACATAAGGGTCTATTTGTTGTGGCCATACTTGACTAATTACTTTATTCATCATACTTAACTAAGGGTCTATTTATTGTGGCCATACTTGACTAATTACTTTATTCATCATACTTACCTAAGGGTCTATTTATTGTGGCCATACTTGACCACTGACTTTATTCATCATACTTACATAAGGGTCTATTCACTGTGGCCATACTTGACTAATGACTTTAATCATCATGCTTACCTAAGGGTCTATTTCTTGTGGCCATACTTGACCACTGACTTTATTCATCATACTTACATAAGGGTCTATTTATTGTGGTCATACTTGACCACTGACTTTATTCATCATACTTACATAAGGGTCTATTTATTGTGGCCATACTTGACTAATTACTTTATTCATCATGCTTACCTAAGGGTCTATTTATTGTGGCCATACTTGACCACTGACTTTATACATCATACTTACATAAGGGTCTATTCACTGTGGCCATACTTGACTAATGACTTTAATCATCATGCTTACCTAAGGGTCTATTTCCTGTGGCCATACTTGACCACTGACTTTATTCATTATGCTTACCTAAGGGTCTATTTATTGTGGCCATACTTGACCACTGACTTTATTCATCATACTTACATAAGGGTTTATTTATTGCGGCCATACTTGACTAATTACTTTATTCATCATGCTTACCTAAGGGTCTATTTATTGTGGCCATACTTGACCACTGACTTTATTCATCATACTTACATAAGGGTCTATTTATTGTGGTCATACTTGACTAATTACTTTATTCATCATACTTACATAAGGGTCTATTTATTGTGGCCATACTTGACTAATTACTTTATTCATCATGCTTACCTAAGGGTCTATTTATTGTGGCCATACTTGACTAATTACTTTATTCATCATGCTTACCTAAGGGTCTATTTCTTGTGGCCATACTTGACCACTGACTTTATTCATCATACTTACATAAGGGTCTATTTGTTGTGGCCATACTTGACTAATTACTTTATTCATCATACTTAACTAAGGGTCTATTTATTGTGGCCATACTTGACTAATTACTTTATTCATCATACTTACCTAAGGGTCTATTTATTGTGGCCATACTTGACCACTGACTTTATTCATCATACTTACATAAGGGTCTATTCACTGTGGCCATACTTGACTAATGACTTTAATCATCATGCTTACCTAAGGGTCTATTTCCTGTGGCCATACTTGACCACTGACTTTATTCATCATACTTACATAAGGGTCTATTTATTGTGGTCATACTTGACCACTGACTTTATTCATCATACTTACATAAGGGTCTATTTATTGTGGCCATACTTGACTAATTACTTTATTCATCATACTTACCTAAGGGTCTATTTGTTGTGGCCATACTTGACCACTGACTTTATTCATCATAGTTACATAAGGGTCTATTTATTGTGGCCATACTTGCCTAATTACTTTATTCATCATACTTACCTAAGGGTCTATTTCCTGTGGCCATACTTGACCACTGACTTTATTCATTATGCTTACCTAAGGGTCTATTTATTGTGGCCATACTTGACCACTGACTTTATTCATCATACTTACATAAGGGTTTATTTATTGTGGCCATACTTGACTAATTACTTTATTCATCATGCTTACCTAAGGGTCTATTTATTGTGGCCATACTTGACCACTGACTTTATTCATCATACTTACATAAGGGTCTATTTATTGTGGTCATACTTGACTAATTACTTTATTCATCATACTTACATAAGGGTCTATATATTGTGGCCATACTTGACTAATTACTTTATTCATCATGCTTACCTAAGGGTCTATTTATTGTGGCCATACTTGACTAATTACTTTATTCATCATGCTTACCTAAGGGTCTATTTCTTGTGGCCATACTTGACCACTGACTTTATTCATCATACTTACATAAGGGTCTATTTATTGTGGCCATACTTGACCACTGACTTTATTCATCATACTTACATAAGGGTCTATTCACTGTGGCCATACTTGACTAATGACTTTAATCATCATGCTTACCTAAGGGTCTATTTCCTGTGGCCATACTTGACCACTGACTTTATTCATCATACTTACATAAGGGTCTATTTATTGTGGTCATACTTGACCACTGACTTTATTCATCATACTTACATAAGGGTCTATTTATTGTGGCCATACTTGACTAATTACTTTATTCATCATACTTACCTAAGGGTCTATTTGTTGTGGCCATACTTGACCACTGACTTTATTCATCATAGTTACATAAGGGTCTATTTATTGTGGCCATACTTGCCTAATTACTTTATTCATCATACTTACCTAAGGGTCTATTTCCTGTGGCCATACTTGACCACTGACTTTATTCATTATGCTTACCTAAGGGTCTATTTATTGTGGCCATACTTGACCACTGACTTTATTCATCATACTTACATAAGGGTTTATTTATTGTGGCCATACTTGACTAATTACTTTATTCATCATGCTTACCTAAGGGTCTATTTATTGTGGCCATACTTGACCACTGACTTTATTCATCATACTTACATAAGGGTCTATTTATTGTGGTCATACTTGACTAATTACTTTATTCATCATACTTACATAAGGGTCTATATATTGTGGCCATACTTGACTAATTACTTTATTCATCATGCTTACCTAAGGGTCTATTTATTGTGGCCATACTTGACTAATTACTTTATTCATCATGCTTACCTAAGGGTCTATTTCTTGTGGCCATACTTGACCACTGACTTTATTCATCATACTTACATAAGGGTCTATTTGTTGTGGCCATACTTGACTAATTACTTTATTCATCATACTTAACTAAGGGTCTATTTATTGTGGCCAAACTTGACAAATTACTTTATTCATCATACTTACCTAAGGGTCTATTTATTGTGGCCATACTTGACCACTGACTTTATTCATCATACTTACATAAGGGTCTATTCACTGTGGCCATACTTGACTAATGACTTTAATCATCATGCTTACCTAAGGGTCTATTTCCTGTGGCCATACTTGACCACTGACTTTATTCATTATGCTTACCTAAGGGTCTATTTATTGTGGCCATACTTGACCACTGACTTTATTCATCATACTTACATAAGAGTTTATTTATTGTGGCCATACTTGACTAATTACTTTATTCATCATGCTTACCTAAGGGTCTATTTATTGTGGCCATACTTGACCACTGACTGTATTCTTCATACTTACATAAGGGTCTATTTATTGTGGTCATACTTGACTAATTACTTTATTCATCATACTTACATAAGGGTTTATTTATTGTGGCCATACTTGACTAATTACTTGATTCATCATGCTTACATAAGGGTCTATTTATTGTGGCCATACTTGACTAATTACTTTATTCATCATGCTTACCTAAGGGTCTATTTCTTGTGGCCATACTTGACCACTGACTTTATTCATCATACTTACATAAGGGTCTATTTGTTGTGGCCATACTTGACTAATTACTTTATTCATCATACTTAACTAAGGGTCTATTTATTGTGGCCATACTTGACTAATTACTTTATTCATCATACTTACCTAAGGGTCTATTTATTGTGGCCATACTTGACCACTGACTTTATTCATCATACTTACATAACGGTCTGTTCACTGTGGCCATACTTGACTAATGACTTTAATCATCATGCTTACCTAAGGGTCTATTTCCTGTGGCCATACTTGACCACTGACTTTATTCATCATACTTACATAAGGGTCTATTTATTGTGGTCAAACTTGACCACTGACTTTATTCATCATACTTACATAAGGGTCTATTTATTGTGGCCATACTTGACTAATTACTTTATTCATCATGCTTACCTAAGGGTCTATTTATTGTGGCCATACTTGACCACTGACTTTATACATCATACTTACATAAGGGTCTATTCACTGTGGCCATACTTGACTAATGACTTTAATCATCATGCTTACCTAAGGGTCTATTTCCTGTGGCCATACTTGACCACTGACTTTATTCATTATGCTTACCTAAGGGTCTATTTATTGTGGCCATACTTGACCACTGACTTTATTCATCATACTTACATAAGGGTTTATTTATTGCGGCCATACTTGACTAATTACTTTATTCATCATGCTTACCTAAGGGTCTATTTATTGTGGCCATACTTGACCACTGACTTTATTCATCATACTTACATAAGGGTCTATTTATTGTGGTCATACTTGACTAATTACTTTATTCATCATACTTACATAAGGGTCTATTTATTGTGGCCATACTTGACTAATTACTTTATTCATCATGCTTACCTAAGGGTCTATTTATTGTGGCCATACTTGACTAATTACTTTATTCATCATGCTTACCTAAGGGTCTATTTCTTGTGGCCATACTTGACCACTGACTTTATTCATCATACTTACATAAGGGTCTATTTGTTGTGGCCATACTTGACTAATTACTTTATTCATCATACTTAACTAAGGGTCTATTTATTGTGGCCATACTTGACTAATTACTTTATTCATCATACTTACCTAAGGGTCTATTTATTGTGGCCATACTTGACCACTGACTTTATTCATCATACTTACATAAGGGTCTATTCACTGTGGCCATACTTGACTAATGACTTTAATCATCATGCTTACCTAAGGGTCTATTTCCTGTGGCCATACTTGACCACTGACTTTATTCATCATACTTACATAAGGGTCTATTTATTGTGGTCATACTTGACCACTGACTTTATTCATCATACTTACATAAGGGTCTATTTATTGTGGCCATACTTGACTAATTACTTTATTCATCATACTTACCTAAGGGTCTATTTGTTGTGGCCATACTTGACCACTGACTTTATTCATCATAGTTACATAAGGGTCTATTTATTGTGGCCATACTTGCCTAATTACTTTATTCATCATACTTACCTAAGGGTCTATTTCCTGTGGCCATACTTGACCACTGACTTTATTCATTATGCTTACCTAAGGGTCTATTTATTGTGGCCATACTTGACCACTGACTTTATTCATCATACTTACATAAGGGTTTATTTATTGTGGCCATACTTGACTAATTACTTTATTCATCATGCTTACCTAAGGGTCTATTTATTGTGGCCATACTTGACCACTGACTTTATTCATCATACTTACATAAGGGTCTATTTATTGTGGTCATACTTGACTAATTACTTTATTCATCATACTTACATAAGGGTCTATATATTGTGGCCATACTTGACTAATTACTTTATTCATCATGCTTACCTAAGGGTCTATTTATTGTGGCCATACTTGACTAATTACTTTATTCATCATGCTTACCTAAGGGTCTATTTCTTGTGGCCATACTTGACCACTGACTTTATTCATCATACTTACATAAGGGTCTATTTGTTGTGGCCATACTTGACTAATTACTTTATTCATCATACTTAACTAAGGGTCTATTTATTGTGGCCATACTTGACTAATTACTTTATTCATCATACTTACCTAAGGGTCTATTTATTGTGGCCATACTTGACCACTGACTTTATTCATCATACTTACATAAGGGTCTATTCACTGTGGCCATACTTGACTAATGACTTTAATCATCATGCTTACCTAAGGGTCTATTTCCTGTGGCCATACTTGACCACTGACTTTATTCATTATGCTTACCTAAGGGTCTATTTATTGTGGCCATACTTGACCACTGACTTTATTCATCATACTTACATAAGAGTTTATTTATTGTGGCCATACTTGACTAATTACTTTATTCATCATGCTTACCTAAGGGTCTATTTATTGTGGCCATACTTGACCACTGACTGGATTCTTCATACTTACATAAGGGTCTATTTATTGTGGTCATACTTGACTAATTACTTTATTCATCATACTTACATAAGGGTTTATTTATTGTGGCCATACTTGACTAATTACTTGATTCATCATGCTTACATAAGGGTCTATTTATTGTGGCCATACTTGACTAATTACTTTATTCATCATGCTTACCTAAGGGTCTATTTCTTGTGGCCATACTTGACCACTGACTTTATTCATCATACTTACATAAGGGTCTATTTGTTGTGGCCATACTTGACTAATTACTTTATTCATCATACTTAACTAAGGGTCTATTTATTGTGGCCATACTTGACTAATTACTTTATTCATCATACTTACCTAAGGGTCTATTTATTGTGGCCATACTTGACCACTGACTTTATTCATCATACTTACATAACGGTCTGTTCACTGTGGCCATACTTGACTAATGACTTTAATCATCATGCTTACCTAAGGGTCTATTTCCTGTGGCCATACTTGACCACTGACTTTATTCATCATACTTACATAAGGGTCTATTTATTGTGGTCATACTTGACCACTGACTTTATTCATCATACTTACATAAGGGTCTATTTATTGTGGCCATACTTGACTAATTACTTTATTCATCATGCTTACCTAAGGGTCTATTTATTGTGGCCATACTTGACCACTGACTTTATACATCATACTTACATAAGGGTCTATTCACTGTGGCCATACTTGACTAATGACTTTAATCATCATGCTTACCTAAGGGTCTATTTCCTGTGGCCATACTTGACCACTGACTTTATTCATTATGCTTACCTAAGGGTCTATTTATTGTGGCCATACTTGACCACTGACTTTATTCATCATACTTACATAAGGGTTTATTTATTGCGGCCATACTTGACTAATTACTTTATTCATCATGCTTACCTAAGGGTCTATTTATTGTGGCCATACTTGACCACTGACTTTATTCATCATACTTACATAAGGGTCTATTTATTGTGGTCATACTTGACTAATTACTTTATTCATCATACTTACATAAGGGTCTATTTGTTGTGGCCATACTTGACTAATTACTTTATTCATCATACTTAACTAAGGGTCTATTTATTGTGGCCATACTTGACTAATTACTTTATTCATCATACTTACCTAAGGGTCTATTTATTGTGGCCATACTTGACCACTGACTTTATTCATCATACTTACATAAGGGTCTATTCACTGTGGCCATACTTGACTAATGACTTTAATCATCATGCTTACCTAAGGGTCTATTTCCTGTGGCCATACTTGACCACTGACTTTATTCATCATACTTACATAAGGGTCTATTTATTGTGGTCATACTTGACCACTGACTTTATTCATCATACTTACATAAGGGTCTATTTATTGTGGCCATACTTGACTAATTACTTTATTCATCATACTTACCTAAGGGTCTATTTGTTGTGGCCATACTTGACCACTGACTTTATTCATCATAGTTACATAAGGGTCTATTTATTGTGGCCATACTTGCCTAATTACTTTATTCATCATACTTACCTAAGGGTCTATTTCCTGTGGCCATACTTGACCACTGACTTTATTCATTATGCTTACCTAAGGGTCTATTTATTGTGGCCATACTTGACCACTGACTTTATTCATCATACTTACATAAGGGTTTATTTATTGTGGCCATACTTGACTAATTACTTTATTCATCATGCTTACCTAAGGGTCTATTTATTGTGGCCATACTTGACCACTGACTTTATTCATCATACTTACATAAGGGTCTATTTATTGTGGTCATACTTGACTAATTACTTTATTCATCATACTTACATAAGGGTCTATATATTGTGGCCATACTTGACTAATTACTTTATTCATCATGCTTACCTAAGGGTCTATTTATTGTGGCCATACTTGACTAATTACTTTATTCATCATGCTTACCTAAGGGTCTATTTCTTGTGGCCATACTTGACCACTGACTTTATTCATCATACTTACATAAGGGTCTATTTGTTGTGGCCATACTTGACTAATTACTTTATTCATCATACTTAACAAAGGGTCTATTTATTGTGGCCAAACTTGACAAATTACTTTATTCATCATACTTACCTAAGGGTCTATTTATTGTGGCCATACTTGACCACTGACTTTATTCATCATACTTACATAAGGGTCTATTCACTGTGGCCATACTTGACTAATGACTTTAATCATCATGCTTACCTAAGGGTCTATTTCCTGTGGCCATACTTGACCACTGACTTTATTCATTATGCTTACCTAAGGGTCTATTTATTGTGGCCATACTTGACCACTGACTTTATTCATCATACTTACATAAGAGTTTATTTATTGTGGCCATACTTGACTAATTACTTTATTCATCATGCTTACCTAAGGGTCTATTTATTGTGGCCATACTTGACCACTGACTGTATTCTTCATACTTACATAAGGGTCTATTTATTGTGGTCATACTTGACTAATTACTTTATTCATCATACTTACATAAGGGTCTATTTATTGTGGCCATACTTGACTAATTACTTGATTCATCATGCTTACATAAGGGTCTATTTATTGTGGCCATACTTGACTAATTACTTTATTCATCATGCTTACCTAAGGGTCTATTTCTTGTGGCCATACTTGACCACTGACTTTATTCATCATACTTACATAAGGGTCTATTTGTTGTGGCCATACTTGACTAATTACTTTATTCATCATACTTAACTAAGGGTCTATTTATTGTGGCCATACTTGACTAATTACTTTATTCATCATACTTACCTAAGGGTCTATTTATTGTGGCCATACTTGACCACTGACTTTATTCATCATACTTACATAACGGTCTGTTCACTGTGGCCATACTTGACTAATGACTTTAATCATCATGCTTACCTAAGGGTCTATTTCCTGTGGCCATACTTGACCACTGACTTTATTCATCATACTTACATAAGGGTCTATTTATTGTGGTCATACTTGACCACTGACTTTATTCATCATACTTACATAAGGGTCTATTTATTGTGGCCATACTTGACTAATTACTTTATTCATCATGCTTACCTAAGGGTCTATTTATTGTGGCCATACTTGACCACTGACTTTATACATCATACTTACATAAGGGTCTATTCACTGTGGCCATACTTGACTAATGACTTTAATCATCATGCTTACCTAAGGGTCTATTTCCTGTGGCCATACTTGACCACTGACTTTATTCATTATGCTTACCTAAGGGTCTATTTATTGTGGCCATACTTGACCACTGACTTTATTCATCATACTTACATAAGGGTTTATTTATTGCGGCCATACTTGACTAATTACTTTATTCATCATGCTTACCTAAGGGTCTATTTATTGTGGCCATACTTGACCACTGACTTTATTCATCATACTTACATAAGGGTCTATTTATTGTGGTCATACTTGACTAATTACTTTATTCATCATACTTACATAAGGGTCTATATATTGTGGCCATACTTGACTAATTACTTTATTCATCATGCTTACCTAAGGGTCTATTTATTGTGGCCATACTTGACTAATTACTTTATTCATCATGCTTACCTAAGGGTCTATTTCTTGTGGCCATACTTGACCACTGACTTTATTCATCATACTTACATAAGGGTCTATTTGTTGTGGCCATACTTGACTAATTACTTTATTCATCATACTTAACTAAGGGTCTATTTATTGTGGCCAAACTTGACAAATTACTTTATTCATCATACTTACCTAAGGGTCTATTTATTGTGGCCATACTTGACCACTGACTTTATTCATCATACTTACATAAGGGTCTATTCACTGTGGCCATACTTGACTAATGACTTTAATCATCATGCTTACCTAAGGGTCTATTTCCTGTGGCCATACTTGACCACTGACTTTATTCATTATGCTTACCTAAGGGTCTATTTATTGTGGCCATACTTGACCACTGACTTTATTCATCATACTTACATAAGAGTTTATTTATTGTGGCCATACTTGACTAATTACTTTATTCATCATGCTTACCTAAGGGTCTATTTATTGTGGCCATACTTGACTAATTACTTTATTCATCATACTTACCTAAGGGTCTATTTATTGTGGCCATACTTGACCACTGACTTTATTCATCATACTTACATAACGGTCTGTTCACTGTGGCCATACTTGACTAATGACTTTAATCATCATGCTTACCTAAGGGTCTATTTCCTGTGGCCATACTTGACCACTGACTTTATTCATCATACTTACATAAGGGTCTATTTATTGTGGTCATACTTGACCACTGACTTTATTCATCATACTTACATAAGGGTCTATTTATTGTGGCCATACTTGACTAATTACTTTATTCATCATGCTTACCTAAGGGTCTATTTATTGTGGCCATACTTGACCACTGACTTTATACATCATACTTACATAAGGGTCTATTCACTGTGGCCATACTTGACTAATGACTTTAATCATCATGCTTACCTAAGGGTCTATTTCCTGTGGCCATACTTGACCACTGACTTTATTCATTATGCTTACCTAAGGGTCTATTTATTGTGGCCATACTTGACCACTGACTTTATTCATCATACTTACATAAGGGTTTATTTATTGCGGCCATACTTGACTAATTACTTTATTCATCATGCTTACCTAAGGGTCTATTTATTGTGGCCATACTTGACCACTGACTTTATTCATCATACTTACATAAGGGTCTATTTATTGTGGTCATACTTGACTAATTACTTTATTCATCATACTTACATAAGGGTCTATATATTGTGGCCATACTTGACTAATTACTTTATTCATCATGCTTACCTAAGGGTCTATTTATTGTGGCCATACTTGACTAATTACTTTATTCATCATGCTTACCTAAGGGTCTATTTCTTGTGGCCATACTTGACCACTGACTTTATTCATCATACTTACATAAGGGTCTATTTGTTGTGGCCATACTTGACTAATTACTTTATTCATCATACTTAACTAAGGGTCTATTTATTGTGGCCAAACTTGACAAATTACTTTATTCATCATACTTACCTAAGGGTCTATTTATTGTGGCCATACTTGACCACTGACTTTATTCATCATACTTACATAAGGGTCTATTCACTGTGGCCATACTTGACTAATGACTTTAATCATCATGCTTACCTAAGGGTCTATTTCCTGTGGCCATACTTGACCACTGACTTTATTCATTATGCTTACCTAAGGGTCTATTTATTGTGGCCATACTTGACCACTGACTTTATTCATCATACTTACATAAGAGTTTATTTATTGTGGCCATACTTGACTAATTACTTTATTCATCATGCTTACCTAAGGGTCTATTTATTGTGGCCATACTTGACCACTGACTGTATTCTTCATACTTACATAAGGGTCTATTTATTGTGGTCATACTTGACTAATTACTTTATTCATCATACTTACATAAGGGTTTATTTATTGTGGCCATACTTGACTAATTACTTGATTCATCATGCTTACATAAGGGTCTATTTATTGTGGCCATACTTGACTAATTACTTTATTCATCATGCTTACCTAAGGGTCTATTTCTTGTGGCCATACTTGACCACTGACTTTATTCATCATACTTACATAAGGGTCTATTTGTTGTGGCCATACTTGACTAATTACTTTATTCATCATACTTAACTAAGGGTCTATTTATTGTGGCCATACTTGACTAATTACTTTATTCATCATACTTACCTAAGGGTCTATTTATTGTGGCCATACTTGACCACTGACTTTATTCATCATACTTACATAACGGTCTGTTCACTGTGGCCATACTTGACTAATGACTTTAATCATCATGCTTACCTAAGGGTCTATTTCTTGTGGCCATACTTGACCACTGACTTTATTCATCATACTTACATAAGGGTCTATTTGTTGTGGCCATACTTGACTAATTACTTTATTCATCATACTTAACTAAGGGTCTATTTATTGTGGCCATACTTGACTAATTACTTTATTCATCATACTTACCTAAGGGTCTATTTATTGTGGCCATACTTGACCACTGACTTTATTCATCATACTTACATAAGGGTCTATTCACTGTGGCCATACTTGACTAATGACTTTAATCATCATGCTTACCTAAGGGTCTATTTCTTGTGGCCATACTTGACCACTGACTTTATTCATCATACTTACATAAGGGTCTATTTATTGTGGTCATACTTGACCACTGACTTTATTCATCATACTTACATAAGGGTCTATTTATTGTGGCCATACTTGACTAATTACTTTATTCATCATGCTTACCTAAGGGTCTATTTATTGTGGCCATACTTGACCACTGACTTTATACATCATACTTACATAAGGGTCTATTCACTGTGGCCATACTTGACTAATGACTTTAATCATCATGCTTACCTAAGGGTCTATTTCCTGTGGCCATACTTGACCACTGACTTTATTCATTATGCTTACCTAAGGGTCTATTTATTGTGGCCATACTTGACCACTGACTTTATTCATCATACTTACATAAGGGTTTATTTATTGCGGCCATACTTGACTAATTACTTTATTCATCATGCTTACCTAAGGGTCTATTTATTGTGGCCATACTTGACCACTGACTTTATTCATCATACTTACATAAGGGTCTATTTATTGTGGTCATACTTGACTAATTACTTTATTCATCATACTTACATAAGGGTCTATTTATTGTGGCCATACTTGACTAATTACTTTATTCATCATGCTTACCTAAGGGTCTATTTATTGTGGCCATACTTGACTAATTACTTTATTCATCATGCTTACCTAAGGGTCTATTTCTTGTGGCCATACTTGACCACTGACTTTATTCATCATACTTACATAAGGGTCTATTTGTTGTGGCCATACTTGACTAATTACTTTATTCATCATACTTAACTAAGGGTCTATTTATTGTGGCCATACTTGACTAATTACTTTATTCATCATACTTACCTAAGGGTCTATTTATTGTGGCCATACTTGACCACTGACTTTATTCATCATACTTACATAAGGGTCTATTCACTGTGGCCATACTTGACTAATGACTTTAATCATCATGCTTACCTAAGGGTCTATTTCCTGTGGCCATACTTGACCACTGACTTTATTCATCATACTTACATAAGGGTCTATTTATTGTGGTCATACTTGACCACTGACTTTATTCATCATACTTACATAAGGGTCTATTTATTGTGGCCATACTTGACTAATTACTTTATTCATCATACTTACCTAAGGGTCTATTTGTTGTGGCCATACTTGACCACTGACTTTATTCATCATAGTTACATAAGGGTCTATTTATTGTGGCCATACTTGCCTAATTACTTTATTCATCATACTTACCTAAGGGTCTATTTCCTGTGGCCATACTTGACCACTGACTTTATTCATTATGCTTACCTAAGGGTCTATTTATTGTGGCCATACTTGACCACTGACTTTATTCATCATACTTACATAAGGGTTTATTTATTGTGGCCATACTTGACTAATTACTTTATTCATCATGCTTACCTAAGGGTCTATTTATTGTGGCCATACTTGACCACTGACTTTATTCATCATACTTACATAAGGGTCTATTTATTGTGGTCATACTTGACTAATTACTTTATTCATCATACTTACATAAGGGTCTATATATTGTGGCCATACTTGACTAATTACTTTATTCATCATGCTTACCTAAGGGTCTATTTATTGTGGCCATACTTGACTAATTACTTTATTCATCATGCTTACCTAAGGGTCTATTTCTTGTGGCCATACTTGACCACTGACTTTATTCATCATACTTACATAAGGGTCTATATATTGTGGCCATACTTGACTAATTACTTTATTCATCATGCTTACCTAAGGGTCTATTTATTGTGGCCATACTTGACTAATTACTTTATTCATCATGCTTACCTAAGGGTCTATTTCTTGTGGCCATACTTGACCACTGACTTTATTCATCATACTTACATAAGGGTCTATTTGTTGTGGCCATACTTGACTAATTACTTTATTCATCATACTTAACTAAGGGTCTATTTATTGTGGCCATACTTGACTAATTACTTTATTCATCATACTTACCTAAGGGTCTATTTATTGTGGCCATACTTGACCACTGACTTTATTCATCATACTTACTTAAGGGTCTATTCACTGTGGCCATACTTGACTAATGACTTTAATCATCATGCTTACCTAAGGGTCTATTTCCTGTGGCCATACTTGACCACTGACTTTATTCATTATGCTTACCTAAGGGTCTATTTATTGTGGCCATACTTGACCACTGACTTTATTCATCATACTTACATAAGGGTTTATTTATTGCGGCCATACTTGACTAATTACTTTATTCATCATGCTTACCTAAGGGTCTATTTATTGTGGCCATACTTGACCACTGACTTTATTCATCATACTTACATAAGGGTCTATTTATTGTGGTCATACTTGACTAATTACTTTATTCATCATACTTACATAAGGGTCTATTTATTGTGGCCATACTTGACTAATTACTTTATTCATCATGCTTACCTAAGGGTCTATTTATTGTGGCCATACTTGACTAATTACTTTATTCATCATGCTTACCTAAGGGTCTATTTCTTGTGGCCATACTTGACCACTGACTTTATTCATCATACTTACATAAGGGTCTATTTGTTGTGGCCATACTTGACTAATTACTTTATTCATCATACTTAACTAAGGGTCTATTTATTGTGGCCATACTTGACTAATTACTTTATTCATCATACTTACCTAAGGGTCTATTTATTGTGGCCATACTTGACCACTGACTTTATTCATCATACTTACATAAGGGTCTATTCACTGTGGCCATACTTGACTAATGACTTTAATCATCATGCTTACCTAAGGGTCTATTTCCTGTGGCCATACTTGACCACTGACTTTATTCATCATACTTACATAAGGGTCTATTTATTGTGGTCATACTTGACCACTGACTTTATTCATCATACTTACATAAGGGTCTATTTATTGTGGCCATACTTGACTAATTACTTTATTCATCATACTTACCTAAGGGTCTATTTGTGGTGGCCATACTTGACCACTGACTTTATTCATCATAGTTACATAAGGGTCTATTTATTGTGGCCATACTTGCCTAATTACTTTATTCATCATACTTACCTAAGGGTCTATTTCCTGTGGCCATACTTGACCACTGACTTTATTCATTATGCTTACCTAAGGGTCTATTTATTGTGGCCATACTTGACCACTGACTTTATTCATCATACTTACATAAGGGTTTATTTATTGTGGCCATACTTGACTAATTACTTTATTCATCATGCTTACCTAAGGGTCTATTTATTGTGGCCATACTTGACCACTGACTTTATTCATCATACTTACATAAGGGTCTATTTATTGTGGTCATACTTGACTAATTACTTTATTCATCATACTTACATAAGGGTCTATATATTGTGGCCATACTTGACTAATTACTTTATTCATCATGCTTACCTAAGGGTCTATTTATTGTGGCCATACTTGACTAATTACTTTATTCATCATGCTTACCTAAGGGTCTATTTCTTGTGGCCATACTTGACCACTGACTTTATTCATCATACTTACATAAGGGTCTATTTGTTGTGGCCATACTTGACTAATTACTTTATTCATCATACTTAACTAAGGGTCTATTTATTGTGGCCAAACTTGACAAATTACTTTATTCATCATACTTACCTAAGGGTCTATTTATTGTGGCCATACTTGACCACTGACTTTATTCATCATACTTACATAAGGGTCTATTCACTGTGGCCATACTTGACTAATGACTTTAATCATCATGCTTACCTAAGGGTCCATTTCCTGTGGCCATACTTGACCACTGACTTTATTCATTATGCTTACCTAAGGGTCTATTTATTGTGGCCATACTTGACCACTGACTTTATTCATCATACTTACATAAGAGTTTATTTATTGTGGCCATACTTGACTAATTACTTTATTCATCATGCTTACCTAAGGGTCTATTTATTGTGGCCATACTTGACCACTGACTGTATTCTTCATACTTACATAAGGGTCTATTTATTGTGGTCATACTTGACTAATTACTTTATTCATCATACTTACATAAGGGTTTATTTATTGTGGCCATACTTGACTAATTACTTGATTCATCATGCTTACATAAGGGTCTATTTATTGTGGCCATACGTGACTAATTACTTTATTCATCATGCTTACCTAAGGGTCTATTTCTTGTGGCCATACTTGACCACTGACTTTATTCATCATACTTACATAAGGGTCTATTTGTTGTGGCCATACTTGACTAATTACTTTATTCATCATACTTAACTAAGGGTCTATTTATTGTGGCCATACTTGACTAATTACTTTATTCATCATACTTACCTAAGGGTCTATTTATTGTGGCCATACTTGACCACTGACTTTATTCATCATACTTACATAACGGTCTGTTCACTGTGGCCATACTTGAGTAATGACTTTAATCATCATGCTTACCTAAGGGTCTATTTCTTGTGGCCATACTTGACCACTGACTTTATTCATCATACTTACATAAGGGTCTATTTGTTGTGGCCATACTTGACTAATTACTTTATTCATCATACTTAACTAAGGGTCTATTTATTGTGGCCATACTTGACTAATTACTTTATTCATCATACTTACCTAAGGGTCTATTTATTGTGGCCATACTTGACCACTGACTTTATTCATCATACTTACATAAGGGTCTATTCACTGTGGCCATACTTGACTAATGACTTTAATCATCATGCTTACCTAAGGGTCTATTTCTTGTGGCCATACTTGACCACTGACTTTATTCATCATACTTACATAAGGGTCTATTTATTGTGGTCATACTTGACCACTGACTTTATTCATCATACTTACATAAGGGTCTATTTATTGTGGCCATACTTGACTAATTACTTTATTCATCATGCTTACCTAAGGGTCTATTTATTGTGGCCATACTTGACCACTGACTTTATACATCATACTTACATAAGGGTCTATTCACTGTGGCCATACTTGACTAATGACTTTAATCATCATGCTTACCTAAGGGTCTATTTCCTGTGGCCATACTTGACCACTGACTTTATTCATTATGCTTACCTAAGGGTCTATTTATTGTGGCCATACTTGACCACTGACTTTATTCATCATACTTACATAAGGGTTTATTTATTGCGGCCATACTTGACTAATTACTTTATTCATCATGCTTACCTAAGGGTCTATTTATTGTGGCCATACTTGACCACTGACTTTATTCATCATACTTACATAAGGGTCTATTTATTGTGGTCATACTTGACTAATTACTTTATTCATCATACTTACATAAGGGTCTATTTATTGTGGCCATACTTGACTAATTACTTTATTCATCATGCTTACCTAAGGGTCTATTTATTGTGGCCATACTTGACTAATTACTTTATTCATCATGCTTACCTAAGGGTCTATTTCTTGTGGCCATACTTGACCACTGACTTTATTCATCATACTTACATAAGGGTCTATTTGTTGTGGCCATACTTGACTAATTACTTTATTCATCATACTTAACTAAGGGTCTATTTATTGTGGCCATACTTGACTAATTACTTTATTCATCATACTTACCTAAGGGTCTATTTATTGTGGCCATACTTGACCACTGACTTTATTCATCATACTTACATAAGGGTCTATTCACTGTGGCCATACTTGACTAATGACTTTAATCATCATGCTTACCTAAGGGTCTATTTCCTGTGGCCATACTTGACCACTGACTTTATTCATCATACTTACATAAGGGTCTATTTATTGTGGTCATACTTGACCACTGACTTTATTCATCATACTTACATAAGGGTCTATTTATTGTGGCCATACTTGACTAATTACTTTATTCATCATACTTACCTAAGGGTCTATTTGTTGTGGCCATACTTGACCACTGACTTTATTCATCATAGTTACATAAGGGTCTATTTATTGTGGCCATACTTGCCTAATTACTTTATTCATCATACTTACCTAAGGGTCTATTTCCTGTGGCCATACTTGACCACTGACTTTATTCATTATGCTTACCTAAGGGTCTATTTATTGTGGCCATACTTGACCACTGACTTTATTCATCATACTTACATAAGGGTTTATTTATTGTGGCCATACTTGACTAATTACTTTATTCATCATGCTTACCTAAGGGTCTATTTATTGTGGCCATACTTGACCACTGACTTTATTCATCATACTTACATAAGGGTCTATTTATTGTGGTCATACTTGACTAATTACTTTATTCATCATACTTACATAAGGGTCTATATATTGTGGCCATACTTGACTAATTACTTTATTCATCATGCTTACCTAAGGGTCTATTTATTGTGGCCATACTTGACTAATTACTTTATTCATCATGCTTACCTAAGGGTCTATTTCTTGTGGCCATACTTGACCACTGACTTTATTCATCATACTTACATAAGGGTCTATTTGTTGTGGCCATACTTGACTAATTACTTTATTCATCATACTTAACTAAGGGTCTATTTATTGTGGCCAAACTTGACAAATTACTTTATTCATCATACTTACCTAAGGGTCTATTTATTGTGGCCATACTTGACCACTGACTTTATTCATCATACTTACATAAGGGTCTATTCACTGTGGCCATACTTGACTAATGACTTTAATCATCATGCTTACCTAAGGGTCTATTTCCTGTGGCCATACTTGACCACTGACTTTATTCATTATGCTTACCTAAGGGTCTATTTATTGTGGCCATACTTGACCACTGACTTTATTCATCATACTTACATAAGAGTTTATTTATTGTGGCCATACTTGACTAATTACTTTATTCATCATGCTTACCTAAGGGTCTATTTATTGTGGCCATACTTGACCACTGACTGTATTCTTCATACTTACATAAGGGTCTATTTATTGTGGTCATACTTGACTAATTACTTTATTCATCATACTTACATAAGGGTTTATTTATTGTGGCCATACTTGACTAATTACTTGATTCATCATGCTTACATAAGGGTCTATTTATTGTGGCCATACTTGACTAATTACTTTATTCATCATGCTTACCTAAGGGTCTATTTCTTGTGGCCATACTTGACCACTGACTTTATTCATCATACTTACATAAGGGTCTATTTGTTGTGGCCATACTTGACTAATTACTTTATTCATCATACTTAACTAAGGGTCTATTTATTGTGGCCATACTTGACTAATTACTTTATTCATCATACTTACCTAAGGGTCTATTTATTGTGGCCATACTTGACCACTGACTTTATTCATCATACTTACATAACGGTCTGTTCACTGTGGCCATACTTGACTAATGACTTTAATCATCATGCTTACCTAAGGGTCTATTTCCTGTGGCCATACTTGACCACTGACTTTATTCATCATACTTACATAAGGGTCTATTTATTGTGGTCATACTTGACCACTGACTTTATTCATCATACTTACATAAGGGTCTATTTATTGTGGCCATACTTGACTAATTACTTTATTCATCATGCTTACCTAAGGGTCTATTTATTGTGGCCATACTTGACCACTGACTTTATACATCATACTTACATAAGGGTCTATTCACTGTGGCCATACTTGACTAATGACTTTAATCATCATGCTTACCTAAGGGTCTATTTCCTGTGGCCATACTTGACCACTGACTTTATTCATTATGCTTACCTAAGGGTCTATTTATTGTGGCCATACTTGACCACTGACTTTATTCATCATACTTACATAAGGGTTTATTTATTGCGGCCATACTTGACTAATTACTTTATTCATCATGCTTACCTAAGGGTCTATTTATTGTGGCCATACTTGACCACTGACTTTATTCATCATACTTACATAAGGGTCTATTTATTGTGGTCATACTTGACTAATTACTTTATTCATCATACTTACATAAGGGTCTATTTATTGTGGCCATACTTGACTAATTACTTTATTCATCATGCTTACCTAAGGGTCTATTTATTGTGGCCATACTTGACTAATTACTTTATTCATCATGCTTACCTAAGGGTCTATTTCTTGTGGCCATACTTGACCACTGACTTTATTCATCATACTTACATAAGGGTCTATTTGTTGTGGCCATACTTGACTAATTACTTTATTCATCATACTTAACTAAGGGTCTATTTATTGTGGCCATACTTGACTAATTACTTTATTCATCATACTTACCTAAGGGTCTATTTATTGTGGCCATACTTGACCACTGACTTTATTCATCATACTTACATAAGGGTCTATTCACTGTGGCCATACTTGACTAATGACTTTAATCATCATGCTTACCTAAGGGTCTATTTCCTGTGGCCATACTTGACCACTGACTTTATTCATCATACTTACATAAGGGTCTATTTATTGTGGTCATACTTGACCACTGACTTTATTCATCATACTTACATAAGGGTCTATTTATTGTGGCCATACTTGACTAATTACTTTATTCATCATACTTACCTAAGGGTCTATTTGTTGTGGCCATACTTGACCACTGACTTTATTCATCATAGTTACATAAGGGTCTATTTATTGTGGCCATACTTGCCTAATTACTTTATTCATCATACTTACCTAAGGGTCTATTTCCTGTGGCCATACTTGACCACTGACTTTATTCATTATGCTTACCTAAGGGTCTATTTATTGTGGCCATACTTGACCACTGACTTTATTCATCATACTTACATAAGGGTTTATTTATTGTGGCCATACTTGACTAATTACTTTATTCATCATGCTTACCTAAGGGTCTATTTATTGTGGCCATACTTGACCACTGACTTTATTCATCATACTTACATAAGGGTCTATTTATTGTGGTCATACTTGACTAATTACTTTATTCATCATACTTACATAAGGGTCTATATATTGTGGCCATACTTGACTAATTACTTTATTCATCATGCTTACCTAAGGGTCTATTTATTGTGGCCATACTTGACTAATTACTTTATTCATCATGCTTACCTAAGGGTCTATTTCTTGTGGCCATACTTGACCACTGACTTTATTCATCATACTTACATAAGGGTCTATTTGTTGTGGCCATACTTGACTAATTACTTTATTCATCATACTTAACTAAGGGTCTATTTATTGTGGCCATACTTGACTAATTACTTTATTCATCATACTTACCTAAGGGTCTATTTATTGTGGCCATACTTGACCACTGACTTTATTCATCATACTTACATAAGGGTCTATTCACTGTGGCCATACTTGACTAATGACTTTAATCATCATGCTTACCTAAGGGTCTATTTCCTGTGGCCATACTTGACCACTGACTTTATTCATTATGCTTACCTAAGGGTCTATTTATTGTGGCCATACTTGACCACTGACTTTATTCATCATACTTACATAAGAGTTTATTTATTGTGGCCATACTTGACTAATTACTTTATTCATCATGCTTACCTAAGGGTCTATTTATTGTGGCCATACTTGACCACTGACTGGATTCTTCATACTTACATAAGGGTCTATTTATTGTGGTCATACTTGACTAATTACTTTATTCATCATACTTACATAAGGGTTTATTTATTGTGGCCATACTTGACTAATTACTTGATTCATCATGCTTACATAAGGGTCTATTTATTGTGGCCATACTTGACTAATTACTTTATTCATCATGCTTACCTAAGGGTCTATTTCTTGTGGCCATACTTGACCACTGACTTTATTCATCATACTTACATAAGGGTCTATTTGTTGTGGCCATACTTGACTAATTACTTTATTCATCATACTTAACTAAGGGTCTATTTATTGTGGCCATACTTGACTAATTACTTTATTCATCATACTTACCTAAGGGTCTATTTATTGTGGCCATACTTGACCACTGACTTTATTCATCATACTTACATAACGGTCTGTTCACTGTGGCCATACTTGACTAATGACTTTAATCATCATGCTTACCTAAGGGTCTATTTCCTGTGGCCATACTTGACCACTGACTTTATTCATCATACTTACATAAGGGTCTATTTATTGTGGTCATACTTGACCACTGACTTTATTCATCATACTTACATAAGGGTCTATTTATTGTGGCCATACTTGACTAATTACTTTATTCATCATGCTTACCTAAGGGTCTATTTATTGTGGCCATACTTGACCACTGACTTTATACATCATACTTACATAAGGGTCTATTCACTGTGGCCATACTTGACTAATGACTTTAATCATCATGCTTACCTAAGGGTCTATTTCCTGTGGCCATACTTGACCACTGACTTTATTCATTATGCTTACCTAAGGGTCTATTTATTGTGGCCATACTTGACCACTGACTTTATTCATCATACTTACATAAGGGTTTATTTATTGCGGCCATACTTGACTAATTACTTTATTCATCATGCTTACCTAAGGGTCTATTTATTGTGGCCATACTTGACCACTGACTTTATTCATCATACTTACATAAGGGTCTATTTATTGTGGTCATACTTGACTAATTACTTTATTCATCATACTTACATAAGGGTCTATTTATTGTGGCCATACTTGACTAATTACTTTATTCATCATGCTTACCTAAGGGTCTATTTATTGTGGCCATACTTGACTAATTACTTTATTCATCATGCTTACCTAAGGGTCTATTTATTGTGGCCATACTTGACCACTGACTTTATTCATCATACTTACATAAGGGTCTATTTGTTGTGGCCATACTTGACTAATTACTTTATTCATCATACTTAACTAAGGGTCTATTTATTGTGGCCATACTTGACTAATTACTTTATTCATCATACTTACCTAAGGGTCTATTTATTGTGGCCATACTTGACCACTGACTTTATTCATCATACTTACATAAGGGTCTATTCACTGTGGCCATACTTGACTAATGACTTTAATCATCATGCTTACCTAAGGGTCTATTTCCTGTGGCCATACTTGACCACTGACTTTATTCATCATACTTACATAAGGGTCTATTTATTGTGGTCATACTTGACCACTGACTTTATTCATCATACTTACATAAGGGTCTATTTATTGTGGCCATACTTGACTAATTACTTTATTCATCATACTTACCTAAGGGTCTATTTGTTGTGGCCATACTTGACCACTGACTTTATTCATCATAGTTACATAAGGGTCTATTTATTGTGGCCATACTTGCCTAATTACTTTATTCATCATACTTACCTAAGGGTCTATTTCCTGTGGCCATACTTGACCACTGACTTTATTCATTATGCTTACCTAAGGGTCTATTTATTGTGGCCATACTTGACCACTGACTTTATTCATCATACTTACATAAGGGTTTATTTATTGTGGCCATACTTGACTAATTACTTTATTCATCATGCTTACCTAAGGGTCTATTTATTGTGGCCATACTTGACCACTGACTTTATTCATCATACTTACATAAGGGTCTATTTATTGTGGTCATACTTGACTAATTACTTTATTCATCATACTTACATAAGGGTCTATATATTGTGGCCATACTTGACTAATTACTTTATTCATCATGCTTACCTAAGGGTCTATTTATTGTGGCCATACTTGACTAATTACTTTATTCATCATGCTTACCTAAGGGTCTATTTCTTGTGGCCATACTTGACCACTGACTTTATTCATCATACTTACATAAGGGTCTATTTGTTGTGGCCATACTTGACTAATTACTTTATTCATCATACTTAACTAAGGGTCTATTTATTGTGGCCAAACTTGACAAATTACTTTATTCATCATACTTACCTAAGGGTCTATTTATTGTGGCCATACTTGACCACTGACTTTATTCATCATACTTACATAAGGGTCTATTTATTGTGGCCATACTTGACTAATTACTTTATTCATCATGCTTACCTAAGGGTCTATTTATTGTGGCCATACTTGACCACTGACTTTATACATCATACTTACATAAGGGTCTATTCACTGTGGCCATACTTGACTAATGACTTTAATCATCATGCTTACCTAAGGGTCTATTTCCTGTGGCCATACTTGACCACTGACTTTATTCATTATGCTTACCTAAGGGTCTATTTATTGTGGCCATACTTGACCACTGACTTTATTCATCATACTTACATAAGGGTTTATTTATTGCGGCCATACTTGACTAATTACTTTATTTATCATGCTTACCTAAGGGTCTATTTATTGTGGCCATACTTGACCACTGACTTTATTCATCATACTTACATAAGGGTCTATTTATTGTGGTCATACTTGACTAATTACTTTATTCATCATACTTACATAAGGGTCTATTTATTGTGGCCATACTTGACTAATTACTTTATTCATCATGCTTACCTAAGGGTCTATTTATTGTGGCCATACTTGACTAATTACTTTATTCATCATGCTTACCTAAGGGTCTATTTCTTGTGGCCATACTTGACCACTGACTTTATTCATCATACTTACATAAGGGTCTATTTGTTGTGGCCATACTTGACTAATTACTTTATTCATCATACTTAACTAAGGGTCTATTTATTGTGGCCATACTTGACTAATTACTTTATTCATCATACTTACCTAAGGGTCTATTTATTGTGGCCATACTTGACCACTGACTTTATTCATCATACTTACATAAGGGTCTATTCACTGTGGCCATACTTGACTAATGACTTTAATCATCATGCTTACCTAAGGGTCTATTTCCTGTGGCCATACTTGACCACTGACTTTATTCATCATACTTACATAAGGGTCTATTTATTGTGGTCATACTTGACCACTGACTTTATTCATCATACTTACATAAGGGTCTATTTATTGTGGCCATACTTGACTAATTACTTTATTCATCATACTTACCTAAGGGTCTATTTGTTGTGGCCATACTTGACCACTGACTTTATTCATCATAGTTACATAAGGGTCTATTTATTGTGGCCATACTTGCCTAATTACTTTATTCATCATACTTACCTAAGGGTCTATTTCCTGTGGCCATACTTGACCACTGACTTTATTCATTATGCTTACCTAAGGGTCTATTTATTGTGGCCATACTTGACCACTGACTTTATTCATCATACTTACATAAGGGTTTATTTATTGTGGCCATACTTGACTAATTACTTCATTCATCATGCTTACCTAAGGGTCTATTTATTGTGGCCATACTTGACCACTGACTTTATTCATCATACTTACATAAGGGTCTATTTATTGTGGTCATACTTGACTAATTACTTTATTCATCATACTTACATAAGGGTCTATATATTGTGGCCATACTTGACTAATTACTTTATTCATCATGCTTACCTAAGGGTCTATTTATTGTGGCCATACTTGACTAATTACTTTATTCATCATGCTTACCTAAGGGTCTATTTCTTGTGGCCATACTTGACCACTGACTTTATTCATCATACTTACATAAGGGTCTATTTGTTGTGGCCATACTTGACTAATTACTTTATTCATCATACTTAACTAAGGGTCTATTTATTGTGGCCATACTTGACTAATTACTTTATTCATCATACTTACCTAAGGGTCTATTTATTGTGGCCATACTTGACCACTGACTTTATTCATCATACTTACATAAGGGTCTATTCACTGTGGCCATACTTGACTAATGACTTTAATCATCATGCTTACCTAAGGGTCTATTTCCTGTGGCCATACTTGACCACTGACTTTATTCATTATGCTTACCTAAGGGTCTATTTATTGTGGCCATACTTGACCACTGACTTTATTCATCATACTTACATAAGAGTTTATTTATTGTGGCCATACTTGACTAATTACTTTATTCATCATGCTTACCTAAGGGTCTATTTATTGTGGCCATACTTGACCACTGACTGGATTCTTCATACTTACATAAGGGTCTATTTATTGTGGTCATACTTGACTAATTACTTTATTCATCATACTTACATAAGGGTTTATTTATTGTGGCCATACTTGACTAATTACTTGATTCATCATGCTTACATAAGGGTCTATTTATTGTGGCCATACTTGACTAATTACTTTATTCATCATGCTTACCTAAGGGTCTATTTCTTGTGGCCATACTTGACCACTGACTTTATTCATCATACTTACATAAGGGTCTATTTGTTGTGGCCATACTTGACTAATTACTTTATTCATCATACTTAACTAAGGGTCTATTTATTGTGGCCATACTTGACTAATTACTTTATTCATCATACTTACCTAAGGGTCTATTTATTGTGGCCATACTTGACCACTGACTTTATTCATCATACTTACATAACGGTCTGTTCACTGTGGCCATACTTGACTAATGACTTTAATCATCATGCTTACCTAAGGGTCTATTTCCTGTGGCCATACTTGACCACTGACTTTATTCATCATACTTACATAAGGGTCTATTTATTGTGGTCATACTTGACCACTGACTTTATTCATCATACTTACATAAGGGTCTATTTATTGTGGCCATACTTGACTAATTACTTTATTCATCATGCTTACCTAAGGGTCTATTTATTGTGGCCATACTTGACCACTGACTTTATACATCATACTTACATAAGGGTCTATTCACTGTGGCCATACTTGACTAATGACTTTAATCATCATGCTTACCTAAGGGTCTATTTCCTGTGGCCATACTTGACCACTGACTTTATTCATTATGCTTACCTAAGGGTCTATTTATTGTGGCCATACTTGACCACTGACTTTATTCATCATACTTACATAAGGGTTTATTTATTGCGGCCATACTTGACTAATTACTTTATTCATCATGCTTACCTAAGGGTCTATTTATTGTGGCCATACTTGACCACTGACTTTATTCATCATACTTACATAAGGGTCTATTTATTGTGGTCATACTTGACTAATTACTTTATTCATCATACTTACATAAGGGTCTATTTATTGTGGCCATACTTGACTAATTACTTTATTCATCATGCTTACCTAAGGGTCTATTTATTGTGGCCATACTTGACTAATTACTTTATTCATCATGCTTACCTAAGGGTCTATTTCTTGTGGCCATACTTGACCACTGACTTTATTCATCATACTTACATAAGGGTCTATTTGTTGTGGCCATACTTGACTAATTACTTTATTCATCATACTTAACTAAGGGTCTATTTATTGTGGCCATACTTGACTAATTACTTTATTCATCATACTTACCTAAGGGTCTATTTATTGTGGCCATACTTGACCACTGACTTTATTCATCATACTTACATAAGGGTCTATTCACTGTGGCCATACTTGACTAATGACTTTAATCATCATGCTTACCTAAGGGTCTATTTCCTGTGGCCATACTTGACCACTGACTTTATTCATCATACTTACATAAGGGTCTATTTATTGTGGTCATACTTGACCACTGACTTTATTCATCATACTTACATAAGGGTCTATTTATTGTGGCCATACTTGACTAATTACTTTATTCATCATACTTACCTAAGGGTCTATTTATTGTGGCCATACTTGACTAATTACTTTATTCATCATACTTACATAAGGGTCTATTTATTGTGGCCATACTTGACAAATTACTTTATTCATCATACTTACCTAAGGGTCTATTTATTGTGGCCATACTTGACTAATTACTTTATTCATCATACTTACCTAAGGGTCTATTTGTTGTGGCCATACTTGACCACTGACTTTATTCATCATAGTTACATAAGGGTCTATTTATTGTGGCCATACTTGCCTAATTACTTTATTCATCATACTTACCTAAGGGTCTATTTCCTGTGGCCATACTTGACCACTGACTTTATTCATTATGCTTACCTAAGGGTCTATTTATTGTGGCCATACTTGACCACTGACTTTATTCATCATACTTACATAAGGGTTTATTTATTGTGGCCATACTTGACTAATTACTTTATTCATCATGCTTACCTAAGGGTCTATTTATTGTGGCCATACTTGACCACTGACTTTATTCATCATACTCACATAAGGGTCTATTTATTGTGGTCATACTTGACTAATTACTTTATTCATCATACTTACATAAGGGTCTATATATTGTGGCCATACTTGACTAATTACTTTATTCATCATGCTTACCTAAGGGTCTATTTATTGTGGCCATACTTGACTAATTACTTTATTCATCATGCTTACCTAAGGGTCTATTTCTTGTGGCCATACTTGACCACTGACTTTATTCATCATACTTACATAAGGGTCTATTTGTTGTGGCCATACTTGACTAATTACTTTATTCATCATACTTAACTAAGGGTCTATTTATTGTGGCCAAACTTGACAAATTACTTTATTCATCATACTTACCTAAGGGTCTATTTATTGTGGCCATACTTGACCACTGACTTTATTCATCATACTTACATAAGGGTCTATTCACTGTGGCCATACTTGACTAATGACTTTAATCATCATGCTTACCTAAGGGTCTATTTCCTGTGGCCATACTTGACCACTGACTTTATTCATTATGCTTACCTAAGGGTCTATTTATTGTGGCCATACTTGACCACTGACTTTATTCATCATACTTACATAAGAGTTTATTTATTGTGGCCATACTTGACTAATTACTTTATTCATCATGCTTACCTAAGGGTCTATTTATTGTGGCCATACTTGACCACTGACTGTATTCTTCATACTTACATAAGGGTCTATTTATTGTGGTCATACTTGACTAATTACTTTATTCATCATACTTACATAAGGGTTTATTTATTGTGGCCATACTTGACTAATTACTTGATTCATCATGCTTACATAAGGGTCTATTTATTGTGGCCATACTTGACTAATTACTTTATTCATCATGCTTACCTAAGGGTCTATTTCTTGTGGCCATACTTGACCACTGACTTTATTCATCATACTTACATAAGGGTCTATTTGTTGTGGCCATACTTGACTAATTACTTTATTCATCATACTTAACTAAGGGTCTATTTATTGTGGCCATACTTGACTAATTACTTTATTCATCATACTTACCTAAGGGTCTATTTATTGTGGCCATACTTGACCACTGACTTTATTCATCATACTTACATAACGGTCTGTTCACTGTGGCCATACTTGACTAATGACTTTAATCATCATGCTTACCTAAGGGTCTATTTCCTGTGGCCATACTTGACCACTGACTTTATTCATCATACTTACATAAGGGTCTATTTATTGTGGTCATACTTGACCACTGACTTTATTCATCATACTTACATAAGGGTCTATTTATTGTGGCCATACTTGACTAATTACTTTATTCATCATGCTTACCTAAGGGTCTATTTATTGTGGCCATACTTGACCACTGACTTTATACATCATACTTACATAAGGGTCTATTCACTGTGGCCATACTTGACTAATGACTTTAATCATCATGCTTACCTAAGGGTCTATTTCCTGTGGCCATACTTGACCACTGACTTTATTCATTATGCTTACCTAAGGGTCTATTTATTGTGGCCATACTTGACCACTGACTTTATTCATCATACTTACATAAGGGTTTATTTATTGCGGCCATACTTGACTAATTACTTTATTCATCATGCTTACCTAAGGGTCTATTTATTGTGGCCATACTTGACCACTGACTTTATTCATCATACTTACATAAGGGTCTATTTATTGTGGTCATACTTGACTAATTACTTTATTCATCATACTTACATAAGGGTCTATTTATTGTGGCCATACTTGACTAATTACTTTATTCATCATGCTTACCTAAGGGTCTATTTATTGTGGCCATACTTGACTAATTACTTTATTCATCATGCTTACCTAAGGGTCTATTTCTTGTGGCCATACTTGACCACTGACTTTATTCATCATACTTACATAAGGGTCTATTTGTTGTGGCCATACTTGACTAATTACTTTATTCATCATACTTAACTAAGGGTCTATTTATTGTGGCCATACTTGACTAATTACTTTATTCATCATACTTACCTAAGGGTCTATTTATTGTGGCCATACTTGACCACTGACTTTATTCATCATACTTACATAAGGGTCTATTCACTGTGGCCATACTTGACTAATGACTTTAATCATCATGCTTACCTAAGGGTCTATTTCCTGTGGCCATACTTGACCACTGACTTTATTCATCATACTTACATAAGGGTCTATTTATTGTGGTCATACTTGACCACTGACTTTATTCATCATACTTACATAAGGGTCTATTTATTGTGGCCATACTTGACTAATTACTTTATTCATCATACTTACCTAAGGGTCTATTTGTTGTGGCCATACTTGACCACTGACTTTATTCATCATAGTTACATAAGGGTCTATTTATTGTGGCCATACTTGCCTAATTACTTTATTCATCATACTTACCTAAGGGTCTATTTCCTGTGGCCATACTTGACCACTGACTTTATTCATTATGCTTACCTAAGGGTCTATTTATTGTGGCCATACTTGACCACTGACTTTATTCATCATACTTACATAAGGGTTTATTTATTGTGGCCATACTTGACTAATTACTTTATTCATCATGCTTACCTAAGGGTCTATTTATTGTGGCCATACTTGACCACTGACTTTATTCATCATACTTACATAAGGGTCTATTTATTGTGGTCATACTTGACTAATTACTTTATTCATCATACTTACATAAGGGTCTATATATTGTGGCCATACTTGACTAATTACTTTATTCATCATGCTTACCTAAGGGTCTATTTATTGTGGCCATACTTGACTAATTACTTTATTCATCATGCTTACCTAAGGGTCTATTTCTTGTGGCCATACTTGACCACTGACTTTATTCATCATACTTACATAAGGGTCTATTTGTTGTGGCCATACTTGACTAATTACTTTATTCATCATACTTAACTAAGGGTCTATTTATTGTGGCCAAACTTGACAAATTACTTTATTCATCATACTTACCTAAGGGTCTATTTATTGTGGCCATACTTGACCACTGACTTTATTCATCATACTTACATAAGGGTCTATTCACTGTGGCCATACTTGACTAATGACTTTAATCATCATGCTTACCTAAGGGTCTATTTCCTGTGGCCATACTTGACCACTGACTTTATTCATTATGCTTACCTAAGGGTCTATTTATTGTGGCCATACTTGACCACTGACTTTATTCATCATACTTACATAAGAGTTTATTTATTGTGGCCATACTTGACTAATTACTTTATTCATCATGCTTACCTAAGGGTCTATTTATTGTGGCCATACTTGACCACTGACTGTATTCTTCATACTTACATAAGGGTCTATTTATTGTGGTCATACTTGACTAATTACTTTATTCATCATACTTACATAAGGGTTTATTTATTGTGGCCATACTTGACTAATTACTTGATTCATCATGCTTACATAAGGGTCTATTTATTGTGGCCATACTTGACTAATTACTTTATTCATCATGCTTACCTAAGGGTCTATTTCTTGTGGCCATACTTGACCACTGACTTTATTCATCATACTTACATAAGGGTCTATTTGTTGTGGCCATACTTGACTAATTACTTTATTCATCATACTTAACTAAGGGTCTATTTATTGTGGCCATACTTGACTAATTACTTTATTCATCATACTTACCTAAGGGTCTATTTATTGTGGCCATACTTGACCACTGACTTTATTCATCATACTTACATAACGGTCTGTTCACTGTGGCCATACTTGACTAATGACTTTAATCATCATGCTTACCTAAGGGTCTATTTCCTGTGGCCATACTTGACCACTGACTTTATTCATCATACTTACATAAGGGTCTATTTATTGTGGTCATACTTGACCACTGACTTTATTCATCATACTTACATAAGGGTCTATTTATTGTGGCCATACTTGACTAATTACTTTATTCATCATGCTTACCTAAGGGTCTATTTATTGTGGCCATACTTGACCACTGACTTTATACATCATACTTACATAAGGGTCTATTCACTGTGGCCATACTTGACTAATGACTTTAATCATCATGCTTACCTAAGGGTCTATTTCCTGTGGCCATACTTGACCACTGACTTTATTCATTATGCTTACCTAAGGGTCTATTTATTGTGGCCATACTTGACCACTGACTTTATTCATCATACTTACATAAGGGTTTATTTATTGCGGCCATACTTGACTAATTACTTTATTCATCATGCTTACCTAAGGGTCTATTTATTGTGGCCATACTTGACCACTGACTTTATTCATCATACTTACATAAGGGTCTGTTTATTGTGGTCATACTTGACTAATTACTTTATTCATCATACTTACATAAGGGTCTATTTATTGTGGCCATACTTGACTAATTACTTTATTCATCATGCTTACCTAAGGGTCTATTTATTGTGGCCATACTTGACTAATTACTTTATTCATCATGCTTACCTAAGGGTCTATTTCTTGTGGCCATACTTGACCACTGACTTTATTCATCATACTTACATAAGGGTCTATTTGTTGTGGCCATACTTGACTAATTACTTTATTCATCATACTTAACTAAGGGTCTATTTATTGTGGCCATACTTGACTAATTACTTTATTCATCATACTTACCTAAGGGTCTATTTATTGTGGCCATACTTGACCACTGACTTTATTCATCATACTTACATAAGGGTCTATTCACTGTGGCCATACTTGACTAATGACTTTAATCATCATGCTTACCTAAGGGTCTATTTCCTGTGGCCATACTTGACCACTGACTTTATTCATCATACTTACATAAGGGTCTATTTATTGTGGTCATACTTGACCACTGACTTTATTCATCATACTTACATAAGGGTCTATTTATTGTGGCCATACTTGACTAATTACTTTATTCATCATACTTACCTAAGGGTCTATTTGTTGTGGCCATACTTGACCACTGACTTTATTCATCATAGTTACATAAGGGTCTATTTATTGTGGCCATACTTGCCTAATTACTTTATTCATCATACTTACCTAAGGGTCTATTTCCTGTGGCCATACTTGACCACTGACTTTATTCATTATGCTTACCTAAGGGTCTATTTATTGTGGCCATACTTGACCACTGACTTTATTCATCATACTTACATAAGGGTTTATTTATTGTGGCCATACTTGACTAATTACTTTATTCATCATGCTTACCTAAGGGTCTATTTATTGTGGCCATACTTGACCACTGACTTTATTCATCATACTTACATAAGGGTCTATTTATTGTGGTCATACTTGACTAATTACTTTATTCATCATACTTACATAAGGGTCTATATATTGTGGCCATACTTGACTAATTACTTTATTCATCATGCTTACCTAAGGGTCTATTTATTGTGGCCATACTTGACTAATTACTTTATTCATCATGCTTACCTAAGGGTCTATTTCTTGTGGCCATACTTGACCACTGACTTTATTCATCATACTTACATAAGGGTCTATTTGTTGTGGCCATACTTGACTAATTACTTTATTCATCATACTTAACTAAGGGTCTATTTATTGTGGCCAAACTTGACAAATTACTTTATTCATCATACTTACCTAAGGGTCTATTTATTGTGGCCATACTTGACCACTGACTTTATTCATCATACTTACATAAGGGTCTATTCACTGTGGCCATACTTGACTAATGACTTTAATCATCATGCTTACCTAAGGGTCTATTTCCTGTGGCCATACTTGACCACTGACTTTATTCATTATGCTTACCTAAGGGTCTATTTATTGTGGCCATACTTGACCACTGACTTTATTCATCATACTTACATAAGAGTTTATTTATTGTGGCCATACTTGACTAATTACTTTATTCATCATGCTTACCTAAGGGTCTATTTATTGTGGCCATACTTGACCACTGACTGTATTCTTCATACTTACATAAGGGTCTATTTATTGTGGTCATACTTGACTAATTACTTTATTCATCATACTTACATAAGGGTTTATTTATTGTGGCCATACTTGACTAATTACTTGATTCATCATGCTTACATAAGGGTCTATTTATTGTGGCCATACTTGACTAATTACTTTATTAATCATGCTTACCTAAGGGTCTATTTCTTGTGGCCATACTTGACCACTGACTTTATTCATCATACTTACATAAGGGTCTATTTGTTGTGGCCATACTTGACTAATTACTTTATTCATCATACTTAACTAAGGGTCTATTTATTGTGGCCATACTTGACTAATTACTTTATTCATCATACTTACCTAAGGGTCTATTTATTGTGGCCATACTTGACCACTGACTTTATTCATCATACTTACATAAGGGTCTATTCACTGTGGCCATACTTGACTAATGACTTTAATCATCATGCTTACCTAAGGGTCTATTTCCTGTGGCCATACTTGACCACTGACTTTATTCATCATACTTACATAAGGGTCTATTTATTGTGGTCATACTTGACCACTGACTTTATTCATCATACTTACATAAGGGTCTATTTATTGTGGCCATACTTGACTAATTACTTTATTCATCATACTTACCTAAGGGTCTATTTGTTGTGGCCATACTTGACCACTGACTTTATTCATCATAGTTACATAAGGGTCTATTTATTGTGGCCATACTTGCCTAATTACTTTATTCATCATACTTACCTAAGGGTCTATTTCCTGTGGCCATACTTGACCACTGACTTTATTCATTATGCTTACCTAAGGGTCTATTTATTGTGGCCATACTTGACCACTGACTTTATTCATCATACTTACATAAGGGTTTATTTATTGTGGCCATACTTGACTAATTACTTTATTCATCATGCTTACCTAAGGGTCTATTTATTGTGGCCATACTTGACCACTGACTTTATTCATCATACTTACATAAGGGTCTATTTATTGTGGTCATACTTGACTAATTACTTTATTCATCATACTTACATAAGGGTCTATATATTGTGGCCATACTTGACTAATTACTTTATTCATCATGCTTACCTAAGGGTCTATTTCTTGTGGCCATACTTGACCACTGACTTTATTCATCATACTTACATAAGGGTCTATTTGTTGTGGCCATACTTGACTAATTACTTTATTCATCATACTTAACTAAGGGTCTATTTATTGTGGCCAAACTTGACAAATTACTTTATTCATCATACTTACCTAAGGGTCTATTTATTGTGGCCATACTTGACCACTGACTTTATTCATCATACTTACATAAGGGTCTATTCACTGTGGCCATACTTGACTAATGACTTTAATCATCATGCTTACCTAAGGGTCTATTTCCTGTGGCCATACTTGACCACTGACTTTATTCATTATGCTTACCTAAGGGTCTATTTATTGTGGCCATACTTGACCACTGACTTTATTCATCATACTTACATAAGAGTTTATTTATTGTGGCCATACTTGACTAATTACTTTATTCATCATGCTTACCTAAGGGTCTATTTATTGTGGCCATACTTGACCACTGACTGTATTCTTCATACTTACATAAGGGTCTATTTATTGTGGTCATACTTGACTAATTACTTTATTCATCATACTTACATAAGGGTCTATATATTGTGGCCATACTTGACTAATTACTTTATTCATCATGCTTACCTAAGGGTCTATTTATTGTGGCCATACTTGACTAATTACTTTATTCATCATACTTACATAAGGGTCTATTTATTGTGGCCATACTTGACTAATTACTTTATTCATCATGCTTACCTAAGGGTCTATTTATTGTGGCCATACTTGACCACTGACTGTATTCTTCATACTTACATAAGGGTCTATTTATTGTGGTCATACTTGACTAATTACTTTATTCATCATACTTACATAAGGGTCTATATATTGTGGCCATACTTGACTAATTACTTTATTCATCATGCTTACCTAAGGGTCTATTTATTGTGGCCATACTTGACTAATTACTTTATTCATCATACTTACATAAGGGTCTATTTATTGTGGCCATACTTGACTAATTACTTTATTCATCATGCTTACCTAAGGGTCTATTTATTGTGGCCATACTTGACTAATTACTTTATTCATCATACTTACCTAAGGGTCTATTTGTTGTGGCCATACTTGACCACTGACTTTATTCATCATACTTACCTAAGGGTCTATTTATTGTGGCCATACTTGACTAATTACTTTATTCATCATGCTTACCTAAGGGTCTATTTGTTGTGGCCATACTTGACTAATTACTTTATTCATAATGCTTACCTAAAGGTCTATTTATTGTGGCCATACTTGACTAATTACTTTATTCATCATGCTTACCTAAGGGTCTATTTATTGTGGCCATACTTGACTAATTACTTTATTCATCATACTTACCTAAGGGTCTATTTGTTGTGGCCATACTTGACCACTGACTTTATTCATCATACTTACCTAAGGGTCTATTTATTGTGGCCATACTTGACTAATTACTTTATTCATCATACTTACCTAAGGGTCTATTTATGGTGGCCATACTTGACCACTGACTTTATTCATCATACTTACATAAGGGTCTATTCACTGTGGCCATACTTGACTAATTACTTTATTCATCATGCTTACCTAAGGGTCTATTTGTTGTGGCCAGACTTGACTAATTACTTTATTTATCATGCTTACCTAAGGGTCTATTTATTGTGGTCATACTTGACTAATTACTTTATTCATAATGCTTACCTAAAGGTCTATTTATTGTGGCCATACTTGACTAATTACTTTATTCATCATGCTTAACTAAGGGTCTATTTATTGTGGCCATACTTGACTAATTACTTTATTCATCATACTTACCTAAGGGTCTATTTGTTGTGGCCATACTTGACCACTGACTTTATTCATCATACTTACCTAAGGGTCTATTTATTGTGGTCATACTTGACTAATTACTTTATTCATAATGCTTACCTAAAGGTCTATTTATTGTGGCCATACTTGACTAATTACTTTATTCATTATACTTAACTAAGGGTCTATTTATTGTGGCCATACTTGACTAATTACTTTATTCATCATACTTACCTAAGGGTCTATTTGTTGTGGCCATACTTGACCACTGACTTTATTCATCATACTTACCTAAGGGTCTATTTATTGTGGCCATACTTGACTAATTACTTTATTCATCATACTTACCTAAGGGTCTATTTATGGTGGCCATACTTGACCACTGACTTTATTCATCATACTTACATAAGGGTCTATTCACTGTGGCCATACTTGACTAATGACTTTAATCATCATGCTTACCTAAGGGTCTATTTCCTGAGGCCATACTTGACCACTGAAGTTATTCATCATACTTACCTAAGGGTCTATTTATTGTGGCCATACTTGACTAATTACTTTATTCATCATGCTTACCTAAGGGTCTATTTGTTGTGACCATACTTGACTAATTACTTTATTCATCATGCTTACCTAAGGGTCTATTTATTGTGGTCATACTTGACTAATTACTTTATTCATAATGCTTACCTAAGGGTCTATTTATTGTGGCCGTACTTGACTAATTACTTTATTCATCATACTTACCTAAGGGTCTATTTGTTATGGCCATACTTGACCACTGACTTTATTCATCATACTTACCTAAGGGTCTATTTATTGTGGCCATACTTGACTAATTACTTTATTCATCATACTTACCTAAGGGTCTATTTATTGTGGCCATACTTGACCACTGACTTTATTCATCATACTTACATAAGGGTCTATTCACTGTGGCCATACTTGACTAATGACTTTAATCATCATGCTTACCTAAGGGTCTATTTATTGTGGCCATACTTGACTAATTACTTTATTCATCATGCTCACCTAAGGGTCTATTTATTGTGGCCATACTTGACTAATTACTTTATTCATCATGCTTACCTAAGGGTCTATTTATTGTGACCATACTTAACTAATTACTTTATTCATCATGCTTACCTAAGGGTCTATTTCTTGTGGCCATACTTGACCACTGACTTTATTCATCATACTTACATAAGGGTCTATTTATTGTGGTCATACTTGACTAATTACTTTATTCATCATACCTACCTAAGGGTCTATTTGTTGTGGCCATACTTTACCACTGACTTTATTCATCATACTTACATAAGGGTATATTCACTGTGGCCATACTTGACCACTGACTTTAATCATCATGCTTACCTAAAGGTCTATTTATTGTGGCCATACTTGACCACTGACCTTTTTCATCATACTTACCTAAGGGTCTATTTACTGTGGCCATACCTGACCACAGACTTCATTCATTATACTTACTTAAACGTCTATTTCCTGTGGCCATACTTGACTAATGACTTTATACATCAGACATACATAAAGGTCTATTTACTGTGGCCATACTTGACCACTTACTTTATTGATCATACTTACATAAGGGTCTATTTATTGTGGCTATACTTGACTAATTACTTTATTCATCATGCTTACCTATGGGTCTATTTATTGTGGCCATACTTGACCACTGACTTTATTCATCATACTTACATAAGGTTCTATTTATTGTGGCCATACTTGACTAATGACTTTATTCATCATACTTACATAAGGGTCTATTTATTGTGGCCATACTTGACTAATTACTTTATTCATCATGCTTACCTAAGGGTCTATTTATTGTGGCCATACTTGACTAAACACTTTATTCATCAGACCTACATAAGGGTCTATTTATTGTGGCCATACTTGACTAAACACTTTATTCATCAGACCTACATAAGGGTCTATTTATTGTGGCCATACTTGACTAAACACTTTATTCATCAGACCTACATAAGGGTCTATTTATTGTGGCCATACTTGACTAAACACTTTATTCATCAGACCTACATAAGGGTCTATTTATTGTGGTCATACTTGACTAATTACTTTATCCATCATACGTACATAAGGGTCTATTTATTGTGGCCATACTTGACTAATTACTTTATTCATCATGCTTACCTAAGGGTCTATTTATTGTGGCCATACTTGACTAATTACTTTATTCATCATGCTTACCTAAGGGTCTATTTGTTGTGGCCATACTTGACCACTGACTTTATTCAACATACTTACCTAAGGGTCTATTTATTGTGGCCATACTTGACTAATTACTTTATTCATCATGCTTACCTAAGGGTCTATTTGTTGTGGCCATACTTGACTAATTACTTTATTCATCATGCTTACCTAAGGGTCTATTTATTGTGGTCATACTTGACTAATTACTTTATTCATAATGCTTACCTAAGGGTCTATTTATTGTGGCCATACTTGACTAATTGCTTTATTCATCATGCTTACCTAAGGGTCTATTTATTGTGGCCATACTTGACTAATTACTTTATTCATCATACTTACCTAAGGGCCTATTTGTTGTGGCCATACTAGACCACTGACTTTATTCATCATACTTACCTAAGGGTCTATTTATTGTGGCCATACTTGACTAATTACTTTATTCATCATACTTACCTAAGGGTCTATTTATGGTGGCCATACTTGACCACTGACTTTATTCATCATACTTACATAAGGGTCTATTCACTGTGGCCATACTTGACTAATGACTTTAATCATCATGCTTACCTAAGGGTCTATTTCCTGAGGCCATACTTGACCACTGACTTTATTCATCATACTTACCTAAGGGTCTATTTATTGTGGCCATACTTGACTAATTACTTTATTCATCATGCTTACCTAAGGGTCTATTTGTTGTGGCCATACTTGACTAATTACTTTATTCATCATGCTTACCTAAGGGTCCATTTATTGTGGTCATACTTGACTAATTACTTTATTCATAATGCTTACCTAAGGGTCTATTTATTGTGGCCATACTTGACTAATTACTTAATTCATCATGCTTACCTAAGGGTCTATTTATTGTGGCCATACTTGACTAATTACTTTATTCATCATACTTACCTAAGGGTCTATTTGTTATGGCCATACTTGACCACTGACTTTATTCATCATACTTACCTAAGGGTCTATTTATTGTGGCCATACTTGACTAATTACTTTATTCATCATACTTACCTAAGGGTCTATTTATTGTGGCCATACTTGACCACTGACTTTATTCATCATACTTACATAAGGGTCTATTCACTGTGGCCATACTTGACTAATGACTTTAATCATCATGCTTACCTAAGGGTCTATTTATTGTGGCCATACTTGACTAATTACTTTATTCATCATGCTCACCTAAGGGTCTATTTATTGTGGCCATACTTGACTAATTACTTTATTCATCATGCTTACCTAAGGGTCTATTTATTGTGACCATACTTAACTAATTACTTTATTCATCATGCTTACCTAAGGGTCTATTTCTTGTGGCCATACTTGACCACTGACTTTATTCATCATACTTACATAAGGGTCTATTTATTGTGGTCATACTTGACTAATTACTTTATTCATCATACTTACCAAGAGTCTATTTGTTGTGGCCATACTTGACTAATTACTTTATTCATCATACTTACCTAAGGGTCTATTTGTTGTGGCCATACTTTACCACTGACTTTATTAATCATACTTACATAAGGGTATATTCACTGTGGCCATACTTGACTAATGACTTCATTCATTATACTTACTTAAACGTCTATTTCCTGTGGCCATACTTGACTACTGACTTTATATATCAGACATACATAAAGGTCTATTTACTGTGGCCATATTTGACCACTTTCTTTATTGATCAGACTTACATAAGGGTCTATTTATTGTGGCCATACTTGACTAATTACTTTATTCATCATGCTTACCTATGGGTATATTTATTGTGGCCATACTTGACCACTGACTTTATTCATCATGTTTACCTAAGGGTCTATTTATTGTGGCCATACTTGACCACTGACTTTATTCATCATACTTACATAAGGGTCTATTTATTGTGACCATACTTAACTAATTACTTTATTCATCATGCTTACCTAAGGGTCTATTTCTTGTGGCCAAACTTGACCACTGACTTTATTCATCATACTTACCTAAGGGTCTATTTATTGTGGCCATACTTGACTAATTACTTTATTCATCATGCTTACCTAAGGGTCTATTTGTTGTGGCCATACTTGACTAATTACTTTACTCATCATGCTTACCTAAGGGTCTATTTATTGTGGCCATACTCGACTAATTACTTTATTCATCATGCTTACCTAAGGGTCTATTTATTGTGGCCATACTTGACTAATTACTTTATTAATCATACTTACCTAAGGGTCTATTTGTTGTGGCCATACTTGACCACTGACTTTATTCATCATACTTACATAAGGGTCTAATCACGGTGGCCATACTTGACCACTGACTTTATTCATTATACTTACATAAGGGTCTATTTATTGTGGCCATACTTGACCACTGACTTTATTCATCATACTTACATAAGGGTCTATTTATTGTGGCCATACTTGACTAATGACTTCATTCATCATACTTACATAAGGGTCTATTTATTGTGGCCATACTTGACTAATTACTCTATTCATCATGCTTACCTAAGGGTCTATTTATTGTGGCCATACTTGACTAAACACTTTATTCATTAGACCTACATAAGGGTCTATTTATTGTGGCCATACTTGACTAAACACTTTATTCATCAGACCAACATGAGGGTCTATTTATTGTGGTCATACTTGACTAATTACTTTATTCATCATACGTACATAAGGGTCTATTTATTGTGGCCATACTTGACTAATTACTTTATTCATCATGCTTACCTAAGGGTCTATTTATTGTGGTCATACTTGACTAATTACTTTATTCATAATGCTTACCTAAGGGTCTATTTATTGTGGCCATACTTGACTAATTACTTTATTCATCATGCTTACCTAAGGGTCTATTTATTGTGGCCATACTTGACTAATTACTTTATTCATCATACTTACCTAAGGGTCTATTTCTTGTGGCCATACTTGACCACTGACTTTATTCATCATACTTACCTAAGGGTCTATTTATTGTGGCCATACTTGACTAATTACTTTATTCATCATGCTTACCTAAGGGTCTATTTGTTGTGGCCATACTTGACTAATTACTTTATTCATAATGCTTACCTAAAGGTCTATTTATTGTGGCCATACTTGACTAATTACTTTATTCATCATGCTTACCTAAGGGTCTATTTATTGTGGCCATACTTGACTAATTACTTAATTCATCATACTTACCTAAGGGTCTATTTGTTGTGGCCATACTTGACCACTGACTTTATTCATCATACTTACCTAAGGGTCTATTTATGGTGGCCATACTTGACCACTGACTTTATTCATCATACTTACATAAGGGTCTATTCACTGTGGCCATACTTGACTAATTACTTTATTCATCATGCTTACTTAAGGGTCTATTTGTTGTGGCCAGACTTGACTAATTACTTTATTTATCATGCTTACCTAAGGGTCTATTTATTGTAGTCATACTTGACTAATTACTTTATTCATAATGCTTACCTAAAGGTCTATTTATTGTGGCCATACTTGACTAATTACTTTATTCATCATGCTTAACTAAGGGTCTATTTATTGTGGCCATACTTGACTAATTACTTTATTCATCATACTTACCTAAGGGTCTATTTGTTGTGGCCATACTTGACCACTGACTTTATTCATCATACTTACCTAAGGGTCTATTTATTGTGGCCATACTTGACTAATTACTTTATTCATCATACTTACCTAAGGGTCTATTTATGGTGGCCATACTTGACCACTGACTTTATTCATCATACTTACATAAGGGTCTATTCACTGTGGCCATACTTGACTAATGACTTTAATCATCATGCTTACCTAAGGGTCTATTTCCTGAGGCCATACTTGACCACTGAATTTATTCATCATACTTACCTAAGGGTCTATTTATTGTGGCCATACTTGACTAATTACTTTATTCATCATGCTTACCTAAGGGTCTATTTGTTGTGGCCATACTTGACTAATTACTTTATTCATCATGCTTACCTAAGGGTCTATTTATTGTGGTCATACTTGACTAATTACTTTATTCATAATGCTTACCTAAGGGTCTATTTATTGTGGCCATACTTGACTAATTACTTTATTCATCATGCTTACCTAAGGGTCTATTTATTGTGGCCATACTTGACTAATTACTTTATTCATCATACTTACCTAAGGGTCTATTTGTTATGGCCATACTTGACCACTGACTTTATTCATCATACTTACCTAAGGGTCTATTTATTGTGGCCATACTTGACTAATTACTTTATTCATCATACTTACCTAAGGGTCTATTTATTGTGGCCATACTTGACTAATTACTTTATTCATCATGCTTACCTAAGGGTCTATTTGTTGTGGCCATACTTGACTAATTACTTTATTCATCATGCTTACCTAAGGGTCTATTTATTGTGGTCATACTTGACTAATTACTTTATTCATAATGCTTACCTAAGGGTCTATTTATTGTGGCCATACTTGACTAATTACTTTATTCATCATGCTTACCTAAGGGTCTATTTATTGTGGCCATACTTGACTAATTACTTTATTCATCATACTTACCTAAGGGTCTATTTGTTATGGCCATACTTGACCACTGACTTTATTCATCATACTTACCTAAGGGTCTATTTATTGTGGCCATACTTGACTAATTACTTTATTCATCATACTTACCTAAGGGTCTATTTATTGTGGCCATACTTGACCACTGACTTTATTCATCATACTTACATAAGGGTCTATTCACTGTGGCCATACTTGACTAATGACTTTAATCATCATGCTTACCTAAGGGTCTATTTATTGTGGCCATACTTGACTAATTACTTTATTCATCATGCTCACCTAAGGGTCTATTTATTGTGGCCATACTTGACTAATTACTTTATTCATCATGCTTACCTAAGGGTCTATTTATTGTGACCATACTTAACTAATTACTTTATTCATCATGCTTACCTAAGGGTCTATTTCTTGTGGCCATACTTGACCACTGACTTTATTCATCATACTTACATAAGGGTCTATTTATTGTGGTCATACTTGACTAATTACTTTATTCATCATACTTACCAAGGGTCTATTTGTTGTGGCCATACTTGACTAATTACTTTATTCATCATACTTACCTAAGGGTCTATTTGTTGTGGCCATACTTTACCACTGACTTTATTCATCATACTTACATAAGGGTATATTCACTGTGGCCATACTTGACCACTGACTTTAATCATCATGCTTACCTAAAGGTCTATTTATTGTGGCCATACTTCACCACTGACCTTTTTCATCATACTTACCTAAGGGTATATTTACTGTGGCCATACCTGACCACAGACTTCATTCATTATACTTACTTAAACGTCTATTTCCTGTGGCCATACTTGACTAATGACTTTATACATCGAACATACATAAAGGTCTATTTACTGTGGCCATACTTGACCACTTACTTTATTGATCAGACTTACATAAGGGTCTATTTATTGCGGCCATACTTGACTAATTACTTTATTCATCATGCTTACCTATGGGTCTATTTATTGTGGCCATACTTGACCACTGACTTTATTCATCATGCTTACCTAAGGGTCTATTTATTGTGGCCATACTTGACAACTGACTTTATTCATCATACTTACATAAGGGTCTATTTATTGTGACCATACTTAACTAATTACTTTATTCATCATGCTTACCTGAGGGTCTATTTATTGTGGCCATACTTGACCACTGACTTTATTCATCATACTTACATAAGGTTCTATTTATTGTGGCCATACTTGACTAATGACTTTATTCATCATACTTACATAAGGGTCTATTTATGGTGGCCATACTTGACCACTGACTTTATTCATCATACTTACATAAGGGTCTATTCACTGTGGCCATACTTGAATAATTACTTTATTCATCATGCTTACCTAAGGGTCTATTTGTTGTGGCCAGACTTGACTAATTACTTTATTTATCATGCTTACCTAAGGGTCTATTTATTGTGGTCATACTTGACTAATTACTTTATTCATAATGCTTACCTAAAGGTCTATTTATTGTGGCCATACTTGACTAATTACTTTATTCATCATGCTTAACTAAGGGTCTATTTATTGTGGCCATACTTGACTAATTACTTTATTCATCATACTTACCTAAGGGTCTATTTGTTGTGGCCATACTTGACCACTGACTTTATTCATCATACTTACCTAAGGGTCTATTTATTGTGGCCATACTTGACTAATTACTTTATTCATCATACTTACCTAAGGGTCTATTTATGGTGGCCATACTTGACCACTGACTTTATTCATCATACTTACATAAGGGTCTATTCACTGTGGCCATACTTGACTAATGACTTTAATCATCATGCTTACCTAAGGGTCTATTTCCTGAGGCCATACTTGACCACTGAATTTATTCATCATACTTACCTAAGGGTCTATTTATTGTGGCCATACTTGACTAATTACTTTATTCATCATGCTTACCTAAGGGTCTATTTGTTGTGGCCATACTTGACTAATTACTTTATTCATCATGCTTACCTAAGGGTCTATTTATTGTGGTCATACTTGACTAATTACTTTATTCATAATGCTTACCTAAGGGTCTATTTATTGTGGCCATACTTGACTAATTACTTTATTCATCATGCTTACCTAAGGGTCTATTTATTGTGGCCATACTTGACTAATTACTTTATTCATCATACTTACCTAAGGGTCTATTTGTTATGGCCATACTTGACCACTGACTTTATTCATCATACTTACCTAAGGGTCTATTTATTGTGGCCATACTTGACTAATTACTTTATTCATCATACTTACCTAAGGGTCTATTTATTGTGGCCATACTTGACTAATTACTTTATTCATCATGCTTACCTAAGGGTCTATTTGTTGTGGCCATACTTGACTAATTACTTTATTCATCATGCTTACCTAAGGGTCTATTTATTGTGGTCATACTTGACTAATTACTTTATTCATAATGCTTACCTAAGGGTCTATTTATTGTGGCCATACTTGACTAATTACTTTATTCATCATGCTTACCTAAGGGTCTATTTATTGTGGCCATACTTGACTAATTACTTTATTCATCACACTTACCTAAGGGTCTATTTGTTATGGCCATACTTGACCACTGACTTTATTCATCATACTTACCTAAGGGTCTATTTATTGTGGCCATACTTGACTAATTACTTTATTCATCATACTTACCTAAGGGTCTATTTATTGTGGCCATACTTGACCACTGACTTTATTCATCATACTTACATAAGGGTCTATTCACTGTGGCCATACTTGACTAATGACTTTAATCATCATGCTTACCTAAGGGTCTATTTATTGTGGCCATACTTGACTAATTACTTTATTCATCATGCTCACCTAAGGGTCTATTTATTGTGGCCATACTTGACTAATTACTTCATTCATCATGCTTACCTAAGGGTCTATTTATTGTGACCATACTTAACTAATTACTTTATTCATCATGCTTACCTAAGGGTCTATTTCTTGTGGCCATACTTGACCACTGACTTTATTCATCATACTTACATAAGGGTCTATTTATTGTGGTCATACTTGACTAATTACTTTATTCATCATACTTACCAAGGGTCTATTTGTTGTGGCCATACTTGACTAATTACTTTATTCATCATACTTACCTAAGGGTCTATTTGTTGTGGCCATACTTTACCACTGACTTTATTCATCATACTTACATAAGGGTATATTCACTGTGGCCATACTTGACCACTGACTTTAATCATCATGCTTACCTGAGGGTCTATTTATTGTGGCCATACTTGACCACTGACTTTATTCATCATACTTACATAAGGTTCTATTTATTGTGGCCATACTTGACTAATGACTTTATTCATCATACTTACATAAGGGTCTATTTATTGTGGCCATTCTTGACTAATTACTTTATTCATCATGCTTACCTAAGGGTCTATTTATTGTGGCCATACTTGACTAAACACTTTATTCATCAGACCTACATAAGGGTCTATTTATTGTGGCCATACTTGACTAAACACTTTATTCATCAGACCTACATAAGGGTCTATTTATTGTGGTCATACTTGACTAATTACTTTATCCATCATACGTACATAAGGGTCTATTTATTGTGGCCATACTTGACTAATTACTTTATTCATCATGCTTACCTAAGGGTCTATTTATTGTGGCCATACTTGACTAATTACTTTATTCATCATGCTTACCTAAGGGTTTATTTGTTGTGGCCATACTTGACCACTGACTTTATTCATCATACTTACCTAAGGGTCTATTTATTGTGGCCATACTTGACTAATTACTTTATTCATCATGCTTACCTAAGGGTCTATTTGTTGTGGCCATACTTGACTAATTACTTTATTCATCATGCTTACCTAAGGGTCTATTTATTGTGGTCATACTTGACTAATTACTTTATTCATAATGCTTACCTAAGGGTCTATTTATTGTGGCCATACTTGACTAATTGCTTTATTCATCATGCTTACCTAAGGGTCTATTTGTTGTGGCCATACTTGACTAATTACTTTATTCATCATACTTACCTAAGGGTCTATTTGTTGTGGCCATACTTGACCACTGACTTTATTCATCATACTTACCTTAGGGTCTATTTAGTGTGGCCATACTTGACTAATTACTTTATTCATCATACGTACCTAAGGGTCTATTTATGGTGGCCATACTTGACCACTGACTTTATTCATCATACTTACATAAGGGTCTATTCACTGTGGCCATACTTGACTAATGACTTTAATCATCATGCTTACCTAAGGATCTATTTCCTGTGGCCATACTTGACCACTGACTTTATTCATCATACTTACATAAGGTTCTATTTATTGTGGCCATACTTGACTAATTACTTTATTCATCATACTTACATAAGGGTCTATTTATTGTGGCCATTCTTGACTAATTACTTTATTCATCATGCTTACCTAAGGGTCTATTTATTGTGGCCATACTTGACTAAACACTTTGTTCATCAGACCTACATAAGGGTCTATTTATTGTGGCCATACTTGACTAAACACTTTATTCATCAGACCTACATAAGGGTCTATTTATTGTGGTCATACTTGACTAATTACTTTATCCATCATACGTACATAAGGGTCTATTTATTGTGGCCATACTTGACTAATTACTTTATTCATCATGCTTACCTAAGGGTCTATTTATTGTGGCCATACTTGACTAATTACTTTATTCATCATGCTTACCTAAGGGTTTATTTGTTGTGGCCATACTTGACCACTGACTTTATTCATCATACTTACCTAAGGGTCTATTTATTGTGGCCATACTTGACTAATTACTTTATTCATCATGCTTACCTAAGGGTCTATTTGTTGTGGCCATACTTGACTAATTACTTTATTCATCATGCTTACCTAAGGGTCTATTTATTGTGGTCATACTTGACTAATTACTTTATTCATAATGCTTACCTAAGGGTCTATTTATTGTGGCCATACTTGACTAATTGCTTTATTCATCATGCTTACCTAAGGGTCTATTTGTTGTGGCCATACTTGACTAATTACTTTATTCATCATACTTACCTAAGGGTCTATTTGTTGTGGCCATACTTGACCACTGACTTTATTCATCATACTTACCTTAGGGTCTATTTATTGTGGCCATACTTGACTAATTACTTTATTCATCATACGTACCTAAGGGTCTATTTATGGTGGCCATACTTGACCACTGACTTTATTCATCATACTTACATAAGGGTCTATTCACTGTGGCCATACTTGACTAATGACTTTAATCATCATGCTTACCTAAGGATCTATTTCCTGTGGCCATACTTGACTAATGACTTTATTCATCATACTTACATAAGGGTCTATTTATTGTGGCCATACTTGACTAATTACTTTATTCATCATGCTTACCTAAGGGTCTATTTATTGTGGCCATACTTGACTAAACACTTTATTCATCAGACCTACATAAGGGTCTATTTATTGTGGCCATACTTGACTAAACACTTTATTCATCAGACCTACATAAGGGTCTATTTATTGTGGTCATACTTGACTAATTACTTTATCCATCATACGTACATAAGGGTCTATTTATTGTGGCCATACTTGACTAATTACTTTATTCATCATGCTTACCTAAGGGTCTATTTATTGTGGCCATACTTGACTAATTACTTTATTCATCATGCTTACCTAAGGGTCTATTTGTTGTGGCCATACTTGACCACTGACTTTATTCATCATACTTACCTAAGGGTCTATTTATTGTGGCCATACTTGACTAATTACTTTATTCATCATGCTTACCTAAGGGTCTATTTGTTGTGGCCATACTTGACTAATTACTTTATTCATCATGCTTACCTAAGGGTCTATTTATTGTGGTCATACTTGACTAATTACTTTATTCATAATGCTTACCTAAGGGTCTATTTATTGTGGCCATACTTGACTAATTGCTTTATTCATCATGCTTACCTAAGGGTCTATTTATTGTGGCCATACTTGACTAATTACTTTATTCATCATACTTACCTAAGGGTCTATTTGTTGTGGCCATACTTGACCACTGACTTTATTCATCATACTTACCTAAGGGTCTATTTATTGTGGCCATACTTGACTAATTACTTTATTCATCATACTTACCTAAGGGTCTATTTATGGTGGCCATACTTGACCACTGACTTTATTCATCATACTTACATAAGGGTCTATTCACTGTGGCCATACTTGACTAATGACTTTAATCATCATGCTTACCTAAGGATCTATTTCCTGTGGCCATACTTGACCACTGACTTTATTCATTATGCTTACCTAAGGGTCTATTTATTGTGGCCATACTTGACCACTGACTTTATTCATCATACTTACATAAGGGTTTATTTATTGTGGCCATACTTGACTAATTACTTTATTCATCATGCTTACCTAAGGGTCTATTTATTGTGGCCATACTTGACCACTGACTTTATTCATCATACTTACATAAGGGTCTATTTATTGTGGTCATACTTGACTAATTACTTCATTCATCATACTTACATACGGGTCTATTTATTGTGGCCATACTTGACTAATTACTTTATTCATCATGCTTACCTAAGGGTCTATTTATTGTGGCCATACTTGACTAATTACTTTATTCATCATGCTTACCTAAGGGTCTATTTATTGTGGCCATACTTGACCACTGACTTTATTCATCATACTTACATAAGGGTCTATTTGTTGTGGCCATACTTGACTAATTACTTTATTCATCATACTTAACTAAGGGTCTATTTATTGTGGCCATACTTGACTAATTACTTTATTCATCATACTTACCTAAGGGTCTATTTATTGTGGCCATACTTGACCACTGACTTTATTCATCATACTTACATAAGGGTCTATTCACTGTGGCCATACTTGACTAATGACTTTAATCATCATGCTTACCTAAGGGTCTATTTCCTGTGGCCATACTTGACCACTGACTTTATTCATTATGCTTACCTAAGGGTCTATTTATTGTGGCCATACTTGACCACTGACTTTATTCATCATACTTACATAAGGGTTTATTTATTGCGGCCATACTTGACTAATTACTTTATTCATCATGCTTACCTAAGGGTCTATTTATTGTGGCCATACTTGACCACTGACTTTATTGATCATACTTACATAAGGGTCTATTTATTGTGGTCATACTTGACTAATTACTTTATTCATCATACTTACATAAGGGTCTATTTATTGTGGCCATACTTGACTAATTACTTTATTCATCATGCTTACCTAAGGGTCTATTTATTGTGGCCATACTTGACTAATTACTTTATTCATCATGCTTACCTAAGGGTCTATTTATTGTGGCCATACTTGACCACTGACTTTATTCATCATACTTACATAAGGGTCTATTTATTGTGGTCATACTTGACTAATTACTTTATTCATCATACTTACATAAGGGTCTATTTATTGTGGCCATACTTGACTAATTACTTTATTCATCATGCTTACCTAAGGGTCTATTTATTGTGGCCATACTTGACCACTGACTTTATTCATCATACTTACATAAGGGTCTATTTGTTGTGGCCATACTTGACTAATTACTTTATTCATCATACTTAACTAAGGGTCTATTTATTGTGGCCAAACTTGACTAATTACTTTATTCATCATACTTACCTAAGGGTCTATTTATTGTGGCCATACTTGACCACTGACTTTATTCATCATACTTACATAAGGGTCTATTCACTGTGGCCATACTTGACTAATGACTTTAATCATCATGCTTACCTAAGGGTCTATTTCCTGTGGCCATACTTGACCACTGACTTTATTCATTATGCTTACCTAAGGGTCTATTTATTGTGGCCATACTCGACCACTGACTTTATTCATCATACTTACATAAGAGTTTATTTATTGTGGCCATACTTGACTAATTACTTTATTCATCATGCTTACCTAAGGGTCTATTTCTTGTGGCCATACTTGACCACTGACTTTATTCATCATACTTACATAAGGGTCTATTTGTTGTGGCCATACTTGACTAATTACTTTATTCATCATACTTAACTAAGGGTCTATTTATTGTGGCCATACTTGACTAATTACTTTATTCATCATACTTACCTAAGGGTCTATTTATTGTGGCCATACTTGACCACTGACTTTATTCATCATACTTACATAAGGGTCTATTTATTGTGGCCATACTTGACTAATTACTTTATTCATCATGCTTACCTAAGGGTCTATTTATTGTGGCCATACTTGACTAATTACTTTATTCATCATGCTTACCTAAGGGTCTATTTCTTGTGGCCATACTTGACCACTGACTTTATTCATCATACTTACATAAGGGTCTATTTGTTGTGGCCATACTTGACTAATTACTTTATTCATCATACTTAACTAAGGGTCTATTTATTGTGGCCAAACTTGACAAATTACTTTATTCATCATACTTACCTAAGGGTCTATTTATTGTGGCCATACTTGACCACTGACTTTATTCATCATACTTACATAAGGGTATATTCACTGTGGCCATACTTGACTAATGACTTTAATCATCATGCTTACCTAAGGGTCTATTTCCTGTGGCCATACTTGACCACTGACTTTATTCATTATGCTTACCTAAGGGTCTATTTATTGTGGCCATACTTGACCACTGACTTTATTCATCATACTTACATAAGAGTTTATTTATTGTGGCCATACTTGACTAATTACTTTATTCATCATGCTTACCTAAGGGTCTATTTATTGTGGCCATACTTGACCACTGACTGTATTCTTCATACTTACATAAGGGTCTATTTATTGTGGTCATACTTGACTAATTACTTTATTCATCATACTTACATAAGGGTTTATTTATTGTGGCCATACTTGACTAATTACTTGATTCATCATGCTTACATAAGGGTCTATTTATTGTGGCCATACTTGACTAATTACTTTATTCATCATGCTTACCTAAGGGTCTATTTCTTGTGGCCATACTTGACCACTGACTTTATTCATCATACTTACATAAGGGTCTATTTGTTGTGGCCATACTTGACTAATTACTTTATTCATCATACTTAACTAAGGGTCTATTTATTGTGGCCATACTTGACTAATTACTTTATTCATCATACTTACCTAAGGGTCTATTTATTGTGGCCATACTTGACCACTGACTTTATTCATCATACTTACATAACGGTCTGTTCACTGTGGCCATACTTGACTAATGACTTTAATCATCATGCTTACCTAAGGGTCTATTTCCTGTGGCCATACTTGACCACTGACTTTATTCATCATACTTACATAAGGGTCTATTTATTGTGGTCATACTTGACCACTGACTTTATTCATCATACTTACATAAGGGTCTATTTATTGTGGCCATACTTGACTAATTACTTTATTCATCATGCTTACCTAAGGGTCTATTTATTGTGGCCATACTTGACCACTGACTTTATACATCATACTTACATAAGGGTCTATTTATTGTGGCCATACTTGACCACTGACTTTATTCATCATACTTACATAAGGGTCTATTTATTGTGGCCATACTTGACTAATGACTTTATTCATCATACTTACATAAGGGTCTATTTATTGTGGCCATACTTGACTAATTACTTTATTCATCATGCTTACCTAAGGATCTATTTATTGTGGCCATACTTGACTAATTACTTTATTCATCATGCTTACCTAAGGGTCTATTTATTGTGGCCATACTTGACTAATTACTTTTTCATAATGCTTACCTAAGGGTCTATTGATTGTGGCCATACTTGACTAATTACTTTATTCATCATGCTTACCTAAGGGTCTATTTATTGTGGCCATACTTGACTAATTACTTTATTCATCATACTTACCTAAGGGTCTATTTGTTGTGGCCATACTTGACCACTGACTGTATTCATCATACTTACATAAGGGTCTATTCACTGTGGCCATACTTGACTAATGACTTTAATCATCATGCTTACCTAAAGGTCTATTTATTGTGGCCATTCTTGACCACTGACCTTATTCATCATACTTACCAATGGGTCTATTTACTGTGGCCATACTTGACCACTGACTTCATTCATTATACTTACTTAAACGTCTATTTTCTTTGGCCATACTTGACTACTGACTTTATACATCAGACATACATAAAGGTCTATTTACTGTGGCCATACTTGACCACTTACTTTATTGATCAGACTTACCTACAGGTATATTTATTGTGGCCATACTTGACTAATGACTTTATTCATCATGCTTACCTAAGGGTCTATTTATTGTGGCCATACTTGACTAATTACTTTATTCATCATACTTACCTAAGGGTCTATTTGTTGTGGCCATACTTGACCACTGACTTTATTCATCATACTTACATAAGGGTCTAATCACGGTGGCCATACTTGACCACTGACTTTATTCATCATACTTACATAAGGGTCTATTTATTGTGGCCATACTTGACCACTGACTTTATTCATCATACTTACATAAGGGTCTATTTATTGTGGCCATACTTGACTAATGACTTTATTTATCATACTTACATAAGGGTCTATTTATTGTGGCCATACTTGACTAATTACTTTATTCATCATGCTTACCTAAGGGTCTATTTATTGTGGCCATACTTGACTAAACACTTTATTCATCAGACCTACATAAGGGTCTATTTATTGTGGCCATACTTGACTAAACACTTTATTCATCAGACCTACATAAGGGTCTATTTATTATGGCCATACTTGACTAATTACTTTATTCATCATGCTTACCTAAGGGTCTATTTATTGTGGCCATACTTGACTAATTACTTTATTCATCATGCTTACCTAAGGGTCTATTTATTGTAGTCATACTTGACTAAACACTTTATTCATAATGCTTACCTAAGGGTCTATTTATTGTGGCCATACTTGACTAATTACTTTATTCATCATGCTTACCTAAGGGTCTATTTATTGTGGCCATACTTGACTAATTACTTTATTCATCATACTTACATAAGGGTCTATTTGTTGTGGCCATACTTGACCACTGACTTTATTCATCATACTTACCTAAGGGTCTATTTATTGTGGCCATACTTGACCACTGACTTTATTCATCATACTTACATAAGGGTCTATTCACTGTGGCCATACTTGACTAATGACTTTAATCATCATGCTTACCTAAGGGTCTATTTCCTGTGGCCATACTTGACCACTGACTTTATTCATCATGCTAACCTAAGGGTCTATTTATTGTGGCCATACTTGACCCCTGACTTTATTCATCATACTTACATAAGGGTATATTTATTGTGGCCATACTTGACTAATTACTTTATTCATCATGCTTACCTAAGGGTCTATTTATTGTGGCCATACTTGACCACTGACTTTATTCATCATACTTACATAAGGGTCTATTTATTGTGGTCATACTTGACTAATTACTTTATTCATCATACTTACATAAGGGTCTATTTATTGTGGCCATACTTGACTAATTACTTTATTCATCATGCTTACCTAAGGGTCTATTTATTGTGGCCATACTTGACTAATTACTTTATTCATCATGCTTACCTAAGGGTCTATTTATTGTGGCCATACTTGACTAATTACTTTATTCATAATGCTTACCTAAGGGTCTATTTATTGTGGTCATACTTGACTAATTACTTTTTCATAATGCTTACCTAAGGGTCTATTTATTGTGGCCATACTTGACTAATTACTTTATTCATCATGCTTACCTAAGGGTCTATTTATTGTGGCCATACTTGACTAATTACTTTATTAATCATACTTACCTAAGGGTATATTTGTTGTGGCCATACTTGACCACTGACTTTATTCATTATACTTACTTAAACGTCTATTTCCTGTGTCCATACTTGACTACTGACTTTACATATCAGACATACATAAAGGTCTATTTACTGTGGCCATACTTGACCACTTTCTTTATTGATCAGACCTACATAAGGGTCTATTTATTGTGGCCATACTTGACTAATTACTTTATTCATCATGCTTACCTATGGGTATATTTATTGTGGCCATACTTGACCACTGACTTTATTCATCATGCTTACCTAAGGGTCTATTTATTGTGGCCATACTTGACCACTGACTTTATTCATCATACTTACATAAGGGTCTATTTATTGTGACCATACTTAACTAATTACTTTATTCATCATGCTTACCTAAGGGTCTATTTCTTGTGGCCATACTTGACCACTGACTTTATTGATCATACTTACATAAGGGTCTATTTATTGTGGTCATACTTGACTAATTACTTTATTCATCATACTTACCTAAGGGTCTATTTATTGTGGCCATACTTGACCACTGACTTTATTCATCATACTTACATAAGGGTCTATTCACTGTGGCCATACTTTGACTAATGACTTTAATCATCATGCTTACCTAAGGGTCTATTTCCTGTGGCCATACTTGACCACTGACTTTATTCATCATACTTACATAAGGGTATATTCACTGTGGCCATACTTGACTAATGACTTTAATCATCATGCTTACCTAAAGGTCTATTTATTGTGGCCATTCTTGACCACTGACCTTATTCATCATACTTACCAATGGGTCTATTTACTGTGGCCATACTTGACCACTGACTTCATTCATTATACTTACTTAAACGTCTATTTCCTGTGGCCATACTTGACTACTGACTTTGTGCATCAGACATACATAAAGGTATATTTACTGTGGCCATACTTGACCACTTACTTTATTGATCAGACTTACCTAAAGGTATATTTCCTGTGGCCATACTTGACCACTGACTGACAACAGCTATCTGATGGTTATTAAAGAACCACTTTTCATTACCTGCTAACTGGCCACCTCTTTTAAAAACTAGTATTTTTGTTTTTTCAATATTTACTGTTAATTTATAATCAATGCAGAATTTGTAGAACATTTAACTGTTTTTGTAGACCATTGATTGTATCAGACATAAGCGCAATATCGTCTGCAAACATCAGAAGTAAAATTTCCACAATATCTGGAAATAATTGAATTCCTCTTATATCATTGTTTTTTAATGTTTCCTCCAATTCATTGATAAATAAAACAAACAATATTGGACTCATCTTACATCCTTGACGCAGACCAATAGGGCATGTAAAATTGTCAGTTAAACCATCAGATGTTCGGACACAAGCTATAACAGAGTTATATACAGATTTAATAGCTGTCAAGAGTTTGCCAGTTACACCGTTTTTACAAAGAATATTATATAACGATGGTCTATTGATAGAATCAAAGGCCTTTTGAAAATCAATAAAGGCGATGTAAATAGCTTTTCTTTTCTAACAAAAATATTTATTTACTACAGAATACAATACAAAAGCGTTATCAATAGTGCTATATCCTTCTCTGATTCTGATATGTTTTGGTATACTTTTGTAAAGAAAGTTATTCTGTTTGTTAAAATTGATAAATAAACTTTACCAAAGACATCTGAAAGAGAAATGCCACGATAGTTATTTGGGCAATTTGAATCCCCTTTTTAGCTCACCAGAGCACGAATGTGCTCAGGGTGAGCTTTTGTGATCGCCCTGCGTCCATCGTGCGTCGTGCGTCGTTACGAATACGTGGCGTCCATGTTTACTTAAAACAACATCTCCTCCTACACCGCTATGCCAATTGCAACCAAACTTGGCTGGAATAATCCTTGGGTGGTCCCCTTTCAAAGTTGTTCAAAAAATTAAATTTCATTAAAAATTCTGGTTGCTATGGCAACAAATTGAAAAAACTTAAAAAATCTTCTTGTCTGAAACCACAGGGCCTAGAGCTGAGATATTTGGTATGTAGCATTGTCTAATGGAACTCTAAAAAGATTGTTCAAATTATTCCCCTAGGGTCAAAATTGGCTCCGCCCCGGGGGTAACTTGATTTTACATAGACTTATATAGGAAATTTAAAAAATCTTCTTGTCAAAAACTACAATGCTTAAGCTTTGATATTTGGTGTGTAGCATAGTCTAGTGGACCTCTACCAAGTTTGTTCAAATTATTGCCCTAGGGTCAAAATTGGCCCCGCCCCGGGGGTCACTTGATTTATATAGACTTATATAGGAAAATTTAAAAAATCTTCTTCTCCGAAACCGCAAGGCCTAGAGCTTAGATATTTTGTATGTAGCATTGTCTAGTGGACCTCTACCAAGTTTGTTGAAATTATGGCCCCAGGGTCAAAATTGGCCCTGCCCTGGGGTTTATTCTATTTTATATAGGAAAATTTAAAATATCTTCTTCACCGAAACCACAAGGCCTAGAGCTAAGATATTTGGTATGTAGCATTGTCTAGTGGACCTCTACCAAGTTTGTTCAAATTATTGGCCTAGGGTCAAAATTGGCCCCGCCCCGAGGGTCACTTGATTTATATAGACTTATATAGGAAAATTTAAAAAATCTTCTTCTCCAAAACCACAAGGCCTAGAGCTAAGATATTTGGTATGTAGCATTATCTAGTGGACCTCTACCAAGTTTGTTCAAATAATTGCCCTAGGGTCAAAATTGGCCCTGCCCTGGGGTTTATTCTATTTTATATAGGAAAATTTAAAAAATCTTCTTCTCCGAAACCCCAGGGCCTAGAGCTAAGATATTTGGTATGTAGCATTGTCTAGTGAACCTCTACCAAGTTTGTTCAAATAATTGCCCTAGGGTCAAAATTGGCCCTGCCCTGGGGTTTATTCTATTTTATATAGGAAAATTTAAAAAATCTTCTTCTCCGAAACCCCAGGGCCTAGAGCTAAGATATTTGGTATGTAGCATTGTCTAGTGAACCTCTACCAAGTTTGTTCAAATTATTGCCCTAGGGTCAAAATTGGCCCCGCCCCGGGGGTCACTTGATTTATTTAGACTTATATAGGAAAATTTAAAAAATGTTCTTCTCCGAAACCACAAGGCCTAGAGCTAAGATATTTGGTATGTAGCATTGTCTAGTGGACCTCTACCAAGTTTGTTCAAATTATTGCCCTAGGCTCAAAATTGGCCCCGCCCCGGGGGTCACTTGATTTATATATACTTATATAGGAAAATTTAAAAAATCTTCTTCTCCGAAACCACAAGGCCTAGAGCTAAGATATTTGGTATGTAGCATTGTCTAGTGGACCTCTACCAAGTTTGTTCAAATTATTGCCCTAGGGTCAAAATTGGCCCCGCCCCGGGGGTCACTTGATTTATATAGACTTATATAGGAAAATTTAAAAAATCTTCTGCTCCGAAACCGCAAGGCCTAGAGCTTAGATATTTTGTATGTGGCATTGTGTAGTGGACCTCTACCAAGTTTGTTCAAATTATGGCCCCGGGGTCAAAATTAGCCCTGCCCTGGGGTTTATTCTATTTTATATAGGAAAATTTTAAAAAATCTTCTCCGAAACCACAAGGCCTAGAGCTAAGATATTTGGTATCTAGCTTTGTCTAATGGACCTCTTTAAAATCTGTTCATATAATGGCCATGGGATACTTAGACTCGTATAGAAAACTTCAACAATGTTAATCTCCAAATGACCTTTTCTCCTGGTGAGCATTTATAGGGCCATCATGGCCCTCTTGTTTGTGGATCGGGACAATTTCCTGTTGAGCCCATGCTGAATAAAAAACATTTAAGAAAATAGGAATATATAAATTGATGCATATCACTTAACAGTATAGGTATTACAGAACAAAGGAATGTTCACGGAAGTAACAGGACAACAGGTTTGGCTCTAACAGAAATACAAACTATATTCAGTTTTCTAGACAAATTTTAGTCATGAGTACAAATTTATTCTAGTTGTTTTCGGGTACATAGTTTAGTGTTTATTACTAGTTTGGGTAATCCTGGTCATTTGATTGGCTAATGGTGATATCGATCATTTTGATTGGTCAATCATCGGACTAGCTATTGGTCGTGTAACCTGTCATATTTGACTGAATGTATTCATCTGCTCTTTTGTTAATAGTTGAAAGGTAAGTAAACCATGTAGGTATTGCCCTAGATAAGGTGTTGTGGCATAATATCGAAAATGATATTTGAAGTAAGTTCAATGTAGTTGTATCATAGCAGATTATGGTGAATTTGAAAGTATTTAGGGTACATTTTATTTGATTGATGTATGGCATGGTATTACCATGTGCTTGTGAACTATATACATGAATTTATTCATTTGTCAAATACTCATGAGTGTCGATATATGTGTTTTATCTATAACTTAAATAGATAGATATCTATCAATTTAACATATTATTCAATGGAGGAAAAACTCATTTCACTTTGAAGGAGAAAGTACCCTCTGCCTATAACCTACTGAACCCAAGAGAAATAACTTTGGATGTTGTGTGTCAAATAGACCTCCATTTAACATTATTGATACCTAATTTTCAAGAAAAAGAAATGCATTTACAGGCAGATGTTGAAAAAAAAAAAAAGGGGATAATTATTTTGTTGTTTTCTTCTATTACACTACAATGCTATCAAAACTGGCTTCACTACATTATAATTGTTTCTGTATACTATTACATGGACCAAAAACCTAGTATAGTTACCCAGATAAACAGATTGAGATTAAAAAGATATAGATCTAATCATAAGAAATCAAACCTGTATAAATTTCTTTGCACTTTCAACATTTTCATTTTGCGATTTTAATCAACAAAATCAGGGCTATCGTCTGGTAACTCACTCATCTACAAAAAAGTATAAAAACGTAACTCATCAATACATGCTAGATATATATGAATAATTTACAAGTTAAGACAGACAGACAGAGACTATTACCACAGACACTTGTTGAGAAAAAATTACCCCACACACCACGGTCACTCTATTAGTATTCTATATATGCATTAATAGCAAGAGCGAACGTGGTGGGTGGGGTAACTTTTCTAAAGAAGTGTCTGTGACTATATCTTCTTTGGGGGATAACAATTAATACATAATCATTGATGATTTGTCATACCCTTTCATAGCACATGATAAAATGGTAATGATAGCGTACACTTTAGTCTATAACAAAAATTGAAATCACTATACTGAACTTGTATACTGATCAGAATTTTTAACATTTAAAATGTCTAACCCCCAATAAACATACAACACATACCCATTTCTGATTATTTTCCTGGTCATCACATAGTCGAGTTTCTTTGGATTTGTATATATGATTTCTTATGGTTCTGTCAGATGGATAGAACCTCTTATTTGAGGGATGTGGCAATTCTTGACAAATATTCTTTACGTAAGTTTTCAGCTGGGATCTTATTGTTCCAGGATGTGATATGCCTTCATTTACAAGATCATTAATGTTTTTAGAAATTCTTTTGTCAATAGGTTCTGGAGTAATCTGAAATATCGGCAAACACAATATTTGATTTTTGTTTGTTTCATAAGTATGGCAGAACATATAAATACCTAAAAACATCATCTTCAAATCACATTTTGCTTACTTCTTGCCTAATTGGTTCAAAATCTGACTTCAACGTTTAATAGATGCTTATTTCAGATAGTACTGTAACTTTCAATAAAACTGACAACCAATTATAAATAAAAAAATAAAATGAATTACATAAAAGGGTACATTTTGTAAAAGATTTCACATAGGTTTCAAATATTTTGTGACAATCATATCACATAGCAGATTATGACCATTACTTTTATTCCCAATGAACCATAGAATGAAATGTTACTTTACATGGTCACAGATAATATTTCACATGATAATAAATCATTCAGGTTCATTGGAATAAATTTATCAAGTTAGAAATGCAAGCTTTCACACAGTTGCATTGTCCCATATCTGTTATTAATTAGAACAATTGCTTTTTTTGCTTTATTATGTGAAAATTGTTTTCAATAACTAATAAATTATGATAATGTTAAAACACTCAATATATTAACATAGGAATTAAAATGAAATAGAATTATACATAATTCATGACAGTCGAACATTTCTCTGTCATTAAATCCATTATATCAAATGTTTTCAATAAAAAACGGTATGCTTATTGTTTCAACAATTGCTTTTTAATTAAATAAATATAAACAATGAAAAGGTAAATGGTGAAATGAAGAATACAAGGTCTAGAGCAAAACAAGCATGCCATAAATTATTCCATAAGAACATAATATGAACTTTCTATTGGAGCTATGATTTAAATGAGTGTCTCTCGCTCTGTGTGGTCTAAAAGCGGCAAGGAAGAAAATCACAAACCAGCTCACATTAATTTGATACATATTATCTTCAGTCAAACTGAATAGCACCGTTTTATTTCTGAAGGAAACAGAAAGTTCCAACCAGAAGCCTGAAGTCAAATTTCACAAAGTGTGCATATATCTAGACATTTCAATATAAAACAATTATGACAATAAATTACACAGAATTAAGAACAAGAGGGCCATACTGGCTCACCTGAGTAACTGTGCAGCCTTACATAATCAAGTGACCCCCAGGTCAAAATTATATGAACAAATTTGAAAAAAGTCCATAATGTAATGCTACATCTGTGGAATATCTAAGCTATGTGCCTTATTGGTTTATTGGATGATTTTCCTATGTAAAATCAAATGACTCCCGGGTCTGCGTAAAATTGAACCCAAGGGTAATGATTTGAACAAATTTGGTAGAATTCCATTACACAGTGCTATACATCAAACATCCAAGCTCTAGGTCCTCTGATTTATGAGAGGAGGATTTATGAAGATCTTCCTATAGAAACCTAGGTAATGTCAAGTGACCCATAATGAGTCAAGTTTGACCCTGCATGGTGAAATGATTAAAACAAACTTGGTGCAGGTCTAATTGACAATGCTACACACTAAATATATAAGCTCTAGATCTTCTGTTCTTTTAACAGACGATTTTCCTTTGGGTTGCTATTAGTAAAAGATCATACCAATGAAGTGTCAATTATATGATCATTATGATCCTCTCTACCAGGTAAGCATGTGATGAATACTTTTTGATGTGCAACTTCTTCACCCCTTCGTAGTCTGCACATCAAATCATCTTCTCTAAGTTTTCTCTCAACTCCACAGTCATTATCAATCTGCAATAAATACATGTATGTAACAACAGGCCAATTATAAACTGTTACATGATGAAGTCTTGCTCTCTATTTTCAGTTACTCATTTATCAGGTTTTTAAGTAACATTCATACAGAATTGTCATTCGGTGATTTTTCAGCTTCAAAGGGGAATATCTATGGTGGTTCTTTTGGACATTATTTATGCTCATACAGGTACCTTGGTAGAACCAGTTACTTTCAATACTCCAGCAAGATAGCTTCTTCACATATTAGTAATATTTCTATTGATAGCTATAAAGGGAAAGTAATTTGATGTCATCTACTCTAACCAATTTAATATGGAGGCACATAATAATACATCCAAAGTTGCATAATATTTAATGATCATTATACAACCTCTAATTTACAATCATCATTTATCTGCAACAGATTGGAAAAGATGATGCCTTTAATGTTTAAAGATATAATTAACATTAAATTAACATTTTCATTCTCTGTCTTATATCATTTAAACCTTTGTTTTCTGATTAAGAAAGTAGATACAGAACAACATCTCCAGAGCAGCCCTCTGTAGAGCAACAACCTCTCTATAACAACACCTTCAAAATATCCCTAAGCTGATATTTACTATAAATTTATACTCTGTAGAGCAACAACCTCTAAACAATGGCCAATATTTGCAGCCCCAACAGGGTGTTGCTCTGCAGAGATTGTACTGTATATGTTAAATGTAAATTTTGATACAATTACAAATTGATATAAAAATACAAATTTGATTCAATCACAGGTCCAGTATTGTTGTATACACATATTGCTGTATATAGTATACACACTACACATATGGATGTGGGATGACACTTGGTAAAAAAACTTAATTTTTAACACAAATTGGTCCGGTCGGTTGAGAATGCTTCTGTCATTTTTAAAAAATTTTTTTATAAATATGCATGTATTTTGAAAGAACTAACTAAAATAAGTCATGGTCAGTAATGTTAATACAAGTGTACATGCTTTAATGTGGATGTTAATGATCTTACCTTATAAGAAGGAAATCTACAGATTTCTCTTATTGTAACTTGTGCGCTGCAACCAAGTTTTTTTGAGTTTGTTAACAGAAATTTTCGGCCTCTGCCATATTCATGATCTGTTTCAGTCTTAAAAAGAAAAGAGAGCAGTTAAATTACTGTTCATTCAAAGAAAATCTAAAATAATGGCATTCATCTTGTTTCTTCATTAACTTCAGACCCAATAAAGCTGTGACCAGATCAATTTTGCTTTATCCATTCAATAAGTACAGTGGTCACTGGTTTGTCTTAGTTTCTTCTTTCTGTTTTCAAACATATTGTAGCGTGCTTGTTAAAAATAATTATCCATTACCTTTAACAGACAGTACAGTGTTTACATTATGAGTTGTAACTATAACTATCATTGAATGTGACTCATATCACAACCAATGTCCTGGATAGAAACTGACTGGTACAGGTGGTAAAGAGAATAACTTTTACAGCATAGGATACACATAACAAAGAAATTGTCTCTAGTTCAAAGGACGACAAAATTGTATATGAAATTATGAGTAGCAATAGACTTTAAAAATAAAACAAACAAAAGCATTTAAGAAAGACAACTGCTTTCAAGTGTCTTTTTGATGGTAATATCTGTTCTGGTTTGAAATTCAAAATAAAAATTGTGAAAGGAACACACAAGTAATTCCTAAAGAGTGTGGTTGGTGGGGTATGAATATGAAATTGCATTATCATTTATAAATAACAAAATTTAATGCTCTCACTACACATTCATTTGTTATATTCTTAAGACTGTACCGGTTGATCGGGGCAGTCTCTTTCAATTATATTTCTCATTTAAATGTACAATACCACTTATGTGTAGTTCTATACAGGATGTGGTATTCAAGCATGTACAGTGAAATATCAGCTCTGAATGTCAATTCACAAGAAGTCAACTTCAAGATATATTTGTTTCTTGTACAGACAATTCATACAATTACAATGGTGATGCTGTTAGATTTATGCGAAGTAAACATACCATTTTTAAAAATATCTACTACAAAAAAAAATACATATACTCCATAATAAACAAAAAAGACATTATCAAATTCACCTTATATCTCTTTTTTTCTTCTTTGCTCTTTTTATTTCTGTCTGTTCCAAACTGACAATCAAACCTTTTGTTGCCAATGACAACAAAAGGCACACCAGTAAATTCCTGGCGTCCATATTTTACAGAAGACTGGTCTTCCCAGTAAACTTCCTTTGCTGAATGTATGTCTGTTAAAATAAAATGGTTCTTATACATATATGTTGTCATTTATATATCAATGAAAATAAACAAATACATCATTAAAACAGCAAAATGATAGGATACTTAATCAATATCTATGACTAGTATGTGTATGCAGAAAAGCAATCATACAATTAAACTCTATGACATTAAGTAGTTTTTAACATATAAAAAGGTCAAGAGCTGTCACTGTAAGATGACAATGCCCACGAAGGAAGAAATGTTGAACTTTTCGAACGGAATGACGAAATTATATGCCTCTCCCAATCAATGGAAACCCCTTGTCCAAAGGAGTTGTGATTACTCAATTTTTAAAGTCACAAAATATCTGTAAAAACACTGTTCAGTAAGACTATTTCAAATGTTATCATTTTGAAATTCTAGGTTGTCAATCACAAATACAGCTATTAGATATTTACTGTATAAAATACCCGATTGATAATAAACATATTATTAAAAAAAGAAATATAAAACAAGCAGCTGGGGTATTGACCCGTATTGTCCGAATTTTGGGTTGTCCAATTTTTTGGGTCTCCAACCAGAGACATAGATAACAGGGATAAGCAATTTCAGTTATTACCTATATGTAATAGCACGCATGACAGTTACATTTCCGACAAATTGCTAATTTTGTAGCGAGTAAAACTTATTACCTACCAATAACACATGCATAAATTTTACATTATCATTTAAACTAAAGCTGTCGAGTTTTTCAAACATCAATTTTGATTGATAGTTTTATTACGCCCATGTTTGTACTACCTACTTAGGCAATCTTTCTAAAAAAATATTTACTGGTACCATATTTTTTCAGGCTGATTATGCACTGATTAATTTTTTATTATCTATAGTTCAAATATAAGTATATATCTACTTGTATTGCCGAAATCCTTAGAACATTTATACACACAAAATCTTGTGTTCGTGTTGATCTCATGCCCCCTCACAGCATCTAAAGCGTCTAGGACATTGTGGTATTCATGCAGCCACGATAGCCATGTTGATTCGGGTTGCCTTCAATTCGTAACCTAACCAATTCGTAATCGATTCGTATAGAGGGGATTCAGGGGAGACAACCAATCTGATAATTTATTGGTATTATACCTCAGGTATTGCTGCATCACGTATTGAATAGAGTATCGCGAGCAAAACTATTTTGGTGATTTTTACCAAAAATGAGACGAAGAGGAGCAGGCATTGCAGCCATCAAGAATAAAAATTTAGCTCAGGCAAGTTGTTAATGAGTTGTGCGTTTTATTCAACGATAACTCCTTTGACAGTTTTTACTCTCAGTTATTCGGATATGGTCATTTCGGACAATTTTATCAAAAATCCACAAATGCATTCAATAATAGAATTAACAAAGACCTATACCATACGAGTATACATACCATACATGTAGTATACATGTAGTATAGGTCTTTGGAATTAACAAAGAACTTCATATTTACATGCAGAAACAAATTACGTTAGAATATAGTCCCCATATCTACAATATTTACCTCCCTTGGCAGCCATCTTAGTTGGCAAATTTCTTATATGCTTATCATTGTTTGACGGGTTTTCGATACCTTAAAGACATTGAACAGCTACTATATAAGTGACCCCCCCCCCCCCCAAATCCACATGAGGTCTAATCTCTTAATTGTTTTATTGCCCCTAATGGGATTAATCCTGTCTTTTCACGGTCAGTTAAGTGTCTGTAGACTTGACACCTAGTCATGCATATAAGAGGGTCATAAATTCTATTGATTTTTAGTGATAATTAGTTTATGGATAACTTTCTGTTGTTTTTTACAAGCATTTTGTGTAATTAATGAATGTTGTCCTTTAATTACCAGATTATGTAAAACAGTTAATACATGAAAAATGCTACTGAATGCTTCTTCTATTTCTAAATCAAATAATTCTATTTATACATGAAATTATTTTTTGCAAGAAAACTATTATAATCTGACTATGTTTTCCCTTGGTTTATACAATATAAATTGAGACAATATATTGGTTAGAAATATTAAACAGGTATAAAAGGTGTTAGGATACGTTTGTATTAATTTTACAAAATGGACATTTAATTTATCAAAATCAACCAGACCTAACTAATTGGTGTGAGATACATATATTTGCTAATGTGTTTGAAGCATTGAGCATTTATTTGAGTAATTAATTTCTTTAATCATATTAAATGAGCTGTCTTATTCTTAATATTTTTCATTTAATATAAACATACTTTAAAAGAAGTTATAATTTATATTTTTAATTAAACATTGAATCAATTTAAGTATCTACACAGTAACTATATATTAGCCATAAAAAGTGACTGATTATGTAATTAGAAGCTAGTCTATCAATGACCCTGTCAGTTTTATTGGACTCCCTACTGTGGAATATACAGGACTGCTGGGTCTTAGTCACATGCCTCGCATTCCTGGTTCAATGTCTTTAAGCATTTAAAAACGCCTTATTTGGAACAAACACAAATAAATGCGTAACTTGCTTTTATTTCTTAAAAATCAATTTATTGCTCGTAATTTCAATGCACTTATGGTCAATTTGTTCACAAAATAACGAATAACAGACCTATAAACAAACATTGTGATCAGTGACCGCCATTACGCAAAATTGACCCATTTTCGATACCTCCAAAATTGAAGAGTATTCAAGACAGAGATGGTCCAAAAGTACCAGGTATAACACAGAATTATGAGAAAACCTTGTTTGGTGAATATGATCATACCTACATTGCTTAATCATATTACAATTAATAGTTTACAATGAGTATGTATGCTAGATAAAATGGCGGCAACCTATGGCTTCAAGTCTATGTAATTTATCTTAATTTTCGTATGATCTACGCTGCAATGATAAATTAATATCACAGACGTGTAGTACAACCCGTAGGTCACTTCATTTGATAAGTTATAAAGTCTTGCTCTACTTACATTTTGGGATTTTTATTGAAAATGTAAGATGTACTAATAATCAATTCTAAGAATTTTTAGCGAAAAATAAATAAGACATGAACACTTTTCAAACACCCTGTAGTGGACAGGAAATACGACTGTTGCATGATGGTCATGTGATCTAGATAGCAGACGAGCCAAATTCCCAGTCTAGGTCAAAATATTTTCTCAGTTTTTCTTATTTTCATTTTTAACGATATTGTTGTTAAAGTGATAAAATGGCGTAGTGAATTGAGCAGTTATTTGCTGTGTGTTTCAAATTGACTGTTTACTTACTTGATAACGACATATTTGGAATTATATTGTGTGGATCGTAAAATATCAAGGTCGAGCACAATGCGTAAACAAAAAATGACGTCATTCTACTTCCTGTCAAGCGTTTATGCGCAGAAAACAGAAAGTATCGAAAACATGTACGTATCGAATACATGTCAACCGACGATAATAGAAAAAATAAGAAAATTGGTTATTAAACAACTCAGTTTATAAAAGATAACTTAATAACGAAGTTGTTAAGGCCATAAGCACATCAGGTTTAAGAAAATGTAGTTGTCACATATAAATATCCTGTATTTAGAATTATCAAAACAAAAACATAAATATCTTCTAACAATTAATGCGTGTTGAATTTGCCAACAAAGATGGCCACCAAGGGAGGTAAATATTGTAGATGTGGGAACTATGTATAAGTTGATTAACTGGTATACAGTTGGTACCAGATAACGGTGTAGCTAAATTTAGAATGGAAATAGAACAAAGAAAAAAGATCACTAACGTGAACCAAATATTGTATTTTATTTGTACACATCTCTTTTACAAATGCCAACAGTCAAAATGTTCAAAATCTGTACTAATCTAGTGCCCACAATCAATGAATTCAATGCAGTTGGCCGCCATGTTTCTTTCCTCGAATGATCCAAATAACAATGTACAAGAGGTCATATGGCGTCATAATGTAGCAGTGATATTATTATGCTTAGTTATAGTCTAAACAATAATTTCAACACAGAACTATTTTGTAACGGAAGTGGCATAAAACGAGCACCTGCATTCAAAAATGCAGACGGCAGTGAAAGAAATCTAGTTTTTCAGAGAAAAGCTGCGTATTTTTATTGAATCATTCATATTTCATGTATTTTTTTAATACAAAAGAAATTTTAATGCATACTTATCCTCAAAATGAAATTTTACTCTGTTGACAATGGTAAGTTATGCATGATGAGTGTATATTACGGATATTATAAGATGCACCGTTATTTGGATAACACCGGTAAACGGGGTACTGACTGTATAACTCACTTAAAATTAAATCGATAGAAATAACAGTAAGCTGCATGAATGGGATAAGACTCAATACCGAACATGAACCATGTCTGCGTATATAAACAGAAGTACCGAACATGAACAATAAGCTTGTTATTTTGAGGATTTAAGTGGTAATTACTCAACAAAACAGTGAAGTATTTTATAAAATTGTTGATGCAATTATCCGCTTGTATATCGTAGGTTGACATGTATTCGATACGTACATGTTTTCGATACTTTCTGTTTTCTGCGTATAAACGATTGACAGGAAGTTTAATGACGTCATTTTTTGTTTACGCAATGTGCTCGACCTTGATATTTTACAATCCGCACAATATATTTTCAAAATATGTCATGATTAAGTAAGTAAACAGTCAATTTGAAACACATAGCAAATAACTGCGCAATTTACTATGCAATTTTATCACTCTAATAAACATATAGTTAAAAATGAAAATAAGAAAAACTGAGAAAATATTTTGACCTAGACCAGAAATTTGGTTCATCTGCTATCAAAATCTCACGACCATCATGCCACTGTCGTATTTCCTGTCTAGTACAGGGTGTTTGAAAAGTGTTCATGTCTTATTTTTTTTTTTCGCTAAAATTTCTTATAATTGATTATTAGTAATCTAACATTTTCAATGAAAATCACGAAATGTAAATAGAGCAAGACTTTATAAATATAATATATCAACTGAAGTGAGCTATGGGATGTACTACATGTCTGTCATGGGTTAATTTATCATTGCATCGGAGATAATACGAAAATTAAGATAAATTATATAGATGTCCATAAGTTAGAAGTCAAGCATTTCTGCCATTTTGGCTAGCATACTTACGCATCATAAAATATTGATTATAATAGGATTAATCAGTGTGGGTATGATCATATTCCCCAAACAAGGTTTTCTCGTAACTCTGCGTTATACCAGGTACTTTTGGACCATCTCTGTCTTAATTACTCTTCAATTTTGGAGGTATCGAAAATGGGTCAATTTTTAGCAATGGCGGTCACTGATCACCATGTTTGTTAAATTAGGTCTGTTATTTGTTATTTTGAGAACAAATTTCGACTATAAGCTAGTGCATTGAAATTACGAGCAGTAAATTATTTTTTAAGAAATAAAGGCAAGTTAGGCATTTATTGGTATTTGTTGCATATTTGCTTATGGTATCAAAAACCCGTCAAACAATGATACTTATTACCTCGATGTACATTTTACTGCGAGTGTCCATATAATATCAATAACTGACACATGCGAGTCGCCTCCACTTCCATTTCCGCCCAGCATTTGTTTACATTGCATGCTGCAACTTTAAAACATTTTATCAATTATTTATGTCATTTCTACAGTCAAGTCAATTTATTTTGTTTATATAGTCATTTGGGGTCCGTTGAAACACCCCAATACACCCCAATAACTGGTAAATCATCTAAATACAACTCGATGATAATAAAATTCAACTTTATAAAGTTTATATAATGAAATAATGTATCTGAAAACAAATGTAATCATATTTTACGCAAGAAAAGATGTGAATTAAAATTTATAAGTTATTTGATATTATATACAATCAAAGCACTGAGAGTACTGTCAAAACGAAAGTTAAAATGTTATTGAATGTTACAAACTCAAATTGGTTGGACTAATAGTTTCCTCAAAAGAGTCATTTTTGGCCCAGTGTAATGAAGACGTTTTGGTAGAGGTCCACTTGTTATGCTCCCTGTTGTATTGTTATGTGTGTTGGTATGAATAATGAATGTCTACAAGTCAAACGACAAACACAAATGTGTATAGACACTATTTATTTCTAAATCCAACAATTATTAAAACTAATGCATGTGTATTGAACGGCGATTATTTATAGTCTGACTAGCATTAGAATTGTAATGTTTAGAGTGCAGTTACATATATAGATCATTATAGTCTGTTCTAAAATAAAGGAGATGTTACAGTATTGTATTAGAACTTCTAATACAATACTGTAACATCTCCTTTATTTTGAAATAAGTTAAACCCTTTTTATAACAATTTTATTATGACTAAGATATAACAGATGATATTAATTCCTTTGCCTCTTGTAATATGCGTTTGACAGTTTGGACTGTCCGTTCTGCGAGTCCGTTCGAAATGGGGTGTAAGGGGCTGGATGTGACATGAGTAATTTTTCACTCGTTTGTGAACGACTGAAATGTCTGTGAAGAGTACTGTGGTCCGTTGTCAGAGAACAGTCTGGCTGGTATGCCGTGCACTGAGAATCATGCTTTAAGCTTCCTAACAACCATCAAACTAAGTGTGTCTGGTAACTTAATTGTCAATTTCAAAATAACGACTATAATAGTCTACAATAAGAAGATAATTATTTCCGTCAAAATAAAATAAATCAGTGGCAATGTCTTGCCATGGGCCTTACGGTATGTGTTGTGTGTCGTCAAACTTTTACCTTTTTAGCTCAATTTTCGCAAAGCTGGGACAAGTTTGATATTGGGCCATTTGGGGTCAAAAACTAGGTCACCAGGGCTAAATAAGGGAAAACCTTGTGAACACTCTAGAAATCACTGTTTTGATTGGATCTTCATGAAACTTTATCAGAATGTTTATTTCAATGGTATGTAGGTAAAGTTTGATAATGGGTCATCTGCGTTCAAAAATTAGGTCACTAGAGCAAATTGCTGGCAAACCTTGTGAACACTCTAGGAATCTTAGGTAAAAACCTTGTTAAAGCTCTAGATGTCGAGGTTTTAATTGGAAATGAAATATTTGCGACTTTTAGCATAATGTTCGTGTAACTTTGGCCCAATAATCATTTTTGTTTAGAAATAGACATCTTTAATTATCTTAGAAGTTGAGTTCTATAAAAAGACAATTCTATCTTTTTTCATAAACATTTACGGTATTGTAATCCATTTCAATAATAATTCGAATAGAATATCGAATGTCTGTTATGTTTTCTTTTACAGCAGATGTAAAAATATGTTTTATGACTTAACATGTGCGTTACCACTTGGTAACGGACATGTCTCATAGAAAATCGTTGATTTCAGACAATACCACAGTCATAATGCTAGATAAAACATCTTTTGAAATGCACATTGCATGTTTTATATTAGAACAAAAAATATATGATTGATGTTACTATATATATGTATGTAATATGAAAATAAGTAAAATGTACCACTAACCTTCATCTGATGAATATCAATAATTCACATTTGTTTTTGCGTCATAATAGCCAGTTTTCCTTGGAAATTGCATAATAAAATGATAACAGGTTATAAAACTTATATTCATACAGTGGCGCACTTTCAAATATTGCTGAGTATGATCAGTGAAAAATATCTGGTAACGAACATGTCAGTAAGGAACACATCAAAATGTATGCTGTTTTGACAGTAACTTCTAATTAATGTGGTATACCTTTTACATATGATTAATTATTATACCCCCAGATATAAAATATATGGAAATATATGGGGGCTATATTGGATTCACGCTTGATGGTATGGCGGGCGGGCGGATGTCAAACAGGCGGTGTCCGGTCAATAACTTAAGTTCGGATTGACCAATCTTGATCAAACTTGGTATGTAGGGTCCTTGAATGAAAACCTAGCCTGGGATTGTATTTTGGATCTGTGGGCTCAAGGTCAAGGTCACTGTCACTAAAAATAGAAAATCAGTGTCCGGTCAATAACTTAAGTTTGGAATGACCAATGTTGACTAAACTTGGTATTTAGCATCCTTCAATCAAAACCTAGCTTGGGATTGTATTTTGGATCAGTCAGGTCAAGGTCAAGGTTGCTGTAACTAGAAATAGAAAATCAGTTTCTGGCCAATAACGTAAGTTTGGAATGAGTTATCTTGACTAAACTGGGTATTTAGAATCCATGCATGAAAGCTTTGCTTGGGATTGTATTTGGGGTCAGTTGGGTCAAGGTCAAGGTCACTATTACTAAAAATAGAAAATCAGTTTTCGGTGAATGACTTAATTAAGGATTAAGATATTGCGATGAAATTTTGTGTGTAGGTAGCTTACATGCAGCCCATGCTTTTGAATTGCGTCAAGGTCCAGTAGGGTCAAGGTCACTGTTACTAAAAATAGAAAATCAGTTTCTGGTCAGTTACTTACTTTTGGAATGACTAATCTTGACTAAACTGGGTATTTAACAACCTTACATGAAAGCTTAGCTTGGAATTTTTTATTTTTTTTTTTCAATTACCAAAAACGGTAATCCATTTATTCAATTGTTCTAACATATATACAAATATATTACAGTAAATGTATAATAACATTTGAAGGTATGTATCTATAATATGTCGCATGACATTATAATAATCATTTTTTTTTTTTTTTTTTTTTTTTTTTAACATAACATAATCTTTATTAGGCATTGTATACATATCACATTAATACATAGCCATAACCAAATATATGTGCAAATGGTGCATATATAATGTAATCAAGTCAGATGATGTGAAAATATATACCTGATAATCAAATCAGAATGTGTTTGCAGAGAAAAAAATACAAAAACGTTTTAACAATATCAAGATACAAAAATATGTTTACAGAGAAAAAAAACAATGTTTTAACGACATCAAGATATAGAAATGTGTTTTAACAATATCAAGATACAAAAATTTGTTTACAGAGAAATACAAAACAAAATATTTTAACAATATCAAGATATAGAAATGTGTTTACAGAGAAAAAAACAACGTTTTAACAATATCAAGATACAGAAATGTGTTTACAGAGAAAAAAACAACGTTTTAACAATATCAAGATATAGAGGTGTGTTTACAGAGAAAAAAACCACAAAAAAAACAACGTTTTAACAATATCAAGATACTGAAATATATACCTTATTAACATCTATTCTTGTCGAAAGCGAAACAAAGAGTAGATATTTGATGTATAGTCATCAAGAATTATCATTACTGTTTTGTATCAGTTTTAAAAATGAATCAAGCAGTTTATATGATTTAGACTTTTTTAAGTAGAACTTTTGTAATAGAGATAGATCTTGGTATAAAATAAGCATTGCGTTTGTTGGTTTTGATCTTCTTTCACTTTTTAAATAGCTTTTGTATAAAGAAAAACCAATTTGACTCAAAAGAATGTTTATGTCTTGATATTCCTTAAATTCGACCCTATATCCGACAAGTAAAAACTGTAAACTTTTCATATTTTGTTTAAATCCTAACTAATTGAAAAAACCTTGAATATCTTGCCAAAAGCTGTTCACATATGGACATTTAATTAGTAAATGTTCTGTTGTTTCCACATCTTGACAGTGAGTGCAGCATGGGGAGTCTCCTATTTTCCATGTAAATAAATTTTGTTTTGTCGCTAAAATGTTAAATATAAGTTTTATTCTAAATTGCTTTATTTGTGTATTTTTTATAACATAATGTATTATATAGTATACAGAGTTCCATTTAATTTTTAGCTCACCAGAGCACGAATGTGCTCAGGGTGAGCTTTTGTGATCGCCCTGCGTCCATCGTGCGTCGTGCGTCGTTACGAATACGTGGCGTCCATGTTTACTTAAAACAACATCTCCTCCTACACCGCTATGCTGATTGCAACCAAACTTGGCTGGAATGATCCTTGGGTGGTCCCCTTTCAAAGTTGTTCAAAAAATTAAATTTCATTAAAAATTCTGGTTGCTATGGCAACAAATAGAAAAAACTTTAAAAATCTTCTTGTCTGAAACCACAGGGCCTAGAGCTGAGATATTTGGTATGTAGCATTGTCTAATATAACTCTACAAAGTTTGTTCAAATTATTCCCCTAGGGTCAAAATTGGCTCCGCCCCGGGGGTAACTTGATTTTACATAGACTTATATAGGAAATTAAAAAAATCTTCTTGTCAAAAACTACAATGCCTAGAGCTTTGATATTTGGTGTGTAGCATAGTCTAGTGGACCTCTACCAAGTTTGTTCAAATTATTGCCCTAGGGTCAAAATTGACCCCGCCCCGGGGGTCACTTGATTTATATAGACTTATATAGGAAAATTTAAAAAATCTTCTTCTCCGAAACCGCAAGGCCTAGAGCTTAGAAATTTTGTATGTGGCAATGTCTAGTGGACCTCTACCAAGTTTGTTCAAATTATGGCCCCGGGGTCAAAATTGGCCCTGCCCTGGGGTTTATTCTATTTTATATAGCAAAATTTGAAAAATCTTCTCTGAAACCACAAGGCCTAGAGCTAAGATATTTGGCATATAACATTGTCTAGTGGACCTGTAGACACTGTAGATTTCACAGTTATTATTGGATCTTCACCAAACTTTGTCAAATCGTTTGTTTTAATGATATAACGGTCAAGTATAAATATGGGTCATCTGGGGTCAATAACTAGGTCACCAGGTCAAATCTTAGGAAAACTTTGTTAACACTGTAGATGTCACAGTTTTAATTGGATCTTCATTAAACCTTGTCAAAATGTTTGCCTCAATGATATGTGGGTCAAGGATGAACATGGGTCAGCAGGGTTCAAAAACTGGGTCACAAGGTCAAATCTTAGGTAAAAATCTTGTAAAAGCTCTAAATGTCATGGTTTTGATTGGATCTTGGCCAAACCTTGTCAGATTGTTTGTCTTAATGATATTAAGGACAAGTTCAAATATGGGTCACCTAGGGTCAAAAACCAGGTCACAAGGTCAAATCTTAGGAAAACCTTATTAACACTGTAGATGTCAAATTTTTATCGTATCTTCACCAAACCTAGTCAGACTGTTTGTCTTAATGATATGTAAGACAAATTCGAACATAGGTCGTCTGGGGTCAAAAACTAGGTCACCGGTTCAAAACAATGTTTTAATGAGTGAACAGTGATTGTCATGTGAGCGATATAGGGCCATCTTGGCCCTCTTGTTCAAATCAATACGGTAATCTATTTTCATGTCCGTAGTACAGGTTATTGTCGTCGTAAGGTTAACACAGATCATGAAAGTTGAAAACTTTAAGTCTTGCCTTTCTTTGATGAGGCACGGCTCCGATCACGTGATGAGTCTACCACTTTAGATTCTGGAGATCTGTCCTTCAATACTGAAGTTTGGCCACTATTTGACTCGCGATTCGATGTTCTTTTGTAGGACGAAGCGCGTCTATTCGTACGACTAGGGTTTGCTCGTTGTTGAATAGGTTTAGAGTTTTTAGTTTGTTTACCTTTTGGTTGTATGACTCTTTGTTCGTCATGATTCGGTTCACTATCTGATGTTTCGTCGGATTTGGTTTGTTCTGTATCAGATTCATTATCATTTGCGGCTTCTACGTCTATTTGTGTACAATCAATCCGCTTATGCCCGATCTCGTTGCAGGATGTGCAGACCCAATCATTTGGACAGTTTGCAAACATGTGACCCTCTAGCAAACATTTAGAACATTTATTTGGCATTTTTATACTGCGTTGATTTTGACCCAGGCGTAGGACCTAATTAATGTTAGAGTTCTTGTTATAGTACCATCGTCAACTGACAACTGACACTCTTACTTTAGTGGTATGTTCTCCGTCTAGGCGGCCTGGGTTTGTATTCAATACGGATATCCGCTTCCCCCTGATGGGGACCCCATCGCTCATAAAGGTGACCTTGTCCTGTATATTGTCAAGGTATATTCCCACATGCCCCGTACACGTTGCAAACCTTTAATGTGGGATACATTTATCCTCTCGCCAATGGCCTTATACAACTCAATATGACTCAACCATTCAGCCTTTTCAGGCCTTCGGTTCCCAAATAAATCTTCCTCTCTCAGAAAGACCAGTGGAATTACATATTTTTCCATTGGGTTGTCACCCTCATCAATGTCAATGGTGGACGGTTCCGCTTGACTGAACGCCATTGTTTATCACAATATGCTTTTTTACAGAGTTTATAGTTTGTTAATAGGTAAATAAGATAAATACCTCAATATACAATCACTATATTTAATATCCATGTAATTTCCAAGCACAATTAAGGTCCATTCATTAGGAAAATTCACAATTTAGCTGACCGCAAAAATTACACGGCCATAGCAGTATTCGTCATGGTACAAGCTTGGAATTGTATTTGGGGTCAGTTTGGTCATGGTCACTGTTACTAAAAATAGAAAATCAGTTTCCGATGAATAACTTAAATAAGGATTAAGGTATTGCGATGAAATTTTGTCTGTAGGGTGAAAATTACCCCCAACCAGAGGTTCACATTATTTATATAGGCTTAGGCCACACCAATTTAATAACTTGTTCATCAGATTTTTTTTCTGAAGAAAGCAAGTGAGCGAGTGAAATGTTTTTAAAAATATTATTTTTTACTTTTCCAATTTGAGTAAGCGAGTGAACGAAAAAAAAAATTAATATTATTTTTTCTTTCAAACAAGCCAGCAAGCAAGCGAATGAAAATCGCTTCAAACAAGCATGCGATCAAGTAAATAAAGAATCTGTATTTTTATTACATTTATTATATGTTACAATAACCCTTAAGTTTACCAGTGAAAACACTTATAATGTCTTCATTATATTGTTTATTCATATGAAAATTGATAAATCACCCATACGAAACACACAAAAAATAGATTTACAGAACAATACATTGTATACCATATTCTTGTTACAATTACTAAAATGACATAGTAGTGTATACTGGATCTATCACTGGAATGACACTGCACACAACTTGGACACAAGATAAATCATAAGTGTTTAATTTTGGAGACATTTTTAAAAAGAATTTACCCTTAAATACCTATGTTAACAAAGTTGGTTTAAGTTTAACTTGCCAACATTTCGTTGACATGCCAGCTAATTTAAACTTGTATACTTAAATTATTTGCAAAGCGAATTTTCGAGAATAGGTGATTTTTACCATGACACTGGTAGTTATCCACCATTGCACTAGTTTTGTTTTCCAAACGAGTTTTAATGGGTGATTTTTTCACACACAAAATTAAATTTTGTTTTTTTTATGGACTGCAGGATGGGGCCAAATCGAAAAGTGCCTCGCCGTCTATTTAGTTGGGCTAGGCCACGAGCGCCACCAATACCATCTTGGGAACTAACGTCACCCGTACAGTATTCCTATTCCTCGCTACATATTATTATACCCCCACTACTTTGAAAATGTATTGTGCGGATTGTAAAATATGAAGACACATTTGGTCGAATATACTTTCCTTGTCTGGGCTGTGCCTTCTGTTTGCATTCAAGGATTTTGAAATAAATTGGTATAAAAGTTTACTTCAATAAAATGATTTTTCATGAACATCACCCATACTTGTAGTTCAAAGATCAAGGTCACAAGCTGTCTAAATGGCGGGCTCGACACATTGCCCTTGGGCATCTAGTTTATGTTCAAACAACATACACAACTGCATTCACTCACTGAGCAAATTCTGAACAAGTAATTCTTCTCTTTTTGCAGGCTAAATATAAGGACAAAGGAAATGAAATTGCAGAGGATCAGATAACTCAGGTATTTTTTATTTTATTTTTTTAGCTCACCAGAGCACAATGTGCTCAAGGTGAGCTTTTGTGATCGCCGTGCATCGTTGGTCATGAAGTGGCGTCCATATTTACTTAAAACAACATCTCCTCCTACACCGCTATGCCGATTGCAACCAAATTTTGCTGGAATGATCCTTGGGTGGTCCCCTTTCAAAGTTTTTTTAAAAATTTTTTTTTAAAAATTCATTAAAATATCTGGTTGCCATGGCAGCAAATAGAAAAAATCTTCTTGTCCGAAACCACAGGGCCTAGAGCTGAGATATTTGGTATGTAGCATTGTCTAATGAAACTCTACAAAGTTTGTTCAAATTATTCCCCTTGGGTCAAAATTGGCTCCGCCCTGGGTGTAACTTGATTTTAGATGGACTTGTATAGTGGACCTCTACCAAGTTTGTTCAAATTATTGCCCTGGGATCAAAATTGGCCCCGCCCTGGGGTTTATTCTATTTTATACAGGAAAATTTAAAGAATCTTCTCAAAAAACCACAAGACCTAGAGCTAAGATATTTTATATGTACATGTAGTAGTGTCTAACACATCTCTTCCAAGTTAGTTCAAATTATGGCCCCAGGGTCAAAATTGGCCCCGCCCCAGGTGTCACTTGATTTTATTTGAACTCGTGTAGAAAAATTCTAACAATATTCGTCTCCAAATGACCTTTTTTCCTGGTGAGCACAGGGCCATCATGGCCCTCTTGTTTCTTTATTCAACTTTCATTAGATTACACCATATAATTACAAATAGATACGGTACATACTTAAATAACATACATATTGGATAGGTTTGAAGAAAGTACCATGGGGTTGCGTAATCGATTTGGGAGAAGCTGGTATTGTTGAAAAAGTTATTTCGTTCTTTTCATCTTTTTCCAAACGACTTGATTTGATCTGTATGTTTCCATTAAGTGATAAAAAATGTCAGAATATTTTAAATACATGTTTTTTACCATAATTACAAAGCTTTGGAAATGTTTATTGTATATTTAACAGCTTGTCCCCAAACGGTTAGGCTATGCTTTTTAATAGGTTCGTTTCTAAACCTTACTACCCCCAATCCACCAAAGTCCCGAAAACTGTTTCGAAGTCTGTTTACACTTATCTAAAAATCCGTTTTTATACAAACAATTGTTAAATTTAAAAATCAACGACATTTGTTTTTTCTGTACTTAATACAAGCCTGTATGATGGTGAAACTGTAGTAACAATGACCAAACTATGCAAATATGCATGGCCTTGTAACCTCGTTGCCTCATACTAAACTGGTTCCCGTTGACATATGTGTACATTGGTGCACTGCAACATGGACTGGGAACCAGTTTAGCCTCGTATGGGAGAGATAACGAACGATAACTCTGTGTAGACATTGGAACCGGTATTTGACATACAACAACATAAGGTAAGAGATTTTTTTTAACAATAGAGTCTATTGATCATTTTAAAAACAAGTGTTTTCAATCGAAAACCATGTCATTGTATCGAATAAAGGTATTTTTCCACGATAATCAGACAGATTCTCATAATCTGATTTATCAATGAAGTGAAAATGAATTGGGATAGAACGGTCATAAGTGCAATTTTGGATCAATTTTCATATCAGACGTCCAATTCACTATTTCTTCGACTCGAAAACGAAACTGTATATATATATTTTTCATCGGAATGTCCATCTGTCATTCATAAGTGTATATATATATAAATATAACACAATTTACATTTCAGAAAGATCACCCTGGAAAGACTTAAGAAACTTTTTAGAAAGAATGGCCAGTTTCCTAATCAAAATGGGTAGAACCAGTCCAGATCATTCCTTCAGTAGCCCTTGAGTTAAAATACATGTACCAGCCAAAAGAGAAACGTAAAAGAAAAGTATCTCCTGGAACCACGCCACAACAGCCGAAAGGACAAAGCCAGCCATGCTGGATTTGCTGGTGTGTTAAAGCATAGTAATATTACAGAAAAAAATATTTTGACAATCAGTGACCTGTCCAACTGGCTCATTTGATAGAGCCACAAGCTTGTGTACCAATCGTTAGTGGTTCAAGCACTGACAGGCCCGTTTGCTGGCAATTTTTGTCACCAAACTCTGTTTCAATAGTGTTAGTTACAGGTTAATAACAACCTAAACAAGGAGTTTGCATGTACTGGCTAAAAGTTTTATGGGAAATTGTTGTGAATGCCATATTTTCATTTCTTTGTTAGTTATCAATCCTACAGTTGGTAAACTTGATATGTTGTATTGTTTGTGACTAACCAAGTGAGGTAGACGGTAAACATTTTTAACTAAGAGTCAATTCTTTTCTTAAAGAGACGATGCCATTATGTTTGTTTTTCTGTTATTTCAGTGTCCTCGGGTGTCAGTGAACTTGCCAGTAAAATAATGAGAACAGTAACTGATTAAAAACAGTAATATTGTATGATAAAGATTGCTTTGCATGTATTACTTATAATGGCATGGTGTTGTTAATTTCCAGTTCTGTTTTTTTTGTCAAAGCACATGCCTTCAATTTTTAAATTGTATTGAGTTTATTTCTTTCTACTATTATCTATAAGATATGTCTGAAATCTCTGATCTTTTTAGCTCACATGTCACAAAGTGACAAAGTGAGCTATTAGGATCACTCTCCGTCCGGCGTCGTGCGTTGTGCGACGTCAAACTTTTTGTTTTGACCACACTAGGGGCCACATTTTTGGCTCAATTTTAGCAAAACTGGGTCAAAACGTTAATATCAACAAAATCTCGGACAGGTATTGGGCCATTTGGGGTCAAAAACTAGGTCACCAGGGCCAAATAAGGGAAATCTTGTGAACACTTTAGAAATCACTGTTTTGCATTTATCTTCATGAAACTTTGTCAGAATGTTTATTTTAATAATATGTAGGTCAAGTTTGATAATGGGTAATTTCTGTAGTAAAATTAGGTCACTAGGGCAAATTGCTGGAAAACCTTGTGAACACTCTAGAAGTCACTGTTTTGATTGGATGATCATGAAACCTTGTCAGAATGTTTGTCTTCATAATATCTTGGACGAGTTCGAACATGGGTCATCTTGGGTCAAAAACTAGGTCGCTAGGTCAAATCTTATGAAAAACCATGTTAACACTGTAGATTTCACAGTTATTATTGGATCTTCACCAAACTTTGTCAAATCGTTTGTTTTAATGATATAACAGTCAAGTATAAATATGGGTCATCTGGGGTCAATAACTAGGTCACCAGGTCAAATCTTAGGAAAACTTTGTTAACACTGTAGATGTCACAGTTTTAATTGGATCTTCACCAAACCTTGTCAAAATGTTTGCCTCAATGATATGTGGGTCAAGGATGAACATGGGTCAGCCGGGTTCAAAAACTGGGTCACAAGGTCAAATCTTAGGTAAAAATCTTGTAAAAGCTCTAAATGTCATGGTTTTGATTGGATCTTGGCCAAACCTTGTCAGATTGTTTGTCTTAATGATATTAAGGACAAGTTCAAATATGGGTCACCTAGGGTCAAAAACCAGGTCACAATGTCAAATCTTAGGAAAACCTTATTAACACTGTAGATGTCAAATTTTGATCGTATCTTCACCAAACCTAGTCAGGCTGTTTGTCTTAATGATATGTAAGACAAATTCGAACATAGGTCGTCTGGGGTCAAAAACTAGGTCACCGGTTCAAAACAATGTTTTAATGAGTGAACAGTGATTGTAATGTGAGCGATATAGGGCCATCTTGGCCCTCTTGTTAAGTAAATCTACTTATGTACATTTTAAATTTTGAATAACAAGGTATTGATAATTTATTTTTAACAAAATTAAGTGAAATTAATTCACAATGAATTGTTATGCCAATGGTCATGATTTATTTAGTTATCATTTTAGACTTTTTAAAAATGTTTTAACTACGGTAACACTGACATGCTAGAACAGGTAATTTAATGTAAATTTAAAGCCCCATTAGCTTTTTGGATCCAGGATGTTCAAATTAAAGTAGGTTTTATTTTACCTAGATAGATGTCTTATCAGTGTACAGGATATGTGTTGCATAAATATACATTTAAAAAAAAAAAATTTCTGTTAAGTTGTTATAAATACTTGTTATTTATTTTTTCTTCTTTTTTATGCCCCATCGAAGATGCTTTCACATGTCGGTTGGTTTGTGTGTCTAATGTCTATTAGTCGGTAGGTTGACCAAATAGTTTTTGTTCAATAACTCAAGACGGCAAAACAATTTCCTTACAATTAGTAAGTTAACGGTTGGGGGTAAGGTCTTCAAGCTTTAAAAGACCTGTATACATAGTTCCCACATCTACAATATTTACCTCCCATAGTGGTCATCTTCGATGGCAAATTTGACAAGCATCGGTAGAAGATATTTATATTTCTATTGATAATTCTGGATATATAGAATATTCATATGTGATAACTTTATTTCCTTAAACCTGATGTGCTTATGGTTTTTACAACTTCATCATGACATGATTAAGTTAGCTTTTATAAATTAAGTTGTTTAATAACTACTTTTCAGATTTTCTTCTATTAAGCACATAAGAAATTTGCCACCAAAGATGGCTACCAAGGGAGGTAAATATTGTAGATGTGGGAACTATGTATTGATTTGAGGTCATTAGGTCAAAGGTCAAGTGACCTTTAACATGAATAACCATTTTGCTGCCATAGGATCATACATGTTTTACAAACATCTCTTTTTTCGCGAAGGTGTCTAATCTCACTTTTGACCTATATTTCTTGGCATGACATATTAATTATTCAGAAGAAATTCCTCATTCTATCGGATGATTCAGAGGAAACCCTTCCTTCCATTGGATTAAATCTACAAGAGTAGAAAAATTAAGACCTCGCAAACTTATAGCGAGTCTGCAACTGTTCAATATGTACTTCTTGTCATTGTAAAATTCGTAAAGTAAACATGTACGAAAATGTATTCTTATGCGGTCGAAATTAAGTTATATACCGTTTTTGCAAGTATTTTACATTTATTGGAATTAATATACAGTAGATATGACTAAGTATGTAATTTATTTAGCTGACCAAATATTAACATCTTAAGGCGTGACCTAAGTGGACTGCTCTAGCGATAAGTTGTGTTCACACGGTTACTTTAACGGCAATTTAGGATTTTCATAAAAAATATACTTTTGGTTTCAACAGTAACATTAAAGAAACTTCGCGACTGTCTTTTTAAAGACATTTCTTGTCAAACATGCTTTTGTTTTTTTTGTTTGCTCATCTGTCACATAGTAACATGATGAGTGGTTGTGATCAACTTTTGTCCAAACATGTGTATTCCAGTTACACTTTTAACCAAACCTTGAAGAAATTTTGTCATGATGATCATCTATAATATCTAGGTCAGGTTTGATATTGGGTCCATGTTTTCGAATAATCCATTTCAGTATGATGTACTGGTTGGAAACGATAAATTCCGTACTGTCCGTATATTGCAAGGGAGTTAACTCTCGTATGCAAACATGACATTATTTGAGTGATAATAAGAATGAAATAAAATGTATAACAAACACTTATTATTTATCATTGTTTTATGAATGTATATGAGTTAACAAATGAAACAATAATTCTTGTTGTATGAATACCCGCGCATTTATGGATTATGCAGAACACAAATTAACACAATAATATGTCATTCTCACTTCACTTACTAACGATCGACTAGGCATCGCTATCGTCACATTCTAAGACAATTAAAGAATCGAAAACGTAATGTTTTTATGTTTGGTACATTTTTTCACTAAATCATCATATTCTATAGTTAGTTTTGTTTAATTGTGTTCGAATCAGTTTCTAAATTTTGAATGAAGCTGAAATGCAAATAATTTCATACAGATCACCAGGTACGTACGCGTATTAACTTATTATACCCGAGATCATAGTGAAATATTTGTCGCGATTAGTATAAAATCGTAACAAACAATATGGTCAACTTAACGATAATTAAACTGTTGACACGCTTCGTGTATGAATTGATGTTACACATTGTTTGTCACACGACATTTGATTCTCAATCGGCCATTGTTAAATTGACGATTTCGAATAATAGGTGTGAAAATACGCGCATTCGTAACTTTAGGGACCAAATAATGTATTCGGATTACACCAGGTATTCGTAAAATCCGATTTGTATAACCGGGGTTCGTTGTACTTGAAATATATTGAGGCGTAATCAGGACCGTAGATTTTATTCGGATAATACCGGGTATTCGGATAATCGGTGTTCGGATAATCAAGGTTTTACTGTATGTGAAAGAGTGTTCATGCAGTTGTCAAAACAGTTATTTATATGTATCTTATGTATGTGTTTATCTTAGGAATACAGGGGAGAAAATATGACAGTCAACTTTTTTTTAAAGCAAAAGTGAAAATAAAAAGAATTAGGTATGTCCAGTGTGTAACTTCTACTGGGCGTTATTGAGAAAGCCCTCAATTCGAAATTGAGTGCATTGGATGGAAGCTGCAAATGCCATTGTTGTAATATAAAAGTATATATATTATATGTATATATAAGTCATACAACACACAAATTTGAGTGTAACAAAACAGGTAAACATACAAGTTGTATTGATCTCTGAGTGTTAGTCAGTTCTCCAGAGGTTTGCAAATTTGCTCCAGGTTTTGTGAAAACTAGAAAAGGTTCCAATTTTATTGGCATGATATTTTTCACTAATGCCTGGGTCACACATTCACGGAAAGCAGCCCCGGAAGAACTACGGAAGAGCTACGGGCTGATCGCTACGGATCGCCACTGAAAGGTCTATTCCGTAGCCCGCTACGGTTTCAATACGGATGTGTTACGATGTGAGTACGGAGCTCGATGGATCTGCTACCAAATGCAGGTAAATGTCCTGGAAGAGATACGGAAGAGCTACGGTTTGATACGGAGCGACACGGATCAGGGCGGTTGTGCTACGGATGCTATACGGTTCGTTACGGTATCGGAACGGGTTAGTACGACTAAGAACGGTCCGTAACGGAGTAGTATGGAGCGTCATGGACCATCGCAATTTTGCATTCCTTGCACACATCTCCAGCTTGCTCACTTTGAAAATGCCTCCCAAAAAACGAACATATCGGAAAGCCGCAGCACCAGTGTCACAGGAGACTCTGATTCCAGATTTGTGCGTCGGAACATCCTCCATGCACTCCAATATTTGCCCAAATAAACTTACAGTCGGCGTCAATTAGAGCCATCAGTACAACGGAATGGTAACCTTTGTAATTAAAGTACAATGAGCCGCCATTCTTTTGACATTTAATGGCTATATGTTTTCTATCAAGGGCACCGAATATGTTCGGAAACTGCCACTTGGTTGCGAATTGGTCGGCTATGGCTTGCCACTGCTCAGGCTGAGTAGGAGTCTGTATAACATCCTCAGCATGCGCTGAAACAATGGCCTTACATACGTACCGTACAATACCACTGATTGTATTGTGTGCAACGCGAAAACCATACATCAACGTCCGATAACTGTCTCATGTTGGCAAGTATCTCAAGGTAATTGCTAACTTCAATCCAGGCTCTATTGACTTTCTCAACCAGTGATAATTCTTAGTTATCCTCGGTCCAACAATATGAATAAGTTCCTGAAACATATAAGGGCCGATTCTTAGGAAGTTCCTATATCCAGCCAGATCCTCAACAAAGCGTTCAGGCATAAGAGCCTCGTACTGGCCATAAAGAGATTTTCGGATACGCTACAGTTGTTTGATCCATGGCGAAATTTTGTGCATGTTCAAAAATTGTCACGGATCGCTACGGATATATACGGACTACTACGGTTGATTACGTTTCCATTACGGAGAGCTACGGACCAGTACGGTTAGCCACGGAACGAATCCGTAGCTCTTCCGTGGTCCTTTCCGTGAATGTGTGACCCAGGCATTAGGATGTAATGTTGAAGATAACTTCCAAAGTTTATGAAACTAGGTCTTTTATTAGCTCACCAGTGCTCATGGTGAGCTATTGTGATCGTGTGATGTCGGTCGTCCATGTGTGTGGGGGTGTGCGTGTGTGCGTCAACATTTGCTTTGAACAACATCTTCTTCTTAACCAGGTGGCCAATTTCAACGAAACTTTACATGGATGTTCCTTGCATGAAACTCTACCAAAGTTGTTAAAAAAAAAAATTAATTTCATTTAAAAACTCTGGTTGTCATGGCAACCAATAGGAAAAACTTTAAAAATCTTCTTGTCCGAAACCACAGGGCCTAGTGCTTAGATATTTGGTAAGTAGCATTGTCTTGTGTACCTCTACCAAGTTTGTTCAAATTATGGCCCTGAGGTCAAAATTGGCCCCGCCTAGGGCTTACTCTAATTTATATAGGAAAATTTAAAAAACCTTCTTGTCCGAAACTACACGACCTAGAGCTAAGATATTTGTTATGTAGCATTGTCTAGCGGACCTCTACCAAGTTGGTTAAAATTATGGCCCCAGGGTGAAAATGGGTTTCGCCCCAGGGTTCACTTAAGTTATATCGGCTTATATAGGAAATTTTAAAAAATCTTCTTGTACAAAACCACAAGACCTAGAGCTTTGATATTTTGCGTGTAGTTTTGTCTAGTGAGCCTTTACCAAGTTTGTTCACATTATGGCTCGGGTTAAAATTGGCCCTGACCTGGGAGTCACTTGATTTACATAGGCTTATAATTATAGGAAAATTTAAAAAATCTTCTTGTCAGAAACCTCAAGGTCTAGAGCTTAGATATTTTGACCCTGGGGTAAAAATTGGCCCTGCCCCCCAGGTCACTTGATTTTACATAGGCTCATGATATTTTTCTCTCAGCGTCTTTTTCTGGTGAGCGATATAGGCCATCATGGCCCTCTTGTTACTTTTACAGTTAAAAATATTATATTTTGCTTACAAAATCACCACATTGCACGAAATTGACCATCTTCTGTTACCAAATATGACATCTGGTGTAGAGACTAGAGAGAGGTGGGTTATTATTTAAAAAGAATTGATCAAACCAATGGTTGAGTTGTGTCCAAAATGTTTCAACATAACTGCAATAAAAAATAGATATTTTAGATATAAAAATTACAGGCACGTAGGTCAGTATTATTGGAACGGGTAAGAGCCTACAAGGTAGTTGTTGTACCCCTGCTACTAAAAGTTACCTGCTTAAGACTTGTCGGCAAACGACAGTTTGAACTCTACAAGGAACAGTTGTGATTTCATATACGTCAAACACTTTACTCTCATGATTTTGATTGGATCTTCACCAAACCTTGTCAGAATGTTTGTCTGATTTATATGTAGGACATGTTCTAACATGGGTCATCTGGGGTCAAAAACTAGGTCACAGGTTCAAAACAATGTTTCTATGAGTAAACAATGATTGTCGTGTGAGCGATATAGGGCCATCTTGGCCCTCTTGTTACAAATGCAGTGGATACTGAAAGTCAATAATAGTCCATAAGACAGTTAAAATTGTGTACTTGATAAGTTCGTAAAACCTTCTGCTTATTCTGTTCACATATACAAGAAGTTCTTGTGTTTCAATGTAAGAAAATATATACACAAGCACATCATTTGGAAGATCTTAACATAGTCCATGGGCCAGAAAAATGAAAATAATACATTCTACATGTATATACGAAAAAAAAGGCAAATGATATATTTGACATTTGCCTAGCTGTTGAGACACCAATACCTGTTTTGAACAGTAATCTATACTGTCCTAAGTTCATATTATGTTGACTTCCGCACCAGACGCTTGAAGAAGTCCAATTAAAGAAGTCCTAACATTTTCTTAAAACATAGCATGCCGTTTATTATGTAATTCAACGAAGATAGTGTTCAAATGTGTTAAGTTTCACAAGTGCAATGTTACCTTCCCTGATTATTGAGCCGTACATTAGCTGTAATTACATGATAATGATAGTAGATAGTTTTGAGTGAGCTTTGTCGAATGAAAGGTTTCAAAGCTAATATATCCGAAATGTAACATATCCAAATAAATATAATGTAGATATCCTAAACATTGTACCTTGTATTAGACAGTACCACCATATACACGCATACAAAGCATTTTCACTGGATAAATATATAATAAAAAAAGATTTAATTGCACATTTATACTTACGTATCCATACTTTATAATGTTGTTAAAATGAAAACATAAACTAAGAAAATAAAATCTCGGCAAGTATTAACGCCATGTTTTATGAATCACTGAATTTGATTGGTTAAAGTTTTATGCCCTTCTGGAATTAGTCACAAATGCATTAATAGGTTATATGCCTTACTGGAACTAATGATTGCGCTTTTTAAAGCGGTTCCACAAGGGCATGGACCATACCATCATGTAGAGCTCAAAAAGACGAATCCAACAATACCAAACACTCAATTTCGCAAAAATTTGTGATATGCCCCTCTGGAAAAAAGAGACATTATGTTTAAAGAAAATTCATTGAACAGTAAAATCATCACTCACAACTTGGCCAAGAATAAAAGTATAAACATTCTGATCTGTTGTGTTGTAGATGACCAAACAAATGGAAACATTTAAAACTTATTTAGAAGATTTTGCTGCCAAGCACAAGGATGAGATCAAGAAGAGTCCAGAGTTTCGATCACAGTTTCAGGAAATGTGTGCTTCTGTTGGAGTAGATCCACTTGCCTGTAAGAATTACAATTATGATATCATCAAAAAATTAAGTCATATTTGATTGATAATTTTTTATGCCCCCCGTAAGGTGGCATAGTAGTCGCACTGTCTGGCCATCCCACTCCAAAAATCTTGTCATTGTGACTACTCCTCCATTTCTTATGCAGTTTTCACATAACTTTCACAGAATGATCAGTATCAAGTGCTATGGTGCATATTCTGAGATATCTAGATTTGGTCATTTTTGGCAGAGTTATTGCCTTTCGTTTATTTCACTTTATAATGCTTGTCCTCGCAAGTCCTTTTTTCACCAGACTTTGACAGAATTATTGCCCTAGGGTCAATTTTGGCCCCATCCCAGAGTCACTTGATTTTACATAGGCTCATGATAATTTTCTCCCAGGGTCTAGATATAGGGCCATCATGGCCCTCTTGTTCTATTAATCGATTAATGATTTAATAACCGGTTAAATGGACAAACAATTAATTGAGTAACTGTTTACATCCCTACTTATAATGCTTCTGTGCTCAACTCCTCTTACATTTACTTGTGATTTTCATCCAAATTTCACATAATGATCATTATCAAGTATCGTAATGTATATTTTCAGGCTTTTTTTTTTGGATTTTTTTTGCTGTATTATTACCCTTTGTGTTTAATTTTACCTTGTAATGCTTCTGTGCAGACCTCCTCCTACAATTTCCTTTGGATTTTGATCAAAGTTTTACAAATTGGATCATTATCAAGTGCCGTAGTGCCTTTTTCAGGCTTTGGCAATTCCGTCATTTTGGCAGAGTTATTGCCCTTTGTTTAATGTTATCTTGTAATGCTTCTGTTGGCATCATCTCTTACATTTGTTTGCAATTTCCATCAAAGTTCAAACTTGTGTGCTAACATGACTGCTACAGTTGCTTTTTTCGGGGCATGCGTGTCTGTGACACATTTCTTGTTATTATCAATTATTGATTTATTTGTTATGACCAACTGAGATCTAAACATACTAGCTGCTATATTATTGTTAGAATGTCATGACTTTAAGATATTCAAATGGTTCAGATTTGTGTCTGTTTTTAGCTCACATGTCACAAAGTGACAAAGTGAGCTATTAGGATCACTCTCCGTCCGGCGTCGTGGTCAAACTTTATGTTGTGACCACTCTAGGGGCCACATTTTTAGCTCAATTTTAGCAAAACTGGGTAAGAACGTTAATATCAACAAATTCTCGGACGAGTTCGATATTGGGCCATTTTCGGTAAAAAACTAGGTCACCAGGGCCAAATAAGGGAAAACCTTGTGAACACTTTAGAAATCACTGTTTTGACTGGATCTTCAAGAAACTTTTAATAATATGTAGGTCAAGTTTGATAATGGGTAATTTCTGTAGTAAAATTAGGTCATTAGGGCAAATTGCTGGAAAACCTTGTGAACACTCTAGAAGTCACTGTTTTGATTGGATGATCATGAAACCTTGTCAGAATGTTTGTCTTCATAATATCTTGGGTCAAAAACTAGGTCTCTAGGTCAAATCTTATGAAAAACCATGTTAACACTGTAGATTTCACAGTTATTATTGGATCTTCACCAAACTTTGTCAAATCATTTGTTTTAATGATATAACGGTCAAGTATAAATATGGGTCATCTGTGGTCAATAACTAGGTCACCAGGTCAAATCTTAGGAAAACTTTGTTAACACTGTAGATGTCACAGTTTTAATTGGATCTTCACCAAACCTTGTCAGAATGTTTGCCTCAATGATATGTGGGTCAAGGTTGAACATGGGTCAGCCGGGGTCAAAAACTGGGTCACCAGGTCAAATCTTAGGTAAAAATCTTGTAAAAGCTCTAAATGTCATGATTTTAATTGGATCTTGGCCAAACCATGTCAGATTGTTTGTCTTAATGATATTAAGGACAAGTTCAAATATGGGTCACCTAGGGTCAAAAACCAGGTCACAAGGTCAAATCTTAGGAAAACCTTATTAACACTGTAGATGTCAAATTTTGATCGTATCTTCACCAAACCTAGTCAGAATGTTTGTCTTAATGATATGTAAGACAAATTCGAACATAGGTCGTCTGGGGTCAAAAACTAGGTCACAAGGTCAAATCTTAGGAAAACCTTGTCCATGCTGTAGTTTTCATGGTTTTGATTGGATCTTCACCAAATTTTGTCAGAATGTTTGTCTTATTTATGTCAAGGACTTATATACATACATGGATTCGCAACTGCTAAAAATAGATCAAACGATATCGTTCGGCGATCCCACAATACATTGCTATATACTCGGCAATGTCCGACAGCTGTATTTGGGTGTTTACGAATTTGATTATACTAATAAAACTCTGGCAATTGGGCACGGGAAATTGGTAAAGGATGCAACAAATTCCTTAAAGATATTGAGATACATTTATAATTCACAAAGTCTAAGTATAAGCATCGAAAAAGGCATCAGTCGAACATTTTAAATTCCAAGATGGCGGACATCTATTATAATCCTTTCATCTCCGAGATTAAGCATTCGGGATACCACGGATATTTTCGCTGTTATTATCATTCGGATTATCACGGATATTTTCGTATTTTCGCTTTTGTAAACAATAGCTTGTATTCCCGTTGATTCACGTCTTATTATCGCGGGATTTGATTACTTTAAACTGTTAATACGGAAGTTGCGAATCCATGTATGTATATAAGTCCTTGTTTATGTGTAGGACAAGTTCTAACATGGGTCATCTGGGGTCAAAAACTAGGTCACCGGTTCAAAACGAATGTTTTAATGAGTGAACAGTGATTGTCATGTGAGCGATATAGGGCCATTTTGGCCCTCTTGTTAGATTATAGTACAAATGTTACTCAAGGCTGAGTGCTTGTTTTATATAAGTGCAACATTATTTTTGTGTTACTGAGTGACAAAAACTCTATATAAAATTTTACAATTAAAAACATCTTTTAAAATACATGATTGTACTGTATTGAAATATTGACATGACAGCAAGTTCACCAGCTTTACTTTTGTACTATTTAGGGCTGTCCCGATATGGCTGCGTACCGGTACGTACCGGTACAGTGCTGAACGATATGCGTATCGTATCGGAAGGTCCCGTATCGCGGTTTTTTATTTTATATTAAAAAACTCTTAGAATGTGGAACAACTGAACTAAATTTGCGAATTTACTCTCGTATCATCGTCGACAATGCTTACTCAACTAATATCCAGGATTCCATACTCTATTTATAGACATTAGCAGCGTGAGGTAAAGCTAGACAACGAATTTGATTCGAGTACTAGTACTAGTATTCAGATTTTGTCAAGCAGAAATTGATTTATAATTTGTATTACGCCACCATGTAATTTAACATAAAAATATGGCAGCATTTTTGTTTGCCGATTAATGAAACAAGCACGTAGTTGTCTGTAAGAAGTGTCAACGCGATGTCAAGTATAGTGGTGGGACTAGCAACCTTAGAACAAATATGTCTCACCATCATATGGTTACTCATTATTTATTTAATTTAGTATTGTTAATCAATTTGACAATCATAACCCTTCTTCTTTAAACAGTTTTATGTGGCTAGGTTCTATTCTTGATATAAGGTCATTTATGGGACCGAGATTAAAACTTGCTTCTGTAATAAAATTTCTCATAATTATTTTATTTCCACAAAATGAACTAGCATATATGTGAATCAAATTGATGACTTTAAGTACAGGACACTTTCAGTTTTATATCTTTTTAACAGTTAAGTAGGACTTTCTACCACCAAACAAGTGTGCAGAGTTCCCAAAAAACACTAATATTACAACGTTTTTCATTACTTTGAAATATTTTTATATCGTATCGTTGATATCGCATATCGCTAGTAGCGTATCGCAATACGTATCGTATCGGCTGAGATCTGTATCGGGACAGCCCTAGTACTATTCTTAGTTTGTTTTAGTAGAATGAGATAATGTAAGGTCACTGAACTTTTCTATTCAATGCATATGTTTTTTATTAACCAGGTTTTCACAAAGTTATTAGAATGCTGAATATGGCGGGCTGGCGGTGTCCGGTCGGATTGACCAATCTTGACTAAACTTGGTATTTAGCATCCTTGCATCAAAATCTAGCTTGGAATTGTATTTGGGGTCAGTCAGGTCAAGTCTTTGTTACTAAAAATAGAAAATCAGTTTCTGGTCAACAACTTAAGAAAGGATTGAGATATTGAAATGAAATTGTGTGTGTTAAGGTAGCATACATCCAGTCCATGCTTTTGTATTGCATCAATGGCCAGTAGGGTCAAGGTCACAATTACTTAATTTTGGAATGACTAATCGTGACTTGACTAAACTGGGTATTTAGCAACCTTGCATGAAAACTTAGCTTGGAATTGTATTTGGGTCAGTTTGGTCAAGGTCACTGTTACTAAAAAAAGAAAATCAGTTTCCGATGAATAACTTAATTAAGGATTAAGATATTGCAATGAAATTTTGTGTATAGGTAGCTTACATGGAAACTAAGCTTGGGATTGCATTCTATGCCAATAGGGTAAAGGTCACTGTTAATTAACTTATTAGCCGCACTGGAAACTGAACCACTGATGAAGCCTTAGCGAAGAATTCTAGAGTACTGTGGTATTAAAGCCTTGGAAATCCTGGTTTCGTGGCTTTGCCGCGTTTCTTGTTCAAATTATTGTCCTAGAGTCAAAATTGGCCCCACCCCAAGTTAATCAGAATATTGTTTGGAATGGAGGTTGATTACAACTGAAACGTTACAATGTAAGTACTGATGTGAAATAGATTAGTTCATGCAGTGCTTCTTAATTTCTATTACTTCTAACTATGTGTTATAATTCAGTGTTGATTATATATTTTAGCCAGTAAAGGTTTCTGGGCTGAAATGTTAGGTGTTGGAGATTTCTACTATGAACTTGGTGTTCAGATTATTGAAGTTTGTTTAGCGACCAGTCATGGGAATGGTGGTATGTGTATTCATTATATTTAACCTGTACAGGGTACTCACTAGTGTCAAAAGTTGAGGCTCAAAAATCACCCTTAGCTGATAATAATTGAAGTTGTTATAAATTCTCAAGAGTCAAAGGCTTTACTTTGCTAATTTCAAGAGTATATTGTCATTTTAAGGGTCAAATGAGAAATGTTCAATTGTTCTGGGCAGTTTAAATATTACACCTTAAAATCTTTGAGTAAGAATGCTCTCCAGTGTGCACAGGCAGTAGCATTATATTACATATTATAATTTTGTGAAAGTGGTGCACATTCACCAGAACAAGGATTAATATGCCTTCCTATAGTATTTAGGAGTTTTCAATAAAATAAGACAGTAGGTGTTAGGCATATATATATATCCCAAGTAAAAAAATACAGCTGGGATCCCACCGGAGAAAAACTGGGATAAATATTAGGGATTCCCGGTCAGGAAATTTCAGGATCCCGACTGGGATTCACCATCTAGAAATTCAAAATCCCGACTTGAGAAATTTCAAAATCCCAACTGGGATATACTGGGATCTCAAAACTTCCATACAAATATCCCGGTCATGATTCAGAAAATTCTCACCTTAAAAGGTTGTAGATCGAGGATGTCCAAAACAAATATCTAAGTTTTATATGTCAATTGGTTTGGATGACAAGTGTCCTCAAAGCAAGTTTCCATTAATAAAAATACAAATGCTTGTGTGCATGATACTATCGGAAAAAAGGTCTTCATACTGTGGTGTTCCGTCATACCCCACCAACTTCATTTCATCATGATCATCTCTTAAATATGTATCTTGTCATGTTTGGTTTTCATGCAGTTGTAAATCATCAATTTATACAAGAACTTTATAACCAGTACACTTACCAATTTATCAACATCATAGTTTTAGCAGTGTTTCCATTTCTTTATAGCCATTATTCATTTGGTTAATATTTAAAAGTCAGCCATTTTGAATTTACACCATGTGACCTATAACATCATCATTTATAATTTTTATACTTTAAGAATATTAATGTAAAACTTAAATAAAATTTAGTATTATTTTGTACATTACATCTGTTTCTTGTTTGTTTCATCGGGTTTAACGCCATTTTCAACATTATTTCAGTCATATCGTGGCGGGCAGTTATGCTAACCAGCTTAACTGGACTTCATTTAGGCCTTAACCAGTACTAACCACATTCTATCCGTAAGCTTCTACCAAGCTACCCCACATAATTCAGAGGTGGAGGACAATTTAACATAGAATGTAATATCTGTAGTCAAATTTGTCACAGTGTGAGCCTCGCCCAGGGTTCGAACTCACGACCTCTCAATCAGTAGACAAACGCTCTAACCACTGAGCTAGCCGCGCGGGCCACAATGCATTTGTTATAATATCTCTTACTAGACATCAAACCTGGTTTCAATTATTGAACCGTAAACATAAGCGATTTTGATTGGCTATCAAAATTGAATGGGGTGCGTCAAATTTGTTGATTTCATGAGACGATAATGATCAAGACACTTTAATTGTTAATTGCTCAGCTTAAAAAAAACACAGTAGTTGTCATTTCCGAATTAACATTGCCATCTTATTTGATGACGGATTTCAAAGCGGTTTTCAGTATTTTGTAGCTGAAATATTAATCTAGGGAACCGAATTTTGATACTTGTTTTCATTTTTTATCTATGGCGTATTACGTAATAAACTGCAGGGTTTTGGGTACTGAATTTCTTTAAAGTCAAGTATCTAATGAACTGAGGACGTTATAAAAAAACTGAGACATGGTTCCCTACATTATATATTTATAGTGATTTTAAGGCTATTTGTTGTAATACAGTTGAATCACGAAAGTTCGAAATGCCACGGGAAATAAATCTTTTGTAAAGTTAATCAAACATTGTCAAATTGTTTGTTTTAATGATAGGAAGGTCAAGTACAAATATGGGTAATCTGGGGTCAATAACTAGGTCACCAGAAAAAATCTCAGGAAAACCTTGTTAACACTGTAGATGTCACAGTTTTGATTAGATCTTCACCAATATTTTCAGAATATTTGCCTTAATGATATGTGGGTCTAGTTTTAACATGGGTCAGCCAGGGTAAAAAACTAGGCCACCAGGTCAAATCTTAGGTAAAAACCTTAAATTTAATTGTTAAAGCTCTAGATGTCACAGATTTTTGTCAGAATGTTCGTCTTAATAATAGTAAGGACAAGTTCTAATATGGGTCACCTGGGGTCAAAAACTAGGTCACGAGGTAAAATCTTTGGAAAACCTTATTAACACTGTAGATGTCAAATTTTGATTGGATCTTCACCAAACTTTATCATAATGTTTGTCTTAATGATATGTAAGACAAGTTTGAACATGGGTCATCTGGGGTCAAAAACTAGGTCATGAGGTCAAATCTTAAGAAAACCTTGTTTACACTGTAGATGTCATGTTCTTGTTTGGATCTTCACCAAACCTTGTCAGAATGTTTGTTTTAACAATATGTAGGTCAAGTTTAAACATGGACCATCTGGGATCAGACACTAGGTCACCAGGTCAAATCATAGGAAAACTTTGATATCAGCAGACCTCATGACACAGGTTCAAAACAATGTTTTAATGAGTAAACAATGATTGTCATGTGAGCGATATGGCCTTCTTGGCCCTCTTGTTTGATAATTTCACTGTAGGAAATAGTTAGTCTTGGTTCTTTTTCAATCTTTTTCAAGGCATTTTCTCCTTCAGATGCCTTTTTCCTCTCATGATAGTCTCGCTGTAGTAATTATGTTACATTTTTTTGTAATCAGCGTTACCAATGTTAGCAACAATTTTTATGCCTATATTATATTATTTTTTCCAGAAACAGGCATTGTGATCTTACTTTACCACTAGGTTATGATCTACAATAGAGGAACATGTCAAATTTTAGGAAAAAACTACTAACTAGTGTTTGTTTTAAACAAAAAAATACAAAGAGCTTAAATTAGTTTTTTAGCTCACCTGATTCATCAGGTGAGCTTTTAGGATCGTTTAATGTCCAGCGTCGGTCGTACGTCATCCGTCTACAATTAGTTTGTTTAACACTCTAGCATCTGCAGCTCTTAACGAATCGTGATTAAACTTGCTCACAATGTATATGGCCACAATGTCTCGGCTATGATCGATTATGGGCAAAATCGAACAATAACTTTTAGAGTTATGGGCCCTTGAATTACAAAATTTGCTATATTTAGCTTGTTTACACTCTAGCGCCTTCATTTATTCACCAATCCTTATCATATTTTCAGTAAATGTGCATAACCAAAAGATCTTGGACAAGTTCGATTATGGGCGGAATCAGACCAGAACTTCAATAGTTATGGGCCCTTGACTTTGAAAATTTGCTATATTTTAGCTTGTTTACACTCTAGCGCCTTCATTTATTCACCGATCCTAATAATATTTTCAGTAAATGAGTATAACCAAAAGATCTTGGACAAGTTCGATTATGGGCGGAATCGGACCACACCTTCAAGAGTTATGGGCCCTTGACTTTGAAAATTTGCTATATTTTAGCTTGTTTAGACTCTAGCGCCTTCATTTATTCACCGATCCTAATCATATTTACAATGAATGTTTACGGTATTGGACAAGTTCAGTTATGGGTGGAATCGGACCAGAACTTCAAGAGTTATGGGCCCTTGGATTAGAAAATTTGCTATGTTTTAGCTTGTTTAACAGTATTATACCTTCATTGTTGGTTTTGATCTCAAAATCTACATAAAAATGGCTTATACAAGTTGGAAACTATATTATCTGTTCATTAATTATTTTGACTTTGTTCTCAGGTGAGCAATAAAGGGCCATCTTGGCCCTCTTGTTTACTCACATGTCACAAAGTGACAGGGTGAGCTTTTGTGATCAGTCTTCGTCTGGCGTCAAATTTTACCTTGTGAACACACTAGGGGCTACATTTTTAGCCCAATTTTCACAAAACTGGGTCAGAATGTTAATATCGACAAAATCTCGGACGAGTTCGATATTGGGCCATTTTGGTTAAAAAACTAGGTTACCAGGGCCAAATAAGGGAAAACCTTGTGATCACTTTAGAAATCCTTGTTTGGATTGGATCTTCATGAAACTTTGTCAGAATGTTTATTTCAATGATATGTAGGTCAAGTTTGATAATGGGTCATTTCCGGTCAAAAACTAGGTCACTAGGGCAAATTGCTGGAAAACCTTGTGAACACGCTAGAAGTCACTGTTTTGATTGAATGATCATGAAACCTTGTCAGAATGTTTGTCTTTATAATATCTTGGACGAACATGCGTCTTTTGGGGTCAAAAACTGGGTCGCTAGGTCAAATCTTATGAAAAACCATGTTAACACTGTAGATTTCACAGTTATAATTGGATCTTCACCAAACCTTGTCAAATTGTTTGTTTTAATGATATAACGGTCAAGTACAAATATGGGTCCTCTGGGGTCAATAACTAGGTCACCAGGTCAAATCTTAGGAAAACTTTGTTAACACTGTAGATGTCACAGTTTTGATTGGGTCTTCACCAAACTTTTTCAAAATGTTTGCCGCAATGATATGTGGTTCAAGGTTGAACATGGGTCAGCCAGGGTCAAAAACTAGGTCACCAGGTGAAATCTTAGGAAAACCTTATTAACACTGTAGATGTCAAATTTTGATTGTATCTACACCAAACCTTGTCAGAATGTTTGTCTTAATGATATGTAAGACAAATTCGAACATGGGTCATCTGTGGTCAAAAACTAGGTCACCGGTTCAAAACAATGTTTTAATGAGTGAACAGTGATTGTCATGTGAGCGATATAGGGCCACCTTTTTTTTTAAAAAATACCACTGAATTACAGTTAATGTTTTACTATTTAAAGGTATATACCATGCAAAGTTGATAAAATAACAAAACACATCAATATCATTGTATATGTGACGAACATGGTTTAGCGACACTCATATTTCAAACTTGGGCCTATCTTGTGAGAACAGGTGTATAGACAAACTCTCAAGAAGTACTTTTTTACCTACCAGTTATCACAGTTGTAAAACCCGACTCAACAAAAACTTCACTTAGGTTTAATTTTCTTGAAGTCTTACCTTAACTTTTTACTGTGGAGGTCATTCTTACTTATTAACCTTTTCTGAAAACAAATCCAGTTTGTATAGTTCTTTGATTCAAGTATATTTTCAAATATTAGTACTTGACATTCAATGGTGATACTTGTAGGATATTAATATTACAGGATTGATAAGTATAGAAGAACTGAGGGAGAAATTAATAAAATCCAGAAGCAAGAAAAGCCAGGATGTTAGCAAGTAAGTGCTCTTACTTAGTTCTAAGATACTAGTTTGTTATTGAAATTTAATAAGGACTTCTTAAGGATGATAATTATGGTCTAAGGTATGCACAGGTGATATTTCACTCGGATGTATCTGTACTACAGAATCTGATGTCACTGACCTTTTAATGTTAGTATTTTGGGATTCTTTTAATATATGATCCATTGTGATGATCATTGTTTATCTTGTGCTGTCTTATTCTGTGTGTTGATTATCTTGAGTAATTTATTACATTGTTTAATTTAATTTTAACTAGGTTTTCCAAAGGAATTAGATTGGCGAATGTGCTATGTGCTACTCCTCCTACATTTCTCAAGGGATTTTAACTAAACTTTCACATATTTATCATACCCCCAGATATGAATCAGTAGTAAGCCTAATTGTGAATGCATTAACCAGGTTTTGTTTGGATTAATTATCACCAAGTTATGGCCCTTAGTTTTTAGCTCACCTGGCACAGAGTGCCAAGGTGAGTTTTAAGAATCAAGCTTTGTCCGTTGTCGTCCATCGTGCGTCGTCCGTCATCAACAATTTCTTTAAAGAACATCTCCTCCTAAACCACTGGATCAATTTCAACAAAACTTCACAGGTGTGTTCCTTGCTTGAAGCTCTACCAAAGTTGTTCAAAGAATTCCATTCCAAAGGATTTTTTTGAAAATCTTTAAAAATCTTCTTCTCAAAATCCAGAGGACCTAGAGCTTTGATATTTGGTGTGTAGCATTGTCTAGCGGACCTCTACCAAGTCTGTTAAAATTATGGCCCCAGGGTGAAAATTGGCTCTGCCCCCTGGGTCACTTAATCTTACATAGACTCATGATAATTTTCTCTAAGAGTCTTTTTATCTGATGAGCGATATAGGGCCATCATGGCCCCCTTGTTTGTTATTTATTTTCAGTGATGACTTATTGAGAGCTATAAAGAAGTTGAAGGCTTTAGGTAATGGTTTCTCTGTTATACCCATTGGACAAACTTACATGATACAATCTGTTCCTGGAGAACTCAGTATGGATCATACAACAGTGATACAACAAGCACAGGTGAGTGAGGAGAATATCCATAAAATAATACACATGTTTGATTATGCACATTATGTATTTGCACATAATGATACTGATAACTTAATGTATAATGTTTATGGAACTAAACTTGAATATAAAGTTTAGTTCCAAAAAAATAGACAAGTTTGTTCTCATGTTTACTAATTAAAAATGTTTTCTTAAAGTTTTGCACTAATACTTGTCCATTGACTCAGATGTTGTCTTTGACTAGCAAAATGTATAAATATATTTTCTATCTATCATAATACAGTATTGCTTTTACAAACAGTGCATTTTTAGCTCACCAGAGCACGAATGTGCTCAGGGTGAGCTTTTGTGATCGCCCTGCGTCCATCGTGCGTCGTTACGTGGTGTCCATGTTTACTTAAAACAACATATCCTCCTACACCGCTATGCCGATTGCAACCAAACTTTGCTGGAATGATCCTTGGGTGGTCCCCTTTCAAAGTTGTTCAAAAAATTAAATTTCATTAAAAACTCTGGTTGCTATGGCAACAAATAGAAAAAACTTAAAAAATCTTCTTGTCCGAAACCACAGGGCCTAGAGCTGAGATATTTGGTATGTAGCATTGTCTAATGGAACTCTACAAAGTTTGTTCAAATTATTCCCCTGGGGTCAAAATTGGCTCCGCCCCGGCGGTAACTTGATTTTACATAGACTTATATAGGAAATTTAAAAAATCTTCTTGTCAAAAACTACAATGCCTAGAGCTTTGATATTTGGTGTGTAGCATAGTCTAGTGGACCTCTACCAAGTTTGTTCAAATTATTGCCCTAGGGTCAAAATAGGCCCAGCCCCGGGGGTCACTTGATTATATAGACTTATATAGGAAATTTATTTTAAAATCTTCTTCTCCAAAACCGCAAGGCCTAGAGCTTAGATATTTTGTATGTGGCATTGTCTAGTGGACCTCTACTAAGTTTGTTCAAATAATGGCCCCGGGGTCAAAATTGGCCCTGCCCTGGGGTTTATTCTATTTTATATATGAAAATTTAAAAAATCTTCTTCTCCCAAACCACAAGGCCTAGAGCTAAGATATTTGGCATATAGCATTATCTAGTGGACCTCTACCAAGTTTGTTCAAATTATTGCCCTAGGGTCAAAATTGGCCCCGCCCCGGGGGTCACTTGATTTATATAGACTTATATAGGAAAATTTAAAAAATCTTCTTCTCCAAAACCGCAAGGCCTAGAGCTTAGATATTTTGTATGTGGCATTGTCTAGTGGACCTCTACCAAGTTTGTTCAAATTATTCCCCTGGGGTCAAAATTGGCCCTGCCCTGGGGTTTATTCTATTTTATATAGGAAAATTTAAAAAATCTTCTTCTCCAAAATCACAAGGCCTAGAGCTAAGATATTTGGTATGTAGCATTGTCTAGTGGACCTCTACCAAGTTTGTTCAAATTATTGCCCTAGGGTCAAAATTGGCCCCGGCCCGGGGGTCACTTGATTTATATAGACTTATATAGGAAAATTTAAAAAATCTTCTCCGAAACTGCAAGGCCTAGAGCTTAGATATTTTGTATGTGGCATTGTCTAGTGGACCTCTACCAAGTTTGTTCAAATTATGGCCCCGGGGTCAAAATTAGCCCTGCCCTGGGGTTTATTCTATTTTATATAGGAAAATTTAAAAAATCTTCTTCTCCGAAACTACAAGGCCTAGAGCTAAGATATTTGGTATCTAGCTTTGTCTAATGGACCTCTTTTAAATCTATTCATATAATGGCCATGGGATAAAAAACAGCCCAGATGGGTCACTTGATCTTACTTGGACTCGTATAGAAAACTTCAACAATGTTCATCTCCAAATGACCTTTTCTCCTAGTGAGCATTTATAGGGCCATCATGGCCCTCTTGTTTATTAAAAAGGGGACAAAATTATGCACAATTATTTCACGTACCTGAGAATGCGATGCTCCTCCCTGAACTAGACCCACAGCTCTGGCCCTATCTTGAATCGACATACGAGGCATTGTGTTTTTTTTAATGGACAGACGTCTGAGAAGTAATTCACCACGTGTAATCAATTTCCCGCCAAACATTATGTAGCCCGTGCACAAAAATTAATTTTGTACCGTCATGTCTTGGTGCACAATATTCACCCGACCGGGTTGTAAAAACAACAAAATAATGAATACACTATAATTTTAACCAAGAATTTAAAAAATTGCTGAGATATTCAAATTTAAAGTCGGTGTAGTTAGAACATTGGTCAGGTGTATGACTATACTGTAACGAATATTCACATAGTAACTTCTAGCATCTATATTTTTTTATTTTGAATAAAGGGTATCCATGAGGTATTCAAACATTGCCGTACCGAACCATAATTTCTTGTCAGCGAATCGTAAACTGTGTGTGCTATTAAATCGCGGTGAACCACGAACCGTGGTGAACCATTACACCCGTACAAGGCACTACCAGCAATGACAAGATGGATTGTTTAGCTTATTCTTGATTCAATACAGTGTTTAAGGTGGAACCAAACGATTGAAATAACGTCGTTTTCGACGTCAAAACGGTCATTTTACGGTATTTATAGTGCCTGTCTGAAAATGCTATGCTATCATTTAAAGCTTTAATAAAATAAAAATGGCTCGATAGATTTTGTTAAAATTTATGTGAACAGTAGATAACACATCAAACTTTATTCTAGACAAAAATAAAAAAAATCCCTCAGGCAGATTTTTAATAAAAATAATTTAAGTTTGGAAGTGAGAAGAAAAAAACACTAAACTTTACATTTAAAATAATTTTATTTGCATTTATAATTAAATCATGAACATCAAATTAATACCTACACATAGGTAATTTTATTCTCCGCTATCAAATTTTTATTTCATTAAATATCTACATAAATTGATAGAGCGATAGGTATTTTCAGAGAGGCACTATAAATACCGTAAAAATGACCATTTTGACGTCAAAAACAACGTTATTTCAATCGTTTGGTTCCACCTTAATAGTTACAGTTGAATCGTGTTAGTTTGAAATGTCCAAAAAAATTGAAGTATCGTGCTTTTCGAACTTGAATAGGTGTGAAAAACAGCGTACAGTCATTTCAAACTTTCGCATCTTAGTATAGTGTAAAAATGTATCTTGAGACTTCAATTTCATTTTGAACTTTCGCATTTTTCAAAGTACATGTATCGCATTTCAAACTATTGCAATTCAACTGTATTATGTTGACTCTCACAATAGATAAATCTGTTCATCTGATAATTTTGGCTCCAAATATTACTGATGTTTTTGTATATATTATTCACTTATAAACATTAATTAAGCTTCAAAGCTAAGCATTTAGCAGAGTGGCTAGCCTTTTATCGTTGCATACATGATAAAAATGTTACAACTAAACCTCAGTAAACCAAACCTGCTTTATTCTAAACCTGGTTTCACAAAATTTCAATTGCCAATTGCACTCCTATATAATTCATTATAAAAATAAACTTGGCTCATCAGAAAATGTTTGTTCGTGAAACTGTTGTTATCTGTTCGTGAAACTGTTGTTATCTGAAGTGATTATCTGGTCAACACTTAATGTATTAGATTTATAATGGACCTCATGAATATTCATGTAATATCGGCATTGTTCATTTTCCGATATGGCCGTAAGCAACTTATTTCGCCTGCTTTCAATTTTCTGGAAATACAATTATGTGGTCCCTGTGGTGTAATTCTAGTGTTTAATGTATATTTTTACACCTTCCCTGTTTGGATGATATTGAGATAAAGTTACTTTGTTTTCATTACAGAACACTGGACACACATCTAGGAGTCAATTAGTGAAAGATTTAAAATGGGAGGAAGAGAGAGCAAACAGAGCTTTGGTAATTTTACTGTTCATGTATCTTGATTGTTATTGATACTATCAGATAATATTGATATTGACTGTAATGTAGAAGATGCTTGAGTATTTTAAAGGAAGGTAATGGTGTGGATTCATTCTTTGAACCTCAAACATTTTATTTTCACAATTGATGTGAATTTTCGGGTTAGGGGATGAAGTTTTTATGAGATGAATTTACTTGTAAATTCTTCTCATTAAGTGATCACACAGACTATGAATTTCAACACTGCACTGCTCTGTACAGTAATCTTAGGGAGCGCTTCATACTACATTTTTTCGGTCTTTTCGTTACTCGCTAACAGAGCGATACTGCACGCAATCCAAACACTCATCCACACACAGTCACCAAGCAAATACCATCGAAGCTGTTACTATATCGATTTCTATTTTTAGCATTTAGGACCAAATTCTCTCGGAAACTTCATATACTTGCTCTATCGGACACTTCATTGGTCATTGTTGTTTTACATACTAACTCGCTAACAGAGTGTTAAGTACTGCGCAAAGTTAAACACCCTGAGATTTACTGCTATAACTGCACTGATTTTCTATTTTTAGCGTAGTATAATCTACTGTACCTAGTATCATTTTGGCATGAGGTTTAATAAAAAGTGTGTTGATCATAGGAGCTCGAAGTCAGGAATTGTTTTTTTTCGGCAATTTTGCCCTTTTCACATGTGATATTACCCAAACTTTAATAACTCGGTCGTATTTTGTCCAAATATTGACTTTTGTAAATTACTTGAAAACGGGTCTGGTAATCTGAAAAAAGAGAAGCAGTGACATACGCCATGTTATCCGCAACAACCGCTAAGAGTGACTCCCCTTGACGCGGCTAGATTTTTATCTACCCCGCTGGTTCTCCCAGTCACAACGCGGCGCAATATTGTATCGGAAACCAGGTAATTGTAATCAAAATGCGGTGGGACCTTGAAAACGGGCCCAAATGGTCATTTTTTCTGGCGCTGGCATGGGACCTTTACCTTATATGTATAAATGGTAAGATTTCACAGCTATTTGATTCATACTTTTTTCATGCATACTAAAACACAACATCTGACAATGTTGGGAATAAGTTTACTAGTATATAATATATTTATATTATATACGTATATTATACATGTAGTGACATATAAGTCCATTTTGCGTATACAATGACTTGTTTAAAACTAAGAGAACATTTTCACTGATTCTTTCCATAGTATGTCCGATTTTATTGCTTTGCTGTGTCCAGATATTATCTCTGGCAACTATTTAATTACATGTATTTAATTACATACATTTATTTTGTCAGATGTGAAATTTCACCGGGTTAGCTCAGAGTAGCTGTTATTGTCTAAATATGTACAAGTGTGTAGTTAAGTAGTTTTGAACATCTGTTATACACCATTTGACAAAAATACTGTAAATTTAGTATCAGACAGATATAAATTTTATTCATGAAGCATTTAATAACACCTTTACTGTCCGAAGGACCAGCTAATAAAGTGACCGCACGAGTAGTGAGCGAAATAGCACGTAAAAATAATTATAATTACACGAAAATATACAGCAATAAAATGGCTAGGGTTTACACAATGAATGTTACGCAATAATTATCAATTCAATTTAAAGCGTATATAAGCTAATGAAATGTATGTAACAAAGTTTTAGGATAAAATGTAACTAAAATAACGACAACTAACCTGTAAATATAATATAAAAGACGGCAATTCATTTTTGTGCACACAAACATATCAATATTCATAAATGCATTTATTTCTGAATATTTTCTATCTTAGCACAGAGTATAAAACTTTTACCTTATTCATATCACACATTAGTATAGAATTAATGTATATTTTTGTATGTAGATAATGAATACAAAACTTCTACTCAATTCATATCAAACTAGATACAAATACAGATTCAAATACAGTTTATATATAAAAAAATAAATAAAAAAATAAATATATATATGGTCTTTATATATTTGACCATTTACTAAATTTACGTAAAGCCATGTACATGTATGTATGTTAAACCGTATATAACACAATATATGCTGTATCTTCAAATGAAGCTATTTCCTCAGTTTCTGCCTAATATTTCCCAGGACTTTCTGGATTCAATTTACATTTGTTAACCGTATAATACAGTGTTTTGGTTTATTCATTAATTAAAAAAAAAATTAAAAACATAATTGCATTTCATACAATAATCATCTGTATAAGAAGTCAAACACTCTACGTACTTCACTTTGATTATAATTATGGTTCACACCTGGCAATATACAAAAGTCATGCATGTAATAATATCTGGATACAGCAAAGCAATTAAATCGGACATACTGTGGAAAAAACCCGTGAAACATGTTCTCATAGTTTTAAACAAGTCATTGTATACACAAAAATGGACTTAAATGTCACTAAACTCTTTCCCAACGTTGTCAGGTGTTGTGTTTTATTATGCACATGAAAAAAGTATGAATCAAATAGCTGTGAAATCTTACCATTTATATATATTAGGTAAACGTCCCATGCCAGCGCCAGAAAAAAATGACCGTTTGGACCCGTTTTCAAGGTCCCACCGCATTTTGATTACAATTACCTGGTTTCCGGTACAATATTGCGCCGCGTTGTGACTGAGAGAACCAGCGGGGTAGATAAAAATCTAGCCGCGTCAAGGGGAGTCACTCTTAGCGGTTGTTGCGGATATCATGGCGTATGTCACTCCTTCTCTTTTTTCAGATTACCCGACCCGTTTTCAAGTAATTTACAAAAGTCAATATTTGGACAAAATACGACCGAGTTATTAAAGTTTGGGTAATATTACATGTGAAAAGGGCAAAATTGCTGAAAAAAACAATTCCTGACTTCGAGCTCCTATGGTGTTGATAAGCTGTTGAAGGTAAAAGCAAGGAAATTGATAATTAATGCATATATTTCAACGAACAATGACAAAGAAATAAGACAAATAACCCACTAGAGTTCATTCAATTAACAAAAAAGATGTGCAAATTGATGCGGTCATCAAATATTATGGGATTAAGTTGGTACAGTATGGGTCCCTAATTATTATCAAATTTTTATGTCACCCGAATTTTATGGTGCCACATTATTTTTACAGCTGACACGTGTGATAAATTTCTATATCGGATTTAATCTTCTCTTTGGCGGTACTTATTTATTGAAGAACAATATGACTCTACCAATCAAATAAATTCGTTGTTCAACCTAAACAGATACCTTTCCCTTTGAAATATCGCCGATTTTTTAGTCCCCTGTCGTACCGGAGGGGACTATAGTGTTTGTCCGTCCCTCCGTCCGTCCCTCCGTCTGTCTGTCCGAAGTGGTTTCCGGATGATAACTTCAGTTACAATTGACGGATTTCAATGAAAGTTGGTATATGGATAGCTTAGGGCATTACATAGAGTGGGATTGCATTTGGGGTCAATAGGTCAAATATCTGGGTCACTGTTACTAAAAATAGAAATTTGGTTTCCGGATGATAACTTCAGTTAGGGATGATGGATTTCAATGAAAGTTGGTATATGGATAGCTTACGGGATAACCTAGAGTGGGATTGCATTTGAGGTTAATAGGTCAAACATCTAGGTCACTGTTACTAAAAATAGAAATTTGGTTTCCGGATGATAAAATCAGGGATGACGGATTTCCATGAAAGTTGGTGTATGGATAGCTTAGGGGATAACCTAGAGTGGGATTGCATTTGAGGTCAATAGGTCAAATATCTAGGTCACTGTTACTTAAAATAGAAATTTGGTTTCCGGATGATAACTTCAGTTAAGGATGACGGATTTCAATGAAAGTTGGTATATGGATAGCTTACGGAATAACCTAGAGTTGGATTGCATTTGAGGTCAATAGGTCAAACATCTAGGTCACTGTTACTAAAAATAGAAATTTTGTTTCCGTATGATAACTTCAGTTAGGGATGACGGATATCAATGAAAGTTGGTGTATGGATAGCTTAGGGGATAACCTAGAGTACGATTGCATTTGAGGTTAATAGGTCAAATATCTAGGTCAGTGTTACTAAAAATAGAAGTTTGGTTTCTGTATGATAACTTCAGATAGGGATGATGGATTTCAATGAAATTTGGTATATGGATAACTTAGGATATAACCTAGAGTGGGATTGCATTTGGGGTCAATAGGTCAAATATCTAGGTCAGTGTTGCTAAAAATAGAAATTTGGTTTCAGGATGATAACTTCAGTTAAGGATGACAGATTTCAATGAAAGTTTGTATATGGATAGCTTAGGGTATAACCTAGAGTGAGATTGCATTTGGGGTCAATAGGTCAAACATCTAGGTCACTGTTACTAAAAATAGAAATTTGGTTTCCGTATGATAACTTCAGTTAGGGGTGATGAATTTAAATGAAAGTTGGTGTATGGATAGCTTAGGGGATAACCTAGAGTAGGATTACATTTGGGGTCAATAGGTCTAATATCTAGGTCACTGTTGCTAAAAATAGAAATTTGGTTTCCGGATGATAACTTAAGCTGGCTCGCTCATTTAGACAAAATTGTCATCATTAAAAAATCTAGACAGATGGTGCTGCATAAACAGCAGCTAACATTCCAATGATATGTGCTGGCCGGGGACTTGTATTGCATGCAATACTGACTGTAAGCTTGTTATTCCAAAAATTATAATTTCAAATATTCCATGAACAAAATATTTCGTCTATTATTCAGTAAATGTTGTAAATACCGTGTAAACACAAAACGAGTCATGCGTCGATCACTCAACGTATCATGAACACAGAAGTCTAAAACTGCAAGCACTCGGTTCATTTTTGACATCAGTTAATCTAGGAGATTTGTCGAAACATACGTAAATATTATCCTTTATTCCGTATCATCAAACAAATTTGATGCAGTAAAAGTCATATACGACCGCTTTACTCGTCTTTGATGTAAAACAATATTCAAGTCACAGACTCGCCGCGAATGCGTGTGAAAAACAATTGAAAACATAACGAATTCGGTGTTAATTGATGCAGACATCAATGGAATTAAGTCGACAGAACACTTCCAGTATATAATTATCAAAATAATGCGTCACCTTGGTGTTTTATGACCCCCCTTCCAATATTTTTTATCTGGCACGTGCTACGTAGATTTAATCTACGTGGGTGGTCTTGCAATGGAAGATCAGTCAAAAACATAGTCCACCATGATCAACTAGGTCAAAGTTTTTGTACTGTGGTACACTTTCACAACCTCTGATTGTTTTAAAAAATCCTTTGAACTTTGAAGTAGACATGATTGTGTCAAAACAGTAGCATTTCCCAATAAGCTGTATGAAGACAGTGTACCAAGTTTATCTGATACAGCATGTATATTGACTAGGGGGCAATGAAGTAAAGGCCTGTTTAAGGCAATATGATCATTGAACTTATTATTTGATTAAATAAACAGTACTAGGTCCTCGTTTCGGACAGAATTATTGATACAGTTTAAATTTTAGAGATATCCCTGCATCACAAAATTCATCTCATTTCAGGCCTTCAGGCCTTTGATATTTTTCTCTCATTGAATAAAATAAATATAGGATTATCACCACCACTGATTACCTTGTTAAACTTAAGATGGGTAAATGATACATAGTATTTATGATGCACTTAATATTCAGTCAAAGAATCAAATTCTTCAAAACACTGTTCTGTTTATGCGGTGTATCTGCGCATAGCCAGATTTTTACTTAATACTACAATATTATGTGGTTATAATAAATTGTTGTAGCAATCAATAAGAATATTTTATGTTTTCTTTTAGAATTACATGGTGAAAGAAGGTTTAGTTTGGGTAGATGATCAGGCTGATGGTGAAAGACATTTCTGGTTCCCTAGTTTGTTCAGTGCTAATGTGACAACACATACTTGATAACAGGTCTTTGAATGAATACCAGACAATTCTTATACAGTATGGATGTGATGTTTTTGATTATCATTTTGTGTCATCTCTATTTATTATAATGATACTTTGAACTGAAAAAAGATATTTCTGGATTACCATATGTCTGTGTTAATGGTACATATTGTCAAACCACCTATTAGTTGTCCATATTTTACACTTGAAAATGAAGTTGGATTTCCCCTGACTGAAACAAAAGTCTGAAAACTGAAAAGTCTAGCTATTGTGATCACTGTGTTGTCTGCATCTGTGCAAAAACTCTAATGTAACTCAGAAACTATAGGAGGTAGCAACATAAGTGGATAGATCTCTCTGAGGCAGTGAACAGACAAACGTTGGCACCACTTGTGGCGCTCTTGTTATATGTACCGGTACTTGTTCTGGTAATTTCTCATACAATAGTTACTCAGTACATTAAGAAACTCTGAACTGTCAAAATCATTATGCAATAAATCTGATTATCTCATTTTATAGCATTTGAAGATTAGACTATCTCCTATATACAATGAATAGCAAGTGGGTCTCATTTTAATCCATGTTATGCTGTTTAGTATGTTTCTATCTATTTTATGTTGTAAAATTTATGTATTTGTAATCTTTTTTGTGGTTGTCTAGTTTAGCATAGTGTAATGTGTTATCCAGTTATTAATAGTGTGTGATATTATAATGAATAAACATTGAACTAATGTCATTTGTTTTGTAATAGGAGGAGGAAAACAAAGTACCCGGTGCAGGGCTCAAACCTGCAACCTCCTGCTTTACTGTAAGTCAGGTGCTCTACCAACTGAGCTAATTGGACAGACTTATATCACAAACAATTTATTTATGCAAATACTATATAAAATACTACCACAGTTCCAATAATTATAGACTGTAACTGTACTACTCTGACAATGATATGAGTAGGGGTGGGCCGATGTACCGAAATACTGAAACATTGCGATCCCGAGTGTCCCCAATAGTATGGATCGATAATAAAAGTCTCGATCCAATAATTATCGCCGATAGTTAGCTCAACTTTCGATAGTTACGATACTTGACTGTTTAGTGTATTCTAGTCATTTACTCGTTATATTAATATATTTTCAGTGTTTTATTGCCAAAGAAGGCAAGAAATAAAAAAGCCCACAATGCAGTATTTGTAATGTTTTTCTGTCTAATTCATATTAGATAATTTCTAGTATGAACTTACAGCAAAGTTGTATCTTACACTGTGCAAATTTGCATTTATAAGTTAATCTCTGTGGTTTTCAAATCTTGGCAATAACAAGCATTAGCAATAGTATCACAATAGTACTTTCTGCAATAGCAATATAGTATTGCAATAGTAATCAAAGTACTGAAAGTACTGTCGGACTTGATTTTTACCATACGAGACAAAAGAGAGAAATGTGTACCCACATCATTCGAGCCCATACAAATATTTCAACATTTAAAATTACGGACCGATTTTTCATTCATATTGTAATGCAGGTCATATGCATATAGGTAAATGACATAAGCTAGGGCTTTACTATAGTCCCTTTGCTAAAATTTTAAAATGAAAAAGCCTGATATTGGAAAGTTTAATGATTAGCACATTAATTGAGGACAATTTAATTGCATTAAAAACTCTTTATTGTACAAAACTAGTAAACAACACTTCAGTAACAGTAAATACAAATATTGATTCTTCTGGTTTTAACACAACAGAACATCGTCGCATTGAACACATTCAGGGTCACTCAAAGTCCTGACACAGTAGAGTAAGACCTATATGACCTATAGTTAACCCGATGTTGCATGAAATTCAGACGTGATTATGTAATTCTAAATAATCTGGCGTAAAAGGAACTCTTAAACAGTAAATTTTAAAAGCACGTATCCAGTAATTTACGTTCGTATTTAGCGACTCGAATTATTATTCTTAAGCCGCAGTTTTAACATTCAACATTCGATAAATCAAACTCCCCACATCGGTTACGCTTTGCTACTAGCCACTGCGGGGAGTGAGTCTATAAATAGCGATTCCGTCATCAAAATAACATTGGTGTGAATATCACGGAATACGATTAAATGAGAATTCGCTTTGTAATATTAAGAAATGTTAGAAAGGCACAAAACACACACATCGATGGTAGATTGTTGCAAATGCATGAATACGTCCGTGGAGATTTTTCTGAACTATCGAACGAAGACCGAAAGTAGAACTACTTTTACGGCAAGATATTTTATTGGACAGTGAATACGCGGTTTTAATTCTACGCATTGGAAAATCTCATGTATCTACCGACAAGCACTTATTTAGATACATGACTCTTTCCATGTAGTTACAATAGAATGATTTGAAATGTATTTAGATCTGACACACTTAATTGGGGAAAGATTCCAGATACTTCTATATAAACATACCATTTAGTTGCGCACTATTTCCTTTATGTGGCATTCTTTTAACCAAGCTGTTATGGAGTCCAGCGACAAATATAAGTCAACGATTACAATAGTACAAAATGCGTGCGTCCTTGCAAATAGGTAAAATAATATATGAGACGATGAAGACAATTTAAGTTATTCGTAAGAAAATTAAGGGAAGTTAAATTTGATAAAAAAAAATATTTGTTTCGTTCAAATCATTATTTTTTATTTTTTGTTCTCAAATTTCGTATACTATACGCAAAGATAGCATAATAACATAATCTGAAGATAAAAGTATGAAACTTAGTGTGGTTTTATTGTAACAGTTAGATTTCGGTTATTAAGTTACATTTCGGTTGATACAAAGGCTCACACAAATCGATCGGTCAAATCACTAATTTTTATTATTTTGTTCCCAAATACCGCATATTACATAGTAGGGGACATATTCATGTAGTAATTTAGAAAGGGACATATTTGGTTCTATGAAAGAACGGGTCGAGTCGGTAGCATTATCGGAGCTGTAAATGAATAAATATTTTGCATTCTTAAGGCATCTAGTCATTTTCGGAACCGTATTTTTTTACATAATAAGGGTAGCCAGGCTGTTGTAATAAATAAGTATATGTGTGTTTATATATAATGATGTCAGATATAACGGTCCTAGATTTAGTACAAGTAGTTTCACAATATTATACGAACGTGGATTTATTGATAGCTATGGAATTGATAGATATCAAGGACTTATATACATACATGTATGTATATAAGTCCTTGTAGATATATATTCTAAAAAAAAATTTTCATGAACGATGAGTCTAAACGAGATGCCAAAAATAAGTATTCTTTTTAACACAGTGACAAATTGGATATTCAACACATTTCTCATTAATGTGTCAATGATATTCAATAAGTAAGGGCCCATTCCTGAACAAATTAATTTCTTTTTTTCACACCTTCATACATTTCAAATAACGAAACAGCAAACTAGTTGTACATGATCAGGGTTTCACGTTGTCGTTCTCTCGCACGATCGAGTGAAAATAGTAGCAAATTGAAAGCTTCACAAACACATATCACAGATGCTTTTTATTTTATTTATTTACATCTTGTAATTTTAGCGGTGGACCGGAAAATAATATAATCATTGATGTATATGTAATGGATATTAGTGTAAGTGTTTAATAAAACCACAAACATATTTAAACAGACGCTGAATATGGTCCTTTTTACATATGACTGGACTTGACGTTTTGTATACAACTTATCAGTAAAATATATGTTTGGAGTTCAGGCACCAGTGAGACTGTGCCACTGAGACATCATCACGTTCTATAAGATATATGTTTCAACATATCTCTAACCACAGTTCGTAAACGTTAACAGTTCAAACTCTCGCCTCTAACATACTTGAATATTTTGAGTTTTCTTCATCATACATATTCCTTACATCGAGCTTAATTGACCCTTCTATGGATCTAGTTAATGCACATTAATTACCATGAATATGCTGGCCAACGACCCGTATATAACATTTAAGCATATCAGCTTTGCAAGAAAGTTAAACCAAGGACTTATATACATACATGGATTCGCAACTTCCGTATTAACCGTTTAAAGTAATCAAATCCCGCGATAATAAGACGTGAATCAACGGGAATACAGCTATTGTTTACAAAAGCGAAAATACGAAAATATCCGTGATAATCCGAATGATAATAACAGCGAAAATATCCGTGGTATTCCGAATGTTTAATCTCGGAGACGAAAGGATTATAATAGATGTCCGCCATCTTGGAATTTAAAATGTTCGACTGATGCCTTTTTCAATGCTTATACTTAGACTTTGTGGATTATAAATGTATCTCAATATCTTTAAGGAATTTGTTGCATCCTTTACCAATTTCCCGTGCCCAATTGCCTGAGTTTTTTTAGTATAATCAAATTCGTAAACACCCAATTACAGCTGTCGGACATTGCCGAGTATATAGCAATGCATTGTGGGATCGCCGAACGATATCATTTGAGCTATTTTTAGCAGTTGCGAATCCATGTATGTATATAAGTCCTTGGTTAAACGCATTTCTTTTAACGCACTCAGTTGTCCGCCATTATCATCGATATTAATATAGTCCCCGGAAGTAGAATTATTCCTTATCAGGGGACATCACCGTCGATTAACTAAGGGAAGTAACCTAGTTATGGGAAAGGGTAAACTGGTTCCCGTTCCATGATGCAGTGCACCAAAACTGGTTCCCGTTGACTTGTGTGTACAAAGCCAACAAGTACGGCCTAAAATTTTCAGGACGCTGATTGGTCAATTTCGATCGGAATCCGGGCAGAATTCTGCCCGGGGGATCTCGCGAGACTTTGCATTATCGATGCACATTTCGCGCGTAATTTAAATAATAGATAAAGATTAGGGAACTGGATAGTTATTTTCTGATCTTGGTCGTTGGAACACTTAATTAAGTAGCATTTAAATACACACAGCGTACTTAAATGTATTTTGAAATAGAATATCGACCCTTAAAAAAAATATATTTCAAGAAATATTTTTAAAATCGAGTACTCGATCACGGTCGGTGTGGAATTTTTTTTTTCACTTATGTAGATTTTTGTAATTTTTATCATGAACTGTCAAATAACTTTAATCACCGTACACAATTGCAACTTTTTGAGTGTTACAACCTGATTTTATACTCTTATAAAATTCGTATAAATATGCGATGCTAATAATAAATTTAAAAGTCGTGCCCAATCTGATTCTGGACTACGTGTTTTAAAATTAATTAATGCAAACAGTATAGTTGATCATCAATTGACCAGTACATATCATTGTCTCAATTTCAATACATGCATTGATAAAATCAAGATAAGTAGCCAATTAAGAAGTTGTTATGCAATATTACGTAACACGACCGTCTCACTTCCTGGACCTTATAAGGGAGAAATATTTTATGGATCATTTCACCGAAGGGGGTCAATATATTCTTTAGCACTTGTGCCTGATACCATGTTAAATTTACAATATACTTCAACTTCAACTTCAAATATTTATTGCATTAAAACATACCTGTTTTATAGCAAAACAATATATATACATAAGATGGCATAAGACATGGGTTAATTTAACAGAAGTGCACATGATGTTAGTATTTATATTATTTTGATGATACAATAATAGAGACAATAACTAATACGTTGGATAAGTAAAAAATATAGATAATTATAATACTTTGATTAATTTCTAATTAGGTTTGCATAAAAAATGAATTTTGCCAAATCATTGATAATTTTTGTTGATGTAGCAGTCATTAGATTTGTGAATTTCTGTATTGTGGGCCATGTATAGTAATACTTTTTAATATATTTTGATCTCAAATCAGAAAATTTAGAGCAGATTAATAAAAAATGAAATTCGTTTTCTATCATTTTTGATTTACAGTATATACATATTCTGTCGTTTCTATGAATATTTAGATAGCGTCCACGTTCTATGGCTAGGTCATGAGCTGATGTTCGAAATTTTGTAAGAGCAGTTCTGAATTTAGAATCTTTGATTTTGTCAAGATAGTATTCGAAAGTGAACGAGTGTTTAAATAAACTATAAGTATCTAGGCGTGACGAGTTATTGATTGAAGAATACCAGCTTTGGTAGTAAATATCAAATATTCGTTGTTCAATAGTTTTGTAGCTAATTAACATATTTAGTTGATTGTTCCATATATCAGATAATCATATTTGTTCTAAAATAGTGTTTATGATGTATGCCCAATTGTTTCCATTATATGATAAACCATTTTCGGCATCGATTTTAAGCATTTTGTAAGTCTTGAATAGTATACTTTCTTGGTTGATAGTTAATATTTTTATCCAATATTTGATCATTAGCAATTTTCTATGTACATGCATTGGTATACGACCTAGTTCTCCATACAGAGCGTTTAAATTAGTTGATTGTTTGACACATAATATAAATTATTATTCTTCTACAGAATTTAGAGAAAATAGCTTCCACGTTTGGGCTCGGATAATGGTCCCATATTTCAGCAGAATAATTAAGCGTGGGTAAAACAATAGAATCAAATAAGTTTAGTCTGTGTGATATAGGAAGATCTAATTGGTTGAAGACGATAAATAAGTTATGTAGTGAGAAAGACGCATGTTGGGCTATTCTTTTTTGAGTGCGGTTCCAACTTCCATTTTTAAAGAGATGTACGCCTAAATATTTAAACGATTCAACAGTTTCAATTCGTGTATAATAGATAAAAAAATCATATACAGCATAGATCATAATCTTAATTACTCCTAATCTAATTCAGTTCTGTTAACGAAAAGAAATTAAGTTACAAAATAATTACTTAAAACGTCACTTGACATATACTGATATAAATTTTGTATATAAGATATATATTTTAATTGTAAATAAAGAAACATATGTTTTAAAGGAATTAATACATATTAGACCGAACTATGCATTTATTTATACATATAATTTTAAAAAAAAGAAAATCATTTAACAACAATAAAAAAAAAATCAAGGCATTAATTGATATTTTATACTGTAACGAATATTCACAAAGTAACTTCTAGCATCTATATCTTTTTATTTTGAATAAAGGGTATCCATGAGGTATTCAAACATTAGCACTAACATCTCCGTGTACATTTATCAGATGTACGGAAATCCTCGATGTTTCTCGAATGAACAGCAACCAATGAAATAGCTAAAACGAGTTGACCAATCAGAACGCTGGAAATTTTAGACCGTACCTGTTCCTTTGGTGCACTGCATCATGGAACGGGAACCAATTTAGGGAAAGGGCACACAATATTAGTGATTCATCAGGTGAGCTTTTAGGATCGTTGAATGTCCGTCGTACGTCCACAATTGACGATACGCCAGAGCGAGTGTAGCCACGCCCCCTTAATTTCAGGGGGGGGGAGGGGTAACTCTTGTTTAGTCCGTCAACAAAGAATTAAACAATACACGGCACTTATAAAAAGAAAACAATTAACTTCCCTTACAAAATAGAAATTCATGTTTGTCTGTGAAATGCAAAGTCATGTTAATTAGAAAACAATGTAATCATGCAATTTGTTCTTACTCTCCATCATATAACGATGCATATAATAGAAATATGACTACTTTCATAATTGTAATGTTACATCTTATCGATCTGTTAATAATTAATACGAATTGATATTCCCGGTAATAAACATACTCCATTTCATACATATGTATTTTAATTATAATAGTTTCTGACTTGTATATAAATTTTAACACACTTCTTGTCGAATTTAGTGCCTTAGTTCTTATTTCAATGCAGTCGACAAGACAGGCGTAAAATTATACGACACAAATATTAACGTATTAACGTTCATTTACGTACCTGGCAAATACTAAATGTAAGTAGAAATAGCACGAATATATTGAAGAATAAAATATAAAACCTTAGGGTCGTGGAATTATTTTTTATTAATCTATATGAATGCAATATTTTTTATGAGTCTGTATGAACGTCTGATCGAAGTACGTACTCAAAAACACCAATTCTCATTGTGATAACATATTTATATTATATTGAAAGCCTTTACTTTAATATGATATCATTATAATTGACATGTTAAATTTAAAAATCAATGGGTTTGGGCTGTGGAATTCAAACCCTTAAATGAATATACTACATGAATATCGCATAATAAAAGCGAAATGACAGTAAAGATCCAACAAAAAATAGCCGTGCGAAGAAATATATGATGAAGCCGGAGAGTCCCCACATTTTTAACATTCATGACACCGGAGACCTTGTGCATATTGGTTTGTATACATTTTCTGTTAAATCACATACACAAGTATGCTGGTCTCAGATGTCATTATGTCGGGGAAGAGGATAAGCGATGCGTTCAAGACATTGAACCAGGAATGCGAGATATGTGACTTATGGACCACCAAGACCCCTGTTTTCACAGAAGGGGGTAATAAAACAGACGTACAGGGTCATTAATAGACTAACTTCTGTTTACATAATTATAGTCTATGCTTATAAAAACAACAGGAATTAAGTCGTACACTAATCATCACCATAAATAAAAAAAAATGTCACCCTTCTTTTTAACTATAGGTGACAAGTCTACAGACCATGACCAGACAGGATTAATCTGATCAGGGGCAATAAAACAATTAACGAGATTATACCTCATGTGGATTTGGGGGTCACTTAAATATAGTAGCTATTTAATAAAAGTAAATAAGTTAAAACATAGACTAAGGTCATACTATAGTATCATCATTACGTATATATCCGTTACACTATCTATATATTTATATATTTCATTAGAAATGATACATGTTATAACTGTATTTAAATAAATGTATAATTTATATATATAATTCATGTATTTACAAAGTTTTTTTCATTAAATCTAAGATGCACGCGAGTTATACTCGTGTGTGCAATTTTATGATTACAATGGGCCATGACGTTTAAATCTGAACGATCGACTTATTCTGATTTCACATATTTTCGGAAAATAAATAAAAGTGTAAGAAATAATTTAATAACACCCCTAATTATGTCTAGATACCGCATATCGGATTTAAAGGTTCCCTGGCAACACTATATGGCCGTTTTTAGGTCGTTTAATCACAATGATTATAAAACCTATCATGCGTATTTACCGTGGTCCGACAGAAGTTTGACAGACAAAATTATGGCCAGCAGTTTGGCTTATCAGTTCTGCGTTCTGGTTGGTTGATTTGACCTGTCAATCTAAATCTCGCGTATTGTCAATTAGTTTGTTTACACTCTAGCAACCGCAGCTCTTAACGAATCAGGATTAAACTTGCTCACAATGTATATGGCCACAATGTCTCGGCTAAGTGCGGAATCGGACCACATCTTCAAGAGTTATGGGCCCTTGACTTAGAAAATTTGCTATATTTTAGCTTGTTTACACTCTAGCGCCTTCATTTATTCACCGATCCTAATCATATTTACAATGAATGTGTATGACATTATGGTTTTGGACAAGTTTAGTTATGGGTGGAATCGGACCACAACTTTATGTTATGGGCCCTTGGATTAGAAAATTTGCTACGTTTTAGCTTGTTTAACAGTATTATACCTTCATTGTTGGTTTTGATCTCAAAATCTACGTAAAAATGAGTTTTACGAGATGGAAACTATATTACCTAGTCATTAATTATTGGCCAACGTGGCCTTCTTGTTTACAATTTTTTTGACAAGGTTTATTCACAAAGCTTGCTGTCCCCAGCAGTCCAAACTCTCTTGTTATGTTGTGCAAAGATTAGAACACACATTGTTATTAAAGTGTCCTTTATAAAACTGTGTCCAAGTAAAATCAGTTTCTTTGTGATAGTTTACATCCATGCAGAATGTGGAATGTCAGCTTGAATTGTGTTTAGCTCAGTTCTTTGCATGGAATCATTTTGATATTTAAAAATCTTTATTATTAATTATCAACAAACAATGCTTTATTGCTTATCAAAGGTGTTAATCATTGTTCTTGTTAGCAGACAAATTTGTTACTTGAACTTAATCAATGTTATATCTTAATGTTCTGAGAAAAACATGCATTTATGTGGATGTCAAAATAAATTGTGTCAAATTTATGTCTAAACAAGAGGGCCATATAGCCCCTATATTATAAACCGCTCACCAGAAAAAATACCTTTAGAGAAGAACATTTTTCACTTTTTTCCTTTATGAGACCATAAATTCAAGTAAACCCTGGGGCGGAGCCAATTTTGACCCTAGGCCCACTATTTGAACAATCTTGGTAGAGGTTCACTAGACAATACCACACACCAAATATCTTAGCTCTAGACCTTGTGGCTTCGGACAAGCAGATTTTAAAAATATTTTCCCATATAAATTAGAGTGAACCCTGGGGCAGGGCCAATTTTGACCACAGGTAATAATTTGAACCAACATGGCAGAGGTCCACTAGACAATGCTACACACTAAACATCTAAACTCTAGGCACTGCAGTTTTTGACAAGAAGATTTTTTAATTTTCCTATATAAGTCTATGTAAAATCAAGTTACCCCCGGGGAGGGGCTAATTTTGAACCCAGGGCCATAATTTGAACAAACTTGGTAGAGGTCCACTAGACAATGCTACACATTGCATTGTAGATTTTGACAATAAGATTTTTTAAATTTCCCTATATATATAAAGTCTACATAAAATCAAGTTGCCCCAGGGCGAAGCCAATTTTGACACCAGGAGAATAATTTGAACAAACTTCAGTTCCATTAGACAATGCTACACACCAAATATCTAAGCTCTATGCCCTGTGGTTTCGGACAAGAAGGTTTTATGAAGTTTTTATAAAAAATCCCTATTAGTTGCCATAGCAACCAGAGTTTTTAATGAAATTTAATTTTTTGAACAACTTTGAAAGGGGACCACCAAAGGATCATTCCAGCAAAATTTGGTTGCAATCAGCATGGTGATCTAGGACGAGATGTTGTTTAAAGTAACAAGAGGGCCAAGGCTCACATGATAATCACTATTCACTCATTAAAGCATTGTTTTGAACCTGTGACCTAGTTTTTGACCCCAGATGACCCATGTTATAACTTGTCCTACATATAAATAAGACAAACATTCTGACAAGGTTTGGTGAAGATCCAATCAAAACCATGAAAACTACAGCATAGACAAGGTTTTCCTAAGATTTGACATTGTGACCTAGTTTTTGACCCTAGATGACCCATGTTCGAATTTGTCTTACATATCCAAATCATTAAGATAATTATTCTGACAAGGTTTGGTGAAGATCCAATCAAAACTGTGACATCTACAGTGTTAACAAAGTTTTCCTAAGATTTGACATGGTGACCTAGTTATTGACCCAAGATGACCCATATTTGTACTTGACCGTTATATCATTAAAACAAACAACTTGACTAAGTTTGGTGAAAATCCAATTATAACTGAAATCTAGTGTTAACATGGTTTTTCATAAAATTTGACCTAGCGACCTAGTTATTGACCCCAGATCACCCATGTTCGAACTCGTCCAAGGTATTGTAAAGACAAACATTCTGATTAGGTTTCATGATGATCCAATTAATACAGTGACTTCTAGAGTTTTAAGGTTTTTCAGCGATTTGTCCTAGTGACCTAGTTTTTTACTGGAAATTACCCATTATCAAATTGACCTACATATCATTAAAATAAACATTCTGACAAAGTTTCATGAAGATCCAATCAAAACAGTGATTTCTAGAGTGTTCACAAGGTTTTCCCATATTTGGCCCTGGTGAACTAGTTTTTTACCCAAAATGGCCCATTATCGAACTCGTGCGAGATTTTGTCGATATTAACATTCTGGCCCAGTTTTGCGAAAATTGAGCTAAAAATGTGGCCCCTAGTGTGTTCACAAGGTAAAAGTTTGACAACGCACAGACGCCGGACGAAGACTGATCACAAAAGCTCACCCTGTCACTTTGTGACATCTGAGCTAAAAACGGATGCCACTTCACAACTCATGACGGATGCAAGGTGATTACAAAAGCTAACCTTGAGCACATTGGTGAGCTAAACATTAATATCTAACACCTGGAAGGCACTATTTTATGCCTTGTTGAGATTAATAAAACATGTGTTTGTGAAACACGAATGCCCCCCCCAACGGCCAACTGGATAGTAATACCATGACTTTTGACCTATTGAACTTAGGTCACTGTGTTCTCAACCTTTGACATATGACCTCAAATTCAATAGATGTCATCTACATATGATGACCAACCACTCAACCAAAGCCTATGTCAATTCGTATTCTATTAATTGAGGTTTTGGGGCTGAAGGTCACTGTGACCATGACCTTTGACATACTGACCTCAAAATCAATACGGGTCATCTACATGTGATGCCAACCTCCCAACCAAATCTGAAGAGCCTAGGCGAAATCACTCTTTAGTTATTGGTTGGACAAGGTTTGTTATGCTGAAGGTCATTGTGACCTTCGAAAGGGGGCATAATTAAAGAACTGCTGAAACCAAGAGTTATTATGTAATGACTTCAAAGTTGTATCATTTAATAAACAATAAATCACAACTACTTGCTGATCCCATTTATTCAGTTTTCATAGACATTACATATATTTGACACTAAATAATCCAAGCAAAATACCATCAATGAACAATATAGATTAGTATCATTATCATTCTGGTGTGAACTTTTATTTCCAGGAGAATGTACAAGGGGTGATCATTAAATTCGTGGACAACTTTGCTGTTACTGTTATAATTAATTGTACACTTATGAGATTTGTATATAAGGTTAATGAACATCAAAGGAAAAAAAGTACAATTAATTTCCGCTAAAAGACTTTCATAAGCATGTGAAATCGATCACCATAGCAACAATAGTAAGCATAACCACTGCAGATCAAAAATTTAATATTTAACCGCAAATCCAGCATTTACTGTGGCCTCAATTTGGCATGAAGCCCTGTCATTAATCAATGACGTCGACGTTATCTAACGCCTTAGCTGCCAGATGTAAACTAAATTTGAATTTACCATCACGTAATGATGCAAATGTCAAGATACTTGGGGGTCATCTGAGAAACAACGCCATATGACGTCCAACGTCAATTTAGAACAAAGAGCAGTTATCAAAATTTGTGTAAGACTTGAAATGACACCGAAAGAAACTAAAGAAAAATTGGAGAAAGTATTAGGAAAAGAGAATGTGTGTCGATAACTGGTGTGCAAGTGGTTCACAAGATTCCATAAGGAACGAGATGAGGTTAAAGATGACGAAAGATGTGTCCGACCGACAACAAAACTTAGCGAACGTCAAGCTTGTTAAAGAAATCTTGGACATACATGTAGATAGGCAGACAACAATAAGTCATATTAGTGAGTGGATTGATATAAGTTATGGGCTGATTCATCTAATTTTAACGGTAGACTTGAATATAAGAAAATTAAGTGCAAGATGCAACGATTGTTGTCAAATGATGAAATGGAAAAGCTATGATACTCGATTTTTGAACACTGATAAAACTTGGTTGTTTTACCATGATCCAATGACCTACAGAACATAATTCTACACCACGTAATGCCCCAAGTCACTGGGCACTAGATCCCCAATTATCTATTACTGTCCAGCTTGGTGCTGATATCCAGAAACACCTGCCGTATTCACCAAATTTGGTGCCTTGTGACTTCTCTGTTTCGAATTTAAAAATATTATTTGAAAGGTCGACATTTCTCCAGCTTTGAAGAGCTCCTGTCATGTACAATGTCTTAAGGGGATTTGACATTTTACAAGAACACATTCGAACAATGGGTCCATACACATGAACGTTGTGTGTAATTCAACGGTGCGTATCTTGACAAAATGTGACTTGACGTCTTGAATAACGTTGTTCCGGCAGCGGTGGGATGCCAATGGTTCTACAAAAACATTTGTTATTTGAATAGTTACGGTGTTTTCGTTATAAAAATTTACCATGATATGCAGAACACTTTCAGCTACTTCATTATTGTGCTCTTTCTTACTTAAAATCTAGCATTTCTTTAAACGCTTGGTTGTCCACGAACTTAATGATCACCCCTTGTAGATCAAAACATTAATTACAATTTTAATTTCAGTACTTGAAAGTGTACTAAAGTGAAAATGAAACTTCAAGAATTAAATGAAAAGTTTGTAAACAAAAATAACCATAAATAAACCATACATATATACATATATAAACTAATAAGAAACTTACATATTGACTTAACTCATCATATATATATGTGTGTGTTTACAAGCAATGTGAATGAACAACTAAGATGTATTTCAGGTGAATACAATGCAAGTACATGTTTATGAAAGCCGATATTTACTCTCGTACAACAATTTTCACTCATTTTTTTGTACTATTACATTCACACAATATGTAACCATTCAAGAATGGTTGGTGAAAGATTGCACAGGGGTTATTTCTATTTATACATAAACACAAAAAATATCATAAAACAAACATGAAATACATAAAACTAAATAATCTCTAACATTATGTTAATAAGGATATTTTGCTGGGTATAAAAAGAAAGTATGAAGCACTGCACCAATAATATACAAATAAGTTGAACTATTAAAGTAACCCCATTCAGTGTCTAGATTTCGAATCATAAGTGATTATCTTTCTTTTTTGAAAACCCATCCAGTTGTAAGAAAATAAGAATTTTACTTTCTGAATGCTTTGACCTGTTATAAAAGTGTCATGTATTATAGTGAACAATTCTGAATTAGGATTTCATCTAATAAATTATAATCTAACCTATGTCTAGCCAAACATAATAATAAACATGTTGTTAAGGTCTGTATTAGATAAAATAACTTCTTGTGTATTTTCTTGATGCTAAAAACATAATTGAATGTAATAATAATGTGTAAATTATGTGACTAATAATATTTTATACCACAGTAAGTTATTCATTGTATAAATGCTAACCAATTATGCAACACTACATAAATATTTCTAGTCAACCTAAAATTATAATGAAATAGAAAACAATATCAATTTCCAACTAAAATTGTGTCTCTTAAAAGAAGCTATCAACAGTTGTCACAATTGACTGTAACAAGAAACAGACTTGTCATATTAAAATGAACAGGTATAAATTAATAACAAATAACCCAACATTATACTTGCAATTTGTTTTTGTATATCAAATGAGAACATTTCTGTAGGAAGTTACAATCTTACAAAACACACTCTGACAACATGAATAGTTTACAACAACAATAAAATATGTCAGCAAAAACCATGAAATAGAATGGAATTCCTTGGAATTTTATATGATTATATATCACAAAGACATAATAACTTAAAGCAGTAACAAAAAATACACAGAGAATAATAATAACAATGCTTTACCATAAAGAACTGTCATGTTTCTTTGAAAATTCTATTATAACAGAGCAGTACCTTGGACAAAGATGTAAGTTATGTAAATTATGTGGTCATATAAGTAAGTGAATATATTTTCACACCATGTAATGTTTCCTAAAGTTTTGGATTTTCACAAAACAAAAGCTTCTGGTAAATCATGAATATGCACTTTATAAAGCAATCTTCCAGAAACAAAAGTTGATACAGTAATGTCGAAAATGAATCAATCAAATTAGTTATGAACACATCTATAAAATGTAATCAAAAGCACATTGATGTTTTTCATCAATGGAGAACACATGACAGCTTGGTAATGAATTCCTTTGTGGCCAATTAACCATTGCTGACAATATGACAAGGTTACACAAGAAGCATGCATAATTAATATCCTTATCTAAAACATCTTGAGATATGCCATTAAATTTACATTTAAACATTATTCAGTCATGACCATCGTCAGATACCCACGGTCGCTGCCTTCGCTCCACTACTACTTCTCCCATGTTTTTTTTGCGTCTCCACGCCGGAGAGTATCGAAAATCTAAGTGTTGTTTCTATTAATTGATGTCTATTTTATTCTGTGAAACGGCAAATCGGTATTGAAAAATTCCACACAAAATGTATGAAGCATAGTGGAGGCAGCGACCATGGGTATCCGACAATGAGTCATGTTTGTGTAAAAACAAACAAAACATCCTAATCAATATCATTTCAAATATGCTGTTGTACATATTGCTTCTTATCAAGGTACAATAGATTTTTTAAACTTTATCCATAACAAAGCACAACCTAGAATGTCACGGAAATGCCCTCGGAGAGCCAGATTAAAACTTCCAATTACTTCTCCATAGAAAATCCATAGAAATCTTCCGAAAGTCAACCAATTTAATTAAAAAAGAAATAAAATATCTTCCTGACAATTTAATTTTGCTAAGTTAACTTGAAGATTAGAAAATAAAGTAACATTTTCATAATAGTTTCATTTTTTCATGGAAAAGCCCATTCCTCTATGAGCTCATATTCTTTCATGTGACATGAATAGGTTGCTATGGAAATAAAAAATGAAAACAGATAGTCTCAAATGCCTAGCAACAGCCGCCACTTCTTCCGGCATCACCACCACCAGAAGGCATGCTGGGATTGCTAGGTGAGTGTTGTGGTCCAATTTTAATTCCGTTGGCCTGAAAAACAATCAACAAAGTTACATAAATTTTGTTTAACAAACCCTTAAGTCAAGTAACAAATATTTCCTTCCCTTTTTTCACATAAATCCATACTCATTACCAGACCAAATTAAGTTCATCACAACATAATACTAAAACAAACTCAGTATTATGATCAATGATTTATCTATTAAAAAGAAAACATGAATAAACTCATTATTGACTGATGAAATTATACATCATCAACAAAAAGCATAGTATTTTATGGACAAAATTTATCATTATTTTGTATGGATGTTTAATTATAAAGTAACATTTAATTTAGGTTACACAGACTAAGTACGCACCTCATTATTAATGTCAAATACCCCATCTTGTATCTTTTGGTAAATCTCCTTAGCTGTATTAATAAATGCCTGAAAAGTAAGAGAAACTTGATAATTTTATCATCAATTATATAACAGTAATAAAATCAACAACATGATATATATATAACAACATGATATGTATAACAACATGATGTGTGTACAAATATGATGTACATTACAACAAGTGCTCTGCGGTCGGAGACATATGCCCCCCAAACAGGGCCTTGACACAGAGTTATCGCTCAAACGATTTTCACACCACATGACACAGTGACCTTGACCTTTGACCTAGTGACCCCAATTTCAAAAGGGGTCATCTACTGTCCAAGGCCAATGCACCTGCAAAGTATCAGGCCCATCGGTCAATCCGTTGACAAGTTATCGATCGGAAACGATTTTCACACTCCATATCACAGTGACCTTTGACCTAGTGACCCCAATTTCAAAAGGGGTCAACTACTGTCCAAGCCATTGCACCTGCGAAGTATCAGGCCTATCGGTCAATCCGTTGACAAGTTATCGATCGGAAACGATTTTCACACTCCATGTCACAGTGACCTTGACCTTTGACCTAGTGACCCCAATTTCAATAGGGGTCACCTAGTATCCAAGGCCAGTGCACCTGCAAAATATCAGGCCCATCGGTGAATCCATTGACGAGTTATGGATCTGAAACGATTTTCACACTCAATGTCAGTGACCTTGACCTTTGACCTAGTGACTCCAATTTCAATAGGGGTCATCTACTGTCCAAGGCCAATGCACCTGCAAAGTATCAGGCCCATCGGTCAATCCATTGACGAGTTATCAATCGGAAACGATTTTCACACTCAAAGTGATCTTGACCTTTGACCTAGTGACCCCAATTTCAATAAGGTCATCTACTGTTCAAGGCGTATGCACCTGCGAATTATCAGGTCCATCGGTCAATCCATTGACGAGTTATCGATCGGAAACTAACTGGTCTACCGACAGACAGACACACAGGCTAGCAATATAATAAAATGTATATAACAATTAGAATATGATATGTGTAATAATATTGCATATATTTAACAAAATGATAAATACAGCAACAATTTACATGATTATGTATAAGTATGACAACATGACAATTATATATACCTCTTCTACATTAGCTGCAGTCTTTGCAGATGTTTCCATGAAAATAAGACCATGCTCCCGAGCAAATGCCTCACCTTCTTCTTTCTTCACATCTCTTCTTGCTTCAAGATCACTTAAATAGACAATATACCCAATACACAAGGAATAGATCTTAAATGCATGAGTAGAACAACAAAAAAAATGGAAAAGATAAATACAATAATACGGCTGTCCGATACAGATCTCAGCCGATACAATACGTATTGCGATACGGTACTAGTGATATGCGATATCTACGATATGATATAAAAGTATTTCAAAGTAATGAAATACGTTGTAATATCAGTGTTTTTTTGGGAACTCTGCACACTTGTTTGGTGCTAGAAAGTCCTAATTAACTGTTAAAAAGGCGTAAAACTAAATTTGTCTTGTACTTAAAGTCATCAATTTGATTCACCTATATGTTAGTTGATATTGTGGAAATTAAATAATTATGAGAAATATTAGCAAGTTTTTATCCCTGTCCCATAAATTGCCTTATATCAAGAATGTCTATATATAGAGTATGGAATCCCGGATATTAGTTGCGTAAGCATTGTCGACGTTGATATGAGAGTAAATTCGCAAATCTAGTTCAGTTGTTCAACATTCTAAGAGTTTTTTTTAATATAAAAAACAACAAGAGGGCCATGATGGCCCTATATTGCTCATCTGAGCATTGTAACACTAAGGGATAATTAAATCAAGGAAAGTTATTTGACATGAGTTATCTACCCCGACTGTACAGTAGTTGTTGAAATCAACTGACCCCCAGGACTGGGCCAATATTGACCAATGGGGCCATAACTTGAACAAACTTGGTAAAGGTCCACAAGAAAATGCAACATCCAAAATATCTAAGCCCATGGTTTTGGACAAGAAGATTTTTTAAATTTTCCTATACAAGTCTACATAAATCAAGTGACCCCGGGGCTGGGCCAATACTGACCCTAGGGAAATAATTTGAACAAACTTCGTAGAGGTCCACTGTACAATGCCACATACAAAATATCAAAGCTCTAGGCCTAGTGGTTTGGGACAAGAATATTTTTTTTTAAATTTACCTATATAAGTCTATATAAATCAAGTGACCCCTGGAACAGTGCCAATTTTGACCCTGGGGCTTGGTAGATGTCCACTAGGCAATGATACACACCAAATATCAAAGCTCTAGGTCCTCTGGTTTTTGAGAAGATTTTTTAAATTTCCTATATAAAAAAGAATTAACCCTGGGGTGGGACCAAATTTGACCCGGTGTAAGAGGCCATTCTTTCCCCGCTGGCCATTTTTTCCCGGGGAAAAAGTGGCCTAGGCCATTTCTTCCCCCTCTAGGCCACTTTCCCCCCCTGATTTTTTTCATTTTGTAAACCTATATCTTTCACTTAATAATAATGCAGTACTATTATTATAATGGGGGGAAAAAGTGGCTAGGGGGGAAGAAATGGCCTAGAATCATAATGCAATACTGTTATTATTAGGGGGGAAAAAGTTGCCCAGGGGGGAAGAAATGGACTAGGCCAATCTTTCCCCGGGGAAAAAAAGGCCTAGGCCAATCTTTCCCCGTGGAAAAACTGGCCGGGGGAAAAAATAGACTGCTACACCGGGGGCCATAATTTGAACAAACTTGTTAGAGGTTCACTAGACAATGCCACATACAAAATATCGAAGGTCTAGGCCTTGTGGTTTTGAACAAGAAGATTTTTTCAATTTTCCTATATAAGTCTATATAAATCAAGTGCCCCTGGGGCGGGGCCAATTTTGACCCTAGGGCAATAATTTGAACAATCATAGTAGAGGTCCACTAGGCAATGCTACACACCAAATATCAAAGCTCTAGGACCTCTGGATTTTGAGAAGATTTTTAAAGATTTTCAAAAAAGATCCTTCCGGTTGCTATGGCAACCAGAGTTCTGCATGGAATGGAATTCTTTGAACAACTTTGGTAGAGCTTCAAGCAAGGAATACACCTGTGAAGTTTTGTTGAAATTGATCCTATGGTTTAGGAGGAGATGTTGTTTAAAGAAATTGTTGACGACGGATGACTGGCGACGGACAAAGCTTGATCCTAAAAACTCACCTTGGCACTCTGTGCCAGGTGAGCTAAAAACCGCGATACGGCTGATACGGGACCTTCCGATACGATATGCATATCGTTCAGCACTGTACCGGTACATACCGGCACGCAGCCTTATCGGGACAGTCCTATACAATAACCTTACTTTCAACATAATGATAACAGAGAAAGCTTAGTCTTCAGATTAGATTATCAAGTGAATCCAATAAAACCTTTTAGTCCATTCTGTATGGGTGATGGTATAACAATATAAGAAATAATTGAGAAACAAAACAATTTACAAAGAAATGATTAGAAGGAACAGCACAATAAAAGTTTACTTTAGTCACACTGGCTATAAGATTCATAGTTCAAGCAAGTCATTAATTAATGTACATTAGTTAATATTTATATTACAGACACCAAACAATCCATACCTTTTGTTTCCTATCAACATTATAACCATATTTGAATTGGAATGTTGCCTGGCATCTTCCAGCCATGTTGTCAAGTGATTAAATGTATCACGTCTGAAAATATACATAAACAATTAATCCATTTCATCTTTATAAATTAAGATCACCCATCAATATAATTTTTTGAGGAATATCAATATTATTTTAAAATCTGAATTTCAAGGCTGTGGTCAAGTGGTTGGGGTTGGTTTTCATTTCTTTCAGAAGGTTTAACACAGTTTTCAGCAATATTTTAGTTAGTTGGGTTTCATATACAACTGCTTATGCACTGGACATGAAACCCGACTATCTGGGTTCAAATCTCAGTCGCAGCAGGTCATACCCCTTTTTGAAACTTTGACAAAAATGTCCATCAGAAATTGCAGGCACCTAATAGAATTTAGTACTGGTTCGAATGCAGTCCAGGAAATCTGGTTAGGTGAACTGACTATCATATATAACTTAAACAAGAGAGCCAAGACGGCCCTATATCGCTCACATGACAATCATTGTTTACTCATTAAAACATTGTTTTCAACCTGTGACCTGGTTTTTGACCCCGGATGACCATGTTAGAACTTGTCCTATACATAAATAAGACAAACATTCTGACAAGGTTTGGTGAAGATCCAAACAAAACCATGACTACAGCATAGACAAGATTTTCTTAAGATTTGATCTCGTGACCTAGTTTTGTACCCCAGATGACCCATGTTCGAATTTGTCTTACATATCATTAAGGCAAACATTCTGACAAGGTTTGGTGAAGATACAATCAAAATTTGACACTCACAGTGTTAATAAGGTTTTCCAATAAGGTTTGGCCAAGATCCAATTAAAACCATGACATTTAGAGCTTTTACAAGGTTTTTACCTAAGATTTGACCTGGTACCCTAGTTTTTTACCCCGGCTGACCCATGTTCTACCTTGACCCACATATTATTGAGGCAAACATTCTGACAAGGTTTGGTGAAGATCCAATCAAAACTGTGACATCTACAGTGTTAACAAAGTTTTCCTAAGATTTGACATGGTGACCTAGTTATTGACCCAAGATGACCCATATTTGTACTTGACCGCTACAGGGGGCACAATACAATGTAGGTAATGTTGATATTTAAGCGACGCTTTTGAGAATGTTAGTAAGATGGCGGACTAAATGTGACTTTTGTGACAAGGCTTCATGATGATCCAATCAAAACAATGACATCTACTAGAGTGTTCACAAGGTTTCCAGCAATTTGCCCTAGTGACCTAGTTTTTTACCACAGATGACCCATTATCAAACTTGACCTACATATCATTGAAAGAAACGTTCTGACAAAGTTTCATGAAGATCCAATCAAAACAGTGATTTCTTAAGTGTTCACAAGGTTTTCCCTTAGTTTTTCACCCAAAATGGCCCAATATCGAACTCGTCCAAGATTTTGTCAATATTAACATTCTGACCCAGTTTTGCTAAAATTGAGCCAAAAATGTGGCCCCTAGTGTGTTCACAAGGTAAAAGTTTGACGACGGACACAGCACGACGTCGGACGGATACTGATCTAAAAGCTCACCCTGTCATTTTGTGACATGTGAGCAAAGTGACAGGTGAGCTAAAAAAACAAAGGGCTATAACTCAGTGAAAATTAATCCAAATGAAAATGCTTTAAGCATGCACATATAGGCCTACTACTGATCACTCATGGGAAGTTTCATTGAAATCCTATAAGTATTTGCTGAGAAATTGTCTGGACAAATTGTGTCTACAGACGCACGGATGGACCGACCATCAAGCGTGAATCCAATATACCCCGTAAACACTCATGTATATGTCGCACTTTTGTATAGGACGCAGGTAAAACAAGAGGGCCAAGATGGCCCTATATCGCTCACATGACAATCACTGTTCACTCATTAAAACATTGTTTTGAACCGGTGACCTAGTTTTTGACCCCAGACGACCTAGGTTTGGTGAAGATACGATCAAAATTTGACATCTACAGTGTTAATAAGGTTTTCCTAAGATTTGACCTTGTGACCTGGTTTTTTACCCTAGGTGACCCATATTTGAACTTGTCCTTAATATCATTAAGACAAACAATCTGACAAGTTTGGCCAAGATCCAATCAAAACCATGACATTTAGAGCTTTTACAAGATTTTTACCTAAGATTTGACCTTGTGACCCAGTTTTTGAACCCGGCTGACCCATGTTCATCCTTGACCCACATATCATTGAGGCAAAGTTTGGTGAAGATCCAATTAAAACTGTGACATCTACAGTGTTAACAAAGTTTTCCTAAGATTTGACCTGGTGACCTAGTTATTGACCCCAGATGACCCATATTTATACTTGACCGTTATATCATTAAAACAAACGATTTGACAAAGTTTGGTGAAGATCCAATAATAACTGTGAAATCTACAGTGTTAACATGGTTTTTCATAAGATTTGACCTAGCGACCTAGTTTTTGACCCAAGATGACCCATGTTCGAACTCGTCCAAGATATTATGAAGACAAACATTCTGACAAGGTTTCATGATCATCCAATCAAAACAGTGACTTCTAGAGTGTTCACAAGGTTTTCCAGCAATTTGCCCTAGTGACCTAATTTTACTACAGAAATTACCCATTTTCAAACTTGACCTACATATTATTAAAATAAACATTCTGACAAAGTTTCATGAAGATAAATTCAAAACAGTGATTTCTAAAGTGTTCACAAGGTTTTCCCTTATTTGGCCCTGGTGACCTCGTCCGAGATTTTGTTGATATTAACGTTCTGACCCAGTTTTGCTAAAATTGAGCCAAAAATTGTTTAACATCAAATTACATACCTACCTGCGAAATTGTTAGTGTCAATTTTATGCAATTAACAAAGTGTCAAGGCTGGCTACCAGTAATCCTGCATTTCTTAACAACTAACATGTGACACATAAAAATCAATACTTCAGCTGCCAGATTTGAAGTTTACACACACTTAGACCTAATTTTGCGAAGATTCTGGAGTTAATTTAGGCCACACAAGGGTGTCATTATAGCCAAATTAAAAACATTATACATGGCTTCAAGCACATTGTTTCCATATTTAATTCAGATGGCATTATAGAATATCCTTCAGGGCAGATTAATAAATTACAACAGTGCCATTTCTTGAGATATTTTCATCAAAAATCCGAATTATTGACACTCCTGTGCGTACCATGACATTAAAACATTGTACCCCAAATAAACAAGAGGGCCATGATGGCCCTATAAATGCTCACCAGGAGAAAAGGTCATTTGGAGATGAACATTGTTGAAGTTTTCTATACGAGTCCAAGTAAGATCAAGTGACCCATCTGGGCCGTTTTTTATCCCATGGCCATTACATGAACAGATTTAAAAGAGGTCCATTAGACAAAGCTAGATACCAAATATCTTAGCTCTAGGCCTTGTGGTTTCGGAGATTTTTTTAATTTTCCTATATAAAATAGAATAAACCCCAGGGCAGGGCTAATTTTGACCCCGGGGCCATAATTTGAACAAACTTGGTAGAGGTCCACTAGACAATGCCACTTACAACATATCTAAGCTCTAGGCCTTGCAGTTTAGGAGAAGATTTTTTTAATTTTCCTATATAAGTCTATATAAATCAAGTGACCCCCTGGGCGGGGCCAATTTTGACCCTAGGGCAATAATTTGAACAAACTTGGTAGAGGTCCACTAGACAATGCTACATACCGAATATCTTAGCTCTAGGTCTTGTGGTTTCGGAGAAGAAGATTTTTTAAATTTTCCTATATAAGTCTATATAAATCAAGTGACCCCCGGGGCGGGGCCAATTTTGACCCTAGGGCAATAATTTGAACAAACTTGGTAGAGGTCCACTAGACAATGCTACATACCGAATTTCTTAGCTCTAGGCCTTGTGGTTTCGGAGAAGAAGATTTTTTAAATTTTCCTATATAAAATAGAATAAACCCCAGGGCAGGGCCAATTTTGACCCCGGGGCCATAATTTGAACAAACTTGGTAGAGGTCCACTAGACAATGCCTCATACAAAATATCTAAGCTCTAGGCCTTGCGGTTTCGGAGAAGAAGATTTTTTAAATTTTCCTATGTAAGTTTATATAAATCAAGTGACCCCCGGGGCGGGGCCAATTTTGACCCTAGGGCAATAATTTGAACAAACTTGGTAGAGGTCCACTAGACAATGCTATATGCCAAATATCTTAGCTCTAGGCCTTGTGGTTTCGGAGAAGAAGATTTTTCAAATTTTCCTATATAAAATAGAATAAACCCCAGGGCAGGGCCAATTTCGACCCCAGGGTCATAATTTGAACAAACTTGTTAGAGGTCCACTAGTCAATGCCACATACAAAATATCTAAGCTCTAGACCTTGCGGTTTTGGAGAAGAATATTTTTTAAATGTCTAATAACATTAGATCAATAATAGTTTATATAAGGATTGTTGTGGATTTTATGTTTTATGAACATTAGGTAAGTGTGAAAATAATACTTCAGAATCCATTTTGACTTTTTGTTTGAGTCGTAGAAAACATGGGATTGAGGTCTACCGCCTTGTATAGCACGCACCACTTTTTTGGTCCCGATTTTGGAAGTAAAAAAGTGCAACATATACATGAGTGTTTACGGTAGCCCCCATATATTTCATATAATTAAGTGACCCGGGGGCAGGGCCAATTTTGCCCCTAGGGCAATAATTTAAACAAACTTGGGAGAGGTCCACCAGACAATGCTACATACAAATATGTAAGCTCTAGGCCTTGAGGTTTTGGACAAGAAGATTTTTTCAATTTTCCTAAAAAGATAAGATTTATATAACCCCAGGGCAGGGCCAATTTTGACCCCAGGGCAATAATTTGAACCGACTTGTTAGAGGTCCACAAAATAATGCTACATACAAAATATCTAGGCTCTAGGCATTGTGGTTTCGGCCAAGAAGATTTTTAAAATTTCCCTATATAAGCCTATATGAACCAAGTGACCCCTGGGGCGGGGCCAATTTTGACCCTAGGCCAATAATTTGAACAAACTTTGTAGAGGTCCACTAGACAATGCTACACACCAAATATCTAAACTCTAGGCATTGTAGTTTCTGACAAGAAGATTTTTAAAATTTCCCTATATAAGCCTATATGAACCAAGTGACCTCTGGGGAGGGGCCAATTTTGACCCTAGGACAATAATTCGAACAAACTTGGTAGATGTCCACCAGACAATGCTACATACAAAATATGTAAGCTCTAGGCCTTGAGGTTTTGGACAAGAAGATTTTTTTCCCCCTATATAAGCCTATACAAATCATGTGAACCCCGGGGCGGGGCTAATTTTAAAAAAAAACATTCTGACCCAGTTTTGCGAAAATTGAGCAAAAATGTGGCCAATGATGTGTTCACAAGGTAAAAGTTTGACGATGCACAGACGGCGGACGAAGACTGATCACAATCAGCCTATACAAAATATGTAAGCTCTAGGCCTTGAGGTTTTGGACAAGAAGATTTTTTTCCCCCCATATAAGCCTATACAAATCATGTGAACCCCGGGGCGGGGCTAATTTTCGAAAATAACATTCTGACCCAGTTTTGCGAAAATTGAGCTAAAAATGTGGCCCCTAGTGTGTTCACAAGGTAAAAGTTTGACGATGCACAGACGCCGAACGAAGACTGATCACAATAGCTCAATTTTGAAAAGCTGTAAAGAATCATTTTATGCATACTGCAACATTCTAGTCCTTGTATTCTGGTCAATTTTTTTATTTTTTATCTTTCAGTATTATATGTATTACTAATTAGTTTTACCTGTTCAATGTCAGGCATTTTTGTGATAGTTATGTTAGAATATAATTATGTGCTATGAAAATGTAACTCAGAAGTATGTGCAATAATTTATTGATTAATTAATTTGCCTTTCCGGTGTCACATGATCAATTCTAAGGACCAGAATGGAAACAAGTCAGCTTTAATGCCTTCTTTTTGTGTCATCCCTGGTACTGATTAGGTGTCATCTACTATGCACTTCACATGTATTTTTTATTATATGTCGACATTGAATTTGTATTGTTTTTTATGACATGTACTCATTTTACCTGAATAAAACTATCTATATAACAAGGTTTTCCAGGGATTTGACCCTGTGACCTAATTTTTTACCCCAGATGACCCAGGTTCGAACTTGTCCAAGATATTATTAAAACAAACATTTTGACAAAGTTTGATGAAGATCCAATCAAAACTGTGACCTCTAGAATGTTAACAAGGTTTTCAAGGGATTTGACCCTGTGACCTAATTTTTTACCCCAGATCTTGACAAGGTTTGATGAAGATCCAATCAAAACTGTGACCATTACGAGTGTTAACTCATTCGACTCTAGTGACAAGTAAACTCATCGCCCGTATCGGCTTCCGTATACCGCTCGCCAAGTTACGTTGTTGTGTTAAACTTTATCACAAGTTAAGGCGGCGAGATTTTTTTTCCCTTTGAATACCGCATAACAAGTTGTGTTGCCATATTTCATTGGTTGTTTCTAAGCATTATTTTGGGCATCCCAACATTTTGACTAATCAGAAAATGTGTTATATACATACAGTAAAACCTCGATTATCCGAACACCGATTATCCGAATACCCGGTATTATCCGAATAAAATCTATGGTCCAGATTACGTCTCTATATATTTCAACTACAACGAACCCCAGTTATACAAATCGGATTTTACCAATACCTGGTGTAATCCGATACATTATTTGGTCCCTAAAGTTACGATTGCGCGTATTTTCACACCTATTATTCGAAATCCTCAATTGATAACAATGGCCGATTGGAAATCAACTGTCGTGTGACAAACAATGTGTAACATCAATTCATACACGAAGCGTGTCAACAGTTTCATTATCGTTGAGTTGACCATATTGTTAGTTACGATTTTATACTAATCGCGACGAATATTTCACAATGATCTCGGGTATAATAAGTTAATACGCGTACGTACCTGGTGATCTGTATGAAATTATTTGCACTTCAGCGTCATTCAAAATTTAAAAACTGATTCGAACGCAATTAAACAAAACTAACTAGAATATGATGATTTAGTGAAAAAATGTTCCAAACATAAAAACATTACGTCTTCGTTTCTTTGTTTTAGAATGTGACGATAGCGATGCCTAGTCGACCGTTAGTAAGTGAAGTGAGAATGACATACCGGTAATTATTCTGTCGGATTGTGTTCTGTATAATCCATAAATGCGCGGGTATTTCAATACTGTATACTGATAGTGGATCAGATAAACTTGGTACAGTCTTCATACAGGTTATTGGGAAATGTTACTGATTTGACACATGTCTACTTCACCACTGGTTTATTATACTAAATATTAATCCCATCAAATTATAGTAAATATAAAAGTTGTTCATAATTTAATAACCTTTTGTATGATGTAATTTTTGTAACTGTGGGATAAATATTAAAAGAAATAAAGGGGAACAAAAATTGCCAAAAAAAATCTGTAAGCATATTTTGCCTTTTCTGTTGTTTTTTTCTATTGACACCTGGTCATTTTATCACTTCATTGTAATGCTAAATAATGGTTTTATGATTTCTGAATTATACCAAATTGATGGTATTTAATTTATCTTACTTGCTATGCAAAAATATCTGATGTTAGGCAAATATTAAGGGCAATATAATGTGTACAAACTGACACAAGGTCCATGTTTTTTCCTTATCCTTTTTTTTAATTTGCCCTTTCTGTTTACTACAAGACATGCAATAAAAAATCTTAATGCAAGAATTGTTATTGCAAACTCCACTAAATTATACTTTGGGTTGTAAAAATCATTACAGTTTGTCCCAATTTCTCGTCCAATGAAATGTCCGCATTTCATTTGAAATTTGAAAAATATATCGCATAAAATGTGCCTTGAACCTGATATGGAGAAAATACGTCACTTATTACGCTGTATGTATAGAAATTAAGACAAACTGTAAATCAGTTATCGTTCATATTTTGAATTTTATGCGACATATCACTGCGCTCCGCTCCGCGTCGCTTGTGATATATCCCATAAAATTCAAAATATGAACGATAACTAATACATACTTTACACTCGAGATTAAATAAATGTGCAAAGGTAAAACTTGGCTCAGTGCCAGTGATTGACGGTGCACGTGCAGGAATTCATGTCCAACAATCAAGGTCATCGTGACCCAGACAGAGTGTCTTATAAATGTGTCAAGTTCAAAGGATGTTTTTTTAAACAATCAGAGGTTGTGAAAGTGTACCATAGTACAAAAAACTTTAACCTGGTTGATCATAATTTCGCATGTCAATTAACACCGAATTCGTTATGTTTTCAATCGTATTTCACACGCATTCGAGGTGAGTCTTTGTGACTTGAATATTAATTGTTTTACATCAAAGACGAGTGAAATCGTCGTATATGACTTTTACTGCATCAAGTTTGTTTGATGATACGGAATAAAGGATAATATTTACGTATGTTTCAACAAATCTCCCAGCATATTAAATTCATGTAAAAAATAAACCGTGTGCTTGCAGACTTCTGTGTTCATGATACGTCTAATGTCGGGGTATATGTACGTCAATGAGGCCTAAAAAAAAAAATTACTTGTTTCCGCAATCGGGCCAGAAAAAAATAGGGTAGGTAGGTAGGCATTAAATTTTTTTTTTCTTTTTTTTTTTTTTTGGAAACACGAATAGAAATATTTGGAAAAAGTTTTGTCTATCTGTCGTATTACAATAAATTAATATGGGATGCTTTCCAAATGTTTCCAATTTCACTAGCCTGAACTAAAATGATCTATTTCTATAACAGTGAGACTATATTACAAACATTATATAACAATTAACAAAGTAAACTGTTCCTCTCATTTATTCCTAGTGCTCTCAAGATAGCATAGGAAAGACATTTTTCGACAATCTAGGAGAGCTTTCTTGTGTCAGCCTGCACAAAAGCGAAAATTGAACAACATTCCAAGTACCAACTCATCGCCGGACTAGTAGACTGGAAAATCTAGGTTGTCCACAACAATATCAATTAATCCAAATTCTGAATGTCGACTTAACCTCTGTACTATATAATCTGATGTTTATGTAATATAGTCTAGATGTGGTCAAAATGATTTAGTATGAAAACTGATTTGAATCTATTTAGGCTTGAATTTTGACTAAGAAGCAAATCTACACCCAAAAGCATATTAATATATTACTACATTCAATTATTTGCTAGATGTGTTGTTTGGCAGGGAAGTGACTTTTTTGGTCACATACATGTTAAGCCAAGACTGTATCTTATTGCTGAAATATTAACAAATTGTAATGGAAGATGTTTTATGAACTTAACTGAATAATGATTATCATTAAATTTACACCGAGTCCTGAAAAAAATGGAGAATTCATCCAGTGTATGTGTCACATGATTAAGGGTGTCACACGTGTCAGATGTAAAAACAATGCGGCACCATAAAACTCCGGGTGACATTAAAATTTGATAACAGTCATGGCGAAAGGATTTTGGACTCAGTAGGACATTCGGTCTGACGGGCTTACAGGATCTGTCAGACCGAATGAGAATCCGTCAGACCGAAAAAATCTAGAGTAAAAAATCTAGTGAAAAAGGGATGGTTTTTAAAACAATATCCTTTAAAGACACTTTATTGCCTTACAGGTGTTACATTCAGGGCTCACACTGACCATGTTTTTTTTATTTTACATGTGTATAATCATGGTATAAATATATTTATAACCTCTTAAAATATATTACTAAAATATTTTTTGTCCATCTGATAATTTGAAAAAAGTTAGCACATTGGAAAGGGTTGAATTTCTTTTATTTCAGCATCAATTTTAAGTGTGTCCAGTTGCCTTCATTGTGATCATTTCTATGTGTTACTATTTTCATATAATTTATTTTAACTATTCTGATTAATAAATACCATGTATCAATGAACATGATTTTTCTTGCTAAGTCAATACATATGTACCAAGATACACACACACTCTATAAACAAAAGCACAAAAAGTCAATCATCTTCAAGAGTAACATATCTTATGTTTTAAATTTTATTTCATTCATTAACCAATTCAAAAACTAGACATGCACAAAACAGCATGAACTATTTTTGTTTTATTTCTACGTTTTTTCCGTAATAACTAAGATACGTCTCCGAATGACCATCAAATACCGGAATCGGACCGTACAGCGGGCGTTTATTCATGATTATGATAATTAGTTATATTCGGCAATGTTTTGACTTCATCGCTACAAATCGATTAGTAAAATGAAAGTACCAAGATCGAGAAATGTCGATTCTAAACAACAACACGCAATGACACATTTTCATTTATCCGTCATCAGCGTGTTCATGTTTATATTGACACCGGTATAGTGCGCGTAAGATAAAAATACGCGTGATAATCACTTAAAACACACGAAAATAAACATAATTTTCGGCGATTTCTGCAAAAACATCGTCGGACTTTTTGGACCGACGAACTGCAGTTTCGTCGGCCCAAAATGGACGCTCGTCGGCCATGTCCGATGGTCCGACGGCTTTCGCCATGACTGTGATAATATAATTAGGGACCCATACTGTTAGCCAACTTAATCCCATTGATGACCGCATCAATTAGCACATGTTATTTGTTAATTTGAATTTGATTTTCACACGAGACATTGACACTGTATATTTCTTTTATTGCACCCGAGACACGGCGAACTACTGATTATTATCTTTATTATGTCATTTTTGTTTGAAAATATTTAAGATATAATTGTTCAAATGTTTTTTGGCTTTGACTTAAAATTCTACTGTGTAATCTCAACACGATACGTCATCGTGTACGCGCGCGACCTGTCTTGTGTTTAAACGCAGTTAACCACATAATTTTATATACAAACAATATTTTTTTGTTAACGTTATGTCTTAATGAAATATTGAATTTTACAATCGTTGTTTTAAAAAATCGCCGATATTTTGGGAAAAATTATTTATTGTACTTCAAAAATCAACCATGTAGAATAACGGGATTATGAAGTAGACGGTCTACACGCAAAATACCGGGATTTTGAAGTAAACGGTCTACACGTGAATATACGGGTACATGAAGTAAAGGGTTAACAAGAATTTATTGTTTCATTTGTTAACTCATATACATTCATAAAACAAGGATAAATAATAAGTGTTTGTTATAAATTTTATTTTATTCTTATTATCACTCAAGTAACGTCTTGTTTGCATACAAGAGATTATCACGGATATTTTCGTATTTTCCCTTTTGTAAACAATAGCTTGTACTCCCGTTGATTCACGTCTTATCATCGCGGGATTTGATTACTTTAAACTGTTAATACGGAAGTTGCGAATCCATGTATGTATATAAGTCCTTGATAAATAGAATGATTTGATTTAGAAATTATAGAAGAAGTGTTCAGTTGCATTTTTAATGTATGAAGACTTCTTACATGATCTTAAAGGATAACATTCATTAATTACATAAATTGCTTATAAAAACAACAGGAAGATTATCACTAAAAATCAATAAAATTTATGACCCTCTTATATGACCAGGTGTCAATTCTACAGACACTTAGCTGACCGTGGAAAGACAGGATCAATCTGATTAGGGGCAATAAAACAATTATGAGATTAGACCTCATGTGGATTTGGGGGGGGGGGGTCACTTATATAGTAGCTGTTCACTGTCTTTTGACCAAATATTTTGACAAGGATTTATGAAGATCCAATCAAAACTGTGATCTCTAGAGTGTTAACAAAACTTTCATGGGATTTGACCTGGTGACCTAATTTATGACCCTAGATGACCCATGTTTGAACGTGTCCAAGATATCATTGAGACAAACTTCTGAACAATTTTAATGATGATCCAACCAAAACTGTGACCCCTAGAGTGTTAACAACCCAATTGTTGACACCGGATGCCAGACAATGATTGATACTAATAGCCCTCTGAGCACAAGTGCTCAGGTGAGCTAAAAAGAAAGGATCTCAATCAAATCAAGACCAATTCAGATGCAAAAATTTGTGAAGCCTTCTTTTCTATATTTACACTATAGTTCAATTTTCTTATAGTCAAGGTCGAATATTGGACGATACCATTGTAAAGGTAATCACTGTTAATTTACTGCCAAAATCATTTTAAATCCGTAGAAAAGTGTCATTCATATTAACCATAGTCGTGGTCACTGGTGTATTGGATTAGATGGCATGTACATACATGCTATCTTTACAAAACGAAGCAGATGTCAGTGGTTCGAACTCAGTCAATGGCACTTTCTTTTTAAATTATTATACACAATTATTTTTCATAATTTATTGTTTCAAATAATTATGTTTGTTCTTGTTACAGGTACGTATACACGCTGAATAGTAGCTTTTTGTATTTCAAAAGAAAAAAAGGAAAGAAAAGCATTTGTTCTCTGACGTATTTCTCTTTTTTTCTTTTATACAATTTTATTGAACGAAATCGCGAACCCAAATTTTATTTCAAAATACTATGTATACTAAACACCTAAAACGGTTTCTACTTATTATATATTCATTCCACAATCAAAATAATATATATATGCTAAATACCCACAAGAGGTTATTATATTTTTTTGTTCATTTCACGGAACAATTTAGATAAAAAACTTTTAAACATTATTTTCTTTAATATCGATATACATGTGTAACGTTATGAAGTTAACTTTTATAAAAAATGAAAAAGTCAAAAATAAAGAATGATGTCCAACATCAGATACGTACAGTCCTTCAATAACCTTCGGCTTTACCAATTGTGCCACAGAGGCGTTGATATATAATGTTTCATAGATTGCCCTATAGCATATTACGAAAGTATTTGTGTTACCTTAACATTTACAAATGGGATCTTCCATGTATACAATAACATTGCTGACCTAAAAATTGAACAATAATACACCATGGTATACAAACCTTGTGATGTCATATACAAGGAGGGCACCTGCTGCACCTCTGTAATATGATCTTGTGATAGATCGAAAAGACTCTTGACCAGCCTGTAACATAAGATATATAGCAGATTAGTTTACATGTAAACATATACTACAAATGAAGTTCAGATTCATTAACTTAGGTTAGTTAGTCTGTTCAAAATATCAACTAAATTAATATCATTGCAGGAACACGAAGCTTATACACTTAACTAAATTTCAAAACAATGTGCAATTAGGGTATCAATATCATACTATAAATAAAATATACCAGCTGGCTTCACTCTTGTGATAAAAAGATTTGATACAATTAGGGCTGTCCCGATACAGATCTCAGCCGATACGATACGTATTGCGATACGGTACTAGCGATATGCGATATCTACGATACGATATAGAAGTATTTCGAAGTAATGAACTACGTTATAATATTAGTGTTTTTTTTTACTCTACACACTTGTTTGGTGATAGAAAGTCTTATTAACTGTTTAAAAGGTATAAAACTAAAATTGTCTTGCACTTAAAGTCATCAATTTGATTCACAAATGTTTAGTTGATTTTGGTTAAATTATATTTCTTTTTTTTTAAATTTCTCCTGTTACTCGCAATGCGTTGTATCCCCTGACGTAAAAACACGGTCAATACCGGAAAATTGGAATTCATACCGAATTCCGACTATTAGCCAGATAAAATTGTTTAAAGACTCAGGTTTTATGATTATTGAAAAACAATACTAAATTAATAATACATTTTTGAAACCTTCAACTTGGATGTAATGATTACAATACATATGTGTTCTTAGTTTGCTGGTCCAACCACTATACAGATCGCAGTGACATTTCTTACAGACTGCTACGTGAATCTTTGTACCATCCATCGGCAAACCATAATGCTGCCATATCTTTACGTAAATTACTTGGTTGCGTTTTAAAGTTACTTGGTGTCTAAGCCATTTTTTTAGTAATTACAGATTATTAGTGCAGACGCGGACAATGTTTACACACTTTATAGGTAAAGCTGGCTGGCACTCAAACTTGAATATTCGTACATGTGTTTGAAAATTTAAATGCCGGATCTATGTTTCGGAAAATTAGAAAATCTGTTCCTCATTAAAATTTTGTCAAAAGAAAAGTTCTAAAATATCCTTTACTAATAAAATTAATATAATTTATTGGTCAATATCTACTTGGCAAAATCTGAATATTCGAATCGAATCCATTGTCTAGCTTTACCTCACGCAGCTAATGTCTTTAAATATAGAATATGGAGTTGAGGAAACATTGTCGACGATTAAATGAGAGAAAATTTGTAAATCTAGTTCAGTTGCTAAACATTCTAGGAGTTTTTAATGTAAAAGTAAAGAAACCGCGATACGGCCGATACGGGACCTTCCGATACGATACGCATATCGTTCAGCACTGTACCGGTACGTACCGGTACACGGCCTAGATACAATATAAATATATATATACAAATATAATTTGTGAAAATGATATATTCAAAATGAACGATGGTGAAATCTCAATTGATAAAGGGTCCATAAATCTAGCGGAGGTGTAGAAATACGGCTTGTCACAGAATTAGCTCAAATAATTAGAGTGTTTGTGATGGGAAGACATTTCTTGTTGTGTCTGTCTCAATTCTGCTATGAAAACAATGAACTGAATAGACAAACAAGAGGGCTATGATGGCCCTGTATCGCTCACCTGAGTATCGTTACACTTTCCTGGGCGGGGTCAATTTGACCAAGGGGGTCATGATTTTTTATAAAATTTGTAGACGTCCCTAGCTAATGCTGCATGACAAATATCTAAGCTCTAGACCATCTGGGTTACGGTATTTTTAGAAATTTTTTGAAGATTTTTCTATGTACAATCAAGTGTCCCCGTGGATGGGACAAATATTGACCCCAGGTCATGATTTTAACAAACTTGGGGGAGGTCTACTAGACAATACTACACACCAAATATCTAAGCACTAGGCCTTGTGGTTTTGGACAAGATGATTTTTTTAATTCTATAAGTCTATATAAATTAAGTGACCCCCGGGGCAGGCCAATTTTGACCCTGGAGTAATAATTTGAACCAACTTAGTAGAGGTTCACTAGACAAAGATACATACCAAATATCTAAGCTTGAGGCCGAGTGGTTTCGCAGAAGAAGATTTAAAAAAAATTCTATATAAAATAGAGTAAACCCCGGGGTGGGACCCTAGGGCAATAATTTGAACAAACTTGGTAGAGGTCCACTAGGCAATGATACACACCGAATATCAAAGCTCTAGATCCTCTGGTTTTAGAGAGGAAGATTTTTTAAATTTTCCTATATAAAATAGAGTTAACCCTGGGGTGGGACCAAATTTGACCCCAGGGCCACAATTTGAACAAACTTGGTAGAGGTCCACTAGACAATGCCACATACAAAATATCGAAGCTCAAGGCCTTGTGGTTTTGAACAAGAAGATTTTTTCAATTTTCCTATATTAAGTCTATATAAATCAAGTGACCCTCGGGGCGGGGCCAATTTTGACCCTAGGGCAATAATTTGAACAATCTCAGTAGAGGTCCACTAGGCGATGCTACACACCAAATATCAAAGCTCTAGGTCCTCTGGATTTGAGAAGAAGATTTTTAAAGATTTTCAAAAAAGATCCTTCCGGTTGCTATGGCAACCAGAGTTCTGCATGGAATGGAATTCTTTGAACAACTTTGGTAGAGCTTCAAGCAAGAAACACCTGTGAAGTTTTGTTGAAATTGATCCAGTGGTTTAGGAGGAGATGCTGTTTAAAGAAATTGTTGACGACGGACGACGACGGACAAAGCTTGATCCTAAAAACTCACCTTGGCACTCTGTGCCAGGTGAGCTAAAACAGGCAAATAAAACCTCTTTCCTCATGTTTACATATTTCAGAATGTTAATATAACTAAATTGAGATTGTTCTATGCACTTCTTAAGAAATAAACAGCAAAAATACTTTAATTTTTAATAATTACAAGAACATGGAACAAGAAACAACACAAGTCTCTTCAAACTAGCTTTATTCTCAATTCAACCATGTTCATGAAAAATTACTTACAGTGTCCCAGATTTGTAGTTTGATTTGTTTACCATCAATGGAGATCATACGTGCACCAAACTCAACTCCTGAAATATTAAGGTCTTTATTATAAAGACATAATCACCCAAGGAAACACAGGTAAAGGTAATTTTATTTTTTTGAACATGCATTAACGATTTGCACCTCCTGACTGTTACTAATTTAATCATGTAAATAATTGTACTTCATAAATGAATATTAAACCCTGCCTTCATTCATGAATAATTTACAGAATAAAAGCCTTTAAAATGTGTAATTACTAATACAATCAAGCAATAGCCTTTCATAGCAGAAGACAAATTAATTTTACTGTTGGCAGTGTAAAGATGAGGAACAATGAAGTAAAATATTGTTTACCTATAGTCAAATCATGTACTGGCTGAAATCTTTTGTCTGTGAATTGCAGTAACAAACAGGACTTTCCAACACCTGAAAAATGTGAATTTGTGATACATTTAATTGGAAGCAATTAAAGGTGTAAAAAATATGTTTGCTCCTGGTTGACCTGACCTACTCTAATTTTTACAACATTCTGCGAAATATCTTTTCTAGAGCATAGGCCATTTGGGCCTACAACCTAGGCCAAACTATAGGCCCGAACAGATTTTCATAAGCCCAAAATTTATTCCCCCGCCATTGTATTCAGCATTTTATCATCCGTAGCGGTGATATTCTTCTAACTCAAAAAACGTGAATCACCGCTATGTCGCGTTCCATCGTGTTTGATGACTTTTATCTTTGATCGCTAAGGGTAAAATAATTCAGGATTTGACACTTACTCAAGTTCGTGGGTACGAGACCGACAGAAATCCAGGCATCCGATTAATTTGTCAAGTAGGAAATCCCATTCTCAACATGTACGCATGCATTTACAATAAACTAGGTACCATCGATGTATGTGTTTTGTGCCTTTTTGACATTTTCTAGATATTTCAGAGCGAATTCCTGTCTAATCGTTTTGATTCATACTCCACATAAAATGGCGAAGTAAACATATCAAGTTAATGTCGGAATGTTTAAACTGTGGTTGACGAATAATAATTTGAGTTGCTAAATATGAACATATTTAATACTGGTTGTGTCTCTTTAAAAAATACTAGTTAAAGAGTTGTTTTTAGGCATGATTATTTAGAATTACGTGATTACGTCTGAATCTTGTGCAACATCGTGTTAAGTACAGGCCGTACTTTTTTTAATTATATACTAATGTGTCGAGTCTTTTTGATTTGAGTGACCCTGATTGTGTTCAATGCGGTGATGAACTGTCATGTTAAAAATCAGGAGTATTAATGTTGATATTTACTGTTACTTATGTGTTTCATTAGTTTGTGTATAACAAAGAGTTTTTAATGCATTTCATCTTATTTACTAAGCTGTTTAACTTTCCAATGATTTATTTCTTTTTTTATTGCTAAGAGACAAGTAAAGCGTATGCCCTTCTTCAGCGTCAAGCACATACCTGTATATATAAATGAAAAATCGGTCCGTTAGTGTAAATGTTAAAAATAATTGCATGGGCACGAACGATATGGGTACATATTTCTCTTTTTTCGACACGTTCCGACAGTACTTTCATGTAATATTATTTCGCGATGTGGAAATTTAGAGACTTCAATAACAAATCAAAGCTGACAATTTAACAAAAGCACATCAACTAATTAAGTTCTCAATAATTACTTTACCAACGAACATTTACTATTTGTAAAAAATGATAAAACTGACATCATGAATTTTATACGCCTGTCGGGCTTACAATTTTTTTTCGCAATAATAGCATTATGAAGGTAAGAAATGAGTCCCTTCTCAATAGAAAATTTCATTAATGCATTATATTGTATAAACCTATCTATACAATGATTTTTATTGTAAAGAATTGAACACTGGAGACAACCATTATATTATTTCTATTTCTTTAATATATGCTATATATAGTAAATCATATCCCTTCTAAAAGATGGACCATTTCAACTTACCATGCTCGCAAAACTTTATTCAATATTAACAAGAGTGCCAGGTCACAAAATACTCCCGTCAAAAGGTTTGGGATACTATGAGTGGCAAATTCGTACCTGGTGCGATAGGGATCTCATGCCCATAAACATTTCCACCAATTCTGATGAAGATCGGTTGAGGATTGGTCAATTTAAAAGGCGGACACTACATTTTTAGTCAATTTCAATGTATCAAGAGGCATAACTCAGATGTGCCAGAGGTGATTGTGCTGGTTATCAAACTTGACTGAGATCTCAAGCCCATAAACATTTCCACCATTGACCACCAAGTTTGATGAAGATCGGTAGATGATTGGTTGACTTAAGAGAGCGGCCACTGAATTTTTAGTTAATTTTCAATGTATCAAGGGGCATAACTCAGAAGTACCTGCGGCAATAGGGCTGGTAAACTGGTTCCCGTTGACCTGTGTGTACAAAGCCAACAGGTACAGCCTAAAATTTCCAGGACGCTGATTGGTCACTTTAGATCGGAATCCGGGCAGAATTCTGCCTGGGGGATCTCGTGAGACCTTGCGTTATCGATGCACATTGCGCGCGTAATTTAAATAACAGAGACAGATAAAGGAACTGGATAGTTATTTTCTTATCTTGGTCGTTGGAACACTTAATTAAGTAGCATTTAAATACACACAGCGTACTAAAATGTATTTTGAAATAGAATATCGACCCTTAAAAAAATATATATTTGAACTGGTATGGGGACGAAAGGTCAAGCATCCAAGATGTTTTTACCTTATATAACAGATGCCGAATATCGGCTTCATCCCCAAGCAAAATAGACTAGTTTTTTCCCATTTAGAAGCCAAAAATTCCCCTCGAAAAATCAGTTTTCCCCTATTAAAAAAGATGAAAAATTTGCCAGAAAAGGTAACAATTTGTAAATAAACCCTTCAATGTCCGATGACGAGTGCAATTTTCTGAAAATGCTGTGTCTAACATTTGTTATTTTAGATTGATTTTCCGAAAAAAGCTTTGTTCACCACTGAAAACGAAAGTGGGTCAATTTTACAGGAATGGGTTCTCAATCAGTAAATATCTTTAATTGAGCATGTCGATGTATGTGATGTTGTTTGTTCAACACCAATTTTAATTGCCCAAAGCTGTGATTAATAATGCAGATGACAATTCTATCGAGTTCTTCCTTTCTGCAGCGTCAGTGGTATTGAATAAAGTTTTGTACCATACAGTACGGTCCGGGTTTTTCCAAAAATGCTATATACTTTATCGGATATTAAATCATATGTTTTGATAGTATTTATTGAATATCTTCTACAATATCATGTTGCATAAAGCATTATCGCTGATAAAATATCAAAGAATCGTTAATTTTCAAGAACGGTCGTTACATTTATTTTATATGTCCACAAAGTATACTAATTTCGGACAACAAATTTCGGATAACAGCACCACATGGTGCTAGGACGTCATCTAATGGATATTTCATGTAAACCTGTCCGAATTGTGGTATCTTATCCTTTAAGGCCCCATCCCCAACCACCCAAAAAACCCCTGATCTTTAAGATTACGTAAATTACAATCATGTCGCGCAATTCAACTTATTATTAGAAAGCACAGACCAAAGCAGCGGCCAAAGGATGTCAAATGATCGATTTTATGTTGATTTTAATACATGTTCCTATTTTCACAATTATGGACAATTTTTTCACAATTTTTGGGAAAACAACGCTAATTTTTCACAATTTTTGGGAAAACAATGCTAATTTTTCAAAATTTTGACAGTACCAGACCCTTCACAAAATCCTGAAAAAAATCAGGGATTTCCCTGACTCAGGTTTTCTGCATCCCTAATGCAACTTTGTGACCCAGGACCTGCATTTCAGCGGTACTTTGCATCCTAGGGACACACAATCGGATCCGACAAATAGACATTCTCCTTCCTGCTAATTGAGCGATCAGTATATTATATATGCACATGGAGATTAGTCTACACAAAATCACTAGTCAGTTTGATAGTTCAGTTGAAATAAACCATAAATCATGTGAATTTGCTATTGTATTCATTAAGTTTGATCTCAAGCACTTGGAAGATCTATAGTGTGATAGATTATTAGGTTATCTAAACTTCAGCTAAAAATAATGCATATCTATATATGGGACCCCCAAAACTTCTCAGGGACCACCAAAATACAAACCCTGAGGGTCAGGGTCCTGGACCCTCATATGAAAAATTCTAAGGTAAAACCCTGCGACTTAGAGAGCGGACATTGAATATCTAGTCAATTTTCAATGTACTGTGGAATCATCAATTTTCGTTGGCGATTTAATTTCGTGGAATCCGTGGGTCGGCTTATCCACGAAATCAAATCCCCACGAATATAAATTCCGATGTTTCAGTCAACCATCCGAAAAATGGTGGAATCCGAAATTGAGCTACTTACCCTACAACTTTCGGTTTATACCGGAACTGACAATTAACGATCGATCTTCGAAGATCTATAAATGTTTGAGTAACCATACATCTATCATATTCAATAAGAAAAGAAAAAGGTCGTAGTTTATGTCTAATGCTAATTGATACTTAATAATAATTTACATATCGATGCATGTACAATGAACGCATCTACATTCGGGATCTGGAAGAGAACGATCAACAAGTAACGGCTTTACTGGTATTTAAAACTAACCAAAGATTGTTGTTTACAAAATAAATGTGTGCATTCAGGGGTCGGCCGAATGGGCGAAATGGAGTAACTCTTGTATAGTCTGTCAACAAAGAATTAAACAGTATAAAAAGAAAACAACTTCCCTTACAAAATAGAAATTCATGTTTGTCTATGAAATGCCAAGTTATGTTATTAATTAGAAAACAATATAATCATGCAATTTGTTCTTAACTCTCCATCATTATAATGATGCACATAATAGAAATATGACTACTTACATAAATGTCACATCAGTTGTATATATCTTATAGATCTGTTAATAATTAATACGAATTAATATTCCTAGTAGAAAAAACGAATTCCATTTCATATACATGTATTTAAATTATTCTAGTGTCTGACTTGTATATAAACTTGAACACACACTTCTTGTCGAATGTAATGCCTTAATTCTTATTTTTAATGGAACCGAAAAGACGGGCGTAAAAATATCCGACAAAAATATACGAACCTTAGTAATAAGTACTAAACACAAGTCGAAATAACAAGAATATAATTGAAGAATGAAATATAAAACCTTAGGGCCGTGGAATTATTACTTTTTTATTAACCTATATATGATTGCAATATTTTTTATGAGTCTATATCAGAGACGTATAATACAAATGTATGTATTACACGTCTCTGGTCTGTATGAATGTCTGAAGTATTCAAAAACACCAATTTTCATTGTGACAACGTATTTGTATTATATTGAACGATTTTACTTTCATATGATATCATCAACAAGAGGGCCAAGATGGCCCTATATCGCTCACATGACAATCACTGTTCACTCATTAAAACATTGTTTTGAACCGGTGACCTAGCTTTTGACCCCAGACGACCTATGTTCGAATTTGTCTTACATATCATTAAGACAAACAGTCTGACTAGGTTTGGTGAAGATACGATCAAAATTTGACATCTACAGTGTAAATAAGGTTTTCCTAAGATTTGACCTTGTGACCTGGTTTTTGACCCTAGGTGACCCATATTTGAACTTGTCCTTAATATCATTAAGGCAAACAATCTGACAAGGTTTGGCCAAGATCCAATCAAAACCATGACATTTAGAGCTTTTACAAGATTTTTACCTAATATTTGACCTTGTGACCCAGTTTATGAACCCAGCTGACCCATGTTCATCCTTGACCCACATATCATTGAGGCAAACATTTTGACAAGGTTTGGTGAAGATCCAATTAAAACCGTGACATCTACAGTGTTAACAATGTTTTCCTAAGATTTGACCTGGTGACCTAGTTATTGACCCCAGATGACCCATATTTATATTTGACTGTTATATCATTAATACAAACAATTTGACAAAGTTTGGTGAAGATCCAATAATAACTGTGAAATCTACAGTGTTAACATGGTTTTTCATAAGATTTGACCTAGCGACCTAGTTTTTGACCCAAGATGACCCATGTTCGAACTCGTCCAAGATATTATGAAGACAAACATTCTGACAAGGTTTCATGATCATCCAATCAAAACAGTGACTTCTAGAGTGTTCACAAGGTTTTTCAGCAATTTGCCCTAGTGACCTAATTTTACTACAGAAATTCCCCATTTTCAAACTTGACCTACATATTATTAAAATAAACATTCTGACAAAGTTTCATGAAGATAAATTCAAAACAGTGATTTCTAAAGTGTTCACAAGGTTTTCCCTTATTTGGCACTGGTGACCTAGTTTTTGACCCCAAATGGCCCAATATCGAACTCGTCCGAGATTTTGTTGATATTAACGTTCTGACCCAGTTTTGCTAAAATTGAGCCAAAAATGTGGCCCCTAGTGTGTTCACAACAAAAAGTTTGACTACGCACGACGCCGGACGCCGGACGGAGAGTGATCCTAATAGCTCACTTTGTCACTTTGTGACATGTGAGCTAAAAATCAATGGGTTCGGGCTCTGGAATTCAAACCCTAAAATGAGTATACTACATGAATATCGCATAATAAAAGCATAATGACAGTAAAGATCCAACAAAAATGGCTGTGCGAAGAAATATATGATGAAGTCAGAGTCCCCACATCGTTAATATTGATGTCAACTGAGACCAATTTACACATGTATAATTATTATTGGTTTGTGTACATTTTTTGTTAAGTCACACACACAAGTATATTGGTCTCAGATGTAATTATGTCAGGGAAGAGAATTAGCGATGCGTTAAAGACATTGAACCAGGAATGCGAGACATGTGACTTATGGACCACCAAGACCCCTGTTTCAACAGAAAGGGGTTATAAAACAGATAGGGTCATTTATAGACTAACTCCTGTTAACATGATTATATTCTATGCTTATAAAACTGGAATTTAGTTGTATACTTATCATCACCATAAATGAAAAAAATACCCTACTGGGTGACATGTCTACAGACCATGACCAGAAATGATAAATCTGATCAGGGGCAATAAAACAATTAAAGAGATTAGACCTCATGGGGATTTAAGGGATCACTTATATAGTACTTAGCTATTCGATGTCTTTAAATATATAAGTAAATAAGTTAAAACATTGACTAAGGTCATACTTGTATCATCATTACGTATCCGTACATGATCTATCTATTTCAGGGGTCGGCCTAGGTTGAAATTTTAGGGAGAAGTGACTTCTCCCTAATCTCAATTCAGGGAGAAGTGGGGCCACTTTAGGGAGAAGTGGGTAGCTGCATGGCAGAAGTTACGAATGCGTTACTTTTTACCGGCTGCCGTTCTTTTTTATTGTTATAAAGTTATTGTTACTATACATGTTAATTCTGGGCCGGAGCATGTCATATATATTCCCCCTTTGTTATGATAATGACATAAATGAAAATTGAAGCTTATTATATTTCATTTTTCAAATAATGATTTCTAGATATATCATAGTAATTAAAGGTACAGGAATTTATGTGACACGTTTTTCCACATTAAAATGCGAAAAAGTCTACCTAGGACCCCTAAAATGTCCAAATCGAGTTGTGTGGGACACAGACTCCGGAAAATAAACCTAAGGTATCAAAGTAAGGGAGATCACTGCATGGAAAGCTACTTTCTGTTTGCATTATGATTGACGAATATATCATTTGTCAATGTCGCATGTTTTCACAAATAACTAATAACCGGTAATTAAATTTCCGAGTGGAAACAATTTTTCATTCATCGAACTAAATTTTTATTTATTTTCCTGGAACACATAGGATACTGACCAATTTTTGCTTTTACTTTCACTTTACTAAAGTCGAAACATCGCGAATCGCCAGTAACTAAGTAGCGAGCGCCATTTCAGAATCACATGTTTTTACTATGGAGAAGCAGTTTTAATCACAGATGGCTGTTATTAATTCATTCTTCGCAGTTTGGAAAACTTTGCTGTCTCTTACTCAACTCGCGAACATGTCACCTCTGTTTATCGCGCCGTGGACATAAACCAAAATCGGAACAACAAAGATAAAAGTACATGCCCGTCTACTGAATATAGATGTTGTTTTCACATCACACCGGGTATTTATTGTTATTTATCAACAATTAGCCATATCTTCTTGCCCAATCAAGAAGACTTTCATTAATTTCGGTTTACGAATGTAAACTGCACTCTGATTGGTTGATAACGATTAAGCTGTTACAACAAACACTGCGATTGGCTATCATTGATCTCTTCGACTGCCCACTGCAGCATACGGAGGCGGTGCCTACTGAAGTGTAAATTAAGATTGACTACGATTAGCTTTCCGTGTATATTAAAACCATCGGAGCGTGATTGATAGTGTAAGTCAGCTTGTATATTGTATACAGAGACAAAACAGGCAAGATTTTAGGGCGAAGTCAATTTCGCTAGACCGTCATTTAGAGGCGAAGTCTGAAAGCTGAGAGCGATCATTTCGCCCATTTCGCCCACTCGGCCGACCCCTGCTATTTATGTATTTCATTAGAAATGATACACTAAATAAATGTATATACAATTCATGTATTCATAAAGTGTTGTTCACACTTCACACACTTTCGGAAAAGAAATAAAAGCGTAAGAAATATTTAATAACACCCCTTATTATGTCTGGATACCGCATATCGGTTTTAAAAGTTCCCCGGCAACACTGTTTACCGTTTTAGGTCATTTAATCATAATAATTATAAAACCTATCATGCGTATTCACCGTGGTCCGACAGAAGTTTAACGGACAAAATTATTGCCGGCAGTTCAGCTTATCAGTTCTGCATTCTGATTGGTTGATTTGACCTGTCAATCAAAATCTGGCGTATCATCAATTCTAAATCAATTATTCATGAAGAAATCAGGGAAATATAATTACTAAGCACCTAACCAAACATTAAGCTACCAGTTTCGACTGATTTATTACAACAAAGGAAATTCACATTTGTCCCCCATACCACCATATGTCCTACTTATTGATTTTCATGACACAATTTATTCCTATATAGAAAATAATTACAATAAATGTGTTTAGTAATAGAAGTGTAAATACTTGTCGGAACAAAGGAAAAATAGAATATTCATCTTGATTACTTTCAGTTTCATTGCTCAATGAAGATAAATGAAGACAAACAAATTTAGTGACAAACATAAGACAAAAAATGTAATTTCATTGTAAAGTTATAGTAAAACAGATGATACGTTATGAGTGACTCTTCACTGTACATGTTATTATTTCAATTAATGAAAATCTTATGTTTTCATTTCCAGTACAAGTCTTAAATGCACATTTATACACACAAAAAGAGCATCACAAGCGATGCTAACACTCATTCACTGCCTCAGTGATGGAGTGAGATCTATTTCTATCCACCCATGAAGTTTCATGTTGCTACCTCTTACAGTTTCTGAGTTATGGGCTACTTTAAAGATTTTGCACTGACGCAGACAACGCAGTGATCACAACAGCTAGATATTTTCTTCGAAAACAGCATTAAAAAAATATATTATAAATTGCCATTTTCTGTGTGGGAATTACGCACATATGTGCACAATCTGGAGCACTGATTAAGTAATAAGTTGAATAACATTTAAGAACTTTCAGCTTGTTTCTTATCATTATTTTAATATTATTTATCATAAAGCCTTTGGCAATTGCACTCATGTCCATATAACGCTCTTTAAATCGAAAAAATATGTCATTGATATGCCCAGATGACCATCTAATCCGGAACACTGGGCGTTATATACCACCACTAATCATAGTTATTCTAGCGCTTGAACCAAGCGCATGTGAGTTTTATGCTCTCGAGTTTTGATAATTTAAGTTTATTCATGACTTTGTGTTTCAATTGGTATTTTATACTATATTTGCTGTGTTACAGCTTTAAATACCTTTCTGTTATTTTAATTGTTGTTTATAGCGGTTTTAGCCATGTTAAGGTATCTGGCTTGGATGTCAGGTCAAATCAAGTTTCACCAATTTATAGATTTAAAAACTAAACCATAATTTTATACTAAAATAAACCCACTGTATAAAGTGCTTTGCGAGTGATTTGGAACAAATATTGCATTTGATTGGTCTTCTATAAACCATATCGCACGTAATTTTCAATTTTTTTAACAATGATAACCACTCTGTATTTAGGAATATATTACAACAAATAGCCTTAAAATCACTATAAATGTATAATGCAGGGAACCGTGCCTCAGTTTTTTTTATAACATACTCGGTTCGTTGGATACTTGACTTTAAAGAAATTCCGTACCCAAAACCCAGCTGTTTATCACGTAATACGCCATAGATAAAAAATGAAAACAAGTATCAAAATTCTGAGGCACGGTTCCCTAGATTAACATTTCCACTACAAAATTATACCGAAAACGCTTTGAAATCCGTCATTAAATAAGACGGCAATGTTAATTCGAAAATGACACCTACTGTGTTTTTTTAAGCTGAGCAATTAACAATTAAAGTGTCGGATCATTATCATCTCATGAAATCAACGAATTTGACGCACTCCTTTCAATTTCGATAGCCAATCAAAATCGCTAATGTTTACGGTTCGCACATTGGTTGGAGTTTAGTACTGATGCAGGAATTTCCCGCGTTACTACGTATCTCGCATTTGATTGGTCGATAGCGGTAATAAGGTCATCAAGCAAAAATCGATATGGACATCAGTGTGTCAAGATAAGCGATCAGTTGATGTATTATTTTATTGTTATTGAGAGTATTTTTATGTTTTTCGACAAGAAGAAGAATGTTTATGTATGGTATAACATAACCAAACAATATTATAATAACTGATTATAATAAGCTTTATTTATTGTAGCACATACATCCACGCATCAAGCATACAACTATCCTGGACTAATAGTAATATGAGCATATATTATCTACGTCAGTATGTTAAGCATCATGGGAAGGTTTAAGGGGCGTTACCAAGTACTGTTACATCTTTTCTCTTTTACTGAAAAGAAGATAAAAACTTAAAGTATTAAGTAGAGTCATAAACAAGTAAAATATCATATTATCATAACACAAAACTCTGTTTCTATAGTTTCATACAGTCTCACACAGTCTTCAAGCTTTGTTTATATATCTGCGAATATTACAATATTATATACATCACATGACATAGTCCTTGTATCGTTCTGGTTTGCGCACTACACGTCCTGACTTCGTACGAGTAGCTTGTTCTCCAGTTGGTGGCGAGCTAATATTTGGCTCCTGAACACAATCACTGTTTATGCGCGGTAACTCACTATTTTTTAAATTCGGACCTAAGTCTACAGTTTCTTCCCTTTGATCAACATATCTCTCGTTCGTTCTCCGGAGATGTTTTCTGTTTCTATTCAAGATGGTTCCGTTCTCCTTGCGTACATTGTAAGAACGAGTGTACGGTTTGTCTACGACTGTTCCCTTCTCCCAAGTTTTATTCCGCTCTTGAGGTTGTATACGCACAGTATCTCCTTTATGTAACTTGGGTAACGGCCTCGCATTTCTATTGTAATACCGAGCTTGGCGTCGTTTGCTTTTGTCAAGATTTTCTTTTACATTTGACGGTATGCTAGGCTGTAGCTGCGACGATCGTTCTGGAAGCAATGTTCGAGTCTTCCTGTTCATCAGTTGTTGAACTGGACTGTAATCTGTCGATTGCTGAGGAGTATTGCGGAAATTTAACAGCGCAAGCATAGGGTCCGTATGAGAATGCTTCGCTTTTTTCAAGATGCGTTTAGCTGTCTTTACGGCATTTTCAGCTTTGCCATTTGACTGCGGGTACCTTGCTGATGATGTAATGTGTGTAAAGTCCCATTTACTAGCAAACGATTTGAATTTTTGAGATTTGTACACACTAGCATTGTCTGAAATAACACGTTCCGGTAATCCGTGTCTGGCGAAATGTTGTTTCAATTTGCCAATGATTTCTTTTGATGTTGTTTCATATAAACGATCTACTTCAAGGAAATTGCTGAAATAGTCAACTGTCACCAAATAATTGTTATCGTTGAATGTGAAAACATCCGTACCAACTTTCGCCCATGGTCTGTCTGGTACTTCATGGCTAATCAATGGTTCTTTGCATTGTTTTCTTTCCAATGATTGACAAGTGTCACATTTGCTAATGTAGTCTTTAATCTGGGTTGTTATATTTGGCCAATATACACACGATCTAGCCCTTTTTAAACAACCCTCAACTCCAATATGTGAATGAAGTTGTTCTAATATTTCTCTGCGCATACTTGTGGGAATAACACATCTATCACCGCGAAATATGATCCCATTATCTACTGATAATTCGTCTCGCACAGAAAAATATGGTGAAACCTGTCTAGGCACTACCTCTCTCCAACCGTTTTGAATGCATTCTATTAGCATTTGAAGAGTCGTGTCTTCGCTTGTAGCTTGCTTAATTCGAATCTGCCTTTCAGAAGAGACTGCTAGGTAGTCCGTCATACTTATCGATTCGATTTCTTTTTCATAATCTGACAATAACACTTCCTCAAATTTTGTAGCATTTCCCTTTGTCAGATAAGCTCTGGAAAGCGTGTCCGAAATGTACATGTGTTTTCCTTTTTTGTAGCGAATTTCATAGTCATATGTTGCTAATTTTAGGAACATTCTTTGTAGCCTTTTCGGAGATTTGTACAGATCCTTCTTGCTTATTATTTCCAATGGTCTGTGGTCATTTTCAACTATCACGTGACGTCCATACACAAGATGATGGAATTTTGAGAAACAGAATACTGCACTGAGTAGTTCTTTCTCAATCATGGCATACGACACTTCCGGTTTGGCAAGAGCACGACTTACGTATGCGACTGGTTGGCCATTCTGTAGCAAAACACCACCAAGTCCACATTCAGAAGAATCGCATTGTATGACCGTTTCAAGTTTTGGATCGTAATATCGGAGCACTGGTGCATCACACACAGCTTTCTTAAGTGTATCGAACGCTTAATCGTGAACATCAGTCCATTTAAACTCTACATCCCGGTGTGTAAGTTGTCTTAATGGCTCACAAAGTTCGCTCAGCTTGTCTAGAAACTTTGTTAAATAGTTCACAAACCCGAGAAATCGTTGTACTCCTTTCTTGTCTGTCGGTTTCGGCATATTGACGATAGCTTCAACCTTCGCAGGATCGACTTTTACACCTTTATCCGTAAGCAAGTGTCCTACAAACTGCATTTCAGTTTTATGGAGTTGCATTTTGTCTTTGTTCAGCTTAATGTTTTTTTCTACACATCTGTCTAGCAATTTTCGGAAATTGTTGTCGTGATCAAGTAGCGCTTCTTCGTATGTATCACCTTTTCCGTAGATGATTACGTCATCCGCTATAGCTTTGATACCACCAATTCCTACCAAGCTATCTTCCAAATACTGTTGAAAGTATTCCGGTGCTGGTGATATCCCGAATGGCATTCGATTCCATCGATATCTCCCAAACGGCGTTTCAAATGTTGTGAGATAACTCGATCTTTCATCAAGTACCACATGATGAAATGCATTTTTAACATCGACTTTGCTAAAAACTGTAGCATTGTTCAGTTCTGGTAACAAGTCTTCAACCACTGGCAGCAAATAGTGGCTACGCTTTAACGCTTTGTTTAACGGCTTCGGGTCAATGCATATTCTTAGTTTTCCACTAGCTTTTTTGACAACGACTAGACTTGATATCCAGTCTGTGGGTGTATCAATCTTGGTTATCTTATCAAGACTCTCAAGTCTATTTAGCTCTTTTTTAAGTTTTCCTTTCATTGAGACTGGCACTCGACGGAGGGGCATTCTTACAGGTTTTACTGTATCGTCTATTTCTAAGTGCAATTTTTTCTCAAAACGACCTTCTCCCACAAAAACTGAGGCATATTTTGATTCAATCTCCTCTCTGGTTAATCTCGAATACTTATTATCCTTATCAACAGGACAAATGTTATGATACTGTATCCTAATTAAATCCATTGTCTGTATCGCTTCAGAGCCTAACAGCGGTGTCACCCTGTTATCATCTACAACGATAAAGTTCACCATGTAGCGTTTGTTTGTTCTAGGATTTTTCAGCATAATTTCACACGAGCCAGCGGAGTACATTTTTGATTTATTGTACATAGATAATGTTGTTTTAGTCGGCTTAATTGTTTCATTTAGCACGCACGACTTTGGTATGATATTAGTAGTGGCGCCGCTGTCCAATTGAAACTTGACAGTTGTTTGTTGCTTTATGAGCAGCATATTCGCGTATATTTTGTTTTTAACCTTTTCACCAGAATTTAATGACAGCACGTCATCCTCACTTTCAGAGTTTAAATCCACATGTTTAATTTGTGAACGCGACTTTTTTGCTTTGTACTTTTTCGACATTGACTTGCATTCCGATGCAAAATGATTGAACTTCGAACAATTATTGCATCTTTTTCCAAAGGCCGGGCATTTCCCTTTAATGCAAAATTGTCCACAATATTTGCACTTATTCTGCTTTTCTTGCTTTGATTGTGGCTTTCGCTTTGGTCGCACGACCTGCACGTCTTGATCAGGGGCGGCACTTTGGTTTAGGGTCTTCACTTTTGACGATGACGCTTCAGCAGCACGGCACATGTCAATACACCTATTCAGTGTCAGTTTTTCTTCCTGTAGCAGACGTTTTCTCAAACCATTATCTCTAATTCCAAGGACAATTCTATCTGTTATAAGTTCACTCTCGAGCACTCCATAATTACACGTTTTGGACAGTTTTCTTACTTCTGTCAGAAAAGTGTCAAATGTTTGTGATTCACCTTGGGAGCATGTATGGAAAACGTACCTTTCGTATGTCACGTTAGTTTTTCCAACACAAAAATCTTCAAATTTCTTGATTACTTTGTCAATGTCATCCTTATCTGCCTCGCTTTCAAAATCAAATCCATCGAACACGTCCATTGCTTCTGACCCCACGCACGTAAGGAATGTGGCGGCTCTTAAATCCGTCGGTTTATTAATAAGACCGGATGCTTTTTCATAATTTGTCCATGAGCGTTTAAACTTTTTCCAATGTGTAGCTATGTTTCCGTCCATATCCAGCATTTTAGGAAACGGTATTAGCGACTGCACAGCACCTACGGGATGTACGACCGGCGGTGGTTCTTCTGCCATTGCCAGTTATTCTTTATGCACGTGAATATAAAGAATATAAATCCAAAGTTCTGTTTTGTTATAAAGGTATGCACATAAATATATCCTTTTGCATGTCAAAACAGTCATCCCACTTCTGACACCATGTTTATGTATGGTATAACATAACCAAACAATATTATAATAACTGATTATAATAAGCTTTATTTATTGTAGCACATACATCCACGCATCAAGCATACAACTATCCTGGACTAATAGTAATATGAGCATATATTATCTACGTCAGTATGTTAAGCATCATGGGAAGGTTTAAGGGGCGTTACCAAGTACTGTTACAAAGAATTACTTATGAGGATTACATGGTTTTATGATTGCAGACTTGTACTGTCGTGCATTTTAACATGGGTAAAGAGTTAGGTAGGCGGTAATAGGAACAGCCTGTATACGTTTTCGGTGGTAATTCTTAGGGCTGTCCCGATTTGGCAGCATACTGGTACAGTGCTGGATGATATGCGTATCGGAAGGTCTCGTATCCGCCGTATCGCGTTTTTTTTATTTTATATTAGAAAACTCTTAGAATGTTGAACAACTGAACTAGATTTGCGAATTTACTCTCATATCATCATCGACAATCGGCAACTAATATCCGGGATTCCATGCTCCATTTACAGACATTAGCAGCGTCAGTTAATGCAAGACAACGAATTCAATTCGAATATTCAGAGTTTGTCAAGTAGATATTGACTTATAAATTGTATTACGCCACCATTTAATTTTACATACAATACGGCAGCATTTTGGTTTACCGATTAATGAAACAAAGAAGCACGTATATAGTTGTCTGTAAGAAGTCTCAATGCGATGTCAAGTATAGTGGTGGGACTAGCATAACATCCAAGTTGAAGAGTACAGAAGTTCATTCAGTATTAATTTAGTATTGTTAATCAATTTGACAATCATAACCCTGATTCTTTAAACAATTTTATATGGCTATGTTCCATTCTTGATATAAGGCAATTTATGGGACAGGGATAAAAACTTGCTAATATTTCTCATAATTATTTAATTTCCACAATATCAACAAACATATATGTGAATCAAATAGATGACTTTAAGTACAAGACAAATTTAGTTTTACACCTTTTAACAGTTAATTAGGACTTTCTAGCACCAAACAAATTTGCAGAGTTCCCCAAAACACTAATATTTTAACGTTTTTCATTACTTTGAAATATTGTAAACGTATCGTTGATATCGCAAGTACCGTATCGCAATACGTATCATATCGGCTGAGTTCTGTATCGGGACAGCCCTAGTAATTATATTTTTTGTGTGGCCGGTTTGACTATTTTATGGCCGGTTTGACTGAATAAAAATAAAGTGTGGCCGGTTTGACCAAAATCTGAGGCCGCTAAATAACTTTTTTGTGGCCAGTTTGACTAGATGACGGTTTGACTTGGAGACGGTCTGACTGTAATCCACCATGATCATAAAAAATCTTTGATAATTGATATTAAACCAATAGCAGACCTGTTTACTTCTGTCAGACCTTATCAGTAGTTGTGGAGTGACCTGTCAGTAGTTTTTGGATGTCTGTCAGTAGTTTTATGGTTCATACATAATAATGATGTGATACATTTTGCTTGGATTTCAAAGCCACAGTCATTATGTGGCTTGCTTTGAAAAAGTCTTTTGAAATCCATATGGTTCATACAGATATTCTAGAACAAAATTCAAAGAGTTTTAACATCTTTCAATGCCTTTATATATGCATGTTTATGAACCCCGATTTAAAGCCATTTTATCCCTAAAAAGACACTATTTTTCTCACTGAATTAAATGATTCTGGCTGTTCATTTGAAAGGATACATACAAATCCCAGACAATATGATAGACCAATAGACTGACAGACAAAACTGGTAAAATCTGATCTATTAATCCTATCAATATTAAAATGATAAGCTTATCAAAACAAATAGTCTCAAGTTTACAAGTATGTTTCACAGACTCATCTACCGAGTCACACTTAAAATTGATCAGCATTTTCCGAAACCAGAAACAAAAATGGTAGCGAAAATACGTGACAAATTCGGTAAATAATTATGGGTCGCGGAAACATATGACAATTGACCTACAAATGTCCCGTTTTTCTATTTCATGTATTATTTGGTTATTTTTGTGTTTATTATCTTTACTCAGATAAAAAGATCCATTTTCAGAAATTCAAGGAGTTTTCAAATTCAAAAGAATGCAGTATACGAACCCTAACCACTTCTTTGTCTGCTCAAAACAAGGCCATGTTTCCTTGTAGGTTTAACGCTTTTCTTTGGTGTTATTTTATTGGGGAATCCCTGGGATGATAATTCAGCCAAACCTTTCGACGTATTTATAAAAAATTTAAAAATCCACGCCAGCAAGACAGACATCCATTACAATTAACGCAAGACGCAAGAGACACTTGATAAATTGTATACTGGTACCCGTGTTCCCGTCTTGGCTTCATAGTAAATCTATAACCAATCGGGAACCAGGCTGATATTAGCAGAAAGGTACTTAAATACCGCAAAGAACGAAAAATGAACAAAAGTTGCTTTTTTTAACTGACGAAAGCTTGCATCCATAGAATAATCGGGACGGATCCGTAGTGCGTAATTTGTGGGTTAAAAACGTGGAAACTACGGCCAATCCGTAGAAGTAAACAGGTCTGCAATAGCTGTATAATGTCATGCTGAACAGTTTCACTACATCTACAGTACACTTCGGGTGATTTGTCTGATTTTCGCGAATCGCCGCGGAATTAAAATCGCGCTAAGCCACAGGTAGATCGCTTCAACGCAGAGATTTGAATTTTGGCCGTCGCGTTCAGAGCGACGACGATCGACGGTGACCGTCACCACTGAAGGGCAATAATTCGCGGTGGATTGCGGCGACGGTCGCTCAACGCGGTGATACGCGATGTCGTCTCTTTAGTTTACTCAAAACTTACGAATTTCTTGTAAATAACACTGCTTTTCACACATTATTTAATTGCGCTTTGTGAACAAATTGTTACCTGATATGTGTGAAAAATTAGCGTTGACATAAATTATAATCAACGAGTGTTGAGAACTTAATAGTAGTTGATGAGCTTTAATTAATCTGTCAGCTTTCGTATATTATTGCGCGAAATAATATTACATGTAAACAGTGGACTGGTTTTATTGATTAGAGCACCGAGCTACATTCGTACAATGAGAGACTGCGACTCGGCCTAAACTCGCCCTGGTACTCGATACTGTAGAACGCTTTAATTTCGCGAGGTCAAAATTTCGCGTTTTTTGTTAAAAATCAGCTGTTTTCTTTATTCGCGTATTTATGAATTCGCGACGTCGTCAGGCAGGATTAAAGTGCGATCAAAGACATGCTGTCGTTGCTTTGGTATTTGTGTGTCACACCTGATCTGTTAGACATTTAAGTTGTGATTCAGTGTTTTATATCTAATAACAATAGATTGATAATAGTTTGTAATTGTTGTAGTAGTTATGTTTTACAAACAGTAGGTAATTAAGTGTGAAAAAATGTTACTGGTATGTTCAAACGATGTCCCAAATTGTTCAACAAACGATAGTTTAGTAAAAGCAATATTTAAAAAAAATTAGATTGTAAACGGCTTTCAACAGATTAACTAAACTGATTATTTTTACGATAAAATACTATAACTGACTTAAGTTGCGTATTTTCGGACATACTCATTTTTGAATATATAAAACTCAGCATTTATTCGCGACATTTATGAATTCGCGACGTGTTCGATTCGCGAATATTAGCGAAAATAAAACTAACACGAATAAAACCAGTTCTACAGTATATAAAACACTATAATAGACATATGAATCTCGCCCTGTACGTAACGCTGCATATGTAAAACATAGCTACACAGTTTACATATTCGCTTAGCAATTTGCCGGTATTTCTACATATTTACTTCAAGAATGGGATTTCCTACTTCCTACAAAATTTAATCAGATGTCTGGATTATAGTCGGTCTTGGCCGACGGATTTAGTAAGTGTTAAATCCTGAATTATCTTACCATGTGACTGTTTTCGGAAAATGAACGGTCAACAGAAAGCAAAAGTAGAAGAAAGATTCACAATAAATATCATTTTATTTACTTGAGAGTCGGCTTTAGACGTTCGCGAATCACCGCGATCCATCGCTATCAAAGATTACCTACTGATAAATAAGTCATAAAACGCGGTGATTAGCGACATTGTGGTGATTCGCGTTTTTTTCAAGATCGATGCCGCAATGAAAATCGCCGCTACGGGTGATAAATTGACGATTACGAACACGGGGGAAACGCGAAAAACGGACAAATCACCCGAACCGTACTGTACTTTCAATTGTCACTGAATAATTGTGACTCAATGTAACACATGACACTGACTTGGCCTTAGTCTTAAAGGGGCATGCCCAGGAACTGCTGTGTCTTTTTTTATGTACACCAAAAAAGTGCTTGCCACTTGTAAAACCAATTATTACTGAAAAGTCAAAGAAGAATGTGTGTTCAAAAATGACCCTATAACGCGCGCGTCGGTATTTGTATGTCCGTTTGAATAAAAGGCTGTAAGCCTTTTATTGACGACAACGATATTTCCGATATGTCTGAGAGTTTAACTGAGCATGTGCACTGTCTTTCAAGTGAACATAACATGAGCAATACTTACCATTTCAGTTTGTTGACATTTTTTCCGCGATGTTTTCGGTTTTGACAGATACCGAAAGGGTCGAGTTGTGAAAATGACAATACTTTCTAAGGCCGAAATCGGCATGTTTAGTAAATCTTGAAATGTGTATTTTGTGTAAACTAGCGGGATATTTTGTAAATATTTTACAGGGCTTTCATTAATTGATTTAGGCATTAAAATCATAAAATGATACCAATTTGATTGCTATTCGTGACGCTTCAAGTTCCAGGGAATGCCCTTTTAAGCGTAGGCAGCGAGGTCAATACTCAATATGTATGTGTGATGATGTGACTGATCAATTCTCCTTCTTTCTAAAAACTTTATGTTTTCCTTCTTGCACCCTGCACCACGTTACCAATTACTAACCAAACCTAACAATGACTGAGTCTTTTATCTCCAGTCTCACTATTTCCTGATGCTTACAATGGCTCAGATTTTATTTTAATTTCACTCTCCCTATCCTCCTGTCTGGTACACTCGCCTGAGAGGTTGACAGTAACAAGTCTAGTTCTGGGTCCCATAACTAAATTGGTCTTTTTTATTTCATCTTGTTGACCATTTTAGTTATGGAATTGTCCTCTTACAACAGCTTAAGACGCTTGTTCATGCGCCTATTGAATCAGATCAATTTACATACTTTCCGGAATGCTACGGACTTAATCCAAAGCATTTACGAGGACAATTTTGAAACTAAGGGTAGCATGAAACATCGGCAATATATATTATATTTGATAACTTTTGTCTGTTGAAGGTATATTTTTGGTCATGTTGATAGATTATAATATAATTCATCGAATTATACACAAGTTTTACGAAAATTTGTGTGTTAACCCATTACCCGTTGTATACGCATTTCTACTCCTCTATCTATTGCCTGATGTATACGCATTTCTACTCCTTTATCTATTGCTTGATGTATACGCATTTCTACTCCTCTATCTATTGCTTGATGTATACGCGTTTATACGCTGCTACATTTAAGTCCAAAATTAAATCATGAAAATCCAGAATCGAGTGGCACAAAGTATTTTCTCACAAACTTTAAACATTTATGAAGTGATTTATAAAAAAAAACTTTATTGTTCATTTTTCACAAACTTTAAACATTTATGAAGTGATTTATAAAAAAAAACTTTATTGTTCATTCTCAAGAATTTGTTACAAAAATAGATTAAACAGTGCCAGTATCAATGTTAATTATACCTAGGTAAGTTGGTCACAAATCTATAGAACAATCAATATCTTTATGGTGCATTTGTCAAAAAAAACAATTTATTGTTTATTCTCGAAATTATATTAAACAGTGTCAATGTCAATGTTATTTACACCTAGGTAAGTAGGTCGCAAATTCTATACAACAGACAATAACTTTACGAAGCCCAAGATCAGAAAAACAATGTATTGTTAATTCGCTAGAATTTGTGCTAAAAAGAGATTTAACAGCACCAGTGTCAATGTTAATTACACCTAGATAAGTAGGTCACAAATTCTATAGAACAGTCAATAGAAAATAATATCGATCGAGTTGGAGTTGTGCCAAAATTTGATGGAAGGTTTAATTATTAGCAGTCGAGGTTGATCACGTGGAGTTTTCAGTATGACACATGGCGGTCGTCATGGTAATCAGCGTCATAAAGTGACTATATGTGTAGATGCGGTGGGGTGCAATAAATTACTGCTGTGACAGTGGTGACATATTACGTAAGTTTAGCCAATTGGAATTTCTGATTATGTTAATTGGAAACATATGGCAGCATCAGTTCTGATCAGTGCGATTATTTATTGTGCCAGCTTGCTAAATTACAATTTACACTGAAAAATTAAGTTATCAAAATTTATTCTTAAATTTTCAAAACGATTTTTTGTCATGGCTCACTTTTTAGATAGCGATTCTGATGAGTCTGATTTTTCTGGGTTTGACTCAGACTATATATTGTCTGATGTTGAGGTTCCTTTGGTCCACGAGGAATCCTCAGATGATGATGATGATATTGATAATGATGTACCTATACTAGGTATTTCATTACTTATTTAAACTTAAATGACTACAATATTGCTATAAAATCTTAAACCAAATTATTGTACTTATAATTTGTCTTGTTGAATTATCCACTGTTATGATTGAGAACAACAAAATATAATTTTTCCTTAAGATTTTGTTTTATCTTTTATTATATACTCGTTTAAAAACATTAGAATTAAGATATATCTATGAAATTTGCACCACAAGTTAGAAAATTCAATTATCTACAAACTTTACATTTGGTCAAAAATGATTAATTAATGATTTCTTACAGTTAATCAAGTTTAAACCAAATAGGTATAGATTCTATACAGTTTTCCAATAAACCCATATTAGTACAGTGTGTAAAACTGATGGCTTATCTATTGGTTACTGATAAGCCATCTACTGATAACACTATAAGAATGAACTACCTTATACAGCATATCTCTATGGGGTAATGGGTTAAATAGGAAAACGAACGCGACTCAGATTGAGTCGTTTACCTGTTTGCTTTTAAAGAACAAGTGGCTTTGACGATGAACTGCAATGAAATGCAAATCTTAGTCGAAGGGTCTTTGACGATGATACGTTTGCATTGCATTTCATCGTCAAAGCCACTTGTTCTTTAAAAGCTAACAGGTAAACGACTCAATCTGAGTCGCGTTCGTTTTCCTATTTAACACACAAATTTCCGTAAAACGTGTGTACAATTCGATTAATTATAGTATAATCTATCAATATGACCAAAAATATACCTTCAACAGACGAAAGTTATCAAATATTTCGCCGATGTTTCATACTACCCTTAATTTCAAAATTTTCCTCGTAAATGCTTTGGATTAAGTCCGTAGCATTCCGGAAAGCAAGTAAATTGATCTGATTCAATAGACGCATGAACAAGCGTCTTAAGCTGTTGACTTTGTAAGAGGACAATTCCATAACTAAAATGGTCAACAAGACGAAATAAAAAAGACCAATTTAGCTATGGGACCCAGAACTATGCAAATCTATCATCGTCAAAGACCCTTCGACTATAACAAGTCAAGAGATAAATAGATAGAACAGTAGATTTGTATCTAATAAAAAATGCACACAGTCTTACAGAGTGTTGGGCATAAATCTATTATAGGTGATAATCAAACGAACACAACTTAATCCCTATGAAATACGCAAAATGTCAAATTACGTCGCCATTTTTCATGTAAACAAAAATCGATAAGATGTCGATGGTCAATATGTCAGACAAAATGTCTACATACCGATCCTTTTATTAAATCTAATGAAATATAATAATATAAATTCACTACCTGTATCACCAATGATGATGTATTTGAATAAATAAGAGTAGGACATCTTTTTTGTCGCTGGAGCTTCCTCTGATGATGTCAATGATTGAACCGGAAATAATTCTTCGGTTCAACAAAGACGAACGCCACCTGACAATATACGAACGGCTACTCTTCTCATAAACTGGTTCCCGTTGACTGGTACGGCCTAAAATTTCCAGGACCGATGCACATTTCGCGCGTAATTTAAATAATAGATAAAGATAATGGAACTGAATAGTTATTTTCTGATATTGGTCGTTCAAACACTTAAACAAGTAGCATTTAAATACACACAGCCTACTTAAATGTATTACGAAATGGAATACTGACCTTTTTCAATGTGTACACTACGGTAGCGCACTGTTAGACAAACGTAGTGACGTCTAGTCTGGAGTTCCTTCCCCTTACACTATGTTATCGGGTCAGGCAAAGCGCAATAATGGCGGCGTCTTCTGTACATTCTAAAGTAGGGTAATTTCACCATCGTTCGGTTTCTTAATAGACTGGTTGTCATTTACAATCATAATAAATATTCATTTGCTTCTTCAAGATTACACCGACGCTTGATGTTCATAGTAAATTCATACCTGGATCAATTGAAAGCGCCTGGTTGTCTATTACTATACAACTGCTACATTTATACCAGTCTAGGCTCATAACCTTAGATTTTACCATCGTCCGGACAGAGAAACCTTGCTTCGGACACCTTATACCAAGGTTCGGACGTTACATTTAATGTGAATAATATGAAAGTATCAAGTTCATGTCGAAACTGTGTATTTTTCTTTTATCAGTAAATTAGTATAATGATTAATAAAGGTCTGAGTTTTAATTCCTCTTTTTTATCGATACATTTATCTGTTAAGTAGGCGATGGTAGTTATAATTAAGAAGCTGTCGGGTCAAATGGCCCACTTCTAAAACGTCCCGGTCCAAAATGACCCAGCTTTTTCAGTTCGGTAACATTTGAAATAAATTAACATTTTTACTTTAACTTAACAATTTTAATGCTATTCGTGTACTTCCAGTAAAATTAGTGTGAATAATGTAAATTATTTTGATATTCAGTTCAGCCATGAACACAACGTTTCCTAATAAGAAGTGTTTCTTATTTCGAAACAAACACAAGCCGTTCGCTCTTTAAGTAAAAAGGCGAATAAACTTATAACTTATTCATTATGGACAGAACACCAGAAAGTAATTGTTACAAATTTACAGTTTTTCATAGTTTATTAGTTCATACATGTGTGTATACAATAGGCAAACATGCCGTTGAGTACACATAGTGCAAAACAATACAAACATATACGATCTACTATCTAATAACATTATATGACTTCATATGAATTATGATACGTGCACACTCAAGCAAAACGTACAAAAAATAACATTAATCATTAATTTAGGTTAATCATTTACAAAGCAATCACAAGACAACAAATAATCAACTATGCTAAATATAATTATTTTGGAATACTATCCTAAGTACAGTGCATTTCTAAATCTTTTAAATATTTCAGTGTCATTAGTGACTCTCGCCACTCTTCTTCCCAATAAAACAATGCTCATTACATCATTAGGTATTTTGCACAGTTCGCTGCATATCAATTGTGGGTTTGAAGCCACTAAGTTATCAATGAAGCAAAATACTTCATAAATTGCAGGGTGAGCAAAGATCCATTCTTTTTCCACCAATGACTTAAAAACAGATTTCAAACAGTGTCTTTGGTACTGTACTTTGAATATAAGATGGCCCATTTCTCTGTTTCTTTGTATCATTAAGCTGTTCATTATGCTAAAAAACAATATAAAATCAGACACTTACTAAGATCTAAGTTTTCTTACCTGAGAAAAAAACTATACATCTTGATTAACCATTGTTCGGACGGTGAGCGAAGAATGGTTGAACGAGTCCGAACGATGGTTAATGGTGACCGAACCTTGGATTAAATATGTCGTTGACTTTAACTTGATCATTTACATATATAAAAACACATTCTGTCATTAAAATTGAATAATCTCGTTAGATGAATAATGTAATAGACAAAATAACGCAACTCCTGTTCAATCGATATAATTATTACCCAATATCACGTACCTTACAAAATGTGACAATACCTCAAAGTTGTCAAGTGATGCAAATATAGAGCGCTGCTGTGTACGGATAGCTTTAAAATTTCGCGGGCTTTTACTTTCATTAGACCACGTGATATATACCAAGCGATTTCATTGGATAGTTAACGATGACGTATATTACATTCAGTGTCACCGCTTTCTGAGCACTGATGACGTCAGCGCCGAGAAAGAAAGACGAAAAATGTCCGAACGCAGGTAAAAAATCTATGTTGTCCGAACCAAGGTGAAATTACCCTATGGGTATTTTCTTATATCAAGTGATCAAGCTTATGAGGGTTGGTAATGAATCCTATTTATATAATATATATCATAGATGTCCGTTTTTTAGATGATCACAAAATATTTTTTTGGAAACTATAAACTATATAAAGACGGGTCACGTCCGAAATTATAGCTACTTCATGAAAGTATATATCGTCCGGCGCCCTAGATTCGACCCTGTCCTTCATTCGACCCCAATTTTGTTTACGTCACAGAATCTCGCGAGACAACCGTTGCGCGCGAAAATCGTGAACTTTTTGTTTACTACACATTTATTTACACGAAGCATAGATTTTCGTCAAAAATGGGTTATACATAGATAAATAAACTGTAAAATACTTACGATCTGGAAAAAAATCCATTTTTTACTAATCCCAATAACAGCCTTTAATAAAATGTGTTTTTATATCAACTTACACGATATTTGTAAATTCTATGCCTTCGTCTGCATTTTGTACATGCAAATGATGTAAGTCACGTGATGAATGTTGAAAAAATATAGGCCAAATTAATTTTACAGTGTGTTTTAGTCCCGTTATTCCTTAGCGCTAAATTTAAGTTTCTGTTCTAGAAATTACCGTTTAACGGTAAAATTATCAGTATTATATGCCTAAATACTGGCATATTTCTGCAAATAATTTGACAACTGCATATCAGCAGTGTATGCGAAGACATTATTCCTGTCAAACTTCGGGTACTAATTACGTACTGCACCTCTGTGAGGTTTATGTAAAAATTGACGATTTTTTTCTGTCACCATCGTGAGCAGAGGAGTGATTCATGATAAAAGGGTTAAAAATACCATTTAACTGTTCATTTCTTTTAAATTGTTAATACTTTAACATTTTTGAATAATTTTATCGAAAAGACGATTATCGAAATTGATTAGCATCGGCCTAATTTGTTGCACGCGCGCAGAGACGAAGCATGGACTATTTCAAAATGGCGGACAAATATTACCTTGACCTTTGTTCAATACTATTTAAAGTACTTAGGATTATTATTTGAATTAAAAAAATGGACATTTGTAAGGAAAAATGGATAAATGAACAAGTAAGCGTCATATTTTAATGTTTATTACATTCTGTACCATTTTTTGTTCGTATAGGACAGATCGGCGTTGACGTCATCGATTTATGTTATACTGGTCACGTGGTACGCAAAATCAGAAAGGTCGGACAAACTTTTACGCTCGAAAATGGCAGCCAGTGACAAAATTTTTACGGTAAATCTTACCGAGGAAGACGTTCCTGGTGCTAAGTTTAGAACTTGTGTAATCGAAGATCATTCTGTAATAGAGTTAAAGCGTTGGCTCGAATGCAGAGGTCTCAATACGTCCGGAAACAAGTCAGATCTTATTCAAAGGTTCGTGATATTTATGTCATATCTGTAGGTTGACGTTTTCACGGTTTTTGTTTGTTAAAGTATGAAGACTGAGAAAGAATTAGTTCGTTTATTGCGTCTTGTTGAAAATATTTAACCTTCTGCTTAGTTTATGTTATTTGCTTTCATTTTGTTGTCATTTTGTTTCATTATGTGTAACTTCCATCGGAATGAAAAAAAAACATTTTGATAAATAAGTGGGTGGGGTACTCGGGCATTGTTTATATTTTAACCGAGCTAATAACAGTGTGTCTGGTGATTTTTATACAACACATGTGATGTAATTTGCTTTTAAACATTTATTTAACTTGAAAGTGTCGATCCCGGTACAATTATGTATTCTTCTTTAGTTACTTAATGTGTCTGCTTTGACTCAATACGGTCAACTTTGGTCAGGCCTGCTTCCGTACTATGTTCAATGTTTGAAGGGCTATTAGATTTTTTATCTACTTATAAGTATATTGAATGATGTACAATAAATTTGTGCTGCGGATGTTCTGTCTAGCTTGGATATAAGTATTTTATCTAGTATATATAATGAATAACAATTATAAATCTTACCTATGGAATGTTAATAAAATTAACTTAATTGTTTTTTCATTATTGACTCTGACGTTTTTAACATTTTATATATATATACCTTTATTAACTATTTTCCATTTTCAGATGCAGACTATGTATTGAAGCAAAAGAAGATAAACTAATTATTATATCTGTTGATGCTGGAAAATGGTTCCAGAAGAAAGTTTCTCAGACATTAAGCACTTCAAACTCAACTAATATTCGAATTCCTTTACTTCCAACAACTGGTTGGGGAAAGTTTCCATCTCAGTCCATACCAAGTTCATATTGTTATGGAAACATTTATGACCACATCATATCCAGTGCTGTAGTGTATGATGGAGCAAACTCGAGTGGTTTGACATATTTCTCAACTGAAAAACCAATGAAAAAAGGTAGACAGTACTTCCTGAGTGGGCATGTAAGAAACATGTATGATGTTAAGAAAGATCAATGTTATTTTGTGAAATCTACTGTAATGGCTAGTTATGACATAAAAAAAACTACCATGTAACTGTAACATTGTCTTGTAGTGATGGTAAAGTGCTTGATGCGTCATGTGAGTGCCGAGCTTCTGCCATGTGTAGATGTAATCATGTGTCGGCTCTTCTGTTTGCTATTGAAGATTTTGCGTTGCAATTTGGAAATGACGGTCCAAGTTGCACATCAATAAGTTGCTCTTGGAATGTTGGAAGAAAAAGTAAGCGAGACCCCAAACCCTGCTATGAGACTAAGTCCAGCAGCAAAAAAAGGAAAATGGACCTGATAATTCATCATGACCCAAGGCCGACTCTTTTAATTCCTGAGGAAACAACTTTTTTCAATAAGTTTGTTTCCTCTTTACCAAATGCTGGTGTACAAACTATGTTTGAATCTGTCCTGGAAATAAAATACAAGGACTACATTGTGGATTCAGACTTCTTAAAGAGCATGGTGCATAAGACTCTGAATAGCATGAAACCACATGATGTCAGTGGTGCATTTGAAGTGAGAAATACTCTACAACAGGCAAGCTGTGATGTTTGGCATCAAGAACGTTTACTTAGAGTGACTTCTTCAAACGCGAAGAGGGTGGAAACATGCAGAACTAAACAGCAACAATATAATTTGTTAAAAACTTTACTTTGGAGAAAGTCTCCTCTCTCTGTCAGTGCTACTCGCTATGGAAATGAAAATGAAGATAAAGCCTTCCAACAGTATGTTGACACATATAAAAGGCCCGATGAGTACATTTCTAAGTCAGGATTTTGGGTGAATGCATCTTTCCCTGAACTTGGCTGTAGTCCAGATGGACTTATTCGTAATAAGGACAATGAATTGACAGGTGTTATAGAAATTAAATGTCCATTTGTATTAGAGAGTCATCACCCATTACATCTTGAAAATCTACCTCCACTGTGGGTCAAAAATCTGTGTTATAATGTGGAAAATGGTGCCATCCGTCTAAAAAGACAACATGCCTATTGTTATCAAATTCAAATGCAGATGGCCATTTGTAACATACATTTTTGTGATTTCATTGTTTGGTCAAAAATAGGCATGTGTGTTGAAAGAGTCACTAGTGATTCTGGATTTTGGTTGACTTTGAAGGAAAAATTAGTGAAATTTCATCACGATGTTCTAGTTCCAGAGTACCATGAGATGAGAATACCAAGAAAATTGCTTCCTATAGACCTTAGTGACTGCTGAACTCATTAAGAGTAGCCTTTCATGTAGTACGTTGAATCTTTAGTAAGCAGCCACATCAGAATAAAGGCCATTTAAAAACATTTGTTTAGAACCTCTGAATAAAGGCCACATGTTATTTTTCCCAAGGTTGGTCTTTGTTCGCAGGTTCGACTGTGTATCTTGATTTACTACAATTATGTGTGAATGTTCATTATAATTATCTTGACAAGTTGACATTGGTTGAATATTTGTATAGACAGATGCTGTTTTATTCATAAAACATATGAAGGTGATTTTGTTAATGCACCAAGTGTGCCATGTGTCTGTGAATTACTTGACCATATTTATTTGTACCTGATAAAGAACAGTAAAACATGATTGTAAATGATTGTCAGCTATTTTTTACAAGTACAAAAATAATAAGATAATAAGCAAACAATTACTGTCTTGTATCTTGTATTTATTTATCTTATAAGCAGACTTAGCGATAAACTCTATATATAACATTTCATAACAAGAACATATCATAGCAAAGGAAATAAATGATCACAAGAATCATACATTTTATAACATCAGTATGTCAATAGCTGAACAGAAAGTGAATATAAATTAAAACAACATCATATGCCATCAGTTCCTTTAAAGGTTGAGTGTACAACTTGTTTTAAGAGAAAATTGCTGTACAATGTATAGTACACAAAGTGCCATGATTATGAACTAACTAACTCATTAAGTGAAATACAGAAGAATGTTCTGACAGACAAGCTCAATACATGCACACACAATTAAGGCCATCCTTAAAAAAATGTTTTCCATAATGCTACCTACCCACCAAAAAAAGCCCATACCCAAATTTTTATTTGGCCTCTTAAGATTTTTTTTATAAAAAATAGCAATCGGACATGTCTTCAGGGTTGAATAATAACTGTAAAAAAATTCTACCCACTGAAAAATAATGGGTCAGGTTACAGCAAACTAACAATTTTTGAAGGATGACCTAAGTGGTTTAGTGCTACCATATTCCTACAAATTACTTGACAATGTTTTTTTGATAATTGACAAGAAAACCAATAACATGAACAATTTGAGAAGCAACAGCCTTTAACGATAGTGGCAGCTTGGTACTAAGTATCTTAAAGTTCTTAATTCTTTCTATGGCTCTTTCTACATGTATTCTCACACGAGCAATTTTTTTGGTCAATATTTCTTCTTGGGCTGTCAGCTTGCTTCTGCGCCCAAGGAATGGAGGAATGTTCAGATGACAGCCATGCTGCATCAGTTCTTCTCGTATAAGAAATCCCCTGTCTGCAATCACTAAATCATTTGGATTAAGAACATTCACCAAACCAGATCTGACAACTATTTCTTTGTCGGATATGCTCCCTTCATAAGTGTCGGATAAAAATGATATAGCTCCTGTTGGTGCTATACCAACTAAACATTTCAAGGTTGTGTGGTGTTTATATGAGGAATATAAATTCCCCTGCTCTTCAAAGTCAGTAGATGACTCTACAAAAATTTCAAAGCAGTCAATTATCACTCTCACGTTTTTAAATGATTTAAACTGGGAGGGAAGATTTTCTTTAATAAGTTCACGTGATGGGAACATTCCTTTTCTTACACACTCCGTTTGTTTGAACAGGAATTGGATCCAGGTATTTACTATTTCCGAAACATAGCTTGGACTGATCCCAAATCTGTAACCTAAATCCGTATTGGGGAATGCATGGCGCAACTTGACGAGAGTAAGAAGGAGTTCATCTACTGGCAACAATTTACGCTTTCTTCCGACCCTCATAGAGTTGTCTTGTCTGGTTCTGTTTCCCTTCCAGTAAATGAGATGATTCACTGTTTCCCCGAGACAGTCAAATAAGTGATTAAAATTACCAACAGTAATTCCAGTGTAAAATTTAAACAGCTTATGTTTCTTACTCAACACTTCAAATAGTAACTTAGATCTGTTAGTATTCACAACACTGGTTTTCATGTTCTTTTCAATGATTTTGTCAATTTTAGAAGCTAAGGCATCGTTGCATACAAAGTTTGTTTGTGTACCGGTATCTTGACTCTGAAAATCTGTAGACTGAGTTGGAATTGGAGGAACTTCTGAAGTTTGAGTTGGAGGTGGATTATCCTGAAATTATATATAGAAACATTATAAATCACATTGTATTTATAATCATCATTTACATTGATTGTTTGTGTCTTATGACTGGACCCTTCTCAATAGCATTTAAGCTTCAATTTTCCCAAATCTAAAAGGAGAAATTCCCTACAGACATTTTAAATAAATTTAACAAGAAGAATAGTATACTACTGAAAAGAAACTAATGAAACCAATTAATTTGACATTGTCTATTAATAAAATTTCCAAATGACATTCCCAATTATAACTGGAACCATTCCTAGGCTAAACAGATGACAAAAATCAATACAAGTATGAGTAATCGGAGGAAAAGGCGACCTTGTAATTCAGACTCAATTGGGCTGGTGAATATCCAAGCCAATTTTTAAATACAATATACCACACCACTACATATGTATTATAATAATATGCACATATATAAAATACATGAAATATAACCTACTATTTAATAAATACTAACCGACAGTCTGTTTAATAAATATTAACCAACAGTCAATATAGTTGAAAACAAAATTAAATACAAGGATAATGATTAAGATCCAATGCAACAAAGAGTATGAAAATATACTAAATTAGGAAATTTAATTTAAATGAGAAATGAAAAAACTCCATGTATTACATTTATTGGTGTCATATCTGTTGAACGGGTGTCAGTATTCTGTAGAGAGAGAAGAGCATCAGTAACATCAGATAATTCATGTCGGGCAACATCTTGAAGAGACAGTAGAGCGTCTGAGGCATCAAACAGTTTTTTTTTTATACTGGTTGTGCTATTGGTGTGGGTGCTTTCCTTTTACGTGAAAACTTCTCTGTCTGAAATAGTAATTATAATAATTAATTATGGTACTATAGAATTGAATCAATGACATAATTTGCAAATCTAGCAGTCAGCATCTCAGACTGTGTATCATAAATGACACTGTATAAAGGTCTGATGCAGAGGGAGATTCAGGGGGGGGGGGGGAAGTCACTAGGGCTAAGTATCGAAAAAAGTTATCGATACGATATTTGTATCGATACAGAATAATCGATATCAGATATATCATTTGATGAAATAAATTTTATAAAAACAGAAATATTGAGAAACAGTACAGCTACTTGACACAAAATTAAATGCATGTTGGCTGCATAGGATTCTTATATACCGAATAATAACAATAAGGGAATCGGTACCTAACGTTAATTCAGCTGGCATGTCAAAGGCTGCAGACAGGTTTTATATGTGTCACAACTTTTTATTTGACTAAAATTCATAAAACACACACAACACGGTCCAAAACATGTTTATAAATTCATTTTTATTGATATTTGTTTGATACATTAAAACTAACATTCGATACTATGATATATTAACTGAATCCTCTATACCAGTATTCGATACGATACGTGAAGCAGTACTCAGCCCTAGAAATCACCTGTACTGCAATTAACCTCCCCCCATGGTAGGCCATACGTCCCGCTAGGGGTTTGACCTCGGGCCTAAATTAAAAATATGTTTGTTTGCACTTTACCGAGCCTGAATTTTAGAAGAGGGTCGGTAGGTAGCAAAAATATTTTATTTCTGAACTTGACTTTTAGTTACCTAGCATGAAATTACACTTCTATCTAGAAGCATTTCATAGTCATTTTATGTATTCTGCTACCATTATACATGTACAACCATTTATTGTGTGCCTTTATCAACCATAAACATGTACTCAGTGCCTTAACACACATTATTGTATTTAAGTATAGAAATAAAGTTCTCCCAGATTTTGCAATAAAATCTTTTGAGTTAATTGGCTTGATTTTTTCGGGTCAGTCGGTAAAGGGTAAACAAACTTAATTTCAATTTAAGCCTCAACAGAAAATAAATGACCCGACCATAAATAGAAATAGTCCCTGTACACACTTACTACCTACTTCCTTAATATTACCTCCCCCCCCCCCCCCTAACCTCAGAAGTCATATCCTGGATCCACTTCTGAGATTTGGTGCAAAATAAAAAGAATAAATTCTTATTTTAAAATTCATTTTTATGAAACGAGGCAAATACTGTACGATAGATAAATTTTGATAATGAACACAATGCGGGGCTCAAACCTGTGACCTTCTGCTGGCAAGTAAGATGCTCTACCTACTGTGCTAATCGGGCTGGTGAGTATCCTAGCCTATTTGTAAATATTTTATAAATATACAACAACGCTACATGTACAGAATATTGGGGGTACTGTACCCGAAGATTGGAACTAAACAGTCAAGCTGGCATGTTTTATCTGTTTAACTTTAAGATCTGCCTAGGATTAATCAGTGATGCTGGGGGAGTACGTGTCATCAATATAGATCTACATAATCATAATGCAAATGAATTCGTCTGAGTCACAGCTAGGTGCTTAAATTGGCAAATTTTTATAATGTTCACAGCTGTAAAATATGATAATACATGTGAGTGAGCTCTGGTCAAATATAGTATTTATTTACTATCGGATCCCATGTCTGTGCAAACACACGTGGTTTAAGTCATTCATATTATAATTATTGAATTCATTATGTTTGACCAGGAATGCTATATATTATGTAATATAGCATCCCTGGTTTGACCTAGAAAATACTTCATCATTTCATGACATTGAATGAGTTATTGATTAACAAAGCAGGTAATTAAACTTACTTGTAAAGGAGTAAACGTAGCTGGAATCGGATCAGGATACTTAGATGTAGGCCCATTGGCTCCAACAAAATGTTTTGAACAAATATAGGTCCATTTGCGTACATTTTCCGTCGTGAAATCCTCTCTTCCACACGCTCGTATCCAGCGTTGACATTTTTCTTGTTGACGTTTGGGTTTAGGAAAAGGAATCCACCACACGTTCTTCATATTTTCCCGGTCCGCGTACCGTGAGTCGTTGTTACATAGATCGTAACAGCAATGTCTGGTAGCACCAGAGGATTTTCTACGTCTTTTTACGAAATTTTCTTTCATTTCCTCCATTGTTTTGGTTCAAAATGGCGTAAGTGTTTGTCCGACCTTTTTCTGCTACCCGCCGATTGGCTTATCAGCCGTTCTATTTTTAGTAACAAATCGTTATCGGCGTTGACGTCATCGATTTATGTTATACTGGTCACGTGATACGCAAAATCAGAAAGGTCGGACAAACTTTTACGCTCGAAAATGGCAGCCAGTGACAAAATTTTTACGGTAAATCTTACCGAGGAAGACGTTCCTGGTGCTAAGTTTAGAACTTGTGTAATCGAAGATCATTCTGTAATAGAGTTAAAGCGTTGGCTCGAATGCAGAGGTCTCAATACGTCCGGAAACAAGTCAGATCTTATTCAAAGGTTCGTGATATTTATGTCATATCTGTAGGTTGACGTTTTCACGGTTTTTGTTTGTTAAAGTATGAAGACTGAGAAAGAATTAGTTCGTTTATTGCGTCTTGTTGAAAATATTTAACCTTCTGCTTAGTTTATGTTATTTGCTTTCATTTTGTTGTCATTTTGTTTCATTATGTGTAACTTCCATCGGAATGAAAAAAAAACATTTTGATAAATAAGTGGGTGGGGTACTCGGGCATTGTTTATATTTTAACCGAGCTAATAACAGTGTGTCTGGTGATTTTTATACAACACATGTGATGTAATTTGCTTTTAAACATTTATTTAACTTGAAAGTGTCGATCCCGGTACAATTATGTATTCTTCTTTAGTTACTTAATGTGTCTGCTTTGACTCAATACGGTCAACTTTGGTCAGGCCTGCTTCCGTACTATGTTCAATGTTTGAAGGGCTATTAGATTTTTTATCTACTTATAAGTATATTGAATGATGTACAATAAATTTGTGCTGCGGATGTTCTGTCTAGCTTGGATATAAGTATTTTATCTAGTATATATAATGAATAACAATTATAAATCTTACCTATGGAATGTTAATAAAATTAACTTAATTGTTTTTTCATTATTGACTCTGACGTTTTTAACATTTTATATATATATACCTTTATTAACTATTTTCCATTTTCAGATGCAGACTATGTATTGAAGCAAAAGAAGATAAACTAATTATTATATCTGTTGATGCTGGAAAATGGTTCCAGAAGAAAGTTTCTCAGACATTAAGCACTTCAAACTCAACTAATATTCGAATTCCTTTACTTCCAACAACTGGTTGGGGAAAGTTTCCATCTCAGTCCATACCAAGTTCATATTGTTATGGAAACATTTATGACCACATCATATCCAGTGCTGTAGTGTATGATGGAGCAAACTCGAGTGGTTTGACATATTTCTCAACTGAAAAACCAATGAAAAAAGGTAGACAGTACTTCCTGAGTGGGCATGTAAGAAACATGTATGATGTTAAGAAAGATCAATGTTATTTTGTGAAATCTACTGTAATGGCTAGTTATGACATAAAAAAAACTACCATGTAACTGTAACATTGTCTTGTAGTGATGGTAAAGTGCTTGATGCGTCATGTGAGTGCCGAGCTTCTGCCATGTGTAGATGTAATCATGTGTCGGCTCTTCTGTTTGCTATTGAAGATTTTGCGTTGCAATTTGGAAATGACGGTCCAAGTTGCACATCAATAAGTTGCTCTTGGAATGTTGGAAGAAAAAGTAAGCGAGACCCCAAACCCTGCTATGAGACTAAGTCCAGCAGCAAAAAAAGGAAAATGGACCTGATAATTCATCATGACCCAAGGCCGACTCTTTTAATTCCTGAGGAAACAACTTTTTTCAATAAGTTTGTTTCCTCTTTACCAAATGCTGGTGTACAAACTATGTTTGAATCTGTCCTGGAAATAAAATACAAGGACTACATTGTGGATTCAGACTTCTTAAAGAGCATGGTGCATAAGACTCTGAATAGCATGAAACCACATGATGTCAGTGGTGCATTTGAAGTGAGAAATACTCTACAACAGGCAAGCTGTGATGTTTGGCATCAAGAACGTTTACTTAGAGTGACTTCTTCAAACGCGAAGAGGGTGGAAACATGCAGAACTAAACAGCAACAATATAATTTGTTAAAAACTTTACTTTGGAGAAAGTCTCCTCTCTCTGTCAGTGCTACTCGCTATGGAAATGAAAATGAAGATAAAGCCTTCCAACAGTATGTTGACACATATAAAAGGCCCGATGAGTACATTTCTAAGTCAGGATTTTGGGTGAATGCATCTTTCCCTGAACTTGGCTGTAGTCCAGATGGACTTATTCGTAATAAGGACAATGAATTGACAGGTGTTATAGAAATTAAATGTCCATTTGTATTAGAGAGTCATCACCCATTACATCTTGAAAATCTACCTCCACTGTGGGTCAAAAATCTGTGTTATAATGTGGAAAATGGTGCCATCCGTCTAAAAAGACAACATGCCTATTGTTATCAAATTCAAATGCAGATGGCCATTTGTAACATACATTTTTGTGATTTCATTGTTTGGTCAAAAATAGGCATGTGTGTTGAAAGAGTCACTAGTGATTCTGGATTTTGGTTGACTTTGAAGGAAAAATTAGTGAAATTTCATCACGATGTTCTAGTTCCAGAGTACCATGAGATGAGAATACCAAGAAAATTGCTTCCTATAGACCTTAGTGACTGCTGAACTCATTAAGAGTAGCCTTTCATGTAGTACGTTGAATCTTTAGTAAGCAGCCACATCAGAATAAAGGCCATTTAAAAAACATTTGTTTAGAACCTCTGAATAAAGGCCACATGTTATTTTTCCCAAGGTTGGTCTTTGTTCGCAGGTTCGACTGTGTATCTTGATTTACTACAATTATGTGTGAATGTTCATTATAATTATCTTGACAAGTTGACATTGGTTGAATATTTGTATAGACAGATGCTGTTTTATTCATAAAACATATGAAGGTGATTTTGTTAATGCACCAAGTGTGCCATGTGTCTGTGAATTACTTGACCATATTTATTTGTACCTGATAAAGAACAGTAAAACATGATTGTAAATGATTGTCAGCTATTTTTTACAAGTACAAAAATAATAAGATAATAAGCAAACAATTACTGTCTTGTATCTTGTATTTATTTATCTTATAAGCAGACTTAGCGATAAACTCTATATATAACATTTCATAACAAGAACATATCATAGCAAAGGAAATAAATGATCACAAGAATCATACATTTTATAACATCAGTATGTCAATAGCTGAACAGAAAGTGAATATAAATTAAAACAACATCATATGCCATCAGTTCCTTTAAAGGTTGAGTGTACAACTTGTTTTAAGAGAAAATTGCTGTACAATGTATAGTACACAAAGTGCCATGATTATGAACTAACTAACTCATTAAGTGAAATACAGAAGAATGTTCTGACAGACAAGCTCAATACATGCACACACAATTAAGGCCATCCTTAAAAAAATGTTTTCCATAATGCTACCTACCCACCAAAAAAAGCCCATACCCAAATTTTTATTTGGCCTCTTAAGATTTTTTTTTATAAAAAATAGCAATCGGACATGTCTTCAGGGTTGAATAATAACTGTAAAAAAAATTCTACCAACTGAAAAATAATGGGTCAGGTTACAGCAAACTAACAATTTTTGAAGGATGACCTAAGTGGTTTAGTGCTACCATATTCCTACAAATTACTTGACAATGTTTTTTTGATAATTGACAAGAAAACCAATAACATGAACAATTTGAGAAGCAACAGCCTTTAACGATAGTGGCAGCTTGTTACTAAGTATCTTAAAGTTCTTAATTCTTTCTATGGCTCTTTCTACATGTATTCTCACACGAGCAATTTTTTTGGTCAATATTTCTTCTTGGGCTGTCAGCTTGCTTCTGCGCCCAAGGAATGGAGGAATGTTCAGATGACAGCCATGCTGCATCAGTTCTTCTCGTATAAGAAATCCCCTGTCTGCAATCACTAAATCATTTGGATTAAGAACATTCACCAAACCAGATCTGACAACTATTTCTTTGTCGGATATGCTCCCTTCATAAGTGTCGGATAAAAATGATATAGCTCCTGTTGGTGCTATACCAACTAAACATTTCAAGGTTGTGTGGTGTTTATATGAGGAATATAAATTCCCCTGCTCTTCAAAGTCAGTAGATGACTCTACAAAAATTTCAAAGCAGTCAATTATCACTCTCACGTTTTTAAATGATTTAAACTGGGAGGGAAGATTTTCTTTAATAAGTTCACGTGATGGGAACATTCCTTTTCTTACACACTCCGTTTGTTTGAACAGGAATTGGATCCAGGTATTTACTATTTCCGAAACATAGCTTGGACTGATCCCAAATCTGTAACCTAAATCCGTATTGGGGAATGCATGGCGCAACTTGACGAGAGTAAGAAGGAGTTCATCTACTGGCAACAATTTACGCTTTCTTCCGACCCTCATAGAGTTGTCTTGTCTGGTTCTGTTTCCCTTCCAGTAAATGAGATGATTCACTGTTTCCCCGAGACAGTCAAATAAGTGATTAAAATTACCAACAGTAATTCCAGTGTAAAATTTAAACAGCTTATGTTTCTTACTCAACACTTCAAATAGTAACTTAGATCTGTTAGTATTCACAACACTGGTTTTCATGTTCTTTTCAATGATTTTGTCAATTTTAGAAGCTAAGGCATCGTTGCATACAAAGTTTGTTTGTGTACCGGTATCTTGACTCTGAAAATCTGTAGACTGAGTTGGAATTGGAGGAACTTCTGAAGTTTGAGTTGGAGGTGGATTATCCTGAAATTATATATAGAAACATTATAAATCACATTGTATTTATAATCATCATTTACATTGATTGTTTGTGTCTTATGACTGGACCCTTCTCAATAGCATTTAAGCTTCAATTTTCCCAAATCTAAAAGGAGAAATTCCCTACAGACATTTTAAATAAATTTAACAAGAAGAATAGTATACTACTGAAAAGAAACTAATGAAACCAATTAATTTGACATTGTCTATTAATAAAATTTCCAAATGACATTCCCAATTATAACTGGAACCATTCCTAGGCTAAACAGATGACAAAAATCAATACAAGTATGAGTAATCGGAGGAAAAGGCGACCTTGTAATTCAGACTCAATTGGGCTGGTGAATATCCAAGCCAATTTTTAAATACAATATACCACACCACTACATATGTATTATAATAATATGCACATATATAAAATACATGAAATATAACCTACTATTTAATAAATACTAACCGACAGTCTGTTTAATAAATATTAACCAACAGTCAATATAGTTGAAAACAAAATTAAATACAAGGATAATGATTAAGATCCAATGCAACAAAGAGTATGAAAATATACTAAATTAGGAAATTTAATTTAAATGAGAAATGAAAAAACTCCATGTATTACATTTATTGGTGTCATATCTGTTGAACGGGTGTCAGTATTCTGTAGAGAGAGAAGAGCATCAGTAACATCAGATAATTCATGTCGGGCAACATCTTGAAGAGACAGTAGAGCGTCTGAGGCATCAAACAGTTTTTTTTTATACTGGTTGTGCTATTGGTGTGGGTGCTTTCCTTTTACGTGAAAACTTCTCTGTCTGAAATAGTAATTATAATAATTAATTATGGTACTATAGAATTGAATCAATGACATAATTTGCAAATCTAGCAGTCAGCATCTCAGACTGTGTATCATAAATGACACTGTATAAAGGTCTGATGCAGAGGGAGATTCAGGGGGGGGGGAGTCACTAGGGCTAAGTATCGAAAAAAAGTTATCGATACGATATTTGTATCGATACAGAATAATCGATATCAGATATATCATTTGATGAAATAAATTTTATAAAAACAGAAATATTGAGAAACAGTACAGCTACTTGACACAAAATTAAATGCATGTTGGCTGCATAGGATTCTTATATACCGAATAATAACAATAAGGGAATCGGTACCTAACGTTAATTCAGCTGGCATGTCAAAGGCTGCAGACAGGTTTTATATGTGTCACAACTTTTTATTTGACTAAAATTCATAAAACACACACAACACGGTCCAAAACATGTTTATAAATTCATTTTTATTGATATTTGTTTGATACATTAAAACTAACATTCGATACTATGATATATTAACTGAATCCTCTATACCAGTATTCGATACGATACGTGAAGCAGTACTCAGCCCTAGAAATCACCTGTACTGCAATTAACCTCCCCCCATGGTAGGCCATACGTCCCGCTAGGGGTTTGACCTCGGGCCTAAATTAAAAATATGTTTGTTTGCACTTTACCGAGCCTGAATTTTAGAAGAGGGTCGGTAGGTAGCAAAAATATTTTATTTCTGAACTTGACTTTTAGTTACCTAGCATGAAATTACACTTCTATCTAGAAGCATTTCATAGTCATTTTATGTATTCTGCTACCATTATACATGTACAACCATTTATTGTGTGCCTTTATCAACCATAAACATGTACTCAGTGCCTTAACACACATTATTGTATTTAAGTATAGAAATAAAGTTCTCCCAGATTTTGCAATAAAATCTTTTGAGTTAATTGGCTTGATTTTTTCGGGTCAGTCGGTAAAGGGTAAACAAACTTAATTTCAATTTAAGCCTCAACAGAAAATAAATGACCCGACCATAAATAGAAATAGTCCCTGTACACACTTACTACCTACTTCCTTAATATTACCTCCCCCCCCCCCCCTAACCTCAGAAGTCATATCCTGGATCCACTTCTGAGATTTGGTGCAAAATAAAAAGAATAAATTCTTATTTTAAAATTCATTTTTATGAAACGAGGCAAATACTGTACGATAGATAAATTTTGATAATGAACCCAATGCGGGGCTCAAACCTGTGACCTTCTGCTGGCAAGTAAGATGCTCTACCTACTGTGCTAATCGGGCTGGTGAGTATCCTAGCCTATTTGTAAATATTTTATAAATATACAACAACGCTACATGTACAGAATATTGGGGGTACTGTACCCGAAGATTGGAACTAAACAGTCAAGCTGGCATGTTTTATCTGTTTAACTTTAAGATCTGCCTAGGATTAATCAGTGATACTGGGGGAGTACGTGTCATCAATATAGATCTACATAATCATAATGCAAATGAATTCGTCTGAGTCACAGCTAGGTGCTTAAATTGGCAAATTTTTATAATGTTCACAGCTGTAAAATATGATAATACATGTGAGTGAGCTCTGGTCAAATATAGTATTTATTTACTATCGGATCCCATGTCTGTGCAAACACACGTGGTTTAAGTCATTCATATTATAATTATTGAATTCATTATGTTTGACCAGGAATGCTATATATTATGTAATATAGCATCCCTGGTTTGACCTAGAAAATACTTCATCATTTCATGACATTGAATGAGTTATTGATTGACAAAGCAGGTAATTAAACTTACTTGTAAAGGAGTAAACGTAGCTGGAATCGGATCAGGATACTTAGATGTAGGCCCATTGGCTCCAACAAAATGTTTTGAACAAATATAGGTCCATTTGCGTACATTTTCCGTCGTGAAATCCTCTCTTCCACACGCTCGTATCCAGCGTTGACATTTTTCTTGTTGACGTTTGGGTTTAGGAAAAGGAATCCACCACACGTTCTTCATATTTTCCCGGTCCGCGTACCGTGAGTCGTTGTTACATAGATCGTAACAGCAATGTCTGGTAGCACCAGAGGATTTTCTACGTCTTTTTACGAAATTTTCTTTCATTTCCTCCATTGTTTTGGTTCAAAATGGCGTGTTTGTCCGACCTTTTTCTGCTACCCGCCGATTGGCTTATCAGCCGTTCTATTTTTAGTAACAAATCGTTATCGGCGTTGACGTCATCGATTTATGTTATACTGGTCACGTGATACGCAAAATCAGAAAGGTCGGACAAACTTTTACGCTCGAAAATGGCAGCCAGTGACAAAATTTTTACGGTAAATCTTACCGAGGAAGACGTTCCTGGTGCTAAGTTTAGAACTTGTGTAATCGAAGATCATTCTGTAATAGAGTTAAAGCGTTGGCTCGAATGCAGAGGTCTCAATACGTCCGGAAACAAGTCAGATCTTATTCAAAGGTTCGTGATATTTATGTCATATCTGTAGGTTGACGTTTTCACGGTTTTTGTTTGTTAAAGTATGAAGACTGAGAAAGAATTAGTTCGTTTATTGCGTCTTGTTGAAAATATTTAACCTTCTGCTTAGTTTATGTTATTTGCTTTCATTTTGTTGTCATTTTGTTTCATTATGTGTAACTTCCATCGGAATGAAAAAAAAACATTTTGATAAATAAGTGGGTGGGGTACTCGGGCATTGTTTATATTTTAACCGAGCTAATAACAGTGTGTCTGGTGATTTTTATACAACACATGTGATGTAATTTGCTTTTAAACATTTATTTAACTTGAAAGTGTCGATCCCGGTACAATTATGTATTCTTCTTTAGTTACTTAATGTGTCTGCTTTGACTCAATACGGTCAACTTTGGTCAGGCCTGCTTCCGTACTATGTTCAATGTTTGAAGGGCTATTAGATTTTTTATCTACTTATAAGTATATTGAATGATGTACAATAAATTTGTGCTGCGGATGTTCTGTCTAGCTTGGATATAAATATTTTATCTAGTATATATAATGAATAACAATTATAAATCTTACCTATGGAATGTTAATAAAATTAACTTAATTGTTTTTTCATTATTGACTCTGACGTTTTTAACATTTTATATATATATACCTTTATTAACTATTTTCCATTTTCAGATGCAGACTATGTATTGAAGCAAAAGAAGATAAACTAATTATTATATCTGTTGATGCTGGAAAATGGTTCCAGAAGAAAGTTTCTCAGACATTAAGCACTTCAAACTCAACTAATATTCGAATTCCTTTACTTCAAACAACTGGTTGGGGAAAGTTTCCATCTCAGTCCATACCAAGTTCATATTGTTATGGAAACATTTATGACCACATCATATCCAGTGCTGTAGTGTATGATGGAGCAAACTCGAGTGGTTTGACATATTTCTCAACTGAAAAACCAATGAAAAAAGGTAGACAGTACTTCCTGAGTGGGCATGTAAGAAACATGTATGATGTTAAGAAAGATCAATGTTATTTTGTGAAATCTACTGTAATGGCTAGTTATGACATAAAAAAAACTACCATGTAACTGTAACATTGTCTTGTAGTGATGGTAAAGTGCTTGATGCGTCATGTGAGTGCCGAGCTTCTGCCATGTGTAGATGTAATCATGTGTCGGCTCTTCTGTTTGCTATTGAAGATTTTGCGTTGCAATTTGGAAATGACGGTCCAAGTTGCACATCAATAAGTTGCTCTTGGAATGTTGGAAGAAAAAGTAAGCGAGACCCCAAACCCTGCTATGAGACTAAGTCCAGCAGCAAAAAAAGGAAAATGGACCTTATAATTCATCATGACCCAAGGCCGACTCTTTTAATTCCTGAGGAAACAACTTTTTTCAATAAGTTTGTTTCCTCTTTACCAAATGCTGGTGTACAAACTATGTTTGAATCTGTCCTGGAAATAAAATACAAGGACTACATTGTGGTTTCAGACTTCTTAAAGAGCATGGTGCATAAGACTCTGAATAGCATGAAACCACATGATGTCAGTGGTGCATTTGAAGTGAGAAATACTCTACAACAGGCAAGCTGTGATGTTTGGCATCAAGAACGTTTACTTAGAGTGACTTCTTCAAACGCGAAGAGGGTGGAAACATGCAGAACTAAACAGCAACAATATAATTTGTTAAAAACTTTACTTTGGAGAAAGTCTCCTCTCTCTGTCAGTGCTACTCGCTATGGAAATGAAAATGAAGATAAAGCCTTCCAACAGTATGTTGACACATATAAAAGGCCCGATGAGTACATTTCTAAGTCAGGATTTTGGGTGAATGCATCTTTCCCTGAACTTGGCTGTAGTCCAGATGGACTTATTCGTAATAAGGACAATGAATTGACAGGTGTGATAGAAATTAAATGTCCATTTGTATTAGAGAGTCATCACCCATTACATCTTGAAAATCTACCTCCACTGTGGGTCAAAAATCTGTGTTATAATGTGGAAAATGGTGCCATCCGTCTAAAAAGACAACATGCCTATTGTTATCAAATTCAAATGCAGATGGCCATTTGTAACATACATTTTTGTGATTTCATTGTTTGGTCAAAAATAGGCATGTGTGTTGAAAGAGTCACTAGTGATTCTGGATTTTGGTTGACTTTGAAGGAAAAATTAGTGAAATTTCATCACGATGTTCTAGTTCCAGAGTACCATGAGATGAGAATACCAAGAAAATTGCTTCCTATAGACCTTAGTGACTGCTGAACTCATTAAGAGTAGCCTTTCATGTAGTACGTTGAATCTTTAGTAAGCAGCCACATCAGAATAAAGGCCATTTAAAAAACATTTGTTTAGAACCTCTGAATAAAGGCCACATGTTGTTTTTCCCAAGGTTGGTCTTTGTTCGCAGGTTCGACTGTGTATCTTGATTTACTACAATTATGTGTGAATGTTCATTATAATTATCTTGACAAGTTGACATTGGTTGAATATTTGTATAGACAGATGCTGTTTTATTCATAAAACATATGAAGGTGATTTTGTTAATGCACCAAGTGTGCCATGTGTCTGTGAATTACTTGACCATATTTATTTGTACCTGATAAAGAACAGTAAAACATGATTGTAAATGATTGTCAGCTATTTTTTACAAGTACAAAAATAATAAGATAATAAGCAAACAATTACTGTCTTGTATCTTGTATTTATTTATCTTATAAGCAGACTTAGCGATAAACTCTATATATAACATTTCATAACAAGAACATATCATAGCAAAGGAAATAAATGATCACAAGAATCATACATTTTATAACATCAGTATGTCAATAGCTGAACAGAAAGTGAATATAAATTAAAACAACATCATATGCCATCAGTTCCTTTAAAGGTTGAGTGTACAACTTGTTTTAAGAGAAAATTGCTGTACAATGTATAGTACACAAAGTGCCATGATTATGAACTAACTAACTCATTAAGTGAAATACAGAAGAATGTTCTGACAGACAAGCTCAATACATGCACACACAATTAAGGCCATCCTTAAAAAAATGTTTTCCATAATGCTACCTACCCACCAAAAAAAGCCCATACCCAAATTTTTATTTGGCCTCTTAAGATTTTTTTTTATAAAAAATAGCAATCGGACATGTCTTCAGGGTTGAATAATAACTGTAAAAAAAATTCTACCAACTGAAAAATAATGGGTCAGGTTACAGCAAACTAACAATTTTTGAAGGATGACCTAAGTGGTTTAGTGCTACCATATTCCTACAAATTACTTGACAATGTTTTTTTGATAATTGACAAGAAAACCAATAACATGAACAATTTGAGAAGCAACAGCCTTTAACGATAGTGGCAGCTTGGTACTAAGCATCTTAAAGTTCTTAATTCTTTCTATGGCTCTTTCTACATGTATTCTCACACGAGCAATTTTTTTGGTCAATATTTCTTCTTGGGCTGTCAGCTTGCTTCTGCGCCCAAGGAATGGAGGAATGTTCAGATGACAGCCATGCTGCATCAGTTCTTCTCGTATAAGAAATCCCCTGTCTGCAATCACTAAATCATTTGGATTAAGAACATTCACCAAACCAGATCTGACAACTATTTCTTTGTCGGATATGCTCCCTTCATAAGTGTCGGATAAAAATGATATAGCTCCTGTTGGTGCTATACCAACTAAACATTTCAAGGTTGTGTGGTGTTTATATGAGGAATATAAATTCCCCTGCTCTTCAAAGTCAGTAGATGACTCTACAAAAATTTCAAAGCAGTCAATTATCACTCTCACGTTTTTAAATGATTTAAACTGGGAGGGAAGATTTTCTTTAATAAGTTCACGTGATGGGAACATTCCTTTTCTTACACACTCCGTTTGTTTGAACAGGAATTGGATCCAGGTATTTACTATTTCCGAAACATAGCTTGGACTGATCCCAAATCTGTAACCTAAATCCGTATTGGGGAATGCATGGCGCAACTTGACGAGAGTAAGAAGGAGTTCATCTACTGGCAACAATTTACGCTTTCTTCCGACCCTCATAGAGTTGTCTTGTCTGGTTCTGTTTCCCTTCCAGTAAATGAGATGATTCACTGTTTCCCCGAGACAGTCAAATAAGTGATTAAAATTACCAACAGTAATTCCAGTGTAAAATTTAAACAGCTTATGTTTCTTACTCAACACTTCAAATAGTAACTTAGATCTGTTAGTATTCACAACACTGGTTTTCATGTTCTTTTCAATGATTTTGTCAATTTTAGAAGCTAAGGCATCGTTGCATACAAAGTTTGTTTGTGTACCGGTATCTTGACTCTGAAAATCTGTAGACTGAGTTGGAATTGGAGGAACTTCTGAAGTTTGAGTTGGAGGTGGATTATCCTGAAATTATATATAGAAACATTATAAATCACATTGTATTTATAATCATCATTTACATTGATTGTTTGTGTCTTATGACTGGACCCTTCTCAATAGCATTTAAGCTTCAATTTTCCCAAATCTAAAAGGAGAAATTCCCTACAGACATTTTAAATAAATTTAACAAGAAGAATAGTATACTACTGAAAAGAAACTAATGAAACCAATTAATTTGACATTGTCTATTAATAAAATTTCCAAATGACATTCCCAATTATAACTGGAACCATTCCTAGGCTAAACAGATGACAAAAATCAATACAAGTATGAGTAATCGGAGGAAAAGGCGACCTTGCAATTCAGACTCAATTGGGCTGGTGAATATCCAAGCCAATTTTTAAATACAATATACCACACCACTACATATGTATTATAATAATATGCACATATATAAAATACATGAAATATAACCTACTATTTTATAAATACTAACCGACAGTCTGTTTAATAAATATTAACCAACAGTCAATATAGTTGAAAACAAAATTAAATACAAGGATAATGATTAAGATCCAATGCAACAAAGAGTATGAAAATATACTAAATTAGGAAATTTAATTTAAATGAGAAATGAAAAAACTCCATGTATTACATTTATTGGTGTCATATCTGTTGAACGGGTGTCAGTATTCTGTAGAGAGAGAAGAGCATCAGTAACATCAGATAATTCATGTCGGGCAACATCTTGAAGAGACAGTAGAGCGTCTGAGGCATCAAACAGTTGTTTTTTTATACTGGTTGTGCTCTTGGTGTGGGTGCTTTCCTTTTACGTGAAAACTTCTCTGTCTGAAATAGTAATTATAATAATTAATTATGGTACTATAGAATTGAATCAATGACATAATTTGCAAATCTAGCAGTCAGCATCTCAGACTGTGTATCATAAATGACACTGTATAAAGGTCTGATGCAGAGGGAGATTCAGGGGGGGGGGGGAGTCACTAGGGCTAAGTATCGAAAAAAAGTTATCGATACGATATTTGTATCGATACAGAATAATCGATATCAGATATATCATTTGATGAAATAAATTTTATAAAAACAGAAATATTGAGAAACAGTACAGCTACTTGACACAAAATTAAATGCATGTTGGCTGCATAGGATTCTTATATACCGATTAATAACAATAAGGGAATCGGTACCTAACGTTAATTCAGCTGGCATGTCAAAGGCTGCAGACAGGTTTTATATGTGTCACAACTTTTTATTTGACTAAAATTCATAAAACACACACAACACGGTCCAAAACATGTTTATAAATTCATTTTTATTGATATTTGTTTGATACATTAAAAATAACATTCGATACTATGATATATTAACTGAATCCTCTATACCAGTATTCGATACGATACGTGAAGCAGTACTCAGCCCTAGAAATCACCTGTACTGCAATTAACCTCCCCCCATGGTAGGCCATACGTCCCGCTAGGGGTTTGACCTCGGGCCTTAATTAAAAATATGTTTGTTTGCACTTTACCGAGCCTGAGTTTTAGAAGAGGGTCGGTAGGTAGCAAAAGTATTTTATTTCTGAACTTGACCTTTAGTTACCTAGCATGAAATTACACTTCTATCTAGAAGCATTTCATAGTCATTTTATGTATTCTGCTACCATTATACATGTACAACCATTTATTGTGTGCCTTTATCAACCATAAACATGTACTCAGTGCCTTAACACACATTATTGTATTTAAGTATAGAAATAAAGTTCTCCCAGATTTTGCAATAAAATCTTTTGAGTTAATTGGCTTGATTTTTTCGGGTCAGTCGGTAAAGGGTAAACAAACTTAATTTCAATTTAAGCCTCAACAGAAAATAAATGACCCGACCATAAATAGAAATAGTCCCTGTACACACTTACTACCTACTTCCTTAATATTACCTCCCCCCCCCCCTAACCTCAGAAGTCATATCCTGGATCCACTTCTGAGATTTGGTGCAAAATAAAAAGAATAAATTCTTATTTTAAAATTCATTTTTATGAAACGAGGCAAATACTGTACGATAGATAAATTTTGATAATGAACCCAATGCGGGGCTCAAACCTGTGACCTTCTGCTGGCAAGTAAGATGCTCTACCTACTGTGCTAATCGGGCTGGTGAGTATCCTAGCCTATTTGTAAATATTTTATAAATATACAACAACGCTACATGTACAGAATATTGGGAATACTGTACCCGAAGATTGGAACTAAACAGTCAAGCTGGCATGTTTTATCTGTTTAACTTTAAGATATGCCTAGGATTAATCAGTGATACTGGGGGAGTACGTGTCATCAATATAGATCTACCTAATCATAATGCAAATGAATTCGTCTGAGTCACAGCTAGGTGCTTAAATTGGCACATTTTTATAATGTTCACAGCTGTAAAATATGATAATACATGTGAGTGAGCTCTGGTCAAATATAGTATTTATTTACTATCGGATCCCATGTCTGTGCAAACACACGTGGTTTAAGTCATTCATATTATAATTATTGAATTCATTATGTTTGACCAGGAATGCTATATATTATGTAATATAGCATCCCTGGTTTGACCTAGAAAATACTTCATCATTTCATGACATTGAATGAGTTATTGATTGACAAAGCAGGTAATTAAACTTACTTGTAAAGGAGTAAACGTAGCTGGAATCGGATCAGGATACTTAGATGTAGGCCCATTGGCTCCAACAAAATGTTTTGAACAAATATAGGTCCATTTGCGTACATTTTCCGTCGTGAAATCCTCTCTTCCACACGCTCGTATCCAGCGTTGACATTTTTCTTGTTGTCGTTTGGGTTTAGGAAAAGGAATCCACCACACGTTCTTCATATTTTCCCGGTCCGCGTACCGTGAGTCGTTGTTACATAGACCGTAACAGCAATGTCTGGTAGCACCAGAGGATTTTCTACGTCTTTTTACGAAATTTTCTTTCATTTCCCCCCAGTGTTTTGATTCAAAATGGCGTAAGTGTTTGTCCGACCTTTTTCTGCTACCCGCCGATTGGCTTATCAGCCGTTCTTTTTTTAGTAACAAATCGTTATCGCCGATCTCTCCTATTGAAGGCTTAGAGGGTCGCAGCATGGTCACTCGAGGATATATCAACAAATAAGAATGATCATTAAAATATCTCAACGCTGTTACAATATTAGTACATAAATAATTAAAATTAGGCAAAACATCACAAATTGTCAGTCAAAATAAGAATATTCCGTTGTCTGTGCATTACCAAACTCCCCGCAGCGGTTACCTCCCTTGATAAGTATATTATTACCACTGAAGGCCGCCATTATTGAGCTTTGCCTGACGTAATTGTAGAGCACGTCCGGGAACCAGACTAAGTGACGTCACGCTATGTATAGAACGGACCTTTTTTTTAATTTTTTTTATTAGATCTAAGTCTTTAATAAAAATCGAGTAATTGAAAAAATATTAAAAAATTTAACAAATAAGTACAAATGAAGAAAATAATGTATTTGAAAATTATATGCTTCATTTCTTTTAATTTAGTGTCTGAACCGTATACTTTTTGTTGTAGATGTATGCACCGTTGCCTCATTTGTGGCAACACCGTCTCATTTCTTACGGGAAATCTGCACCGTTGTTAGGTGTCTGCACCGTCGTGTTGACGAAACAGAAAATAGGCAAATTTAGGCACAAAAAAGTGATTGAGAAGATGTTGTATTTCCATGAATGATTCTATACACATACGCTAACAAACAAGCGTATTCACTCCAAGAATAGTGGCTTTTGTATGGAGATTGGCTATAATATTTACCACTTCTCTCGGTTCGAATTTTGCGTGGTTTATTACTAAAGTTTTTAGCAAATAATTCATATAAATCCTATGCAACAGACATGGTGAATATATTGATCTTACAGTGAATTTATTTGAAAATTAGATGCAACTGTTCTTCTCCTTCTAAATAGCGTATTTGTATAAATACATCGGTATAAAATGACACGTACCTCCTTGTCGTTTCTCCCTCCGCCATCTTGGATGGAAGCACCGGAACACGGAAAATCTGCACCGTTTCACGTACCAGACAGTGATAATAGTGTAGTGTCTATTACTAGTTTGGCTAATCCAGGCCATTTGATTGGCTAATGGTGATGACTGAATCTATTAATAGTTGACAGGTAAGTAAATCATGAAGGCATTGTCTAGATAAGTTGTTGTGTGGCTATTTGAAGTTCAATGTGGTTGTACGACAGTGCTTAGATTTATGGTGAACTCGTTAACATTTAGGGTTGATTCTATTTGATTGATGTAGGGTACGATATTACCATGTGCTTGTGAACTATATACATGAATTTATTCATTTGTCAAATACTCATGATTGTCAGTATAATGTGTATTACTCATATCATATAGATATTTTATACTCTCCTTAATCGAGGATTGAATAAAATATACAGTCAATATCCTTTATGAAAAAAGCAACTTCATATGACTTCTATGTTTTAACACCTGTTTTAATTAAATTTGAGGAAAGGACACACTTCTTGATTATTTTTAGGTAAGAACCTTTGCTATATTTTGTTAAATGTTTTACAAGCATTTTGCTCCGAAATTGAATATGTTTATTAATTTGTAAGATTCTAATTGAAAAGCTGAATATTGTAAATTGTATATTTTTGTATAAAAATGGATACACATGTATGTATACAATTGTGTGCATAACGTTTAGGTTCTATTGATTAGTAGTATCTTGTTTCTTTAACTTCTTTATCAAACAGTATGGAATTGTATTTGAATTTATTGGATTTGAGAAATTGATTAAGAGACCTGTTTCACATAGCGCGCAATATGCTTTTCGGTAATTCTTTCGGTTTCATTATTCATTTGAGAGTAATTTTATATCTTAGCGTTATGAGAACCAGGAAATGAAAGCTGAACTAAAGCTAGTTCTGGGTCCCATGACTAAATTGGTCTTTTTTATTTCCTCTTGTTGACCATTTTAGTTATGGAATTGTCCTCTTACAAAAGCATTCTAGTTAAATGTCGTAAAATTTCAAGTTGAAATTATTATATTTTTTATCATCTATAATGTAGTCAACAATGTTATTTAAATGCATAAATAATTTCAAAGTGGCATTTTCTTCATCGCGAATTTTTACTGCTTTTACGACATCCGACCAGATTACGGCAGTCAATTTAGTTTGTCTGTATATATACAACAACCATATGCCGTTCAGTATTTTTAAATTTTGTATGAATACATTTATATGACCTGGTTTGCAAATATATTGTTCTTAAAAATTGTTAAAAACATATTCAGGGGGCGCAACGTAATGTAGCGAAAGTTGACATTTAAGCGACGCTTTTGAGAAAGTTAGTGAAAGATGGCGGACTAAGTGTGATATTTTTGTGCAAAAATGGATACGTTTTCGGTAAGTTAGACCATTTTATTACATTACTGGATATAAAGTATATGCGCATCAGGTGGCCGCCAGTTTTAAGAAAGCTCACAACTTTAGTTCATAACATAACATAACATACATTTATTTTCTCTCAATACATGCAATATACATATTATAAACATGTAAACATGAGGTATTACATTCATGCAAATACGAGGCGTAAAAATACATACATATATATACATACACGTTCACTAAGGCAATTTCATTTAGGTAGATGAAATCAAATTCTGTTAAATTCACTTTCTATTTAAACTGATATAAAAAAACTGTTAAGAATGTTTCTTTTAAATTTCTTTCTTTATTCCTTTTTATTATTATTATTTTGCCGGAGAGTCGCCTGATTCTAAATGTGGTTAGATTTTAAGAGCAAAACAAATTTTAATGACCATTACTAGGTGCAAAGAGGCATACTAGTAGAAGAAACACAGACGGACGGACAAGAAAACTATCATACATGTACATGTACGTACATAGTTGTATGTACTGTACGTATATCTCACATGTATAATTAATAATAACACATAATTGAAAATACATATTACAAACATGTTAATTTCTTATTCCTGACAGAATACATTTTATGAATTTACATAACTTAATATTTTCTATTTGACTACTGGTCGACATAATTAAGTTGTTCAAATTTGTACATGTTAGGCCTTCTTAAAAGGTATGGTTTGATAAATCGTTTTCTTTCATTTGTATATTTGGTACATTCAAAAAGGTAATGAAATTCGTCGCCTATTTTATCAGGACAATGGGAACAATATCTTAGATTACTTGGGATTCTATGCCAGTTTCCAATTTCTACAGGCAAACGATGATTTCTTGTCCTAAATCGAATCATATATATAAGTAAGTTTGGTGGAGTTGTCTTCAAATAGTTTTCGAAGCCAAATGATTTCTTAAATATTTTATATACTTTACTCTTGTTAGAATTTTCTACAAGTGAGTACCATTCCGATAAAAATAAATCTTGGAGTTTTTGTTTTACAGTTGCTTTCAGCCAATTGACATTTACAAAATTATCATTTGCCGTATTCGACTGGTCGATTTCGTTGAGGTAGTTAACTAACGATGTTTTGTTAAGTAACTGATTTCATTCGACTGGGACTGTGACGTAAAAATGTTAACTAAGTTCTTAACGAAAAAAAAGCTGCGTTAAGTAGGTCACGTGGTAGCTAAAAATGGTAAAATGGACACTTCGGATCACGGACATTACGGACCAGACCATATTTTGGGACAGTACGGACCATACTTTGGGACACTACGGACCTTATCATAATTATAGGTTTTAATAACTTTATATATTCTGTAATATGAAATATATTTGATTGTGAAATAGTGTCTTATTTAACGATGATATTTAAATGTCTTCAATGCACGAAACACGTATAATTACATAATTTTATAATGATTTACGAAGAAAATATGTAAAGAGTCGTTGTAGGAGAAGACCAAATATACATGACTTTGTAGAAATACCGACTTGAAAATTCAGTTCAATTGAGAATTTTGTCGATATATTAATCATTAATATATCGACAAAATTCTCAATTGAACTGAATTTTGAGGCTTTTGAAATCAGAAATGCACTGTACTTTGAATAATATTGCAGCTTGCGATTGCTGGTAAATGATTAATGTAGACAGAGACATAGATGTTATCTACTTCTCTGATGTAAACGATTCTTGTTTTTTATTTGTATTGTTTGCGTGAGCACTGCTAACGCACGTATCATGAAGGTACAATGTATAATGCTATTATTAATTATTAGATAAATAACTATATGTGTGTATTGTTGTTTTATACTATGCACGTTCTCAAGTGCATATTTGCCTAATGTATATACTAATAAACTATGAAAAAACTGTAAACTCGTAATAATTACTTTCTGGTGTTTCGTCCATATTTCATCTTTTAGATGTGTGTATAAGTTCCACATTTCTTGCGGTGTCAAGCCTAACTCATTAATTAATTTTCCCATAAATCGTTACAGACGCAATATACAATGCGAACTATCAATTATCTCAGAAATTAGTTATGAATACTCAACGAAACTTTGTCAATATATCCACCATATCAATTTCGTTCTTCCCACGAAATTTTCGGACGCTAACGTCGATGACGTCATCAGCGCACGTTTTTCCTTGGCGTCACTCTTAACAAAATGGACGCGGTAACGTCTCATGACCAACGTAATTACAATAAACTCGAGTACCGTCGTAACAAAAATGCAATGGAAATGTTTGTTGCCTTACAAAGAGCTTAATTGTGGCGAATGTTGCTTCCTTTTACATACTCAAGTAGCGAGATGGGTAAATGAATTTATGAACGGCAGAATACTGGTAGAAGATGACCAGGGTGCTGGGCGGAAAACTAGTGCCATGGACACATACAAGTACAAAAAGCGAGAGAGTTACTGAACACAGATATACGATTAACATGTGAGGAGATAGCCCAGGAAGTCGACATTTATGTTGGATCAGTTCATACAATTTTAAGGAACAAGTTAAAAATGCGAAAGATTTCCGTGCGGTTGGTGCCTCAGGGTCAGACGTCTGACAACGCCACCCCTCATACCTCACATAGCGGGACGTCATTGATTTTGGATTACAAGTGAGAAACGCTTTATCATCCACCATACTCACCTGACATAAGCCCCTGTGATTACGACATATTCCCTGCCGGACTAAAATAAAATATATGAGGTATTTGCCGACCTAAATGACATTGAAACTGTCGTGGCCTCACAGGTTTGGGTGTATGAGCGTAGTTACCAAGCGACGAAATTGAAGGTTTTCCGAAAAGATCGAAGTCAGTCATTGAACGCAAGGGATGTTACTTTGGATGATTATGACAATGTTAGCTAGAACAATTCTTGCTTTTATTTAGAAAGTATGTGGTAGTTGGCATATTATATATTGAATGACCCTCGTATGCGCATTATGAGTGTGTACAGTGTAATATAAATGTACCCCACCGATCAACATTAATAAATTAAGAAATTAAAATAAAAACAAGTATCAAATTGTATTTAATCTGATACAGTAATATACACAAATTTTATAACAGAACGGAACACAATTATAACAGTCAAACATTCATACATAGGAACATTTACAAAAACACTTTTGTAATAATTATTACCTAATTAATTTATCAATTAACATAGATTATAGTTGGTTTCCGGCCGTTAGTTATGGTGTCATAATAACAAAGAAAGTTTCTTGACAAGTGAACAGCTTCGTGCTGTCAGAGACATAGATATCTGTGGTGACGTGGTTTATGTGTCCGCTTGTCATGCAGTAGAGTCACAGGACCTATCCTCGTCCAAAATATGCATACAATTCTCAGGAACTGTAAGTGCCGATAAGATCAAATTAAAACCTTTTACGCTCGACTTTTACACTGGCGAAGTAGCATCTTGTAAAGCAACATATTTAAATCCTGGCCATAAATATAACATTAATTGAGGAGAGTCTGGACCCATGATCACCCTTCAACATTTTAGTATCTAAAAAGACTGTCAGGAGAAATAATATATTCCCTTGATAGACTAACCTACAAATGATATTTTAAATATATTGAAGTAGCGATAACAGTTAGAACTGCCAAAATAATTAATAAAAGCTTCAGGTCATAGTCCACCACTGACGGGAATCGAATTAACACAATAATCGGAAATTCTACTCCAAAAAGACTTCTAAAAGCTCTCAAGAACATGGGCTTAACTCAAAACAAAACAAACTGATGATTTATATTGAGAAAATGATCCCTGCTTACACGTGCATGCACATTATTAATTATTTTCCCGCGATTCTGCAAAGTACGAAGTCGTTCTCTATGATCTAAGCATTTCAAATAAAAAAGTATAGTTGTGAACGTATCAGCTAACTGTTAATATTTTAATATCCAATGTCATGATCTATTTAGCTCGTACATACTCAAAGAATAATTCAATTCCTTCCTGAAAACTTTAAGTAGACATATATATATATGTATAAACATTCATTGTTTCATTTAATAACTTATTCGTGCTACTATTAGAATATACTTTAGTGAACAAAGTAATGTCAGACTGTATATGTTTCATCTTGATATCTTTATAAACCTTAAAACATCGTGATAACAATATTGCCAGCGAATGATTATATAAAAAAAGCTTTCTAGTATTTATGAATTTGCAAGAATATTTCTAATGAAAACCATTAAAATTAGTTATGATAAGTAATAAAATGTGTGATTTTGAGACTTATTTCAATATCAATTTCATATCAAACGATGTCTTATATAGCTAGTGTTCTAAATTTCGTGAAACTGGCTCATGGTATATAATAATTAAATGCAACTGAAAATGAATATCACTTCCTCCTATTTTACAATTAATAATATCTTCAATTAAATAGCAACACTTAAGGTAGTGTCACACTGAACTGCGACACCTGGAGAACTGTTTGAGACACAAATTTGCGGCAAATTTTGCGAATTTTAGCGACAAAACTCACTCGGGTTTCACGTCTTTATACCAACGACATGAATGAGTATGTCGCCCGAATGTTACGCGAATGTCGCACGCACTTCCTGCGAATATCTGCTGAAGTTCTCAAACATGTCATGAGAATATCGCACGATACCTTTTCGTCATCTGTTCGACATAATTGCGGCATTTTTGTGTTTACAAAATTCGCGCGACATTCATGCGAAAATCGCACGACAATTATGAAAAGCAATTAAGAAATAAAAAATAAAAATGCAACATACTCGAATTTCAGCAATTATTAAGCCGTTAGACGACGTCATTTGAGATGGATCAACTTTTTGTTGAAAACGACAATGCCATGCTGAAGTCTACAGTATGTCTCCTGTCCAAAAAGCTACGACCAAAGCCAAAGAACGGAGAAAAAAAGAAGGTCAAGGTACGGAGAAGTGTATAGGTGAGAGAATGACTTTTAAAGGGATGTATGAGAAGCTTATGAAACAACCTCAGAGAAAGTGATGAATAGCCTTTCCTTCAAGAACTTTGTTAAGATTGACCCAGTGTTCTTTAAAAAGAATGGTGGAAGATTTATGCCATAGACTTCAAGAGAAACTTCAGAAAACCTCTATCCACTGGATTGAAGCTTGTCATCACGCTCAGTAGCTTTCCACCGGGGATTCGTACATGTCGCTGTTCTATGGGTTCCGGGTGGCCCATAAAACCGTCACCATAGTTGTGCGAGTAGTATATCAGGCCATACACGATCACTACAGAAGAGGGGTGGGAGGTGGCGGCACAGGTTTTCTCCGAGCAGAACTACTTAAAACTTTCATCACTGCTGTGGCAACGTCGATGGCAGCTCTGTCGAAATCAGGCATTATTATGTACAACTACAAATGCTTCTTCTCCATTATCATGCTGGCTCTTGTAGACACCAACTACAAGTTTATGTATGTTGATGTGGGAGCCTATGGTGCTGACTCTGATGCCGGAGTGTTTCGTGAGTGCGGTCTATACCATGCGCTGGAGAAGGGTAAAGCTAATCTATCTCCTAGTGAACCTCTATCCGGAAGTGACACGGATGTCCCCTACTTTTTAGTGGGTGATGCCGCTTTTGCAATCAGAAGTTGGATGAAGAAGCCTCATTCCAAGAGAGAAATGGCGACAGCAGCATCAGAGTCTTCCGGATCCGACAGGGCATACTAGTACTCTGATACTGATTATGTTTCTTTGCGGGGGGGGGGGGGGGGGCTTGGGACAGGGAGAGATTTGCTATTTTTACATCGGCGTGGCATATTGAAAATTGCTGTTCCTCGTTTACAAAGAGCACGAGGCGTTGGCGAAAACAGTATATATCAATATGTCACGTGGTCAAAATGACGTAATTGAAAACAATTTGCGACATAAATGCGACATTCGAGCGTTACTCATCAAACACAATTCTACAAATTCTTCTGTCGCAATTTAGGCGCGGAATGTCGCAGATATATTACAGTTTATATTCAATTTATTGTCAAATATATCGCAATTATTTTTCTCTTCTTGAGGTCCTAGGACTGTCCGGTACCCGGACCATCGGAATGCTTTTCTTGTCTGAAATCAGTCGCATTTTAGTTTCATAGGTCGCAATCAACTCACAAAGGTTCTCTAATTTCTCGCAAGTCAAACTATATTGTGAACAGTTTGAGATGGGTTCGCGACCTACGCGTCGATTTTGAGAATATATTGAGAGAAATTTTGTCGCACGAATTTTTTCAACATGTTGAAAATTCAAGAGACAAGAAAACGAGGGCCAGCGACTCATGCGAAGAACTTGAGAACGTTCGCGACAGTTTTGAAACTATCTCGCGAATGCCGTTCGTAAGTGTGTCGCTTACGGTCGCAGCCCAGTGTGACAGGGGTTTTAGTCATAACTAACGTTTTGCGTACTAAAAATATCATGTTCAAATTTGGACGAATAGAAAAAATACTCATTAATGAACAAAATTAAATTTAATATTCAGAACTCCCAATTTAGTAAATATTGTAAAACATCTATAAAAATAAGTACAAAATATGCTCAGGTTCTGTGGCGAGTCGTTATTACTTTGTGAGTCGTTTTTACTTTGTGGCCAGTGGTTATTTATAGTGTGCCGAGTCGTTATTGTGGCACTATATACCGTTTCCTACATGTACCGGAAGTTTACAAATGTTCGTTAGGCCACACCAATTTAATAACTTGTTCATCATATTGTATACTGGATCTATCACTGGAATGACACTGTACACAACTTGGACACAAGATATAACTGTTTAATTTTGGAGACATGTTTTAACAGAATTTACCCTTAATTCCTATATAAACTAGAACCATGAGTGAAGGATAGACCCACACCAAATATTCCAAGATATCTTCAGTATACTTAAATCGATAGAAATAACAATAATCTGTGTGAACGTGCCATAAAATTCTATGTCAAAAGTCAAATTTTTAATATTGAACTTAAAAGTTTACTTTGCATGTTAATTTGACTACTGATAACCGATGTCAACGAACTTTAGCCACTCCGTGTACAACTACCTTCTGAACAGTGCTTTTCTAAATCGTTCTTTACAATGGGTACCATGGGCTAACGAAAGTTGGTTTAAGTTTAACTTGTCAACGTTTCGGTGACATGTCATGTAAACTCAGATTATTTGAAAAGCGAATTTTCGAGAATAGGCGATTTTTACCATGACACCGGCAGTTATTCACCATTGCACCAGTTTCGTTTTCCAAACGGGTTTTAATGTGTGATTTTTCTACACACAACAAATTAAATATTCAGTTTTTGAAGGCTGGGCAAAATCGAAAGAGTCTCGCCGTCACAAACAGTTGGACTAGACCACGAGCGCTACCATCTTGGGAACTAACATCACCCGTATTCCTATTCCTCGCTACTTATATTTTCTATGGTCTTATCTACGATAATCGACGTGTTTATGATTGTCTATGATATCGCGTGCAGTTAACATTCTTCTTAGGTTTAAACATTCGGAATTACCGAATAAATTCATTTAAAAAATCAGCTACGATATTATACTATCTCGGTATCGTAAAGAGAGCCGCATATATAATGGAGCAACACCGCAGAATACAATTTTGTAGTGATAAAATCCGGGACACCGTACCGTTCCGGATTTTTTTTAAAGATGTCGGCACGAGCAAGCGGTCGGAAGCAAAAAACAAAAAAAATATATTTTTCTAATTTTGATAAAAAGCGAGCGGCAAATCCGATGAACAAGTTATCAAATTGGTGTGGCCTTAAGTAATCATGTAGTTCGACTGGTGATTAATGTTGAGTAACACTATTCCTCTGCGCATGTAGGCGGAGCTTAGCATTACTTAACTAGAATTCCCCAGTCGAATACGCCAATTATTCCACATGTTCATTAGTCCACATTTGATAAGTATTTGTCTAATTTGATAAAACCACGGAAATTTCTTTTTTAAGTCAACATTATTTATATGTCTAGCTAACTCATACAAATTTCTATAAATAATTGTAGACAATTTCACAGGAAAATCTTCATTATGAATTGTACATAACCGAGTCCAGAAAGATATCATTCTATGTTCTATTTCAATACTTAACGGTATACATCCACTTTCTCCATAAACCATATAGTTAGGTGTTGATCTTTTCATGTTTAAAATGTATTTAAGAAATCGTAATTGAACTCTTTCAAGTACATCTAAATTACCATAGCCCCAAATTTCTGATCCGTAAAGAAGAATAGGTTTAATTGTTTTATTAAAAAGATCAATTTGAATATCAATAGGTAGACATAATCTATTACAATTTTTTAATAAACTATACATAGCTCGGGTTGCTTGTGCAGCAATGTGCTTTTTTGATTTTGTGAAAGATCCAGATTTACAAAAATAAACACCCAAATATTTGTATTCATTAACGGTTTCCAGAGGCTGATTTTTAAATGTGAAATTAACTGGACGCTGTCTACCCTTTGAAAATATTATAATTTTGGATTTAGCTATATTAACAGTAAGTTTCCAATTGTTACAGTATTCTTCATAAGCATTTAGATCTATTTGTAAATCAATTTCATTATCTGCTAATATTACTGTATCGTCAGCATAAAGTAAGACAAATAGTTTTAGAAAATTTTGGATTTCGTTTGGTATTTCATTGCCAACGTGAATACCTTGGGTATTATGATGCTCACGCATAAAAGATTCTAAGTCATTAAAAAATATGGAAAATAGCAAAGGTGAAAGATTTTCACCTTGACGTACACCAATATTACTGCTAAAGAAGTTGGAAGTTTCGAATTACAGGATACGCATGATTTTATATTGTTATACATGTTTTTTATTACATTGAAACAATTGCCATTTATTTTTTATACTTAGTAGCTTTTCCCAAAGACCATTCCTCCAGACTGTATCAAAAGCTTGTTTGAGATCTATGAATGCACAATAAAGTTGTTTACGTTTATTATTTAGAACTTGAATGATGTGTTGAAGAATAAACATATTATCTGAAGTAGAGAAACCTTTTCTAAAGCCAGCTTGGCAATTTGTGAGTAAATTATTTGATTCTACATATTGCGTTAATCGGTTGTTGAGGATACAGGTAAAAAGTTTTCCCATGCAACTAAGTAGTGTTATCGGTCTATAGTTTTCTGGTTTTGATGCATCACCATTGTTTTTGTAAATAGGATTAATTATGCCGATTGTCCATGCTTCAGGAATTATTCCGGTGTTAAATACTAAGTTAAATAGTTTTAGATATATATGTTTCATTTTTGTATAAGTGGATTTTATTTGCTCATTTACTATCTTATCATATCCACAAGATTTGTTATTCTTTAGATTTTTTACAGCTTTTTCTATTTCAGATTCGTTAATTTCCTTATTTATATTTTCATTAATTTCATCTAAGTTGTCGTCAATGTTTTGTTCTATATTTTCACTTTGTTCTGAATTTGTATTTTTGAAAAATTCATATAAGTCGGAAAGAGAAGCTTGATTTCCAGATGCGCTGTTTCCTTTAAGTATTTTCCAATAAGCTCTGGGATCTTTACTTTTAATATTACGTAGTTTGTATATTTCCCTTGTTTTTTCTTTGTTGGAAAATGAGCGGATAGTTGATTTATATTCTTTACTACATTGTTTTAGATGCTCTTTATTTACATTTGTTTTTCTTAATCTATACATGTGCTTAGCTCTATGAAAATTTCTTCTGGATTGCTTGCATTTAGAACCAAACCATTTTGGATATTTATTATTTACAATATTTCCAATGTCTTCGTCATTTTTACTATTAATGCTTCCAAAGGTATCTTCAGAAGTTTTCAAAAATATATTTGCAAGTTCATTAACAATTTCGTTTGCGCTTGCTTGATTACAGTTATCATCAGTTTCTACAGAAGTCAATTTATCATATAATTTGTTTATTTCATTACTTGGTAAATTTTCGACAAATTCGGATGCCTTCTTGTTATCCCATAGTTTGACGTTTGGTTGTTTCTTTTTATCTTTATTAACCGTATACCTTAATTTAAAATTTAGGATCAGTTCGATCGCATTATGGGCATCAGATAATAACTCACAAAAATCTAAGACATACAATTCGTACATTGATATAAAAAGATTTGCACTGCATATAAAATAGTCGACTGTGCTCACATTTTTACAAATAAAATTTCCATTCCTATCCCCATTAGTTCTTCCATTTAAAAGGTAAAAATTATTACATTGTAAAAACTCTATAAATCTATATCCATAGTTATTCACAGAGTGGTCGGCATTATTGCGATTCAAACAAACAGATTCTGTATTTTCGAAAAAAGACATTTCACAATTAAATTCATCACATATTTCGTCATGATTTTGGTTTCTGAAAAAATTTCATCTAGCGTAATAAAGCCATCTAGATTTTTTGTTCTGGAATTATAATGACCAAAAAGAAGAAAATACATATATTTCTTAGAAAGTTCATTCAGTTCTGACTGAATTTCAAGAAATGGATCGTCAACTGCGTAATCAGAATTTTCTGGAGGGATATATAGACAACACCACATAAAATATCAGAGTCCAACCCAGTTACTTCTTTTGAAATTGAAAACCAAAGGACAAGTTTTGAACCCGTTTCTATAATTTTAATGTAATTTGAGATTTCTTTTTTCACAAGAAGCGCTAATCCGCCTGACTTACGTCTACTGATAGTTTTCCTATTCTTTGTGTATATTTTGTAGTTATTTATTGCAACATGATCTAAATTGTCCAATTTTGTTTCTTGTAATCCTATCAAAGCGTAAGAATTGATTAAATTAATAAATTCTGGGCAATTGACTTTTGATTTCAGACCACATACGTTCAAGGATAGAAAGTTCAACTTTGTTTCATGTTTAAGTTGAGATGAATAGTCTAGAACTTAGTTAGTGACGGTCTGGTCTATAGACGAATCGCTAGAGTTATCGTTCCTATTAACGGTGAAATGGTTGGTTTGTTGTGTGCCATCAATATCACAGTTATTACGTTTTGAATTAACCTGTACTGGTGAACGTAGCTTTTGTGGTTCTGGAGCCAACTCCGGAACAATTTTCGAAGTTGGAAGTTGTGAATTGTCATCGCTGTGAATTCGTTTTTAAAAGTCGTTATATAGACGTTTTAGACTAGTTTGACATTATTGAAACACTCATAGTGTAAATTTGAATCCTGTGAAGGGTAAATTAGATGTCTGACTTTTTTGTAGCAATTTGTCGGGTCCCGCACTCCCAATTTTCTCTTTTTTAGGTACTTTTTCGAGAATGTTGATAACTTCAAGCTGATTTTAGAGAATGTTGGCCAAATTAATTATTGCTTTAATCAATGTATACTAAGTTAGTACGCTAACTTATGATGGCTGTTATAACTATGAAGTCGCATCACTTTATACATGTTTAATTATCGTTTTAAGTATTCTAATTTGCTTCTTATTGACTATCACAAGTAGATGTTTTTTTCTAATCGAAACGAAGTAAGCGTATCATGGTGCAGTGACCAGTACAGCAAACTTAAGCAAAATAACAACATGGGTGGGTTACGTTGTCTGCAAGCTATAACTTATAATAATAAATTATATTTTTTATGTACTCAAAATAAATTTCTCTTGTGGTCTTTATTTCAGAAACCATGCTCTTTACGAAGAATCACGGCTGGTGCTTTATTCCAAGAACAATATGAAAAAAAAACCAAATCGAAGCCTGAACATGACAGTATCACTTCCTGGAAAGACCGACCAAGAGGGATACAGTCAGAGCGCCAGCACTACTAAGTGATAACTTCACCTTGACTAGGAATAAGTGATGACAAACTTGAACAGCTACTGATGTATACACCGATACCTTTTCATATGAACAAAGACAGAACAATTCTAAGTTGTCGTATGTTGTGCGTTAGGACAATTAAATGCACATTGTCTTAAGGACACTATAATACAAAATGAACAACCGTTCACTTATTATCTTTATTGTTGAGATTATTGTTATATATTGCAAATAAAATTATTAGAAAACAGATCCTGTTATCATTAAATGTAAACATAATCACAATAAAATCACTGTAATCACTAACTGTATGTATAAAAAGTAACAATTGTAAGCATGGTAGCGCTCTTGGTGTCTTTGCTGAGCAAAATTTGTGCTAAAAGACTGTTGACAAACACCACGTATTTTACTTTCTTCATGATTTCTTTGACGATATGGGGACAAATAATACTGGTTTGTAAACTGTTTGCTACATTCATAATGCACGTCATCAAATTTGTGGGTTTGGTGGAACATGAGCTTTTAAAGAATAAGTCTATTTCTTTTCACATATGCTGCACTCGAATAGATGTGACGGTTTGTTCCTCGGTCATACTGGTATGTGACTGAAACGAAATAAAAGCATGCTTTATTATTGTTCAGTACACATTGTAAAACAAACAGGAAACATTAACTGGAACCTATGAGTTCTAAACTTATGAGGTTTAGACGGAAAATTCCGTCTCTGAGGGAAACCGAGGAGAACTGTTACCCTCGGTAACGTACATATCCATTTTAACCAAATGTGTGTTCAAATAATGTACAAGAAATAGAAAGAAACCTATCAAACCACTTTTCGGAAAGTTTTATACCTGAAATTATTCATCATAAACTATTCGCATCGGAGTATATTATGAGTAAAGTGTGGATATTTCCATTAGCTATGCAAAAGCTGATCAGCTGGACAATTTCTGATAGATCAACAGGGATATTCGTCGTACAAAATAACCTTGACAGGGAACAGTATTAAATACGCGGGGAAATGCTATACTCCTATCACTGCATAAATAAACTTCCAAGCTACCAAAATTGCCATCATAAGTTAGCATACATCATTGATAAAATCAATAATTAATTTGGCCAACATTCTCTAAAATCAGCTTGAAGTTATCAACATTCTCGAAAAAGTACCTAAAAAGAGAAAATTGGGAGTGCGGGACCCGACAAATTGCTACAAAAAGGTAGACACCAAATTTACCCTTCAGAGGATTCAAATTTACACTATGAGTGTTTCAAATGTCAAACTAGTCTAAAACGTCTATATAACCACTTTTAAAAACGAAATCACAGCGATGACAATTCACAACTTCGAAAATTGTTCCGGAGTTGGCTCCCAAACCACAAAAGGTACGTTCATGAACTAAAGTTGTGTGCTTTCTTAAAACCGGCGGCCACCTGATGTGCATGTACTTTATATCCAGTAATGTAATAAAATGGTCAAACTTACCGAAAACTTATCCTTTTTTGCACAAAAATATCACATTTAGTCCGCCATCTTACTAACTTTCTCAAAAGCGTCGCTTAAATATCAACTTCCGCTACATTACGTTGCGCCCCCTGACATTGTTTATTTCTTTTTAACGTTCATATTGAAATATTTGCTGTTGTAAAACGGTGGGTGGGATAAGTTTTCATCAAGTTTAGCATTATGAACAAATATCCGTTGAAAAATATTCATCCAAAATTCATACAAGTCCATCAAATATTGTTTCTGATTATGCATATGTGGTTATTTATACAACATGCAGTGGTCTTGTCTTGAAAGAGGTCATTAACTAAGGAAATATCCAGTTTTTGCTGAAAAGAAAAGCTTAGAGACCTAACATTTCACATGATAACTTTCTTATATGAACATGGACATGTGCTTTTCATGTCATATTTTTAATTGGTGTTTAACCTACTTTAGCATAATCAATGTCATTCACAATCCTTGTTACTCCTTCAATACGTAAAAAATGTATAAACATTATTCATAACCCCTTATTTTTTAGCCATTTTATAGATCTTAATTTGGTAAATAACTCAGTGTTTGAAATAGTACACAGTCAAGAAATAGGCATATAGTGGACATTTAATGCTTTAAGTTTCTTCCGCATTCAGGCTGTGATACAACCAGTACATTTTTTAAGTGATTTGGTTAATATTTACTGAAATATTTGGTTATTTATCTACCCACACCCCTTTTTCAAAACCGTTATTTTACCGATTTTAGGTATATCACTAAAGAGTAATTTTACGAAAAAGATAAATCATGGGCATATACTTTTCATACTAAAAACTGAATGACAACATGTTATTCTTCAAAATTAAGTAAGAATCGAAACATCCTTGTTTTTTCGATTTCACGAGTGATCACCCTTAAGACGATTGTTCATGCGTCTATTGAATCAGATCAATTTACATGCTTTCCGGAATGCTACGGACTTAATCCAAAGCATTTACGAGCAAAATTTTGAAATTTTGGGTAGTATGAAACATCGGCAAAATATTTGATAACTTTCGCCTGTTGAAGGTATATTTTTGGTCATATTGATAGATTATACTATATTTCATCGAATTGTACACAAGTTTTACGGAAATTTGTGCGTTAAATAGGAAAACGAACGCGACTCAGATTGAGTCGTTTACCTGTTAGCTTTTAAAGAACAAGTGGCTTTGACGATGAACTGCAATGCAAACGTATCATCGTCAAAGACCCTTCGATTAAACTAAAGCAAACATTATTTCAATCAATGTTTTTGTCTGATATTCTCTATTCCATGCTGTTTGACATGATGACATGTATGTATACTTATTACTGATAGACTTTTTAAATGAATTAAACAAATTTAATCCATATGCATTCTAATGGTTAGTTTATTGTTGTCTAGTTTAACGTCATTTAAAATACGAATACTAGAATTTGAAATACCTATTACATCTGATATGTTCATGAATACTTGTTTGTATTTATGAATACTTGTTCATATTCATGAATACTTAGTATAATTGATGATATATATATATTATACACTCTTGATTTAGACTCTTATGTTTTTACACCTGTTTTAAATAAATTTGAGGAAAGGACACACTTCTTGATTATTTTTAGATCTTGCACGGGCTGGGAACACGTGACCCAGCGTGCACCTGCAAGTCAGTTGCAGAAAGGTAAACAAAGCTCTTCTTTCTCCGTTAATCAGTGATACTTTGTAAAAAGAAGTAGCGCATAAAAGAACCCCAAATTTCCGGTTTTTAATTATGTAAAACACGTCTCGCTTTTTTCTGTAGATAATTCATAATCGTTGACACAAATTTTGAAGCGAGGATGCCGAACGCATAAAATTTGATAAACATACTTATCAAAAGGATGGCGGAAGCATAAATATTCACTTTTGGGCAGATAGTTTAGCTATTCTTCATCTTCACATAGATATTTATACCTTGTAAACTAAATGAACACTTACACACACAACATTAGTTCCGTGGAATTATTACTTAACACGCAAATTCGGGCAAATAAAGAAAATGATGCAGGATGCATTGAGGTAATTAAATGATGCCGGACACATGTATTTCCATGAAGATTCGATACATCACACCATATGAAAATATATCAGCGTTAAATGTAGATCAATTAGTTGTAAGTGTTTGGCCAATGATAGTACGAGAAATACCATTCCTTACATATGGAAATGTTTTGGCACCGGGAGCGGCAAAGTAACTACATGTTAATTAACCCTAGCATGCATTAATTGTGTCTAAATCAAGTGTTCAGTTTTCCTCACAGCATACTCATGTGAGGAGGGCGTCAGTCTACCAGGAGTGCTGCTTACACTATTAGTTCAATATTGAAACGGCAACGGGGTCTGCTCCCGCAGTCGACTCAATATTAAGCACGTGAGCACTTAAAGAACACACGAGTGATTATATTACCAAGGAGAATAACACATGACAACAAAATCTGAAAGTTAAAGATGATACAATATTTATTTTAACAAGAAAATACACAATTAAATCATAGAATGAAATACATGTAGAAGTCTGTATTCGTCTCTTTCTATTCCTTGAGCCTGGGTTAATTTGTTATGTTGGAGGTCTGAGATTCGTCTATGTAGGATAGATAGTATATATCTGGCCTAGATTCTATATCTGAACTAAATGTTGACCATGTAGGAACTTAAATCACGGATGTGATTTAAATATAAATGTGTCTTTGACTTATGTCAGTAAAGTGATTAAATATTGACAAAATCACGGATGTGATTTCTGGGTAAAGTTATGTCTGGAATATCTGTAGAGAATATAATATCACGGTATGGTTTGTGATATATCTATGCTTGGAATTTATAAATCTTGCTATGGGTTCTAGTTGTGTGTATTTAGTTTCACAATAATCCAAAATAAACTACTTAAATATATTTTGGCAAAAAAAAGGCTAAATCTTGGATAGATCTAAGAACTGGATATATTATAGATTTCTATACCTTACTGGTAAAAGGGGAGACTTGCATGGTTTAGAGTGGTAAATTCTGCCTGGCAGCGGCGAGAGTGTTACGTCAGTGGTGGCTAGGCCTGGTACTGACGCCAAAGCTTTGTCGGACGCGGTATTTATAGTATTTGAACGCGCGCGCGCTGATGACGTCACTCTACAAAATTCCGACAAAAATCCGGATTCGCCGAGTGACGTAATAATAGTGGATTTATCCTGGCTCCATAATCGGTATCTCGGACATGTTGATCATAAGGATAAAGTCCGTTATTACGCAATAGTTCGAAGTTCACGCGACAGGAAGTCGGTTAGGCATGTTTAGAAATTGTCGTCTTTATCTGAGAATTATGTCGATGTTTATGGTTTATAAAGTCGTACAGGATGGTATTTCGATGCATTCTAATAATATGACTCTGGTTCTTTGACGAACATTTACAAGATCGGTGTTTGGTCATACTGGTATGTTGTTTTTGTTGACGAAAATGTCAAGATCATGCGAGTTGGCTGTTGGAACAAAATGAGTTGAGGCTATGTCGTTACAATATATAGTCAAATTTGAACTGGATTTAATATGAAAGTACGTTTTGCATATTTGAAATATGACATGATGCAATGTGGATATGAACATTTGCTCTTTGGGCGATTTGTGCCTTTGGTAATTCGACAAGTCTGTTAGGCGGCATCTGGTCGGATTGCCCTATCCGTAGCGTTGAATCAACAAACATTGAAATCTTTGAACTATGTTATACAAAAGGTGTAAAGCGTTAAAGGTTTTATTTTGTAGACAACCACCTAATTCGATGATGGTTTGTTTATCTTTCAGGCCGTCATGGATACAATCTGAAATTAAGTCGTAGAAATAGGACATACATTTGGAAGAACAATCTTACACGAAAAAGAAACAAACAAAAATTGGATATACTCTGTGGACGAAGTGTTGGATAAAGTTAAATGGAAAGCAAAGTATACCCCAAATAACCGGTCGTAAGGCGTAGACCTACTTTGCAGACTGCAGAAGAGATTTAAAATGTGTTTAACAGTAAAATATGGAAATAGTCCTGCAAAAGGTTTTACAAGTGATAGTAGTCCACAACTGAATAAAGTTTGTCTGAAAAAAAAGTATGTTGGATGATTTGTTGAATCAGAAGAACATCAAACTTTGGATACCTGCACTGACACTGTTACTTGTGGTGATGATATTTATCCCACTGAATGTCAAGCGGACGAAGAAACCATTAAGAAATTCATGTGTTTAATAATAAAAGGTGTAGATGTTTTATCGAACGAAAGGAAATAACAAATCTTAAAGGACGGCTGTTCAGAGAGGAACGCTTTGTGTGTTCTATGAGACAGCACGAAGGATAGATATTGCCAACCCTAGAATAGGTATTGATCTGGACTGAAACGGATTTATTATCATAATTCTTATATGTATTATCCTCGTACAGCAGGAATACTTATATATTTTGTTATATCATAATTATGTACATGTGCGTAATTTTCTTTGAATTTTGTCAAAAGGAAAACAATAAATACTGAAAGAATTGTATTCTTTATTTAAAAAGAAAGTATAGAACAAACAAACAAAAATTCAACAAATCAGTTCTACAAAATGATTTTTTTAAAAAAGCAAAAAATTAATTGTGAAACTAAACAATAATATAAAAAACAATTAACCTTTTTGGTTAAATTACAACATGGCAATGAATTTCAATTGCACCAACGATAATATAATCACAGCTAGAGATCTATGTATGAGATCTTACGTATCCTATTTATCTGAAGTGATGTAAATGTCTTTTCTTTAGTTTCAGTTTCTTTGCTAAGAAATATAACACAAAGACGTGCCTTTAAAGGACACTATACATCATTCAAAATAAACAGAAACATTGAATATCACAATTACATTGGGTAATGATTAGAATCATAACACCCCCTATGAACCAACAACAACAATAATTAAAAAATGAGACATTTCAAGTCTTAATTACGCTTTCATAGGGTAAAAAGTGAAGACGTGATTTAACTAAACAAGTTCCTGCTTGCCTTCATTTAAATAAAACATTAAAAATCTACACTTGACCAGAACAGTACTAGCGTTTGTAACGCTTTGCAATATAAATAAACAAAACCACCAGTTGTGCCACACATATGAGTATCATAAATATTTAAGACATGGATTACTTTGTTTTACAAACAGTACTTAAAAATAAGTTTCATTGTACGTCGACGGAAGTCTGGGGTAAAATTGTTGGATTTAGATTGAGGGATCATTAGACATGGCGTCAAATAACAAAGCTATAGGCCTTTTCGCTTTGGAGAGGAATTTAGGATTTTTAAACTATTTTAGTTGTCATGGCAACCAGACTTTAAAAAGGATAACTAATTTTTCAGGAATCTGAAAGAGATCTACTTTCTTACGGGTTATGTTGTAATGATCTGTAAAATTTGATCACACTTTCACGAGATAAGTCTAATTTCTATGTTACCATAAGTGGGTGGGGTAATTTAACATCTAATTTTGACTTCAAACACTACTAATGCTTAAACATCTTTTATTTTTTGTATTTTTGTATTATGTAGGGCTGATATTATTCATGTTTTGTAAAATTTAATAGATATTTATAATTTATCTGGTGTATTTGTCAAAGTTATCGCATCAGTTAACATGCTATTGACGTATTATTTGATAAATGATGGCCTATCCTTAAAACAAATTTCTGGAAAAACGGCCGATCCGATTGTGTCCTATTTTTATCCTGATATTGTAGAAAGTCTAAGCTTTCAAATGAGCCATATTTTTATTTCTGTACCATTTTGTCCTGGGTTCGACCAAAATTTGTCATAACTTGACTAGACTAATCGACGGGAATGAATCTACCCATCTGATAATAAACGAACCGAATCCAATCCTACTATAGTAAACAAACATGGCGTTGAATTTATCAAGCATTGTGTTATATTACTGAGGATAAAGCAAAACTACTTTTTAAGTGGTGTTCATGTGTACATACAGACTGTGTATTCAAGTTGTTAATCGGACTCACTAATAGTCTCAATGATCACGTGATATTCACCGAATACTAGTAGCTGTTTCATATCGTTGTCGTCTCGTCAATGTCAATCACCTATAAATTACTACTCTTTATATCAAAGGACTTAGGAAAAATTGTTCGATCTAAATGAACTTCGATGTATAAATTATTAGAGAAATTCGCTGTGTTTATTATTACATTTTGGAGCGATCGTTGGTGTGTTGTAATAATCATTTAATCGTGTTATAAGATACGCAACACGGTATTTATACGTTTCGATGAATTTATTTTAGCAACATGTCGCAAATAAACAAAACATTATAAACATATTCACACAGACTAATTTTATAATCGCGAGCGTGGACACTGACTTGTTTACGCAATTGTCATTAAATATCGATTTCGGAGCTCAATACAAAAAATGTCCGATCAGGTGAGAAATGATGACTTAATTAATTGGTTCGACATAGACGGTCACTTTATGGTTCGATATAGATGGTCACTTTACAGTTGAAAATCTATGTTTGGGACCGTTATACCAAGTTTTTACGACAACGTACCCTCAGACAACGGAGTATATTATTTTTGGAGACTTTATTTAAATATTTTAAATGCATCCCAGCAGATATTACAACGTCTGATACATCGAGGTGATAGTTTCCCCTGATTTTAATTTTAGGGTGGAAACAAGGACTACATATAGAGTACCTCGTGCATCGTGAACTGTAGAACCATATGACCAGATTCATGAGATTCATGAAACATCAACGGCTTGTATTTTTGCTGGAGTAGATGATCACTTTAGTTTCGGGATCAGTTAAGTCAAAATAACAAGTTCGTTTGATCTGAAACTTCAAAAATGTTACATAGGCCACATTCTAGTATTGAACTGCCGGATGCGATTTTGCGCCGTACAAACATTTAACTTGTTGTATCTATTGAAGGGTAACAAAGAATAGCACTGTAATTGACAGATCCCCGGATGCAAAGTTACCTATTTCCTTCGTAAATGTATATTACATGTACTAGTCACAATAACCTTGACTTCAGGATGTACATAAACGCGTCTTCCGGGTTAATGATAAGTATGCTGAGCATGTGTGTTAACTTACTGGAATCCTAGAAAAAACATTAAGCCGTATGTTGATTATGACTATGATACGACATGGGGGACGGACAGACATACGGACAGTATGCATGCTATACATGCCTCCATTCGGAGCATAAAATAGAGACAAAGTTAAAGATACATCGTATAGCTGTGGTCAATCAGGTTTGGACGTTTTAAAGCAACTGGTGTCACCATTGTTAATGAATGAACATGAATTCTTGATCCTCAAGACTGTAACAAATTTTGCACATAACTTAAATTTGGAATACGGCTCGGCTCATTTGTCCTGGTGTGTTCTCATGTGTCTTGGCAAATTTGATCTGAATCTCAAGTATTTATGGCAAATCGGGCACTGATGGTTAGGTGGTGCATAGTCTAGTCAAGTTATGACAAATTTTGGTCGAACCCAGGACAAAATGGTACAGAAATGAAATATGACTCATTTGAAAGCTTAGACTTTCTACAATATCCAGATAAAAATAGGACAAAATCGGATCGGCCGTTTTTTCAGAAATTCGTTTTAAGTATAGGACAACATTTATCAAATAATACGTCAATAGCATGTTAACTAATGCGATAACTTTGACAAATTAAATACATCAGATAAATTATAAATATCTATTAGATTTTACAAAACATGAATAATATCAGCCCCGCATAATACAAAAATACAAAAAATAAAATATGTTTTAGCATTTGTACTGTTTAAAGTAAAAATTAGATGTTAAATTACCCCACCCACTTATTGTAACATAGAAATTAGACTTAACTCGTGAAAGTGTGATAAAATTTACAGATCTTCACAACATAACCCGTAAAAAAATAGATCTCTTTCAGATTCCTGAAAAATTAGTTATCCTTTTTGAAGTATTGTTGCCATGACAACTAAAAATAGTTTAAAAATCCTAAATTCTTCTCCAAAGTGAAAAGGCCTATAGCTTTGTTATTTGACGCCATGTCTAATGATCTCTCAATCTAAATCCAACAATTTTATCCCAGAGTCAAAATTTGCTACGCTCCTAGTCTCCATCATGATATGGTCTGACTAAGGTATTTGATTTGCATCCATCATGCATAATGGGTCTTTTGTTTCGATGCGTTTAACGCTGTTTTCAACGATATTCAACGACGGCCAGTTCACCAAACCCGTTTTCCCAGACTGCATTCTAACAAGTACTAGCTTAATTACCTTCCTACATGGAGCTGGCAACTTCTCCACTTAACTTCTCCACATAAGGAAATCAGCAAGTCCAGCACACTTAACTACTGGATCACGACCGCGGCCCATTGATTCTATACCTCATGAAGTCCCGAAAATTCACACTCCTTCAGTCCAGACTGACTGCATCCCTGATCATTCTTTATTTTATATTGAGTTTCCTAAGATTTCTAACCCGACACTAATAAAATGCCACTTATGATGTGAGCGAAATATTTATTTTAATAATATTTTTTACTTTTCCGATTTTAGCGAGCGGGCGAAATATTTTCTAAAAATATCATCTTTAAATTCATTCTTTCAAACAAGAAAGTGGGAATGTAAATAAAAAGTCCGTGTTCATTTATTTTAATAACTGTTACCGTTTACCAGTAAAAACGCTTTTATGTCCTTATTTGATTGTTTTCTGATGAAAATTGTTGAACCACCCGTTATAGGAACGAAAGGAGTCAGACATTTTATCAGGCGAGACAAATGTGGGTACCTTAAGACCAGCACTTATCTGTAGAAAAAAATTGTGGGAATGAGCAAGCGATAATAGGAAGCAAAAATTAAAAAATGAATTATTTTTCTAATTTGGATAATAATATTAGGAGCGACAAATCGGATGAACAAGTATTGTAATTAACTTGGTGTGGCCTTATCGTGTTTTGTTTAAACTTTGAATATAGATAACTGAACACTGCAATCATACTTCGCCATAATTTGGTCTCACTTGATAAACATACAGATATAAAACTTAACAAATCAGAAATATAACTCTAAAATCCCGATTCACAAAATGCCTATCACGCAAAATTCTAATAATCTGTAAAGTGAGTTAATTTAGCAGAACAGAGTTATAATTAGTAGTTCATAATTTATGTCCTCAAATGGCTCTCACAACATGAGCATCGAAGGCCGGTTCAATTGGACTCTCGTATGAAGAGAATACCCCAGCTGAAAGAGCTTAGAAGAGAAACCCAATCGAACGCAATCGCGGCCGAAATGTCTGCATCCCAATAATCTTTGAATATGCATATGGATAAACTATTGAACAAGCTGACATTGTAAACAATGTATTTATTAAAACTATCTTTTTTATTGTGAGTTGAAACATTAGGTTTTTAAAAAAAAAGGCAATTTCAAACGGTATTGTTTGTTTGGTCATGCTGTATGGTCATGAGATTAATATCTCGTCCACCTCTTCTACCCATCGGGCGGAATAGATAGAAGAGCTTCTAAAATTCGAAGACGATTAATCGAACAGTTCGGAAGAGCTCTGTCTCTTCCGGTTGCTCTTCCATTTGACCAATCGAACTGGCCTCCTCTCTCTCATCGACAGCGCATAGGATCGGATTACCCATTTGTGAATATTCCCCCATTCCTGCACAAGGGTCTACTTCAGATCATGGAGATTGCCAGGGGCTGCTGATAGACAAACTCAACTGTGCATTTGTACCTGAATTTGTTGTACGCTATAGTGGAAAGATTAATTTTGTTCTTGCAGTAAAAATATCGTTATCCTAATACATTCCAGTTTACTTATAGGTGTCTTAATAGTTCTAATCTTAATTTCAACTTATTTCATTTATAAACACATCCATGTAAAATTTGAGATGGGTTATTTACCTTAAACCATGGAAAGAAGAGTCTTAATTGGATGATTAGTCAGTAAAATTAACGAAACAACTTTTGTTCTGTTTGACCTCAGAGAATACTTGTAGATATAATAATGCAATCGTATGAACTGAACCATTTTAAACTCATGTGAAAAAGTACTGCACTGACCGATTTCACTCATAATCGCGTTTGAATGTATGTTTGACATCGGCCGCAACAAAGTATTGGTATTGTTGATCAACTGTTATTGTAATGTCAGGTATTATTTTGGCACATTGATCAGCTAAATATTTGTGTAGAAGGTCTCTTTAATTTTGCAAAACAAGTATTACATGTCAACTTTCAGCCTAGAATATCATGACATTAATACTAGTAGATGCAGAAAGACAATGTTTTCAGATAACAATGTCAACTTTAAAAAAATAACGGAAGTATAAATTTTAAAGTATATAAGAATATATTTGTCGGCTCAGGAAGTATTTATCATAATTTTTCTTCAATACATAACATTTTAGATTCTTTACTATCCATGATATATCTAACTATTTTAAAAATTGAAATTTCATACATACTTGGACTCAGTTAGTCTTCCTTATAGATGAGACATTCGCTCAGAAATCTGATTTTATCCTGGTTATAAGTTTGAGTAATATTCGGTGAAAATATTCAGCCTAAATCGAATACTACAAAGCATCTCGTCATGTTAGTAACCTGCATGCACGAAACAACCCTGAACAGTATAGGACCAATCATCATTTCTGTGCACTAACATAGTAATTTATAATCTAGATTAAATGAATAATTATTTTTTGCAGACTTAAACTATTTTAATAGTTAGTTAATATATTTTGATTGTTTATTCTTTATTCATTCACACCAGATGTCTAGTTTTGAAATTAATTACCCACTTGCGCAAAATGCGGATTGTTAAGTTGTCATTTGTTTGATAGACCCCAATCTCAATGATTATCGAAAAGCCAGTCGTGATCGTTCTCATTGGTTTACATTTTTTGGAAGTTTGCTACATTTATTTCCATTTGTATTTTCATAAAAGGTCATTTTTTCTGCAAGAAGTCTCTCTTCATTATTCACATCTTTGATAAACATGAACAAAAATAGGAAGAAAACATATGTTCATTCTTTGTGTTTCTAGACAAATAAAAAGTCGGGAGTCCATAATATAATATACATATTCACCCCATGTACGGTCTTGCCGCAAAAAGCGTGGTCTCATTTGATAGAAAGTGGGATACTAGACCAAAGATTCCTCTTTTGAAATGTTCAGTAAAACAAACTGGCTCCAAAGCCTTCGGGCGTGATCGGCAATACATTAACGTAAGCCTGGTCAAGTATACATTAGGTTTTTATTGATAACCAACTATCAAAACCATGCCTTAATATATGTAGATTTTCAGCTGTATAGAGTGATTACTTAGTATATCAACTCCTAAGAACATAAAGACGATAGTAGGCTGATTTATTTGACGCCAATTAATGAAAACGACGCACTAAAGTACGATGCAGTACGGATTTTATACGCAACAGTACCGGTTTTCGGATAGTGAAATTATCCGAAAATGAAAAGCTTATTTATTTTGTTAAAACTGGTCAGATTTTGGCCTATTTTATTTTTTACGTTTTATAACAAAATAAATTCTGTACCATTTAGTCCTACCCCATCTGTTAATTTTACTGGACTAGCATCCGTATGTGTTCCCTTGTGGTCCTTGTAACGTTGGCTGCTTTCAAACCTCTTCCTGTGGAACCGCATGTGCCTCTACAAGTCCATGTGTAACCCGAACCTTTTCCCACAAGTGTCGCATGTATACTCCTTAGTGAGGTTGTGCTCTGCATAGTTGTGCTGTTGCAGTTCATACGAACGTCGAAACCACAAGCCACAGCAATGAAACCTTCCTTTTAAATTTTTATGCACATAGTTTTCATGTTCTCTCAAGTTTTGGGCACTGGCATAATCCTTTCCGCATTCCGAACACACATGACGTTCTATTGAAGAAAGAAATAACAATATTAAGCATTGCATGAAGTTTAAGAATGTACATATGTATATCACTTAAATGTATTTATTGCAAAAATGTATATAAATACTCCATGTTTTAAATTTAAGAACCTTGTGAAATTCAGTGTAATTTATGTTTTACCTGAGATTGACTTGCAAGGCCTCTCATTCTCAGCCATCTCTGCTTGCGTTAAATACCTTTAAAAAAGAAATGATTTCAAATTCAAACACGTATCATAGGCAAACCTTGACGGTATTATGACTATTTTTTTCTACTTTACACTGAAAGCCCTTAGAAACGCAATTAATTGTTTTGATTGGATTGATGTTTACAAATATATAGATAGTGAATCAATTTTTTTGAAAATTGGCATGAATAGTATTTGATGCCATTGTCTTAGCCTACATAGATAAAGTAAACACAAGTGCGCATATCGTATGCAATATTCAAATACATGAATCAATGTGCTGTAAACATCAGCCCGTGGTGTAGCAATAATCGATTTTTATAAACCGTGATCGATTGTCGCAAAATTAAGACCAGTTCGATCAATTTATCTCTAGATAAACTAATTCTGCAGCCGAAAGAACGAGGCATAATAGGCCAGGCTCCGTAAAATAACCATGGCTACAATATGTGATCAATGATTTATATACATACTGTATATAAGTCCTTAATGTGATGCATGTAAACGGCTTAATTTGGTATCTGGTCAACTCATACTGTTGTCAACACGTACTGTAGTCAACTCGTACATGAATTTGGTCAACTCGTACCGTATATGTGGTCAACTCGTACATGACCAAGTTAACTCGTACATTAGTCAACTCGTCCTTTAGAAAAATATTTTTACATTTGTTATAGGATTACTTTATAGATGAAAATTGACCTCGAAATCACTTATCTCCCTTATATAGTTTATTGGCATGGAATATATACATAGTAAATATAGCCAAACAAACAAATCTAACAAAGTAAGTGATAAGTGGCGAATATATACATGTACATAATTTGTTTCTGAACGAGATTACACAATAGATAACAGGTTAAAATAAATTCATGTTTTGAGATTGCTGTTTTAATTATTTTCTTTAAAAGCAAAAAATACAAATTTTGCAATGTTGTTTATGGCACTTTTTGAGAGTTCGAAGACATGAGAGTTTCAAATTTTGTAATATTAGGCCAATTGCAAAAATATGGTTTTAAATATTGAGATCTTAAATGTCTATATTTACGACAGACTAATAAAGGGAGGTACTGGCCGGGTTTCTATTTTTTTCATGTTACATTGTTGACAAAGTCGGTTTTGTCTTTGTACGTTATTGTATCTACCAGTTTCTTTATTGAGATTGTTAGAGTATAATCGAAATTTTGTTAGAATAGTTTTATATTTCGAGTCAATGTTACTATTCAGATATTTTTCATTACAGAAGTCGTTCTTAAATAAGCAATATTCGGACAATCTGTTGATTGAATGTTTGTGTTAAAGTGTAAAACCGCAACTCATAATCGAGATGCATATTGAGTCGCACTTTTAAATGATGTGGCATTTGCTAATCCCTTTGATTCTTTAATTTAGTGTTTGTCTCACGTCAGATAATTGGATAATAGGCGAAGGTGAAAGTCAATTAATCCATTATAATTTGATTATTAACCAATGATAAGTAAGTCCCCTCCTTTAATTTTATTGTTAACAAGTGATAATTTAGTCCATCCAATAAATATTTCATATTTTTATTATTGTCCAAATATTGTTTACAAAAGTTTAGTATAGTGTAAGAGTTGTAAGAGATTGAACTCTATGAAATATATGTAGTGTTTGCTCATGATGCTTAGACGGGATGAATCAATAACTGAGCTATTGTAATAATTTTATTATTAATTGAGATCAGTATGTAAAGACTGTACTCACATTATATTTATGGTATGAAATAATGTAGAAATGTCCTTTTATTTGAAATATTTGGTTTACCAATTAAGCTGACTATTTTGCATGTTAAAACTTCCAGTAAACATCCAAAACCTCGTATAGATCTATTTCATTGATATTTACTCTGGGAAAATAACAATATACCCAGCCAGCATTGGTATATCGGATAGATATCGGTTATAGAACGGCATATCGGCATAACGGTTAGATGTCTATCCGATATCTATCCGTGATTGTAGGATGATTCATTTCCCCCCAAATTTCGTTAACCAGTGGATAAAATATAAAAGAGAAATGCATTTTATGATAGTAAGGATATGTAATTTAGTATTTTGACGTTAAATAATAAAGCCGTTGACGGGCCGATCGCGGTCCGATATCGAGGTGAACCCGTTCTATACATAGCGTGACGTCACTACGTTTGTCTAACCTCTATACATATAACTGATTATTATCCACATTTAGATAGTTATACATACGCTAAAATATAGTTACGCGGAAGGATAACAAATGTCAAAACAACCATATCGGTTGTATGTTATTAACAAAATTTGTTTAGTTATGTAAAATGAATACGTTGTACCATTTCTATTCTTGTGCTTTCGTCAATAACACTAAGTATTCAATGAAACGCAATGTTGAAGTACGTTTGGTACCATACGGTGACGTCACGCTATGTTATTGTTTATAATTTCCATTTTGTAAGTAGTTCCTGCAAATACCCATAATGCCCCGAGCAGAATAACACAGGTCTAAGTCCCCGCGAGGGGTTTGACCTCAATGGAAGATAGATAGATAGAATAACACAGGTCAGTGCATAGCGCTACCGTAGTGTACACATTGAGGTGAACCACGTGATAATTTCGTTTCATTCGTATTATTGTTCTGTAGCCAACCGGTCGGCACGAGAAAGAGACAAAGAAATTTAGACTGTGGATTTATTTTATTCCAGGTAAAAACCGTTAAATAATATCATGTTCAAAGTAGAATGTTTTCTGAAATTCATTTTTTACGCCAAGATTGAAACCGGCACATGCACATGATAGTGTTATGCCCTAAAAAGTTTTGAATTTTTCTTGTACTAGATGTTAATTTAATATTTTGCAATTCATGAGTTGTTTTTTTAGTTCGGGGTGATATTTTATATATTTCAGTAAATTTTTGGGTTAATCGAATTAAAAGCGGAGTTACTCTAATCAATCCGTCTGTGTTGTTATAAACATAAGCTATGTCTTAACTATAATTACTTTTCTGATAGCTTGTCGCATAATTTAAAAAGGTAGTTGCTAAACTGCAAATTGCTATAAAAGCAAGTGGCAGGGTATTACGATAAAAGCGACAAAGTTGAACAATGAACATTTTTAACACCTGTTAGGGTCTCAGCTCCCAGAGGTCTTTGCGATCGGATTAACCCCGACAATTTTTATTGGTCAATCTATCATAAGCATTTTGTAACGGTGTTTTTCATTGGGTACCTACTATTTCGGTCTTTCGATGAAGGTTGTGTCCTTCCTCCAAGAAGTCACTCTTGATTCAGACTTCTATGTTATAACACCTGTTTTAAATAAATTTGAGGAAAGGACACACTTCTTGATTATTTTTAGGTAAGAAACTTTGCTATACTTTGTTAAATGTTTTACCTGTATTTTACTCTGAAATTGAATATGTTTATTAATTTGTAAGATTCTTATTGAAAAGCTGAATATTGAAAATTGTATATTTTTGTATAAAAATGGATATACATGTATATAGTTGTGTGCATAGCGTTTAGGTTCTATTGATGAATATTATCTTGTTTCTGTAACTTCTTTATCAAACAGTATGGAATTGTATTTGAATTGATTGGATTTGAGAAATTTATTAAGAGACCTGTTTCACATAGCGCGCAATATGCTTTTCGGTAATTCTTTCGGTTTCATTATTCACTTTAGAGTAATTTTATATCCTAGCGTTATGAGAACCAGGAAATGAAAGCTAAACTAAAGCAAAAATTATTTCAATCAATGTTTTTGTCTGATATTCTGTATTCCATGCTGTTTGATAGGGCTGTCCCGATACAGATCTCAGCCGATACGATACGTATTGCGATACGGTACTAGCGATATGCGATATCAACGATACGATATAAAAATATTTCAAAGTAATGAAAAACGTTGTAATATTAGTGTTTTTTGGGAACTCTGCACACTTGTTTGGTGGTAGAAAGTCCTACTTAACTGTTAAAAAGATATAAAACTGAAAGTGTCCTGTACTTAAAGTCATCAATTTGATTCACATATATGTTAGTTCATTTTGTGGAAATAAAATAATTATGAGAAATTTTATTACAGAAGCAAGTTTTAATCTCGGTCCCATAAATGACCTTATATCAAGAATAGAACCTAGCCACATAAAATTGTTTAAAGAAGAAGGGTTATGATTGTCAAATTGATTAACAATACTAAATTAAATAAATAATGAGTAACCATATGATGGTGAGACATATTTGTTCTAAGGTTGCTAGTCCCACCACTATACTTGACATCGCGTTGACACTTCTTACAGACAACTACGTGCTTGTTTCATTAATCGGCAAACAAAAATGCTGCCATATTTTTATGTTAAATTACATGGTGGCGTAATACAAATTATAAATCAATTTCTGCTTGACAAAATCTGAATACTAGTACTAGTACTCGAATCAAATTCGTTGTCTAGCTTTACCTCACGCTGCTAATGTCTATAAATAGAGTATGGAATCCTGGATATTAGTTGAGTAAGCATTGTCGACGATGATACGAGAGTAAATTCGCAAATTTAGTTCAGTTGTTCCACATTCTAAGAGTTTTTTAATATAAAATAAAAAACCGCGATACGGCCGATACGGGACCTTCCGATACGATACGCATATCGTTCAGCACTGTACCGGTACGTACCGGTACGCGGCCATATCGGGACAGCCCTACTGTTTGACATGATGACATGTATGTATACTTATTACTGATAGACTTTTGTAATGAATTAAACAAAAACTTAATGTTTAATTTAATACATATTCATTTTACTGGTTAGTTTATTGTTGTTTATTTTAACGTCATATCTTTAAGCATTTAAATTACGGATACTTGAATATGAAAAACCTATTATGTATAATATGTTCATGAATACTGGTTTGTATTCATGAATACTTGTTCATATTCACGAATACTTGGTATAATATATATTATGGGACTCTTGATTCAGACTTCTATGTTGTAACACTTGTTTTAAATAAATTTGAGGAATGGACACACTTCTTGATTATTTTTAGATCTTGGAAGACAGTCATCATCCGTCGGGTGCACAGTACACCACCCGTACAAACAGCGTAACACGTGGTGGGTAGGGATCAGTCCTGCCCTCTCAACTTAGCAAGCAAGTTAAATGTAGTCGAGGAGGGATCGAGCCAGACCAATTATCAACCGGACGAAAATGCAGCTAACCATGGGAACAGGTGAAGAGGGACATGTTGGACGAGAATTGGAAAGATGGAAGAAATGTACTACCACTAATCCACTTTTACATCGACCTGGGGTGGTGACGATCCGTAACAAAAAGTATGGCGGCAGAAGACAAATAGACTAGTTATATAAAATGTGACACAATACGAGTAGGTAGGTGCGGACTTAATTGTTGTAGAGCAAATCTTATACTGTTTTATTTTGGGCTATAGAAATTATTTGGATCATTTAAGGGCATATTGTAAAATTATAGAAGTTATGTGGAAAAATTGGTAGTTCAGATTCAGTCTTTAAAAAATATAAGTACAGATAATAGATATAAAAATGGCATGAATGGCAGCAGTATATTGTCAAAGACAGTTAGATTTGTAGTTATATTATTTCACTCTATGTGAAACAATATTTGGGTGTAGCATTTCCAGTGGAAACACCTCAGTTATAAACATATATTATTTAGTTATGTGAGTTGTAGTAGAAGATGTGTTGAAGAATTTATGTTTAGATCAATGTCTTAAACGTGTTGGATAGCGTAATTGACATTTGTGCTAATCAAGTAGAATATATTTGGGATCATTTGGTGTAGTTTGTTCATGTTGAACAATTGTTGATAGAAAATGTACAATACACAGTTATGTCTTTGTTGAGAGCTCTCAGATACTTATGGTTAGGTAGTGTCCTTTAGTTTAGTATATTTTCATATACTGGGGATTTTTATTACCGTATAACACATGTGGACTATTTAGAATTAATATCTGTTGATATACTAAAGGTTCAGATTAAGTTGAAGTTGTGGTTGTCAATCTTAAGTGTAGGTACTACATTTGTACCATATATAAGTCCACAGTTAGCTCCAAATCAAGTGAAAGTTGAGTTCTGTGAAAAAGTGTGAGAGTGAGAAATTCAGAGTGAGAGTTAGTGAGACAGGTCTTTATTTTATCTCTTTTTCTTCCTACCTTCTTTCATTTGAATGAAATGAGTATATGCATTTCCTTGGTAGATAATGGTCATTATCTTATATTTTGAGTTGACTGGAGCAAACTGATGCTGGTTCTGTCCTTTGTTGTTCTTAGTTCCACATTGGTATCTTGTTGTTTGTCGATAGAGCTGCATAGACTTAGCTTAGGTGTAGATTTTACTAGTATATTGTAAGTTATTAAGGTCGTAGAGACGGTAACTCATAAAAAATACTAGCAATACAGGAGTTGCACATATTAGTGTATAGTACAATGATACATATAGATGATAGTGTAGAACGAAGAGTTATAAAACAATGTAGAAGGGCATAAATCAAAATAATGAAGACAAAGCGTGACATGGGGGGTCAAATTTAGAATGATACTTTTGTTCATAATATTGCCAAAAGTAGGTTGGAAATATATTATATTGTGAAAAATTGACAATGGCTAAAGTATAGGATTAAAGTCTTCTTCAAATTTACAACATTTTAATCAAATAAATATTATATTTTCAATAGCAATCCTTAAAATTCAAACAATCTTATGGATTAAACTATGGAAATAATAACACATTTTTGTGATTTTTTCAGCAGACTTTCATGAAAACAACTTTTTAATACAAAAAAAAATATACATACAACCATAATTTTCCAAAAAATATATATTTATGGCATTTTGAACTTCATTTTTTTTTTAATACGCTTCAAAAAGTTTTTATGTAATATTTACTGCTGCAGATACAAATTAGCTAATTCAATTTTATCAATTTTCAGGTATATTCAAAGATATATGTGAATTTTCACTTAATTGATACTATTCTTGGGTAACTTTACAATGTCCCCAAAACTAGTATATATCTTCTGTTACCGTTACACTCGGGACAGATATTCTTTGTGTATGGTCTTATGATAATGACAGTATGGTAATCTATTTTTATACAATTTGTTTCATTGTAATACAATTTGTTCAATTATTTTATTATAAAATACAAACAGATAATCTATTTGATAATGTTTTAGTAAAATTTTAAATGGTGAAAACACCAACACCAGTGGACGTTCTAAAACTGTAATGTAAATATACGAAACTGTTATGATAAGGAGTATCATAAAATGGATTTATAACAACATCTGTCAAATGTATTTTGCAATTCATTAAATAAGAATTTTTTTTTGAACAAATCAAAACTATTTCCAATTTGGTAAGTCAATTGCGTTACTGAACATGAATTATTATTTTATATATAAAGGTTACACTCTGTACAAATTTGTTTAGTCTTTTAGCATACAAATATGAAAGTGCTATGACCATTGCGTTGCAATTCATTCTATGTTTTTTAAGATAATAAAAAGATACACAAACATCTGTACTGTTTAATAAGTTGTTGGTTGAAAATGTTGTTGGAGGGAGGGGAGGAATTAGAAAACATTTAAAACTGTAGATTTGTCAACTTGTAACAATTAATATTGCATTATCATATATTTACTAATTTTGCCACTTATCAAATTAAAGAAATGATTTCTCAACACATTCAAACTATTTCAAAATATGTTGAACAAATCTTTTAAACATGAATTAAGTCATATAAACAGACATATAGAAAATACACTCGGGACTCACAATTTCTTCTTTGTTTATTTTAAGTAAAACAGTCAGGACTCACAATTTCATCTTTGTTTGTTTTAAGTAAAACAATACTAAAAAGTTTTTTAAATGTTTTGATTATGAACTATGAATTTGCAACACAACTCGAGGAAGATATGCGTCACTGAAATTAGATTTCAAAATTTTGAAAAATAACCCAGATATGAGAAAAGTCTACATACTTAAAGGACAACCCTCGTATATCCTAGAAAATGTTTAATAAACAAATATCAATTTCAAGTCTTCTACTCAGAGTGTGCTTCTTCTCAGTCCTCTATAAATGGGAGTTTTACCACTTATTTATGCATTTTGTAACTTCATGACCCTGCAGTGTTAGTATATTGTTACTGGTATAGTTCCTGTAAAAGCAAACCGAATTTGTGTATAATATTGCATGAAGATGTGTTTGTGTCCCGAGTGTAACATTTCAATTGTTATATATAAATAATATAACATGTAAAATATGTTAAGAAATCATGAAATAAATCGATAAATTCTGTACTGTTTTCATCTGAGAATGTTTCTTCTTCAAAATAAAAGATAAATTACTTTTTATCTTCAGTATATTGAACAAATCTACTTGGTATATATATCTGAATATAACTATTTTTATAAGAACTTTCAAACTTTTTAAACATGCTCCATTTCACTGCTTCAGACTTTAAAGTATTTATTCACGTCAGTTATTTGATATAAATGTGGAAAACAATTAACATGGACTACTGTTCTATAGTTGCATATCAAAATTAAGATGATGAATATATAGCGTTACACTCGGGACAACACTTAAAAGCATGTAGACAAAAAATAAATTACACTACATGAATTTGTTTTAGTTTTGTGAGCTTGTGGGTACGCTTCTGTTTGAGAAATAGAGAAAAAACATATCAAATTCAAAGAATGATAAAAAAATTCTTATCTAAATGCAAAATGTTACACTCGGGACATTTCCAATCAGCTTTATTCTTTTGATCATTTCTTTTTTTTAAACAACATGGACAAATATGCCTATCAATATGTTAAACAGCATTTTCTGTCCAAGCATTAGTTTACTTACAGCAATATCATCAATTTGAATTTCCATTTTTTCCTTGAGCAAAATATTTTACATGTGCACTTGAAAGGTGATTTCTAAATAATACTTATTATTGAAATATTTGAACAAAATGCATTAAATTTTAAACATAACACATGTACAATGAAAATAAAAACAACCATTGATTACTTACCCAAAAACTGAACAAAATATAAAAGATTGAAAAATGTGTAAAGAAAAAATGTCACGCTAAAAGTGTTACACTCGGGACATTTTTTGCCTGTTTTTCTAATGTAACTTTTGAACGAGTAACACAATCAAGCTGAAATTTTGCAACATTTTTAACAACATCAAGCCACACCATCAGAACATTAAAGTACATTCCTGTGTTGTGTGGTATTCTTTAAATCTTGAAAAGAAAAATTGTCTTCATTATTTTGATTTATGCCCAGAAACGGAAAATTGAGGCGTAGGTAGTAAAGGAGTATAGTATTACACGGAAACATATTGCCAGAGAAAAAAATATCAGGATTGTCTTAGGGTTTTCACATTTGTGTGATCATTTTATCATGCGAAATAGTGAAAAACAAACTCAAATGAATTGAGAAGTTATATTGGAAATCTGAACGAATGAAAAATTAGTTTACATCGTAAGTAAATATTGCTCTACAATGATTTGACGATGCACCTACTAACGCATACAAATACTGTATATATTATGTACATTTATAACATGACCAACGGTGCAGGAGTTTAGTAAACCCATTGATTATTTTGCGTATTAAATGGGTCAGTAATACACTAGTGTAATAAATATGCTAATGAGCCGAATCACTGTATCATAAAAAAAAATAAACAAACATGGCATCCAAATGATATTTCCATTAACGATAATGTGCGAATTGACGGCCACGGCCTTGGAATTGTCAGTGAAGTTGTATTCCGCGGGTTTGCAACATGTTATGTTGTCAGGCTAGTCGATAATGTTCCACCATGTATAGGAGCTCATGTGTTTCAGAAGCCGTATAACGACTTCGACTCAATATTCTCCTTATATAGAAAATAGGTACTGTCATTCGTTTTCTTACTTTGTAATTATGCAATTTGCAGGTCATGTTATAAATAGGATCTTGAATTCGTGTTCATGCTGTTTGAATTTATTAAACTCGTCATCTAAAAACGATAAAAACTCGGCAGAGCCTCGTTTTTATTGTTTTCAGAGGACTCGTTTAATAAATTCAATACAACATGAACACTCATTCAAGATCCTCTATATATATATGAGTGCTCATTGTTGATTTACTGGAACTGTATTATAAAAAATGTCTTTTGTGGTAAATTATAACTTATGTGATTTCCAGGTTTGGTTGACGTTTAATATCGCTTAAATTCATACATTACATATAGAAACAAGTTTAAAAGTTAATTGTTCTTTTTCGGGGAAAATAAGACATAATAAAGTCTAAAGTTTTATAAATGTGCATATTTTCATGTGTGTATGTGCCTGTATACAACCTTTCCATGTGTCCCAGCTACTGGAACATTAGGGTTCCACATGATGTATCCTGTATTTCAATTCAAGGACTGTGGACACCCATATTATCATTTGATTGGGATAGTTTCTATGTACAAAATAAACAAACAGAACAGAAAAATAATGTTAAATCCACTTTTAGAGTTGGTATAAGGGCAGCTAGACACATTCGACATGTGTTGCGTACTTCATAGTCAGTGAATTTCTATGCTCAACATGACAATTTACTAATTCCATTATACATGTAGATAATGAAAGACACATTGCATTACAATAATTGAAGTTGGCACCTACAAGTACATGTACAATGTACCGTGGTTAAAGACAATTAAATGTCTAGTTAATTCATGCCATTTTCATAGTAGGTTGCACTTGATACTTCTTTTTATTGTACACTGTTTATTATTGATATCTAGTTCTGTAATATATACCATGTTGTATTCTTATACATGTAGTTCACAACTATTCAACATATATTGGTTGATGTAGACATTTCTTTTCAGAAATTTTAAGTTGTCACGGTTTATAACAATATTCACATTAAAATGTGGTTTTTGTTTACACAGTGATTGACAATGTATATATATATATATGTATTTTATTTAGGTAGTTCAGTATCAGGATTGTTGTTATGTAATTGATGTAATTATATTTTCATATGCATGTGTCTTATTAAGGACTCCCATAAAAAAAAATAGTACTGGGGATGGTACAGTCCAGGAAAACATTGTCAGAGAAACAGGCCACAGTGTGTAACTGTAATACTGAAATAAGTGTTTACAAAAAAAAAAAAAAAAAAAGGGAGTGAAATAAGTTTAGTTATTTTAGATATTCTTGTACATATGTAGCATTCAGCAAAGGTGGGTTTTCAGTCCACTTTATAGGAATAAAGTAATTTAAGGGAGGGGGGAAAGAGTTGTTGTTTAATTCATTACAAAAGTCTATCAGTAATAAGTATACATACATGTCATCATGTCAAACAGCATGGAATACAGAATATCAGACAAAAACATTGATTGAAATAATTTTTGCTTTAGTTTAGCTTTCATTTCCTGGTTCTCATAACGCTAGGATATAAAATTACTCTAAAGTGAATAATGAAACCGAAAGAATTACCGAAAAGCATATTGCGCGCTATGTGAAACAGGTCTCTTAATAAATTTCTCAAATCCAATCAATTCAAATACAATTCCATACTGTTTGATAAAGAAGTTACAGAAACAAGATACTATTCATCAATAGAACCTAAACGCTATGCACACAACTATATACATGTGTATCCATTTTTATACAAAAATATACAATTTTCAATATTCAGCTTTTCAATAAGAATCTTACAAATTAATAAACATATTCAATTTCAGAGTAAAATACAGGTAAAACATTTAACAAAGTATAGCAAAGTTTCTTACCTAAAAATAATCAAGAAGTGTGTCCTTTCCTCAAATTTATTTAAAACAGGTGTTATAACATAGAAGTCTGAATCAAGAGTGACTTCTTGGAGGAAGGACACAACCTTCATCGAAAGACCGAAATAGTAGGTACCCAATGAAAAACACCGTTACAAAATGCTTATGATAGATTGACCAATAAAAATTGTCGGGGTTAATCCGATCGCAAAGACCTCTGGGAGCTGAGACCCTAACAGGTGTTAAAAATGTCCATTGTTCAACTTTGTCGCTTTTATCGTAATACCCTGCCACTTGCTTTTATAGCAATTTGCAGTTTAGCAACTATCTTTTAAAATTATGCGACAAGCTATCAGAAAAGTAATTATAGTTAAGACATAGCTTATGTTTATAACAACACAGACGGATTGATTAGAGTAACTTCGCTTTTAATTTGATTAACCCAAAAATTTACTGAAATATATAAAATATCACCCCGAACTTAAAAAACAACTCATGAATTGCAAAATATTAAATTAACATCTAGTACAAGAAAAATTCACAACTTTTGAGGGCATAACACTAGCTTAGACATTGATTTGTATTTGTAATGAGATTTCGCGATAAATGTTAAAACAAAGAACTGTTTAAACATAGTTTTAAACTTTGTTAGGCTTGTTTATTCAGTGAATTATTTTCAATATCAAGAGTTAGGCTCGCTTTTTACTTGTTTTTATTTGAAGTGCACATAAATTTACAGCGATATTGGTTGAAATTGGAAACTGATGTCTTTGAATTAGAATTGTTTTTCTTACAGGTCAGCTATTTCTCCAAATTCCCATGTTGGTGACTCACTATTAAAAACCATGGTAAAGAGAATAATGAAAGAAGTTGCCCATAACAGTCTGACTATCGAATTAAATTGGACTGGGGCGAAGGAAGGGATCAATGATGACTTGTGGTTCGCTGAAATTTAGTTTCAGCTATTCTTTGTAAGTTTTTTTATAAAGTTGATGACTATTGTGTGTAATGTGTTTTGCATCAGTTATTCTAATAAGTTCATATACTTGCTTGATTATTAAGAAAGCTGAGAGCTTATATTGATGCACTCCCATGTCAATTTCCTGGGTCAAACCCATCAATACTTAGTGCCCTACTGAAATGAGAGAAGTTTCTCAGTTAAGGACAGGGGTCTTTCTCTCTTCATTGGGAAAAAGCCTTTGCCAGTTGAATAATTGAAGGAATATCCCAAAATTTGCGGTTTCGGGTATTAAAGAGCTGCTAGTGTAAATTTGGACTTTCGAAAACTGTATGATTTTAGATAAATTTTCAATTGGGAAGGGCCTTTTAAAAAGACCCTGTTAATGAACAATGTCAGCCATTACAGCTAGCATTATTAATTTGGTAGGCATACTGCATAACAATTTAACAGTTTTCTATACATGCAAGATGTAGTTGCTATGCTGTAATGCATGTTATTCATGTTTCAGGAGCACTGAAGAGAAACTGCCGACAGACCAACATACATGATTCTGAGTTATTTATGGAGGATTGGCTTCTGACTGGGATGGAGGGATAAAATTCCAGTTGGACCATCAGACCTAGAAATAGTAGTGATTACTATACATCATAATTGTGCAACAGTTCTAATTGACTTACAATTAAGTGAAAACTTTGAGTTTAACTTTGTTCAGTCTCAGTGATGGACGAAAAATCATTCAGATACTAATTCAGCCTTTTCTTACATGAATAGCCAACACTGTGTGTTGTGTCCCTGTGTTAAATGTGATTTTTCCCCCAGTTTTCTAATATTTTCTAACACAATCTTTATTAAAAGAACTGTTTATCACTCATTATCCATGTATCATTCCTGTTGTTGTTAAATTATTGGTATCTACTACTTTTATTTCGCACATGTTTTATATACATTCTTTAATACTTTTCTTGATAATTCAGGCAATGGCTTTTGAGACAACATAAGTAATATAGTACAGTAAAACCTCTGCAGAGCAGCCCTCCGTAGAGCAACAACTTCTTTTGACAACACTTTCAAAATTTTCTTAAACTGATATTTACCATAAATTTAACCTCTGTAGAGCCACAACCTCTAAACAACGGTCAATATTTGCAGCTCACACAGGGTGTTGCTGTACAGAGGTTGTACTGTACTGTGTACATAAGTAGATGTGACACATTTGACATTTCATACTAACACAAAATTTTATCATTTGTGTAGATCACATTATAACAAGACAAAAATGTATACTGTTTTAGTTAAAATGAAGATAAGAAATTGTTTAATTTGTTAACTGTTGTCATAAAAGGAAATCATTTTGTTCAAAGTCTGATATTAATTAACTCAGTCATGTTTTTATTGGCAATTTGACAAAATTCTTGTTTTTCTTCATTCTTCAGAATTGGCAATGAAGTCTTCTAAATGCATCTTTGCCTGTTGTTTACTGTGCAATATGACAAATTGAAATAAATATGATTAATAATGTATTTCACTGTGTTATTGTCGGTCTGACCTAGAATCTGCACACATTTGAGAATTTATGCTAGGGTATAAAATTGCCGATATCGGGCCGATATTGGACCGACATATATCTGAAACGATATCGGACCGATCAAATGCCGATGGGCAAAACGATAACGGCCCGATATCGTATCCGATATCGGACCGATATGCATTTCAAAACAAAATGGTTTCCTTTTATGACCACAGTTAACAAATTAAACAATTTCTTATCTTCATTTTAACTAAAACAGTATACATTTTTGTCTTGTTGTAATGTGATCTACACAAATGATAAAATTCTGTGTTAGTATGAAATGTCAGATGTGTCACATCTACTTATGTACACAGTACAGTACAACTCAGTACAGCAACACCCTGTGGGAGCTGCAAATATTGACTGTTGTTTAGAGGTTGTTGCTCTACAGAGGTTAAATTTATAGTAAATATCAGTTTAAGAAAATTTTGAAAGTGTTGTTAAAAGAAGTTGTTGCTCTACGGAGGGCTGCTCTGCAGAGGTTTTACTGTACTATAATACTTTTAATATGTCGTCTCAAAAGTCATTGCCTGAATTATCAAGAAAAGTATTAAAGAATGTATACAAGTTAAATGTTTGTACGGCGCAAAATCGCATCCGGCAATTCAATACTAGAATGTGGCCTATGTAACATTTTTGAAGTTTCAGATCAAACGAATTTGTTATTTTGACTTAACTGATCCCGAAACTAAAGTGATCATCTACTCCATCAAAAATACAAGCCGTTGATGTTTCATGAATCTCATGAATCTGGTCATATGGTTCTACAGTTCACGAGGTACTCTATATGTAGTCCCTGTTTCCACCCTAAAATTAAAATCAGGGGAAACTATCACCTCGATGTATCAGACGTTGCAATATCTGCTGGAATGCATTTAAAATATTTAAATAAAGTCTCCAAAAATAATATACTCTGTTGTCTGAGGGTACGTTGTCGTAAAAACTTGGTATAACGGTCCCAAACATAGATTTTCAACTGTAAAGTGACCATCTATATCGAACCATAAAGTGACCGTCTATGTCGAACCAATTAAGTCATCATTTCTCACCTGATCGGACATTTTTTGTATTGAGCTCCGAAATCGATATTTAATTAATGACAATTGCGTAAACAAGTCAGTGTCCACGCTCGCGATTATAAAATTAGTCTGTGTGAATATGTTTATAATGTTTTGTTTATTTGCGACATGTTGCTAAAATAAATTCATCGAAACGTATAAATACCGTGTTGCGTATCTTATAACACGATTAAATGATTATTACAACACACCGACGATCGCTCCAAAATGTAATAAACACAGCGAATTTCTCTAATAATTTATACATCGAAGTTCATTTAGATCGAACAATTTTTCCTAAGTCCTTTGATATAAAGAGTTTCGGCTGCATTTTCAAGAGCACGACCATTCGGGCTACCAAATAGCAAGATGCACTAGACTGAACCAGTAAGCTATTGATTGTCGTTCGGACCTGCCTTAATGTCGAACCCTGTCGTCACAGTGCCCATATAAATAATAAACTAGTTCTCGTTGTTGCGCACCAGGCAGAGTCAAATTCTCAGTCAACTGAAACCACTTTTATTGAAATATTGACACGTTTCTAGTAATTTATAGGTGATTGACATTGACGAGACGACAACGATATGAAACAGCTACTAGTATTCGGTGAATGTCACGTGATCATTGAGACTATTAGCGAGTCCGATTAACAACTTCAATAACACAGTCTGTATGTACACATAAACACCACTTAAAAAGTAGTTTTGCTTCATCCTCAGTAATATAACACAATGCTTGATAGTGTACTAAATTCAACGCCATGTTTGTTTACTATAGTAGGATTGGATTCGGTTCGTTTAATGACAGATGGGCAGATTCATTCCCGTCGTTGTTTATCGAGCTCGCTCCATTCTTTGACTATAAATAGCGACTGCGTCAACAAGCTAACACTAGTTGGTGTGAGTAACACGTGACCTCGCTCTATTTCTGTTTTGTTTATATCACGTGATGACCATTGCGGATATTTCGGGCACTGTTAGTAATCTGCTTCGGTGCAAGAAGTTGCGATTTTGCATTGCCACTTATCACGTGATGACCATTGCGGATATTTCGGGCACTGTCAGTAATCTGCTTCGGTGCAAGAAGTTGCGATTTTGCATTGCCACTTAAAAATAAGCATTCCAGAGTGTACGGCGACACATGTGCGAAATAAAAGTAGTAGATACCAATAATTTAACAACAACAAGAATGATACATGGATAATGAGTGATAAACAGTTCTTTTAATAAAGATTATGTTAGAAAGTATTAGAAAACTGGGGAAAAAGTCACAGTTAACACAGGGACACAACACACACTGTTGGTTATTCATGTAAGAAATGGCTGAATTAGTATCTGAATGATTTTTCGCCCATCACTGAAACTGAATAAAGTTAAACTCAAAGATTTCACTTGTAAGTCAATTAGAACTGTTGCATAATTATGATGCATAGTCGTCACTACTACTTCTTGGTCTGATGGTCCAACTGTGACTTTATCTATCCACCCCAGTCAGAAGCCGATCCTCCATAAATAACTCAGAATCATATATGTTGGTCTGTTGGTAGTTTCTCTTCAGTGCTCCTGAAACATGAAAAATATGCATTACAGCATAGCAAATATAGAAAACTGTTAAATTGTTATGCAGTATGCCTACCAAACTAATAATGCTAGCTGTAATGGCTTACATTGGTCATTAACAGGGTCTTTAAAAATAAAAGGCCCTTCCCAATTGAAAATTTATCTAAAAGCATACAGTTTTCGAAAGTCAAAATTTACACCAGCAGCTCTAGAATACCCGAAACCGCAAATTTCGGGACATTCCTTCAAAAATTCAACAGGCAAAGGTTTTTTCCCAATGAAGAGAGAAAGACCCCTGTCCTTAACTGAGAAACTTCTTCTCATTTCATTAGGGCACTAAATATTGATGAGTTTGACCCAGGAAATTGAATTAGGAGTGCATCAATTTAAGCTCTCAGCTTTCTTAATACTCAAGCAAGTATATGAACTTATTAGAATAACTGATGCAAAACACATTACACACAATAGTATCAACTTTATAAAAAAACTTACAAAGAATAGCTGAACTAAATTTCAGCGAACCACAAGTCATCACAGATCCCTTCCTTCGCCCCAGTCCAATATTACTCGATAGTCAGTCTGTTATGGGCAACTTCTTTCATTATTCTCTTTACCATGGTTTTAATAGTGAGTCACCAACATTGGAATTTGGAGAAATAGCGGACCTGTAAGAAAAACAATACAAATTCAAAGACATCAGTTTCCAATTTCAATCAATATCGCTGTAATGTACACGTCAAATAAAAGCAAGTAAAATGCGAGCCTAACTCTTGATATTGAAAATAATTCACTGAATAAACAAGCCTAACAAAGTTCAAAAATATGTTTAAACTGTTTTTTGTTTATACATTTATCGCGAAATCTCATTACAAATACAAATAAATGTCTAAGCTATCATGTGCACGTTCCGGTTTCAATCTTGGCGTAAAAAATTGAATTTCAGAAAACATTCTACGTTGAACATGATATTATTTAACGTTTTTTACCTGGAGTAAAATAAATCCACAGTCTAAATTTCTTTGTCTCTTTCTCGCGCCGACCGGTTGGCTACAGAACAATAATACAAATCAAACGAAATTATCACGTGTTTTACCTCGATATCGGACCGCAATCGGACCGTCAACGGTTTTCTTTTTTCTTTATTTAACGTCAAAATACTAAATTACATATCCTTACTATCATAAAATGCATTTCTCTTTTATATTTTATCCACTGGTTAACGAAATTTGGGGAAAATGAATCATCATACAATCATGGATAGATATCGGATAGACATCTAACCGTTATGCCGATATGCCGTTCTATAACCGATATCTATCCGATATACCGATGCTGGTTGGGTACTATATAAGTGACCCCCCCCCCCCCAAAGAAAATCCACGTGAGGTCTTATCTCTAAATTGTTTTATTGCCCCAAAACAGATTAATCCGGTCTGGTCACGGTCTGTAGACTTGGCACCTAGTCAAAAAGTAGGGTAATAAATTTTGTTGATTTATGGTGATGATAAGCATATGACTAAATTCCTGTTGTTTTTATAAGCATAGAGTATGAATATGTAAACAGAATGCTAGTCTATCAACGACCTTGTCTATTTTATTACCCCCTACTGTGGAAACAGGGTCTAGCTGGTCAATGTCAACATGTCTCGCATTCCTGGTTCAATGTCTTTAAATAAATGAAATACAATGTACATTATTTGAACACATATTTGGTTAAAGTGGATCCGAAATACACGTTACCGAGGGTAACAGTTCTCCTCGGTTTCCCTCAGAGACGGGATTATCCGTCTAAACCTCATGAAACCTCATAAATTTAGAACTCATAGGCTCAAGTTAATATTTCCTGTTTGTTTTACAATGTATACGGAACAATAATAAAGAATGCTTTTATTTCGTTTCAGTCACATACCATGATGGCCGAGGAACAAACCGCCACATCTATTCGAGTGCAGCATATCTGAAAAGAAATAGACTTATTCTTTAAAAGCTCATGTTCCAAACCCACAAATTTGATGACGTGCAGGGTGAATGTAGCAAACTGTTTACAAACCAGTATTATTTGTTCCCATATCGTCAAAGAAATCATGAAGAAAGTAAAATACGTGGTGTTAGACTGTTAGTCAAAAGTCTTTCAGCACAAATTTTGCTCAGCAGAGACACCAAGAGCGCTATCTAGGTACCGTGCTGACAAGTGCCATGAAGATACCAACTTCATCGACTAATACTGTATGCTATATTATTTCCTTTTATACATACAGTTAGTGATTACAATGATTTAACTGTGATTATGTTTCCATTAACTGACAACAGGACCTGTTTTCTAATCATTTTATTTGCAATATATAACAATGATCTCAACAATAAAGATAATAAGTAAACGGTTGTTCATTTTGTATTAAAGTGTCCATAAAACAATGTGCAATTAATTATTCTAACGCGCAACATACGACAACTTAGAATTGTTCTGTCTTTGTTCATATTAAAAAGTATCGGTGTATGCATCACTGATCACGGTAGCTGTTCAAGCTTGTCATTACTTTTCCTAGTCAAAGCAATGTTATCACTTAGTAGTGTTGGCGCTCTGAATGTATCCCTCTTGGTCTGTCTTTCCAGGAAGTGATACTGTCATGTTAAGGCTTCGATTTTTTTCCATATTGTTCTTTGAATAAAGCGCCAGCCATGATTTCTTCGTAAAGAGCATGATTTCTGAAATTGAGACCACAAGAGAAATTCATTTGAGTACATAAAAAATATAATTTATAATTATAAGTTATAGCTTGCAGACAACGTAACCCACCCATGTTGTTAGTTTGCCTAAGTTTGCTGTACTGGTCACTGCACCATGAGATGCTTAATTACTTCGTTCCGATTAGAAAAAAATATCTACTTGTGATAGTCAATAAGAAGCAAATTAGAATACTTAAAACCATAATTAAACATGTATAAAGTGATGCGACTTCATAGTTATAACACACAGCCATTATAAGTTAGCGTACTAAGTTATTGTACATTGATAAAATCAATAATTAATTTTGCCAACATTCTCTAAAATCAGTTGAAGTTATCAACATTCTCCCAAAAGTACCTAAAAAAGAAACAATTCGGAGTGCGGGACCCGACAAATTACTACAAAAAAAGGCAGACATCAAATTTAAATACAAATGTAGTCTAAAATGTCTATATAACGACTTTAAAAAACGAAATCACAGCGATGACAATTCAGAACTTCGAAAATTGTTCCGGAGTTGGCTCCCAAACCACAAAAGCTACGTTCATGAACTAAAGTTGTGAGCTTTCTTAAAACCGGCGGCCACTTGATGCGCATATACTTTATATCCAGTAATGTAATAAAATGTTCAAACTTACCGAAAACGTATCCGTTTTTGCACAAAAATATCACATTTAGTCCGCCATCTTACTAACATTCTCAAAAGCGTCGCTTAATTATCAACTTTCGCTACATTACGTTGCGCCCCCTAATTATATGTACTCCACTGTTACAGTAAACGGCATATTATATGTTGAGCAGACATACTCGGGAAAGTAGGCATTGGTAATACTATAGTCGCAAACTTATCCCTATGGAGATTCAGTTACCAGATGGCTCTACCTCTCAGTGTGTTACAGATGTGCTGGAAAAATGGAAAGCTGATTTTAGTACTTTATTGAATAAAACTCACGTGGCTAATCATACTAGCCAGGATGATGGCAATTTTGTAGAACTTAATTATGAATCCTTTAATGATAATATATCTCTATTGGAAGTTAAGAAGGCATTAGATAGTGCTAAGAGAGGTAAAGCTAGCGGTATTGATGGTATTCCTAGTGAAGTGTTAAAAACTGATACCTCAGTCTTGTTCTTACATTCATTGTTTAATGTTTGCTTCACCACTGGCGTTGTTCCTTCAATTTGGGGGAAATCAATTATCAATCAAATACCTAAGTCGTCTTCTGCTGATCCCAGGGACCCACTCTCATATAGAGGCATTTCATTAGCATCATCAATGTACAAAATCTCCTGTAGTGTTCTCAATTCTAGACTAAGTAATTGGGCTGAAACCAATGAAAAAATTGTCGATGAACAAAACGGTTTCCGTAAACATCGCAGTACAACTGATCATATTTTGTCTTTAACAAGCATTATAGATTGTAGAAAGAAGAACAATTTGTCAACATTTTGCGCTTTTATTGATTTTAGTAAAGCTTATGATTTTATTAATAGGCAAAAATTGTGGATAAAGATAAAGGCTGCAGGTATCTCCGGAAATATGTTTTGTGCAATCAAAAGTCTGTATTCATCTGTTGCATCATGAGTCAGAGTCAATCATTTTAAAACTGAATGGTTTGATATTCACTGTGGATTGAGACAAGGTTGTATATTGTCTCCTATTCTGTTTAATTTATATATTAATGACCTGGCTATTTACTTGAAGTCTTTTAATATTGGTGTAAATTTAGATCAAGATCGTATTTGTATACTGTTATATGCAGATGACATAGTATTGTTGGCGGAAACTAGTAATGATTTGCAACGTTTGCTTGATGCTTTGAATGACTGGTGTAATATGAATGATATGTCAATTAATTGCAAAAAGAGTAATATTGTTCATTTTCCACCTAATTCTTGCGTGAAAACAGATGTAATTTTTAGATGTGGAAATAATTTGTTAAATGTTGTTGACAAGTACACGTATCTTGGTATTGTTCTTAATGAAAATTTAAACTTTGATTTTACTGCTAGAGTTGTTGCGCAGAGTGCTAATCGTGCTCTTGGGTTGGTTATTGCCAAATGTAAATTGTTGGGTGGAGTCCCGTATAATGTTTTTACCAAATTGTATGATTCAGTTGTCTGGCCAGTTATAGCGTATGGTGCAGCCATTTGGGGACAAAAAACCTTTTCATGTATTGATGCTGTTCAAAATAAGGCTATGCGTTACTTCTTAGGGGTTGGCAAGTACACTCCGAATTCGGCCGTTACTGGCGAAATGGCATGGACGCCGCCTATAGTTCGGCAGTGGAGCTGTATCTCTACATATTGGACAAGATTAAATTCATTACATGCATCTCGTCTCACTAAACGTATAGCACTTTGGTCAATTTCTCTAGCAAATAATTCTTGTAAAAACTGGCATCATAATGTTAAAAGAAAATTGTTTGAGCTTGATTTGTATCAATATAGTGACATCAATATAGTCATACCGAAACATAGTTTTAAACGCTCTGTGGAGGAACGTATGTTAAATATTTTTAAAACAGAATGGCTTAATTCGGTACAACAAGTTTCAAGTCGTAGTGGTAGGGGTGGAAATAAACTACGCACCTATGCCCTGTTTAAACAACATATTACTGTTGAAAAATATTGTAAAATGATCTTGCCATTTAGTCATAGATCGGCTTTTTGTAAATTCAGATGTGGCGTTGCACCAATTAGGCTTGAAACTGGCAGATATGAAAGGTTACCTGTGGATGAAAGAACTTGTCCTTTCTGTAATGTTTTTATTGAAGATGAATGCCATGTAATACTTAACTGCAGTTTATATGAAGACTTACGTTTTAATCTTGTACAACAAGCTACAGAAGTTTGTGATATATTTTATAATTTGTCAGACAACGATAAACTAGTCGTGTTATTTACCCACCCGGATTTGATTCGTTTAAGTGCCAAAACCTGCTGTAATATTTTAAATCGTAGAAGTTCTTATCTATGTAGATAACTTTGTTTTTTATTATTATCATTATTATTATTCCAATTGTTGTTATTTCCCGTTATACGTCTGTCATTTGTAACCTTTTTATCATTTTGTTTCCAGCAATACCTCTTAATAGTTTAATAATTTATTGTTATTTATTATTGTTCCTTTTTATGTTCATTGTATTCAAGACATCTTCTTAATAACTAGATTAAGACTAGCATTCTTTTATTATTTATAAGCAAGTGTAGTATTACTTTTTAACTCTTTTGTCGGTTTAAAGCTAGATTTTTATTTTATTATAATATCATATGAATACATGAATAGTAACAATAATATATATATAAATATATGTAGTTTTAGTTTGTACTTTTCTTGTGAATAATTTTACCAGTCTCTTATAATTCTCTGTTAGAATGGTCACATAATAATGACTCTGTGATATAATATAATGTGATTGTATTTGTATATATGTGAATGAGACTTAAATAAAGAATATATATATATATATACTTATTTCTGTAAATATTCATTGTTTCTGTAAGTTGATATAATCGCCCAATCATCTAATTTTGATTTGACATTGTTAGAAATATGATCGGAGGTACAGATTCATATAAAAAAATAAAGTTTTAAGTGGATGTTGATTATGAAAAGGCCAAAAGACATACGTCGTTCAGAAATATGACACTTAACGTAGAATGACTGATCAAAGTGTACACACTTTAATATTGAACTCTTTGAGCTATACTCTAGGGAATTAATTCAAAATCTGCATCAATTACGACTAAGATTACTTGAATCTCAGACATAAAATTATGGTCGGTCCGCATGTGTATGTATGCAAGCAACCTTGAAGATCAATTAACTTTAATGTCATTTATAGATTAATGTATAAACCCTGTGAATAGTGCGTAAATAGTAATTATTGTGTGTGATTCTAACATGAACTTCCTATGGATATATTCACTGTGAAGAAGATCCTCCATATCAACATTGAAGCCCCTATCACCAAGATCTTTTGGGTTCTCCGAAAAGTCAGCGGAGGAAACTACAAGAATACAGATATCACGATACAATGAAGTTGTCATATATGACATAAAGATTGATCTGGTCTTTTGCAGGTATGTGAATATATCAAAAGTTCCCAATAAAATAATTAAATTAATTCACAATTAACAATAGGAATGATTGTATGTTATGAATGATTAAATCATGAACGTTATGTTTATAGCGCCTTTTAGCTTTTTTATGCCCCGTCACACCACGTCCCGCACCACGCTGACAAAGTTCCCATCACGTTCTGAAAATGTTGATGGACGTCGCGGGGAAAATGGAGAGTGCGGGACCCAACAAATTGCTACAAAAAAGGCAGACATCAAATTTACCCTTCAGAGGATTCAAATTTACACTATGAGTGTTTCAATAAGGTCAAACTAGTCTAAAACGTCTATATAACGACTTTTAAAAACGAAATCACAGCGATGACAATTCACAACTTCCAACTTCGAAAGGTATTCCGGGGTTGGCTCCCAAATCACAAAAACTACGTTCATGAACTAAAGTTGTGAGCTTTCTTAAAACCGGCGGCCACCCGATGCGCATATACTTTATATCCAGTAATGTAATAAAATATTCAAACTTACCGAAAACGTATCCATTTTTGCACAAAAATATCACATTTAGTCCGCCATCTTAACTAACATTCTCAAAAGCGTCGCTTAAATATTAATTTTCGCTACATTACGTTGCGCCCCCTGCTGTTGGTAGATGCAATACGAAAGCTGGGTACAAGTGCACAAAATCTTAAGAGTCAGATGATTGGTTGACAGGTATATGTTAACAGACCGGTGATTGGTTTAGACTAACTGTGTTATTCGGTATCACGTGACTTGAGTGTAGGCATATATACCAGTTTCACTGTGCTAGTCTATTATGAAATCAGGATGTTTCATTATAGATCGATTTGTTCTATTAACCTCTATTACACGTAAAGGTAAACCTTTTAAAACTGTCTATATTTTTTCCATTACTATGTACAATATGTTTAAATCAATTATTTTAATCATTACTGAAAGACATATTAGCGGAGGATTGTTCAAGAGAAATTAAGGTAACCTCTATCATAATGTAACCTGCGAAACGCTATTGTCGCCAATCATTTTGTCACGTGATCTGGGCCCTTGGAATAGAAAATTTGCTATATTTCAGCTTGTTTGCATTCCAGCGCCTTCAGTTCTTCACCAATCCTGAACATATAATCATAATCGTATTTACACAGAATGTACATTTCCTTGCAAGAGTTATGGGCCCTTGACTTTGAAAATATGCTATATGTTAGTTTGTTACACTCCAGCGCCTTCATTTATTCACCAATCTTAATCATATGTAAATGTGTATGACCTGAAGTTCTTGGACAAGTTCATTTATGGGCGAAATCGGACTAGGACTTCAAGAGTTATGGGCCCTTGACTTAGAAAATTGACCTTTCTGCCAATTTTGTTTGACAGCCAATCAGATAGCCGCATTTTTCACACACCCCGCTATCGATTAGCGTCCGCCATTTTGTTAGACAAACATTAGATAAACAACGTCTGAGTGATACTCCAGTTGTTTTAACAAATTTGTGTTCGATAACAAATATTTGAGAAGAATCGGCATCATGGTGAAGCGATGTAGCTTCGGGATATGTAATAGTGACAGTAGATATCCTGAACGGTTAGCTGGAGGTGTGAAATTTGTACCATTTCCGAAACCGAAGACTAAGTACGAAAAATGTGTACGATGGATCAAGTTATGCGGGCGTCCTCACGAGCAATTAAATCCATCAAAAATCAACTCTAATCGTTATATTTGCACGAAGGTGTGTTATTGAAACTGATTTATGGTTTAACGATAATTTTTTTACGGTGATAGCTGTTGTATTATTGCCAGTCTAAACTGTCCAGCATAATAGGACAAGAACTGATAAGCTCGTGGCTTTTCTATACCAGCTTCCATACTGTTAAGATCGATCGCACGTTAGTAATAAAAGTTAGAACACACTAAAGTAGTTCTTATTTGTTATTTACCATATAACAAAACATGGTGTCAGAAGTGGCTAATTAATTTATCACAGGAAAATTAATTAACTTAAATTACGCTAAATAGAATACCAAAACGTGAAAATGGATTTAACAGGTGTACCTATACCAACAATGGACTGGGAAAATGCCACTTTGAATAAGTTCAAGAAATTCCGACAACACGTTGAGCTGATATTCGCAGGCGCTCTTAATGACAAAAATGAAAGTGTTAATATGACATACCTACTCTTATGGATTGGAGATAGGGGAAGAGAAATTTTTAACACACTGTCTTTGAGTGCTGGCGATAGAAAGTCAACAAAGAAAATTGCGGACGCCCTTGAAAAGCATGTACAGCCAAAGACAACCTTTGTGTTTAATAGATATAAATTCCGAAAACTGATTCAGAATGATGACAAAATGGAGCAGTTTATCACTTCATTGAAAACTCTAGCTAGTGACTGTAATTACGATGAGTCGTATCGGGATGAACTGATTCGAGATCAAATGATATTTGGAGTAACCTCAGAGAAAATTCGTGAGAAATTGATCAACGAATGTGACAATTTGAGCATGGACAAAGCTATACATATTTGCCAGGTCACTTGAGGACACATATCCTGCATTATCAGAAAATGCTGACTCGCAAGTCAATATGGTTATGTTTAGTTTACCTGTAAGTGACAGGAAAATGCAGGAAATTAGACAAGAGACAGATCAGGATGATCAAATGTCTTTGTTACGTCAGGAAATTTTAAATGGTTGGCCTGATTGTAGAAAACAGTGTAAGCCTGCACTGATAGATTACTGGAATTACCGGGATGAATTGACAGTTATTGATGGCATAATAATGAAAGGTCACAAAATAGTAATACCCAAGGTATTAAGGTCGAACATGTTGAAAAGTCTACACGCAGGTCACATGGGCACTGAAAAATGCTTGCAGAGAGCTCGAAATATCATGTTCTGGCCACGTATATCAAGTGACATAACACAGCTAGTGTTAAACTGTGATATATGTCTTGAGCATAGGAGCTCAAATAAAAAAGAACCTCTTCATTGTCATGAAATACCCGAGTACCCATGGCAAAATGTTGCCACAGATCTATTCTCCTGGGATAATAGAAATTTCATAGTAGTTGTGGATTATTACTCCCATTATTTTGAGGTTAAAGAAATTCACAATTTAAAGGGGGTTACTGTGGTCAACCGTCTTACATCAGTATTTGCTCGCATGGGAATACCGGAAAAAGTTATTTCTGATAATGGGCCATGTTTTATCTCAGAAGAATTTGTAAAGTTTTCTAAAGAATGGGATTTTAAACATGTAACTTCAAGTCCAAGACATCCATCAGGGAATGGATTTGCTGAAATATATGTTAAAATATGTAAAAGAATCTTTACGAAGGCAAAACAAAGTAAATCTGATCCGTTGTTGACTATTCTTGAGTACAGAGTCACACCCCTAAGTATTGGTTATAGTCCCGCTGAACTACTTATGTCGAGACAATTACGGTCTGTGCTTCCAACAACTAAAAGTTCACTGATTCCACATCAAGTATCTCAAAGTTCAGTCAGAAATAAACTTTAAAACAATAAAATGAGAGACAAAATCTTATTTGACAAAAGTGCAAAAACGTTACCACAACTAAACATTGGTGACTCAGCACGTATATAATCAAGCATTAAAACATGGCAGCCAGCTTTAGTCACAAAGAAACACAGTAATAGGTCATATACAGTGGAAACACCAGATGGAGTCTCTTACAGACGAAACAGACAGCACCTATTAAAATCAAACGAGAGCATGCCAGTGATTCCGGATATTGATGGCCAGGAAATGTCAGAGAGAGACACCTGTTATCCACATGAAAATCTTGAATGTCCAGCTTCAAATGAAAGCAACCCAGAAATATTTGTATCTAACAATAATAAGCCTGTTTATTTAACAAGATGTGGCAGGCAAGTGAAGCCTAAAGTTATAACATCTGTGTGATTAAGAGCACAGTTTAATGGTCAGTTACTCAAATTAACAGAACCATTCATTGAAACGTGTGAACATTTAGTTTGATTAATTGACACTGATTTCGGTTAATATTCACAATCCAGTCATGTTACTGATTAACTGAATCATAAAAAAAATCTGAGAACAGTAGTATGAATACAATTTGACTTCGATCAAAAGATTAAATGGTAGTAAATTGATTTACGTATTTCTACTTTTAAGATCTGTAGTTAATTTGCATTACTCAGATAAAAATTTAATTGTTTTATGTATGGATAGAATGTGATCCAATTATATACACATGTATTTTATGTTAATGATTTGCTACACAGTTTGTTAAATCACTTATGTTAATGGTTTAATTATGGTGTACTTATGAATGTTAAAATTGTTGCCATATCTTTAGTTCATGCTTAAAAGGGGAGATGTTGTATTATTGCCAGTCTACACTGTCCAGCATAATAGGACAAGAACTGATAAGCTCGTGGCTTTTCTATACCAGCTTCCATACTGTTAAGATCGATCGCACGTTAGTAATAAAAGTTAGAACACACTAAAGTAGTTCTTATTTGTTATTTGTGTCGTGGTGATGGAGACTGGAGAAGCTTGTAGCTTTAAAAAATATAACAGACAATGAGTTGTCGTAATATGGCTTTTATTGTAGAAAGCCGTAACATCATGTTTAAAACACAGTAACATATATTTTTTAAACTATCTGGCTGAAAACCCAAGCCGTAACATCATGTTTAAAACACAGTAACATATATTTTTTAAACTATCTGGCTGAAAAACCTGCCCTGAAAAACCTGGCTTTTATTGTAGAAAGCCGTAACATCATGTTTAAAACACAGTAACATATATTTTTTAAACTATCTGGCTGAAAAACCTGCTTGTAGAAAGCCGTAACATCATGTTTAAAACACAGTAACATATATTTTTTAAACTATCTGGCTGAAAGCCGTAACATCATGTTTAAAACACAGTAACATATATTTTTTAAACTATCTGGCTGAAAAACCTGCCAAACACAGTAACATATACAACAGTAATTATGAAACTATAAAACTAAATCAAGCGGTAAGCTTGGGTAAACCATACAAAAGTAAATATGAAACTTTAACAACTATATCAAGCAATACGCTTGGGTAAACCATACTTAAGTATATATGGAACTTTTTAAAAACTACAGGTATCACAATTTAAGCAGTAAGCTTGGGCAGCATACAACAGTGCATATGACATATAAACAAATATCTCAAGTAATAAGCTTGGGTAAACAGTACCAAAAGTAATAACAATTCTCAAGCCTGAACTAGGGTAAACATGACCATAACTGATAATGGAACTGAAAGTGAAACAGTGGAGGAGGAGAGGAGGAGGCGGTAAGTTTGAGATATGGAAAATAAAACTGTTTAACGGAGTAAACAAAAGATTCCTTTGTCTCAATAAAAACAATGTAGAGCGCATGCGCAAAGTTAGCGCAGCGACTAAAATTCTACTCGTACCGTAAGAACGTAACAGAGTTCTCGTTCTTGCCACGTTGGGCACCTGACATATAATTGACATCACACAGCTCCAAAATAAAACATTTTATATACATATAAAATACATTTATTTGTGTCGTGGTGATGGAGACTGGAGAAGCTTGTAGCTTTAAAAAATATAACAGACAATGAGTTGTCGTAATATGGCTTTTATTGTAGAAAGACGTAACATCATGTTTAAAACACAGTAACATATATTTTTTAAACTATCTGGCTGAAAAACCTGCCAGCGTCAAGCAGTAAGCTTGGCGCACCGGCCATCTTATTTGTTATTTACCATATAACAAAACAATAGCCTGATAGAGACTTTTAAAAGTGTATGATTCGTACTCAGCTTATTTCATACCAATGGCAATGTGACGGTGACTCATTATATCTGTACCATATTCTATGTAATAATAAACCCAATTTATGACATCCTGAAAAGTTAACATGTAGTTTTCCATTTGTTTTGCTTGGAATTATTTTTTATTGTCGAGAAGTTTCCATGACAGAAGCAGGTTATTTAAGCAGACTGTAAATAGTCCAGTCAATTGCATATTTATGTACTTAATAACTTATACATTAACAGCTTAATAAAGATGTACCCACCTAAAATTAATATGTAATCATGTATTGATTTTATTTGTACATTATAACTTTTAGTCAGAATGATTGATTCACATAACTTGATTGACCCATACTATGAGTCAGGGTATTAAACTTTTATGTGAGTAGCATTATCTGATGAGTATGGTTGAGTATAATCAGTATTACTCAGTATCTTGATTTTTATAATTCTGAAATTGGAAAATTAGCATCACATTCAAACTCATCAATGTCATTATAAAACATTTAATGCATTCAAGTGTTTAATAATATTAAAACAAAATATAAAATTTGTGAATGAGTACATCTTGACCAAAACATGGTCAGTTTATATCAAAGTGATGTATCAATATTGATTCTGCCCTTCACCCTGTTTTTGAGTGTTGTTACAGGCACATTATACATCTTTGCAACCCTTTCCACTGGTAAACATTGTTCTACAACTGTTTTGTACGCATTATAAATATCATCCGTTGAATAAGATCTGTATTTCCCCCTAACATGGGACTTGGTCTGAAAAAAAGACAGTAGTTCCATAAAATGCGTAACGACGAACGAAATTTTGTGATTGTAAGAAAGTATCACGGGGAGATTAACTTTTGAGAACACCCTGTACATAAATTTTGACAGGTCACATGACTACCGGAAGAAGTTTAATTTGTAGCAGACGTACGCAATTTATTTTTTAAGATTTTAAGATGAAAAACGATTTTTATGAGTTTTTTGTCGACACAAACTTTGGGAATAACAATTTAGCATAAAATATCGATGACTTTATTATTGCTTGTTTACCTTCCCAAGGACTTATATACATACATGGATTCGCAACTGCTAAAAATAGATCAAACGATATCGTTCGGCGATCCCACAATGCATTGCTATATACTCGACAATGTCCGACAGCTGTGTATGTAAAAATTTTGGGTGTTTACGAATTTGATTATACTAATAAAACTCTGGCAATTGGGCACGGGAAATTGGTAAAGGATGCAACAAATTCCTTAAAGATATTGAGATACATTTATAATCCACAAAGTCTAAGTATAAGCATTGAAAAAGGCATCAGTTGAACATTTTAAATTCCAAGATGGCGGACATCTATTATAATCCTTTCGTCTCCGAGATTAAACATTCGGAATACCACGGATATTTTCGCTGTTATTATCATTCGGATATCACGGATTTTTTCGTATTTTCGCTTTTGTAAACAATAGCTTGTATTCCCGTTGATTCACGTCTTATTATCGCGGGATTTGATTACTTTAAACTGTTAATACGGAAGTTGCGAATCCATATGTATGTACATAAGTCCTTGCCTTCCGAATTTCCATTTTCAACCATTTGACGTTTGTTCGGCAACTAGTATCGTTACAATCCGGAGTTGCGGGGCTAAAAGAAATCTCGCGTGATCGTGACGCAATCTTGTGAAAATTAAAACCGTCGAAAACATAAGAACTTCGAAAACATTTATAAGACGACACGATATACTATGATGCACAATTGAATTCTGTTTATATTAAAGTTTTTACCCCTCTCGTGTAGGTGAAACCGTCACTACTGATCGACGAGCTTCGGGGCTCCCCTATTCGTCCCGTACTCCACGATCTCGTATGTGACGGGTGTGTTTTCGGGGATGTCGTCTGTCAGCACTCTGTCAGCGAGTGACTCTTCCATCGGGGCGTTTGGTTGATTGAATCCCCGCCCTGTCACATCAAAAGATATGTCAGGGATAACACATCTCCTGTTACCCGATATATCCATCCCTCGCATTGGTGTCTTTTGGTGATACGTCAACATCCATTGGTGGTGGTGGTAGCTGATCGTCAATCACTGTTGAGTTATGTATCCTGACAGTGGGGTCCTGCAGTGCGTTCAGCTAAGAAAAACGCTTGCCGCAAACGATTTGTAACAGAAACAGTCTAACTGAACGATTTGTTATGTTTCAAGATGGCGTACGGCCAGTTGTAAAACGCGGATCCGCGGGTTCGGATCCGGATGTACACAAAGTTACAATATTCAGCTTTAATTCGGTACCAAATTGGTCTTATTCTGTCAATTAATAAATAATGGATCCGTAACACCCCTTTGTTTCCCCAATATTTTATATCTTGGATCCGTGGATCCGCGTTTTACACATTGCCCATACCGTTTTCTTCGCACTAGATCTAACTCTTTTTGTGTTTGCAAACGTTTGCGAACGGTTTTTGCAAACAGTCCGTTCAGTTAAAAACATAAGCGTCTGTTTGCAACCGTTTTGTAATAACGTTTTCTTTAACTGAACGCACTGCTGGATACTGCAGACTGGACATGTCCACTGCATCTACAATGTGTACACTACGGTAGTGACGTCACGCTATACATGTATAGAACGCTACATCTGCGTAAATCAGCCACGCCCCCTCATGTATTATTCAGTGTAACTTCAATGCGGCTTGTACCTTCAATGGTATCCATACGTTTCGGCCTCGATACGTTTCGGCCTCAATAATATTTAGTAGCCGTTTCGGTCCTGATACGTTTCGGCCTCCCTGAATGTATATTTTTTTAGAATGTACGACTTAATTGCATTATTTTGACATCTAATATTAATATTAAAAAAAAAAAATACAAAAGAATATTGAATATTAATACATGTTGTTGTTCATGTATAAATGAATGAATGTTGAAACATGTAGTTAAAGTGCAATTATTTCCCGACAAACATTAATCAGGAACAGTTTGTCTGGCCAATTACAAGACAAACATAATCAGGAACAGTGGGTGTGGTAAATTAATATCAAAGGTGTTTAAGAATTGCAATTAAAGTATACACTTTTACAATATTATCTATAAATTAACACCACTGTTTTACAAGATCATCAAAGGAACAGACCTGTATGTACGTGTGAATAATTTACTAACAATTTTATGTAACACTGGTGAGTACAAATTACTTATTTATTTTGGTCAGGGATGCTATATGTAATATAGCATCCCTGTTTTGGTGCAGATACTTTTTGTGTAAATTCATGAAGAATCACAATAGAAATAATGAAAAAAAATCGTTGATTTTGAGCAACTTTAATAAATAGCTATCAAAAGTAGAACATTCTTTTATTTACTGTTTAACAAGTGTATAACATGTTTGGTATGATGAAATAATAATGATCATTGAATTCGTTGTTCGGAAAGCGGGATTGAAGTATAAAGTGATATTAAATAAATTTTGTCTAGCTTAAATTTAAGTCGTCTCAGAGTTTCATCTCATAAATTATTAATAGAAGCAGGTAAATTGGTAAAACCAGTAAAAATTCCAGTTGATGATGGAAAATGTATAATATGTAATAAGTTAGAGGATGAATATCATTTTGTGTTAGTATTTAGTATTTATGTGGATTTGAGAAAATAATATATTCAGAAAAAAAATATACGCAAAATGCATAGTTAATGATTTTATATTAATATACCAATGTATACGTATTAGCATTTATGTGAAATGTATTTGCAATTGATTTTGATTATGTCACACTGTCTGTTTGAACTTAATAATTATATGTCCTCATATTTGTAAATGCACAGGAATTATTAAACTTATCTATCATATTAAATGTATATTGTATTGCAAAGAAATACTTTATTATTTCGTACACGATATTATAGTATTTAGAATAAGTTTTTAATAGTGAAATATATTATCGTAAGTTATTGAGAATTTGAGATGTAATTGTATGATGAACAATATCGGGTTTCAAATTATGCTCTGCTCGTGGTTTACGTGCATTTATGTTATATAGGTGTGATTATATGTAATTTGATCCATTATAGCGTTGATTTGAATAATTTCCTTTTTTTTTTATTTAAACATCGTGATATATATGTATTTTTATGTGGATATGATGTAAACATTATTTTGTTGACGTCATTACCCAGTTTCTAATTTATATAAAGATATACTATGTTATGTATAATTTACTACATAAAATCATGTTCTGTTACGTTTTTTAATTAAATGCATTTTCACAACGCAACATCTGTCCTACGTCCTAAAATTTTCAGTATACATATTTTTTGCATGTTTTCTATATTTCTTTCATGTGTTATACGTAATATGAATATATTATGTACTCATAACGCTCATGACTATAAATAGTTATTTTGCTTGGCTTTAAAGCGCGCACACGAGTTTTTTTGTTTTTTCTAATTTAACAAATTTAAGGTACTTAAATAGGATTTTTTTTTCAATCTGTTATAATCATACTTTCTTTTTATTTATCAATAACATAAATCAATGCAAGGTACTTATGAAAAAACATCACACACATTAGAATCTGGGTAATGATTTCAACAAAATAATGATTTCAACATACACACATACAAAAAAACATAACTATCTACAAGTATCTACAACAACTAACTGTTTACGTAAATATGATATGTGAAACGTATCGAGACCGAAACGGTCGGGACCGAAACGTCTGTCATTCCCTTCAATACGGTAGAATTAATGCCGACCAAAGTGAAAACAATGAATACTTTACCGGAGTGTTGTAAGTGGAATAAAAGTTACCTCATCTAGTTTTTTTCTCCTGACGAATGGAATAAATGTTTCTTCGTGGAAGATGTATTACATTACGAGCTTTTTGCTGCAAGATGAACGGAGAACATTTTTATGATGATCATTCGTCCTTGGTCGTTTCGTACACAAATAATGGAATATTGCAAATTTTATCTTCAGAATCAGACGGCTCATAATCTGAGTCAGATAGATTGATGTCGTCATGATAAAATGAAGTAGTATTTGGTGAAATAACGTCGTTTTCGACGTCAAAACGGTTGTTTTTACGGTATTTTTAGTGCCTCTCTGAAAATACCTATTGCTCTATCAATTTATGTAGATATTAAAGGGAAAAAAATATTTAATAGCGGAGAATAAAATTACCTACGCGTAGGTATAAATTTGATGTTCCTGATTTAATTATAAGTGCAAGTAAGACGATTTTAAATGTCAAGTGTAGTGTTTTTTTCTTCTCACTTTCAGACTTAAATTATTTTTATTAAAATCTGCCCGAGGGATTTTTTTAATTTTTGTCTAGAATATAGTTTGATGTGTCATCTACTGTTCTTGTAAATTTTAAGAAAATCTATCGAGCCGTTTTTATTTTATCCAATCTTCACTATATAGCGTTACCTTACAAAACGCTCATTCGCCTACAAGAATGTCGTTTGACACACTGTGTACAGCGCTGTTCTCTCTGTTCCGGGTTGACTCTCTGTTGGTCCTGGATGAGTGACCTGGCGAAACCCTGTCAAACCAGGAGTACAACCCTGGGGACATTGTAATCATCCATGGCAGTCCTGGATGGACCTTGTTGTTCTGGTGCTATCGGGCAAACAGTCCCGTATTTGTTAAAATGTTTAATACATAATACAACCAGGGCTTACCGGGAAAATATTAAGAACCGGCTTAATCCTTAAAATTCCGGAGCAGAACCGAGGTAGGTCCGGTGTTGTACCTGGCTGTAGCATGATATACACTAGGTATTAGCTAGTGTTCCGAATTATTGGTAAGCACTACATGCGTGGTAGACATTTAAGGTCGATATACCGGTTATATGCCACAGAGAGGCCACGGGACCAGCACTGTGACAGTGAGAATCGGGCTTACACTTGAAAGTTCTGATGACATCATGCATTTTAATCAAATCTAAACAACAGACTCGTTTGTTGTAATCATGCAGGGCTTTTTTTCCTTCTATAGCAGGGTCCGTTAATAGGCGTCTTCCCCTCTAGAAAATTCTTTAAAATCATGCAGTTTTCCCCTAAAATTCTATTTACATCAAGTTTTTTCTTCCCCTTTTGCAAAAAGTATGCGTTATTTTTCCCCAAATTTAAGGAAAAGGCCCCTTCCCCAACCTGTGAAAAAAAGCCCTGTCATGTATGTATTTTTCACATACATTGTACTATAGCTATCATCTTCGCTTATAAGAATCTATATCATAAATTTATGCGCTATCACAACGCGGTCGTAAATCTGTTTTTATAAGTCATAATTAATATTTACCCCCAAAAATAAACATACATAGAATGCCTATCATTAAAACAACGCAACTAACTACACATCTCAATCATAATATAATAATCATATTATGTAAATCATGGAATCTTGTTTTTTATACAAAAAATGGAAATAATAATCGCAATTATCTTCCATTTTAGTTCACTAGAGCGGTCAAGTTTTGCAATTTTGTCACATTATTTATATTTGCATATGTACACAAAATTAAGCACGCTAAAATGATAATGTAATGTGTTTATTGTTATCTGAAAAGAATGGCAATGTGATTAGGGTTACTGACAGACAATGTATCATTAATTCCAGAAAATCATTTTAGATCATTGTGTACAGTAAATAAAATAGATGTAATTACGCATTAGATATCGAAACATGACGTGTGTTTGAAACGACGTTCTTGAAAGCGAATGGGCGTTTTATAAGGTAATGCTATCATTTAAAGCCTTAATAAAATAAAAACGGCTCAATAGATTTTCTTAAAATTTACAAGAACAGTAGATGACACATCAAACTATATTCTAGACAAAAATAAAAAAAATCCCTCGGGCAGATTTTTAATAAAAATAATTTAAGTCTGAAAGTGAGAAGAAAAAAACACTAAACTTTACATTTAAAATCATTTACTTGCACTTATAATTAAATCATGAACATCAAATTTATACCTACGCGTAGGTAATTTTTATTCTCTGCTATTAGATATTTATTTCATTATATATCTACATAAATTGATAGAGCGATAGGTATTTCAGAGAGGCACTATAAATACCATAAAAATAACCGCGTTGACGTCGAAAACGACGTTATTTCAATCGTTTGGTTCCACCTTAAGGTCTGTAGCTCTGGGCCTCATAAGACTACTGATTTGTGTTGGCCTTTACCTTTCATATGTTAAAGATATATGAAAGGTAAAGGCCAATACAATCATTATAATCATACAGATATTTTGATATTTCCATAATTTGATTCGATCATAATGCACAAAAATGCACAAAAATGCACAAATGCAGTTTTTATTTATTGACTTATGATTTTGAATGCATCCAAAATGAAGTATAGCTCAATTTCAATGGTTGCTTGTTTCAAAACTTTCAAGAATAGGCGATTTTTATCATGACACATGCAGTTATCCACCATTACATTGGTTTCGTTTTCCATTGAGAAATATTTGGAGAAACAAAACATAAATTAAATGCACCTTTCAGAATAGGTATGTTGGAATAATTCATGCTCATATGAGTATAGAAACATGTTTCCTACCTACTGAAATTTGGAATTTTCCACACACAAATATGTAATTCTTTGTTTGTCATTAACAGTCTAATTAGTTAGACTTCAGTTATTAAATGAGGTAGAAAATGGACCCAAAACTTACCAGAATGCACCATTTCACTTCTTCAAATTAAAAATCGTAGGAGGTCCACCACACCCTACACTGCCTACTTTCCAGTTTCATAATATTATTTGTGTCGTGGTGATGGAGACTGGAGAAGCTTGTAGCTTTAAAAAATATAACAGACAATGAGTTGTCGTAATATGGCTTTTGTTGTAGAAAGCCGTAACATCATGTTTGAAACACAGTCACATATATTTTTTAAACTATCTGGCTGAAAAACCTGCCAATACATTTATGACCCCTTTCATGATTGTGAAACAATGAGTTTCTCTTTCATTCTTTTTTATGTAGGTGAAGATATTCATATTTGTGGACTTTGCCGAGTACAGTTCAGTGATATTGAATTATTTATAGAACACAAGAAGCACAAATGTTCAGTCAGACTTGGTAAACAACAAAATCAGGTATATTTTGTGCACTATTTTTTAGTTTAACTGTTATATCTTTAAACATATTATTATAATTACTTAAAAATATGTCCAATTTTCTGTATTGTTCTATCAATACTTATTGAATTCTTATAAGTTAGACAGGTTCAACACTAAACACAGTATAGACTAGTCAGTAGGGGATATCAGAATTTCAGAAAGTGGGGTTTCCCCTATTTCCCGAACGGGAAATCTGTTTCTAAATATAGTAACAGATTTCCCATTAATTTGGGAAATAAAATCACTACTTTTGTACTAGTTTCCCTCAAAACACCCGGTGCTTAAGAATACACATCTGATCTTTAAACAGAATATACCATATTAACCTTAAAAGATATATCTAACTTTCTACCATTCAAGTCTGTTTCTAGACAAATTATACTTATGAGTATTAGTTTATTATAGCTGTTTGCGAGTATATAGTGTAGTGTCTATTACTAGTTTGGCTAATCCTGGCCATTTGATTGGCTAATGGTGATGACTGAATCTATTAATAGTTGACAGGTAAGTAAATCATGAAGGCATTGCCTAGATATTTGAAGTTCAATTTGCTTGTATGATAGTGCTCAGATTTATGGTGAATTCGTTAACATTTAGGGTTGATTCTATTTGATTGATACGTAGGGTATGATGTAACCATGTGCTTGTGAACTATATATATGAACTTATTCATTTGTCAAATACTCATGATTGACATTATAATGTGTATTACTCATATCATGTAAATATTTTATACTCTCCTTAATGGAGGATTGAATAAAATATACAGACAATATCCTTTATGAAAAAAGCAACTTCATACAAAAAACATAAACAAATATACTTCTTGTAATACGTCTTCCTATAACGTTTTGTTATAGTTTTTCTTGTTAATTTTCTAGTTATTTTTTAATTGAACACTAATTAGATTTAGATTTATTGAAAAACGCGAGGTCATGAAAACTGTCATTTGTTTCAAAGTCATTAACGTCATTTTCTGAATGATTACTAAAGAACTCTTTTAAGTGTAAGTCTATTACTAGTTTGGCTAATCCTGGCCATTTGATTGGCTAATGGTGATGACTGAAATTTGGAATTGAGTTATAGTACTATACAGATATAAAATACAAATATTTCCTATAGAATTATGATATATAAAAAAATCTGAATGTGTATTACTCATATCATATAAATATTTTATACTCTCATAATATAATTTATACTCTTATAATTATTCGCACTAGCCCAGTCAGGCTACCAGCTTAAAAATTTCGCTAGCCCGAATCCAAATTCACTAGTCCGAACTAAAATGATCTATTTCTATATAGCAGTGAGACTATTAGTAAACTTATACAACATCAAACTATAATAATTAACATTTTAGCAAACTCTTTCCTCTCATTTATTCCAGTGCTCTGAAGATAGCATAAAGAAGACATTTTTTCTGTGACGATCTAGGATAACTTTATAGTTTAGTCCATGTACCTGTTGATCTTGTCACCAGACAAGTAGACCCCAAAATCTAAGTTGTCCGCAACAATATCAACTTATTTGAATCCTGACCATCATGTAATGTAATGAATTTAGTATAGATACAATCAAAATAATTATTTTGACATTAAATGACCGTCAGATATAGCTTTATAAACTTTAAAGCTGTTTTGAATCCATTTAGCCTTGAATTTTCATTTTTGTCTATGAAGCAAATCCACACCCAAAAGCAAATCATTAGTCATCAATATTACATTATTGCATTGAATTATTTGCTTGATTTGCTGTTTGACAGGACAGGAGTACAATCTCCATCCTAAATTAAAAATTGACTTCAATTTGTTGGCCACATATACATGTATGTTAAACAAAACCCTATTATATCACTGCAATATTATTAAAATGTTTTATGAACTTCAAAATTTGGAATCCAATTTTACACAAGGACTTATATACATACATGGATTCGCAACTTCCGTATTAACCGTTTAAAGTAATCAAATCCCGCGATAATAAGACGTGAATCAACGGGAATACAAGCTATTGTTTACAAAAGCGAAAATACGAAAAATCCGTGATAATCCGAATGATAAAAACAGCGAAAATATCCGTGGTATTCCGAATGTTTAATCTTGGAGACGAAAAGATTATAATAGATGTCCGCCATCTTGGAATTTAAAATGTTCGACTGATGCCTTTTTCAATGCTTATACTTAGACTTTGTGGATTATAAATGTATCTCAATATCTTTAAGGAATTTGTTGCATCCTTTACCAATTTCCCGTGCCCAATTGCCAGAGTTTTTTAGTATAATCAAATTCGTAAACACCCAATTACAGCTGTCGGACATTGCCGAGTATATAGCAATGCATTGTGGGATCGCCGAACGATATTGTTTGAGCTATTTTTAGCAGTTGCGAATCCATGTATGTATATAAGTCCTTGTTTTACATAAACTAGCTGAACTATGACTTTCTTAAAACTTACACTGTTTCCCGAAAAATAGAGAATTAATCTTAAATATGTGTCACATGATGATGGATCAGAGATAAGACACGACAATTAGAAAAGATCTTCATTAAATACACATCAGAGTGATATATAGTTTCACCATGTTATCCGAAATTTGTCGTCCGAAATTCGTACACCACATATTATAAATGCAATGGCCATTCTTCAAATTTAACTAGTGTTTGTTATTTTGTTGGTCATAATGCTTAATGCAATGTGATATTGTAGTAAGAATTACATAAATACTATCAAAAATTGCTACAATTTTCGGAAAATGTGTCTCAGACCGTACAGTACCAACGATGCAGAAACGAAGATGCATGTCCACAACCCTTTTCAGAATGGAGGTAATGCATTATACATCTAATACCTTAAGAAAAAACACATATTTTTTAACACTAGACGTATCTTTACACTAATATTCCAAACAATGATTGAATTTACGCTTGCAAATCGTTTTTAGAAAAAAATGGTCTACATGGAAGTAACTTATCGATTCAAGAAATTACATTTCTTATAGGTATTGTTCTGGAAAATAACTATTTTAAATTTGGAAACGAGTTCTATTTACAGAAAATGGGTACAGCAAAGGGTAGTTCCATGGCCCCGACATATGCATCACTATTTTTGGGAAGTTAGAGAAAGACTTTATTAATTTAAGAAACGCCAAACCATCCATGTGGCTAAGATTTCTAGACGACATATTTATGATATGGGATCATTCATTTGAAGAATTGGAAAGTTTTATCAGTGAACTCAACAATTTTCATCCTAACATCAAATTCACATACTCCATATCAGACACTTCTGTTTCTTTCCTGGACGTTCAAGTTTCGAAAAATAAGTCTCTGAATGTTGAAGCAAATATCTACATAAAGGAAACCAATAACCACCAATACTTGGATTATACTTCGTGTCACCCTAAGAAATGTAAAGATGGCATACCGTATAGCCAGACTAAGAGATACTGACGCATAAGATCGGATGACGATAAATTTCAATCATCGCTTGATGAACTACGTGAATTTTCATAGACAGAAACTTCCCTGTGTCCGTGATAGACAATGCCTTAACAAAAGTTTTACAGACATCACAAACAGATGCACTATCATCTACAGTCTCAGAGAAAAAACGCATCTTTCCATTTACTGTGGAATTCAATCCATCTTTACCTGATATTGGTAGTACCATACATCGATACTGGGACCTCCTACATATAACGAAGAACGAAAATGTTAAATTTGTGCATAAAACGTTTACGCCAATTCTTGCTTACAGACATCCTAAAAATTTGTATGACTTCTTAGTTAGTTCAGATCTTAAAACTGATGATACTAGTGAATAAAGTGATTATTTTTTCAGCACGAGTTGTAGTAAAAAACGATGTTCTCACTGTACCAGAATCAACTTTGGTTCAACATTTACGAGTTCTGTCACAAAAAGGACATTTGATATGAAATATAATACTAATTGTCAATCGAAAAATGTAATTTACTTAATAACATGTAAAAAATGTCAATAACAAAATGTTGGCCAGACAATGCAAACGGTTTCACGACGTATGAATAAGGCCTAAATTAAAAATATATTTGTTTGCCCTTTAGGTAGAAAAAATATTTTGTTTTTACATTTGACCTTTACCTAGCATGAAATTATAGACTTCTATCTAGATGCATTCTATATTCATTTAATGTATTCTGCTACCATACAACCATTTATTGTGTGCTTTAATCAACCATAAACATGTACTCAGTGCCTTAACACTCATTATTGTTTTCCTTCATTTCTTCAAGTGATACCTAATTTAAATGTTTATCGAAAGCACTGAGTGTATACATGTATATTTTTCCAAGTATAAAAATAAAGTTCTCCGAGATTTTGTAATCAAATGTTTTGAGTCAGCATGATTTTTTCTGGTCGGTCGGTAAAGGGCAAACAAACTTAATTTTTGTCGAGCCCGCCTGCGGTGAGCTCGACTTAGTCGCCACAATGGCGGTTGCGTGTCTGTACGTTAGTTAGTTAGTTAGTTAGTTAATGAGCGAGTGAGTGAGTTAGTGTGTCCGTCCGGATCCTTGTCCGGGCTGTATCTCCCTTATGCATTGACACTTTTTAAAATAACTTGGCATAATTGTTAAACACCATGAGACGGTGTGCAGTGCGCAATATCCAGGTCTCTAGCTCAAAGGTCAAGGTCACACATAGAGGTCAAACGTCAAAAATGAGCATTATAGACCTTGTCCGGGCTGTATCTCCCTTATTCATAGAAACTTTTTAAGATAACTTGGCATTATTGTTAAACTCCATGAGACAGTGTGCAGTGCGCAAAATCCAGATCTCTAGCTCAAAGGTCAAGGTCACACGTAGAGGTCAAACATCAAAAATGAGCATTATAGACCTTGTCTGGGCTGTATCTCCCTTATGCATAGAAACTTTTTAAGATAACTTGGCATAATTGTTAAACACCATGGGGCGGTGTGCAGTGCGCAAGATCCAGGTCTCTAGCTCAAAGGTCAAGGTCACACATAGAGGTCAAACATAAAAAATGAGCATTATAGACCTTGTCCGGGCTGTATCTCCCTTATTCATAGAAACTTTTTAAGATAACTTGGCATTATTGTTAAACTCCATGAGACAGTGTGCAGTGCGCAAAATCCAGATCTCTAGCTCAAAGGTCAAGGTCACACGTAGAGGTCAAACATCAAAAATGAGCATTATAGACCTTGTCTGGGCTGTATCTCCCTTATGCATAGAAACTTTTTAAGATAACTTGGCATAATTGTTAAACACCATGGGGCGGTGTGCAGTGCGCAAGATCCAGGTCTCTAGCTCAAAGGTCAAGGTCACACATAGAGGTCAAACATAAAAAATGAGCATTATACACCTTGTCCGGGCTGTATCTCCCTTATGCATTGAAACTTTTTAAGATAACTTGGCATAATTGTAAAACACCATGAGGCGGTGTGCAGTGCGTAAGATCAAGGTCTCTAGCTCAAAGGTCAAGGTCACACTTAGAGGTCAAACATAAAAAATAATCATTATTGTCGAGCCCGCCTGCGGTGAGCTCGACTTAGTCGCCACAATGGTGGTTGCGTGTCTGTACGTTAGTTTGTTAGTTAGTGAGTGAGTGAGTGAGAGTGAGTTAGTTAGTTAGTTAGTGTGTCCGTCCGGATCCTTGTCCGGGCTGTATCTCCCTTATGCATTGACACTTTATTAAATAACTTGGCATAATTGTTAAACACCATGAGACGGTGTGCAGTGCGCAAGATCCAGGTCTCTAGCTCAAAGGTCAAGGTCACACTTAGAGGTCAAACGTCCAAAATGAGCATTATAGACCTTGTCCGGGCTGTATCTCCCTTATGCATTGAAACTTTTTAAGATAACTTGGCATAATTGTTAAACACCATGAGACGGTGTGCAGTGCTCAAGATCCAGGTCTCTAGCTCAAAGGTCAAGGTCATACTTAGAGGTCAAATGTCAAAAATGAGCATTATAGACCTTGTCCGGGCTGTATCTCCCTTATGCATTGAAACTTTTTAAGATAACTTGGCATAATTGTTAAACACCATGAGACTGTGTGCAATGTGTAAGATCAAGGTCTCTTGCTCAAAGGTCAAGGTCACACTTAGAGGTCAAACATAAAAAATAATCATTATACACTTTGTCAGGGCTGTGTCTCCCTTATGCATTGAATTATTTGAAAATGACTTGCCATAATACAATGAGACCATGTGTCTTGGGCAACACCCAGATTTCATAGGTCAAAGGTCAAGATAACACATTCAGTCAAATATATTTTCGTTGTCTGGGCTGTAACTTCTGTTTGCATTCAAGGATTTTTAAATAAATATATATAAAAGTTTACTTCAATGAAATGATGTGTCATGAATATCACCCATACTTGTAGTTCAAAGGTCAAGATCACAAGCTGGCTAAACAGGGGCTCGACATGTTGCCCTTGGGCTTCTAGTAATTTAAGCCTAATCATAAATTTGATGTTTCAAATTTTACTAATGATGGATTTTCTTCTTGTTGCTAGCCACTTTAATGAAGGCACTCATAATATGTTCGACTTTTGTTTTATGCCTGTTGATGTTATAAACAATAATACAGTAAATCTTGCTCATGCGACCACATGTACTAAGTGACCTTTTTCTTAAGCGACCACTTCAAATGTATTAATGTATTAAGCGACCTTTGCTCAACGCGACCAGCGACCGCCAATATGTCGACAAAATCCGCCAGATCTTTTCATTAAGCGACCGTTTGACACGTCAAACCGTTAATTCCCATAGATTGTGAATTGTAAACACAGACATGATTAACACCTGACGAACGTGTGTATTAATCGATTATGCAAGGAAACTTTTTGGATACAAAAGTTACAAACGCTTCACCCGAATTCAAAAACCTTGTTTACAGTATAAAATACATGTTAAATGTTTAGTTTTTGTTTTAGTTAGGTACTATCACGTTTTTTCCTATTACCGTTATTTTATGTATCATAATTCTATAGGAAATATTTGTATTTTATATCCGTATAGTACTATAACTCAATTCCAAATGACACATTAATTTGTTCATTCATGCATGTTTAATTTTATATAATATATATTCCGCCCTTTAACGTAACGTCAAATATTACATGACGTCACGTCCGTTGTTTATTATTATGTATTATTCTGACGAAGGCGCAATGCCGCAACGTAAAGAAACATAAAGTAATTTTAACATGTGTTGTTGTTGTTTTAACTGTATTGTTAATTGAACACTGAAATAGCTAAAAAGCAATGTTTCCCGATTTGGAAACTTAATTTCCTGATCGGGATATATTCTACAATGGGAGACCTTTGCTGCTGAAGACACTAATGTTGAAGCTGAGTGACTTTTAATGTGATATTAATGGTTTTTAACCACAGTTATACTTACTTATTTTAATACGTATATATACGAGACAGAAGCTGAATAATACTGGAAAAGAGACAAAACTTAAGAATAACTTGGCAAATCAGGTTACCTTACCTTGCATTCATTCGAAATAAAGTTATTAATATTTTGATATTGCATTTATTTTTCCTTAAAATTATAGGTTCGTCACAACATGAAAGAGCATCACTTGTCTATGCACTTCGATCATCAGAAGAGAAAACAAGAGGGCCAAGATGGCCCTATAACGCTCACATGACAATCACTGTTCACTCATTAAAACTTTGGTTTGAACCGGTGACCTAGTTTTTGACCCCAGATGACCCATGTTAGAACTTTTGACCCCAGATGACCCATGTTAGAACTTGTCCTACATGTAAATAAGACAAACATTCTGACAAAATTTGGTGAAGATCCAATCAAAACCATGAAAACTACAGCATAGACGAGGTTTTCCTAAGATTTGACCTTGTGACCTAGTTTTTGACCCCAGATGACCTATGTTCGAATTTGTCTTACATATCATTAAGACAAACATTCTGACAAGGTTTGGTGAAGATACAATCAAAACTGTGACATCTACAGTATTAATAAGGTTTTCCTAAGATTTGACCTCGTGACCTAGTTTTTGACCCTAGATGAGCCATATTTGAACTTATCCTTAATATCATTGAGACGAACAATCAGACAAGGTTTGGCCAAGATCCAATTAAAACCATGCAATTTAGACCTTTTACAAGATTTTTACCTAAGATTTGACCTGGTGACCCAGTTTTTGACTGCAGCTGACCCATATTCAACCTTGACCCACATATAATTCAGGCAAACATTTTGACATGGTTTGGTGAAGATGCAATCAAAACTGTGACATCTACAGTGTTAACAAAGTTTTCCTAAGATTTGACCTGGTGACCTAGTTATTGACCCCAGATGACCCATATTTGTACTTAACGGTTATATCATTTAAACAAACAATTTGACGAAGTTTTGTGAAGATCCAATTATAACTGTGAAATCTACAGTGTTAACATGGTTTTTCATAAGATTTGACCTAGCGACCTAGTTTTTGACCCAAGATGACCCTTGTTCAAACTTGTCCAAGATATTACAAACATTCTGACAAGGTTTCATGATCATCCAATCAAAACAGTGACTTCTAGAGTGTTCACAAGGTTTTCCAGCAATTTGCCCTAGTGACCTAGTTTTTTTACCTGAAATGACCCATTATCAAACTTGACCTACATATTATGGATTATGTCCAAAAGCACACAATAATAAAACATCTGCGCTAAAAAAAACGCATTCTCGTATTTTCATCAGCAAAGCCGTATCGTGTAATAATTCTTTTGCTTACTTTGATTTGCTTTCCACTACTTATTTGAGACTGGATTTATAAATGCATTTCAAGCGATACCAGCTTATGGAAAAAATTGACGTCTTCGACGACAAAAAATCAAAATGTTCAGATGTTAATGGTCGAAATGATGGGGCTTAGCACTGACTGTCAACTAAGACAACTGACACTACTAAGTGGTCAAAAATGTTAAAAAACGCGATTTTAAACATAAATGGCTGACTGATAAATGTTTTAAAAACTGACTTGTCTTTGACAAAAAGCCTCGGTCATAAAGTGATCCTTTTGTCTTCCGTTGTTCGAATTTCTGCACATCGACGCTTGACAGACACAGTCATGTCTCCTAGTGATCACATTATTAACTCGTAAGCAGCCCCATTTCATAGTCCAACTAATTAGATTGTTTGTGACGATGAGATATTTTTTCAACATGGCCCCATCCGGATAATAATCTATTAAATAATTTGGTATATTTGTTATCTTATTTCATGACCCCAAATGTCATGGCCACTTACTGACATAAGCTAGATTGAACACTGCCCTAAATATATCATGATGATAATTATACAACAATTCCTAGTTAAAGAAATGTTAAGATTTTGTCCCATGGTTTAAATTGAAAACAAAATCATAATGTTATACAAATTAACAATTATACCATTTAGAATAAGTTAAAGTACTAAAAATGTACTTCTATCATTTATTGAAGGCATTACATCTGATAACATGCAACATACAGTGAGAACATGTATTGCAATTAAACAGATTTACAATCTTAACAGCACCTAGTGACCCACAAAGTACCAGTAAATTGTCTATTAATATTGGTGCAATTTTGTATCCATCTGGTAGCTATCATACATTGATGAAATGGCTGATTTTGTCTCATAAATTATGTGTTAAAATAAGTTAGCATAACTGTTGTTAATAATGTATTAAATTAATGGTCACCCACCTTTGCCGTATGACACTGTAGTCATCTAATACATTAAACTTCGCTCCTGTCAGTACTCTCAATGCTTTGATTGCATATGTTCCTTTGGGATGTTAGTCAAGTTTTTATTAATTTGCCATTTGGAATGGTTAAAATATGTTCCACACTTCTTTACAAACTTTTGCCATTGTAGAATATTATATCCCGATCGGGAAATTAAGTTTCCAAATCGGGAAACATTGCTTTTTAGCAATTTCAGTGTTCAATTAAAAATTAACTAGAATTTTTAAAAAAAATGAACGATAGAAAGTTAAATATATCTTTTAAGTTTAATATAGTTTATTCATTTTAAAGATCGGATGCGTATTCTTATGCACCGGGTGTTTTGAGTGAAAGTAGTACAAAAGTAGTGATTTTATTTCCTGCACGGGAAATCTATTACTATATTTAGTAACAAATTTCCCGTTTGGGAAGTAGGGGAAACCCCTCTTACTGATACAGTAAAACCTGGCCTTCCGACCACCTTTTACAAGCGACCTCCTGTCTTGTGCAAGAGTTTTTAAACGTTAATTTAACTTAGTTATGTGACCACCTGTCTAACGCAGTTAACGACCAGTACTGTCTGTCTATATCGTAGTTGCTAAGCGACCGCTGTGTGGTGTGTTGTCTTAAATATGTGATTGTTTGTATCACCTAAACAAAAAGATTGTCGGCAAAATGGAAAATTTTAAGTTTAGAGGAATGGATAGCTGTGATAAATAAACCTTTGATTCAGGAGCAAGCTCAGAAATTTGCCATCTGTTCTTCTAAATTGTGATTTTTTTATCTGAACAGTATCTGGATAGTATCTTAAAGGGGCATGCCCAGCAACTGAAGCGTCTTGGGTTTTATACACCAAAAATGCGTTTATCACTTGTAAAAACAATTATTACCGAAAAGTCAAAGAAGAATGTGCCTTCAAAAATGGCCCTATAACGCACGCGTGGGTATTTATATGCCGGTTTAAATAAAAGGCTTACAAGCCTTTTATTGACGACAACGATATTTTCGATTCGTCTGAGAATTTAACTTAGCGTGCGCGCTGCCTTTCAAGCAGCAAAACAATGATATTTACCTATAATTGATCGATAGATAAGCTTTATGTCGCAAACAATGAACATGACATGAGCAATACTTACCATTTCACAGTTTGTTGACATTTTTTCCGCTTTTGACAGATCCCGAAAGGGTCGAGTTATGAAAATGACGAATATTTTCTAAGGCGTAATCGGCAGGTTTGGTAAATCTTGAAATGTGTATTTTGAGTCAAATAGCGGGACATTTCTTAAATATTTTACAAGACTTTCATTAATTGATTTTGGCATTCAAATGATACCAATTTGATTTATATTCGAGACGCTTCAGTTGCTGGGCATGCCCCTTTAACACTTTAAACACATGTTTTTATGTTTTATGTTTTTATATCATTTTTAAATCAATAATGTTTAATATTTTCTTATGTACAAAGTACTGTTTTTAAAATGCTAAGCCACGGTTACATTTGTCTCTGTATAAAATGTTTAACTGCCTAATTAAATGTGCATGGTTTGGTACTATTTCATAGTATGTATCTCCAATCCTTAGTTAAGAGAGACCACCTGTCTTCAGAGACCATATTTTCTTTCTTCCTTGAGTGGTCGCCTAAGACAAGTTTTACTGTATCCCGATCGGGAAGTTTCTCCTACTGCTAGTAGGTATGGGTATTGCAGGAAATTTCGTATTGCGTTATATTGCGATACGCAACACTGTATTGCAATGCGTATTGCGATATATTGGGAGTTTAAAACTCTTGATTTATGAAATATTCAAGCTTGGATTTTAATGAAAATATGTAATTTCATTAATCATTTGCATATTGGTATCTTTATTTAAGCTATCACCAAGAAACTAATGAAAATATCAGTGATTAGAATGAAACTTCATGCTGTATAGTATACAACAATTGTACCATATAAAACTGATTTCAGAGTTATGTGCCCTTGAACTTAGCCATATAGTGTACAATCACAGTCTTAGTTTGTGGAGCGAACTTCTTCCAATTTTTCAAGGGATGGAATTAAAACTTGAAATATGTTATCACCATGAAGTGTGCATGTGCAAGACACAATTTTCATTCCCAGCGATTCCCTCATTCCAGAGTTATGTGCCCTTAAACTTACCCATATAGTGTACAATGGCAGTCTTAGTTTGTGGAGCAAACTATATCCACATTTTTCAGGGGATTTAATTGAAACTTGAATTATATCATCAATATTAAATGTAGATGTGCAAGACACAATTTTCATGCCCAGTGATCCATTCATTGCAGAGTTATGTCCCTTTGAACTTAGCCATATAGTGTACAATGGCAGTCTTAGTTTGTGGAGTAAACTATATTCACATTTTTCAAGGGTTTGAATTGAAACTTGAATTATATCATCAATATTAAATGTAGATGTGCAAGAGACAATTTTCATGCCCAGTGATCCACTCATTGCAGAGTTATGTCCCCTTGAACTTAGCCGTATAGTGTACTATTACATTCTTAGTGTCAAAGCGGCGGCGGGGGTATTAGTCACCTCTGTGACAGCTCTAGTTTAAATTATTGTTGTCAAAGAAGTAAGTTTATAGATTTTTTTCTCTTTAAGTTTCAGACTGCTCAAACAGATGATCAGACTCCAAGGAACAACCAATCACCCATTACCACATCTTTCCAGAATAACCAATTACCAGAGAGCTTACAACCAGTGGTAAATAATACACAAGATCATGGCTGTTGAACTGTTAAAAGTTTTAGTCTGTAGTTTTGAATATGCTATGTCAGTAGATGACCATATTTGATAATCAGTGGTAGGATCAATCTTTCGAGGTCTTAGAAATGTTACCATCTTCTTTAACAAGCTCAAAAGAACACCTTCTGACATATAGAAACCACCTGTCTACAGACTTGGGGTAATTATACCATATATGGGGGCTATATTGGATTCACGCTTGACGGTCGGTCGGTCAGTCCGTGCCTCTGTAGACACAATTTGTCCGGAGAATTTCTCAGCAACTACTTACAGGATTTCAATGAATCTTCACAGAAGTGATCAGTAGTAAGCCTAGTTGTGCATGCTTAAAGCAATTTTGTTCGGATTAATTATCACTGAGTTATACCCCTTTGTTGTTTTTATACAGTATATACAATAGGCAAATTTCGTCCGGACAATTTCTCAGCAACTACTCACAGGATCTCAATGAAACTTCACAGAAATGATCAGTAGTAAGCCTAGTTGTGCATGCTTAAAGCATTTTTCGTTCGGATTAATTTTCACTGAGTTATAGCCCTTTGTTGTTTTTATACAGTATATACAATAGGCAAATTTTGTCCTGACTATTTCTCATTGACTACTGTCAGGAATTCAATAAAACTTCTCAGAAGTGATAAGTAGTTAGCCTAGTTGTGCATGCATTAAGCTTGTCTTGGTTGGTTAAATTTTCACTGAGTTATGGCCCTTTGTTGTTTTTTATACAGTGTATATACAATATCTCAGTAACTACTCATAGGAATTCAATGAAACTTCACAGAAGTTATAAAAAGTAAGCCAAGTTGTGCATGCAATAACCAGGTTTTGTTTGGATTAATTTTCACTGAGTTATGGCCCTTTGTTTTATACAATTAGGTAAATTTTGCCCGTACCATTTCTCAGCAACTACATGCAGGAATTCAGTGAAACTTCTTAGAAGTGATAAGTAGTTTGCCAAGTTGTGCATGTCCACAATAGGTTTTGTCCAAGTAAATTTTAATGAGTTGTTATTTTTAGCTCACATGTCACAAAGTGACAAAGTGAGCTATTAGGATCACTCTCCGTCCGGCGTCCGGCGTCGTGCGGTGTGCGTCGTCAAACTTTTTGTTGTGACCACACTAGGGGCCACATTTTTGGCTCAATTTTAGCAAAACTGGGTCAGAACGTTAATATCAACAAAATCTCGGATGAGTTCGATATTGGGCCATTTTGGGTAAAAAACTAGGTCACCAGGGCCAAATAAGGGAAAACCTTGTGAACACTTTAGAAATCACTGTTTTGACTTTATCTTCATGAAACTTTGTCAGAATGTTTATTTTGATAATATGTAGGTCAAGTTTGATAATGGGTCATTTCTGTAGTAAAATCACCAAACCTTGTCAAAATGTTTGCCTCAATGATATGTGGGTCAAGGATGAACATGGGTCAGCCGGGTTCAAAAACTTGGTCACAAGGTCAAATCTTAGGTAAAAATCTTGTAAAAGCTCTAAATGTCATGGTTTTGATTGGATCTTGGCCAAACCTTGTCAGAATGTTTGTCTTAATGATATTAAGGACAAGTTCAAATATGGGTCAAAAACAAGGTCACAATGTCAAATCTTAGGAAAACCTTATTAACACTGTAGATGTCAAATTTTGATCGTATCTTCACCAAACCTAGTCAGACTGTTTGTCTTAATGATATCTAAGACAAAATTCGAACATAGGTCGTCTGGGGTCAAAAACTAGGTCACCGGTTCAAAACAATGTCTTAATGAGTGAACAGTGATTGTCATGTGAGCGATATAGGGCCATCTTGGCCCTCTTGTTTATATAATGTATATTTAGAAACTGGTCAGGATATATCTAAGCAACAATTTGCAGGTATTAAAAAAATGAAAATGCATTATATTTCCCTCTGTAAAATGTAACAATAACTGTGTCAAGGCCGCATCTGGGGGTATTCATCACCTTTAGTGATAGTTCTAGTTGAATTTGTAATTGTAATTACATGTAATTGCAATTTAATTACAATTAGCCAAGTAATTGAAAGTAATGTGTAATTGGATGTATTTTTAATTACATGTAATTAAAATAATTAATTACATCATGAAAAAGTGTGTAATTAACAATTACATTTTAATTACATTTCAATTACTCTATACAAGTATATTCAGTATTAATCAATACATTTTTGAAAATTAATGGTCTGCGGCTTTAAATTTCATTGGTGACATGAAACAAACAGCACATTGATCCTAAGCTGGGCAATCTATTATCACTGATTTTCACCTTTGACTGATTGTATACTGTATACTGCCAGAGGGGTTTAAGTGTCTACTGATGAAAAAGGATTATCTCAGTTATCAACTTGACACCATGATGTTTTGTGAAATAACTAATTGATTAAAACAACAATTTAAAAGATTAAACCAAAGACCCACATCAATTTTTCATATTTTTCACATATTTTCATCTATTTTTTTCATACTGTATTTTACATGTATATAGTACCTGAATGATTATAAAGTTATGTTCTGTTCATTAAATAATGATATGAATAGTGGACAAATTCATTTCTGTTTATGTCTACTTGTTGTAAACATGGAAAAAAAATACTCAAAAAATACTGCACCAATGGGAATATTAAAGTCCCATTAGCTTTTTGCTATAAAAAAATATGCAAAAAACAAACAGTTGCTGAAATTATCCCAAGATAATAATTACCGACGAAACAAGCCATTTTTCTTCTAAAAACACTCATTTCACTGTAAATTTTTCTTTTGTAAACTTGAAATATATAGAGTGCATGACATCACTTATGCCATGTGCATAATATGACTGCGGGAAACACAGCTGTTCTATAAATAGTATTTTTTTCAATGATATTGAAAAAAATATGATTGTGGTTTTGGAAACATTTCTTCTTGCTATAAAGTATGTACGGGATGAAAAAACACCGGATTCTTCTGTTATAGAACAAACAGAAACTATTAGGACCGATAAATTTATATGCTTATGGGACTTTAAGTGTTTTGAGTGGAGTGCTGCTTGATCACTGACTTTGATGCTTTTAAAATGCAACGGTGAAATAGAAAGTCACTTAAGTGTCATGAAAAACATCATTTTATGTGTTATGTAAAATGATAGTAAACTGTAAGAAATACATATTATTTGCTCTAAAACAATATTTACATAATGCCTTTCTTTAGCCATTTCTCTTAAAAATGTTGTCAGATGCTTTTTAGCTCACCAGAGCACGAATGTGCTCAGGGTGAGCTTTTGTGATCGCCCTGCGTCCATCGTGCTTCGTGCGTCGTGCGTCGTTACGATTACGTGGCGTCCATGTTTACTTAAAACAACATCTCCTCCTACACCACTATGCCGATTGCAACCAAACTTTGCTGGAATGATCCTTGGGTGGTCCCCTTTCAAAGTTGTTCAAAAAATTAAATTTCATTAAAAATTCTGGTTGCTATGGCAACAAATAGAAAAAACTTAAAAAATATTCTTGTCTGAAACCACAGGGCCTAGAGCTGAGATATTTGGTATGTAGCATTGTCTAATGGAACTCTACAAAGTTTGTTCAAATTATTCCCCTGGGGTCAAAATTGGCTCCGTCCCGGGGGTAACTTGATTTTACATAGACTTATATAGGAAATTTAAAAAATCTTCTTGTCAAAAACTACAATGCCTAGAGCTTTGATATTTGGTGTGTAGCATAGTCTAGTGGACCTCTACCAAGTTTGTTCAAATTATTGCTCTAGGGTCAAAATTGGCCCCGCCCCGGGGGTCACTTGATTTATATAGACTTATATAGGAAAATTAAAAAAATCTTCTTCTCCGAAACCGCAAGACCTAGAGCTTAGATATTTTGTATGTGACATTGTCTAGTGGACCTCTACCAAGTTTGTTCAAATTATGGCCCCAGGGTCAAAATTGGCCCTGCCCTGGTGTTTATTCTATTTTATATAGGAAAATTTAAAAAAATCTTCTTCTCCGAAACCACAAGGCCTAGAGCTAAGATATTTGGCATATAGTATTGTCCAGTAGACTTCTACCAAGTTTGATCAAATTATTGCCCTAGGGTCAAAATTGGCCCCGCCCAGGGGGTCACTTGATTTATATAGAATTATATTGGAAAATTTAAAAAATCTTCTTCTCCGAAACCGCAAGGCCTAGAGCTTAGATATTTTGTATGTGGCATTGTCTAGTGGACCTCTACCAACTTTGTTCAAATTATGGCCCCGGGGTCAAAATTAGCCGTGTCCTGGGGTTTATTCTATTTTATATAGGAAAATTTAAAAAATCTTCTTCACCGAAACCACAAGGCCTAGAGCTAAGATATTTGGTATGTAGTATTGTCTAGTGGACCTCTACCAAGTTTGTTCAAATTATTGCCCTAGGGTCAAAATTGGCCCTGCCCCGGGGGTCACTTGATTTATATAGAATTATATAGGAAAATTTCAAAAATCTTCTTCTCCGAAACCACAAGGCCTAGAGCTAAGATTTTTTGTATGTAGCATTATCTAGTGGACCTCTACCAAGTTTGTTCAAATTATGGCCCTAGGGTCAAAATTGGCCCTGCCCCGGGGTTTATTCTATTTTATATAGGAAAATTTAAAAAATCTTCTTCTCCGAAACCACAAGGCCTAGAGCTAAGATATTTGGTATGTAGCATTGTCTAGTGGACCTCTACCAAGTTTGTTCAAATTATTGCCCTAGGGTCAAAATTGGTCCCGCCCCGGGGGTCACTTGATTTATATAGACTTATATAGGAAAATTTTAAAAATCTTCTCCTCCAAAACCGCAAGGCCTCGAGCTTAGATTTTTTGTATGTGGCATTGTCTAGTGGACCTCTACCAAGTTTGTTCAAATTATGGCCCCCGGGGTCAATATTAGCCCTGCCCTGGGGTTTATTCTATTTTATATAGGAAATTATTTAAAAATCTTCTTCTCCGAAACCACAAGGCCTAGAGCTAAGATATTTGGTATCTAGCTTTGTCTAATGGACCTCTTTTTAATCTGTTCATATAATGGCCATGGGATAAAAAACGGCCCAGATGGGTCACTTGATCTTACTTAGACTCGTATAGAAAACTTCAACAATGTTAATCTCCAAATGACCTTTTCTCCTGATGAGCATTTATAGGGCCATCATGGCCCTCTTGTTCTTATTTTTTTGCAATATCATTGAAAAAAATACTGTGCTATTATTCCGTATGTACTTTTGTAAATCGTTACTAAAAAATGAAATTTCGAAATGTTTTTGTTGCAAATAAAAGTCAGTTTCACTGATAAGACATCTTTCTAGGTAGAATAAGACCTACTTTAATTTTAAGATCCAAAAAGCTATTGGGGCTTTATTAATTGTTCAGTATCTTTAGTTCTTGAGTTAAATGTACTAGAATGTAATTGTAATGTAATTAATTACTTTTCTAAAGTAATTGTAATTTAATTAATTACATTTGGAAAAAGGGTGTAATTGTAATGGTACAATGTAATTGAAGAATCCACATGTAATTGTAATTTAATTAATTACATTTCAAAGTAATTGACCCCAAGTCTGCCTGTCGATTACGTTACTTTCACCATAGCAGCTGCCTGGTATACGAGGGGTGATCCAGAAATAACCGGACTACCTCTGTAATTTTTTTATACGTGATATTATTTCCATGAAATTTTGTGTAAATACACATCCACCCTAATCAAACCCAGAACGAAACTGAAACATTTCTGGAAAGAGAAATTATATGTTTAATCGTCGCTATAGCAACCTATGTGGCGTATTAGTGGGGCAGGTATCACTTCAAAGATAAATTTGTAAAGTTGACGTAAATAATTTTCATTTCCACATGAGAAATATCGGCGCAAATAAGCCTGTGCCTAACACAACGTGTGTGACATCATATTATGAAATATCGAAGTGATTACTGTTACCGTTAGTAAACAGCAACATTTAATGTGATACTATCTGTCATCGAGCATGACATCATCAGAATCACAAAAAATACGCGCCATAATACAATTTTACTCTCAGCATGGACATTCACTAACTAAAACGCACGACATGAATAATAAAACATCAGCGGGAAAGACAATGTCACTAACGCAGATTTTTTAGTGGCATCAGAGGTTCTGAGATAGTAGAGTTTTGTTAGAAGATGCGGAAGGTGGGGCCGTAAAACTTCCGCAGACGTGACGCTTGTGAGCACTGTTTGAGACATCATCTGTTCAGTGACAGACGCATCAGTCAGTGTCTTTCATTTAACAGAAAACATTTATGAAACTGTTCAGCGATGTATTACAAAACAGTAATACATGAGAAAAGTCAGTGCTAGACATTTTTGGGTTTATTACATAATTTTTATTGCATACAAAGGTTGATCATACAGAAAAGTGATTGCGAATGTAACGCCACATCAAGCAACATGTTAAGTTGACGTTGCCCTGCTAGTCCATACCATGGTGTCTGTCAAATAATAGTGTGTAAATGTCACTCGATCATTATTTCTGAAATGTTCAGATGTCAATTATTAAAGATTGAAAATCATAATGTGTGATTTTCGTTATTTTTTCTCATTTTGTTAATAAGTTATAGACTCAGTCCGGTTATTTCTGGATCATCCCTCGTATAGTCAACATTTTTAACACAATAGCATAAAAGCATATTGGAATGTTACTATTGTTAGCTTGTTACAAAGTTTTATACAAAATTGAAACATTGTTAAATATTTATTGCTGATTCCTTTTTCCTGAATTTCAGCCAATTAATGATGGGACTATACCTAGCCATTTGGATGAAAACGATACATCTATGGGATATTTTCCAATGACTAGTGTTCAGCCAGAAACCAATGGTATGGATAACTTTACAGTGACTGAGCTCAATTTTATGTATTTGATTGATCAGGTGAGCTTTAAGGATCGATGAATGTTGTCCGTCCACAATTAGTTTGTTTACACTCTAGCATCCACAGCTCTTAGCCAATCGTGATCAAACTGGTCACAATGTATATGGCCACAGTGTCTCGGCTAAGTTCGATTATGGGCAAAATCGGACAATAACTTCAAGAGTTATGTGCCCTTGACTAAGAAAATTAGCTATATATAGCTTGTTTACACTCTAGCGCCTTCATTTATTCACCAATCCTAATAATATTTTCAATAAATGTGTATAACCAAAAGATCTTGGAATAGTTCAGATTATGGGCGGAATCGGACCAGAACTTCAAGAGTTATGGGCCCTTGACTTTGAAAATTTGCTATATTTGAGTTTGTTTACACTCTAGCGACTTCATTTATTCGCCAATCCTAATAATATTTTCAGTAAATGTGTATAACCAAAAGATCGATTATGGGCCCTTGACTTTGAAAATTTGCTATATTTATACCCCCGCAAACGAAGTTTGAGAGGGGGTATATTGGAGTCACTCTGTCCGTCGGTTGGTTGGTCGTTGGTCGATCGGTCCATCCGTCCGCATTAAGTTTGTGGAGCGAACTCCTTCCACATTTTTAGCTCACATGTAAAGTGACAAAGTGAGCTATTCACTCTCCGTCCGGCGGTGTGCGTCGTGCGTCGTCAAACTTTTTGTTGTGACCACACTAGGGGCCACATTTTTGGCTCAATTTTAGCAAAACTGGGTCAGAACGTTAATATCAACAAAATCTCGGACGAGTTCGATATTGGGCCATTTGGGGTCAAAAACTAGGTCACCAGGGCCAAATAAGGGAAAACCTTGTGAACACTTTAGAAATCACTGTTTTGAATTTATCTTCATGAAACTTTGTCAGAATGTTTATTTTAATAATATGTAGGTCAAGTTTGAAAATGGGTAATTTCTGTAGTAAAATTAGGTCACTAGGGCAAATTGCTGGAAAACCTTGTGAACACTCTAGAAGTCACTGTTTTGATTGGATGATCATGAAACCTTGTCAGAATGTTTGTCTTCATAAAATCTTGGACGAGTTCGAACATGGGTCATCTTGGGTCAAAAACTAGGTCGCTAGGTCAAATCTTATGAAAAACCATGTTAACACTGTAGATTTCACAGTTATTATTGGATCTTCACCAAACTTTGTCAAATCGTTTGTTTAATGATATAACGGTCAAGTATAAATATGGGTCATGTGGGGTCAATAACTAGGTCACTAGGGCAAATTGCTGGAAAACCTTGTGAACACTCTAGAAGTCACTGTTTTGATTGGATGATCATGAAACCTTGTCAGAATGTTTGTCTTCATAAAATCTTGGACGAGTTCGAACATGGGTCATCTTGGGTCAAAAACTAGGTCGCTAGGTCAAATCTTATGAAAAACCATGTTAACACTGTAGATGTCACAGTTTTAATTGGATCTTGGCCAAACCTTGTCAAAATGTTTGCCTCAATGATATGTGGGTCAAGGATGAACATGGGTCAGCCGGGTTCAAAAACTGGGTCACAAGGTCAAATCTTAGGTAAAAATCTTGTAAAAGCTCTAAATGTCATGGTTTTGATTGGATCTTGGCCAAACCTTGTCAGATTGTTTGTCTTAATGATACTAAGGACAAGTTCAAATATGGGTCACCTAGGGTAAAAAACCAGGTCAAAAGGTCAAATCTTAGGAAAACCTTATTAACACTGTAGATGTCAAATTTTGATCGTATCTTCACCAAACCTAGTCAGACTGTTTGTCTTAATGATATGTAAGACAAATTCGAACATAGGTCGTCTGGGGTTCAAAACAATGTTTTAATGAGTGAACAGTGATTGTCATGTGAGCGATATAGGGCCATCTTGGCCCTCTTGTTTAGCTCACCAGAGCACGAATGTGCTCAGGATGAGCTTTTGTGATCACCCTGCGTCCATTGTGCGTCGTTTGTCGTGAAGTGGCGTCCATGTTTACTTAAAACAACATCTACTCCTACACCGCTATGCCGATTGCAACCAAACTTTGCTTGAATGATCCTTGGGTGGTCCCCTTTCAAAGTTTTCCAAAAAATTAAATTTCATTAAAAACTCTGGTTGCTATGGCAAAAAATAGAAAAAACTTAAAAAATCTTCTTGTCCGAAACCACAGGGCCTAGAGCTGAGATATTTGGTATGTAGCATTGTCTAATGGAACTCTACAAAGTTTGTTCAAATGGGGTCAAAATTGGCTCCGCCCCGGGGGTAACTTGATTTTACATAGACTTGTATAGGAAATTTAAAAAATCTTCTTGTCAAAAACTACAATGCCTAGAGCTTTGATATTTGGTGTGTAGCATAGTCTAGTGGACCTCCACCAAGTTTGTTCAAATTATTGCCCTAGGGTCAAAATTGGCCCCGCCCCGGGGTCACTTGATTTATATAGACTTACCGTATTCCCCCGTTTAAACGCTCCCCCCCTAATACACGCCCCCCACCCTTTTTTATAGAAAAAAGTCGTAAGGACTTACCAGCTTTAAGAGTCTGACATAAAATCCGTTTTTATTAAAGATAAAACACAATTAAATCCACTTTGAATAATTGTATTAATCCAAATTAACACGTGAACAATAACTAAAACCTAGCGAAACCGCGTGGTTCTATCACTTTCGTACAGTAATACAGTAGATCTATGGACCATTCGTGATGTTTATTAATGAGTTTTATTCGGCGATGTTATCCTTACGATACCTAAAGCGAAAGTAGATTTTCTGAAAATGATTACTTAGGTCATCTGGTCGATCTAAAACTACAACGCGCATTTTCATTAATCCGTTATTTACGGGCTTATTTGTACAGATCAACATAAACAAGCACTAACTGTGAAAAATAAGGGTAAGACCAAGTGCAATATATGCCTCGCGGCAATCTCATTTGTTAGAGGTGCGAAGTTGGCGATTCGAATCGCAATCAGGATTAACAATCATATCTGACACGCGACTTCCACAATTGATTTTTGAATGACTTAACGCCATCCACAAAATGTCCGAGGACATATATAAACCAGACTATTCAACTATTCCGGAGGTTAAAATTGCAATTTATACATTTTCGCCACTCGTATAAAAATCCATCTGTAAAAAAGTTAATGTCCATCACTTTCACAGTGTTTGCCTATTTCTTCCCCAAATTTAACGACTTTAACGTGTAAGATTGTTTACCCCTCGACTCGGCTAATTTACTTAATTGACATGTACATAAAAACTTACACATTGGCGAGATTACGTCAGAGGAGATTACGTCAGACGCGCGGTAAAGATAAAACGGTTACTCTGCAGCGACAGCGTGTTATTGATTTTTGACATGTAGTTTAACCAGTGCAACTGACTACATTATTTATCGTAGTAAAGCCCGCCGGGAATGACCGTTGATTAACATTGCATTAACACCGCGATATTTTTCGATGGCAAGTGTTTCAAATTCATTCATTTGACCTCCAGAAAAACTTTGGATACGGTATTCCAGATTTTTTTTTTGTAAAATAGGATCACAATAAACGCCCCCATTTTGGAAAATGCATCGCCCCCGGGGGCGTCTATTCGGGGGAATACGGTATATTGGAAAATTTTAAAAATCTTCTCCTCCAAAACCACAAGGCCTAGAGCTTAGATATTTTGTATGTGGCATTGTCTAGTGGACCTCTACCAAGTTTGTTCAAATTATGGCCCCGGGGTCAAAATTGGCCCTGCCCTGGGGTTTATTCTATTTTATATAGGAAAATTTGAAAAATCTTCTCCGAAACCACAAGGCCTAGAGCTAAGATATTTGGCATATAGCATTGTCTAGTGGACCTCTACCAAGTTTGTTCAAATTATTGCCCTAGGGTCAAAATTGGCCCCGCCCCGGGGGTCACTTGATTTATATAGACTTATATAGGAAAATTTAAAAAATCTTCTTCTCCGAAACCGCAAGGCCTAGAGCTTAGATATTTTGTATGTGGCATTGTCTATTGGACCTCTACCAAGTTTGTTCAAATTATGGTTCCGGGGTCAAAATTGGCCCTGCCCTGGGGTTTATTAGCTCACATGTCACAAAGTGACAAAGTGGGCTATTAGGATCACTCTCCGTCCGGCGTCGTGCGTCATGCGGTGTGCGTCGTGCGTCGTCAAACTTTATGTTGTGACGACACTAGGGGCCACATTTTTAGCTCAATTTTAGCAAAACTGGGTCAGAATGTTAATATCAACAAAATCTCGGACGAGTTCTATATTGGGCCATTTTGGGTAAAAAACTAGGTCACCAGGGCCAAATAAGGGAAAACCTTGTGAACACTTTAGAAATCACTGTTTTGAATTTATCTTCATGAAACTTTGTCAGAATGTTTATTTTAATAATATGTAGGTCAAGTTTGAAAATGGGTCATTTCCGGTGAAAAACTAGGTCACTAGGGCAAATTGCTGGAAAACCTTGTGAACACTCTAGAAGTCACTGTTTTGATTGGATGATCATGAAACCTTGTCAGAATATTTGTCTTCATAATATCTTGGACGAGTTCGAACATGGGTCATCTTGGGTCAAAAACTAGGTCGCTAGGTCAAATCTTATGAAAAACCATGTTAACACTGTAGATTTCACAGTTATTATTGGATCTTCACCAAACTTTGTCAAATCGTTTGTTTTAATGATATAACGGTCAAGTATAAATATGGGTCATCTGGGGTCAATAACTAGGTCACCAGGTAAAATCTTAGGAAAACTTTGTTAACACTGTAGATGTCACAGTTTTAATTGGATCTTCACCAAACCTTGTCAGAATGTTTGCCTCAATGATATGTGGGTCAAGGTTGAACATGGGTCAGCCGGGGTCAAAAACTGGGTCACCAGGTCAAATCTTAGGAAAACTTTGTTAACTCTGTAGATGTCACAGTTTTAATTGGATCTTCACCAAACCTTGTCAGAATGTTTGCCTCAATGATATGTGGGTCAAGGTTGAACATGGGTCAGCCGGGGTCAAAAACTGGGTCACCAGGTCAAATCTTAGGTAAAAATCTTGTAAAGCTCTAACTGTCATGGTTTTAATTAGATCTTGGCCAAACCTTGTCAGATTGTTTGTCTTAATGATATGAAGGACAAGTTCAAATATGGGTCACCTAGGGTCAAAAACCACGTCACAAGGTCAAATCTTAGGAAAACCTTATTAACACTGTAGATGTCAAATTTTGATCGTATCTTCACCAAACCTAGTCAGAATGTTTGTCTTAATGATATGTAAGACAAATTCGAACATAGGTCGTCTGGGGTAAAAAACTAGGTCACGAGGTCAAATCTTAGGAAAACCTTGTCTTTGCTGTAGTTTTCATGGTTTTGATTGGATCTTCACCAAATTTTGTCAGAATGTTTGTCTTATTTATATGTAGGACAAGTTCTAACATGGGTCATCTGGGGTCAAAAACTAGGTCACTGGTTCAAAACAATGTTTTAATGAGTGAACAGTGATTGTCATGTGAGCGATATAGGGCCATCTTGGCCCTCTTGTTTTATAAAATCATGATCCACGAATTTATGTCCCCACGAAATAGCCATTTTAGTAAAAACCACGAAAATTTAGCTCAACGAAAATAAATGATAATACAGTAATTTGGCCTAAGCTCTTCAGATTTGGTAAGGAGGTTGGTCATCAGATGTAGATGACCCCTATTGATTTCGGGGTCAGTATGTCAAAGGTCACAGTGACCTTCAGCACAAAATCCTTGTCTGACCAATAACTAGAGACCGATTTGGCCTTTGGTCCTCAGATTTGGATGTAACTATCCAGTTGGCCGTTTTGGGGCATCCATGTTTCACAAACACTTCTTGTTATTTCAGGTACTCAGCATCAGTATGTGATCTTACCATGCCCTTCTGAGGAAGACTCTGCAATGTCAGGTAATGTAGATCCACAGTCTAATCCACCAACTTATTCGGGAATTGAACCAGTTTACACATTGAATTCTCCGTCTTTACAAGAGACATGTAATGCTACAGATGAAACAGTTATCTGTAAGATACCTGGATCTGCTCAAGAACAGGTTGCTTACAGAAAAACTGAACAATTGTATCTATCAAATGGAACTTTTAGTGACCAAGTTAGTGGATCATTGGATGAGCAGTCTATAGAATCTGACGCTTTGACTTACAATCAATCAGAGGAATCAGTCTTCTATAGAACTACAAATGAAAACTTACAACCAGTTAATTATAGTAAAAACGATCCACTTCAAAGCGATGAATCTCAAGTAACATTACATAATCTTAGCAATGTTGGTGTACAACAGTCTAGTTCCACGATGGAGGTTCCACATAATCAGTCTTTGATACATGATGGAAACCAGTCTGCTTTGAAGGAGCAGCTAATTTGTTCACGAGATAATATTGATAGTGCAAATGCTGTACCAGGTCATTTTGTGTCTAGCTGGAATGGACCAAAGAAACAAAATATGAAGAAAAGTGTTGACGACGTAAAAATTCCAACTACAACAAATCAAGATAGTTCTCAACAACCAAAGCAAGGTATAATGTTTGCAAGTTTGTTTGCTGAGAATATCATCAATATGCATGTCTTCTATTATTTGTTTTTAGCTCACATGTCACAAAGTGACAAAGTGAGCTATTAGGATCACTCTCCGTCCGGCGTCCGGCGGTGTGCATCGTGCGTCGTAAAATTTTATGTTGTGACCACACTAGGGGCCACATTTTTAGCCCAATTTTAGCAAAACGGGTCAGAACGTTAATATCAACAAAATCTCGGACGAGTTCGATATTGGGCAATTTGGGGTCAAAAACTAGGTCACCAGGGCCAAATAAGGGAAAACCTTGTGAACACTTTAGAAATCACTGTTTTGACTGCATCTTCATGAAACTTTGTCAGAATGTTTATTTTAATAATATGTAGGTCAAGTTTGATTATGGGTCATTTCTGTAGCAAAATGAGGTCACTAGGGCAAATTGCTGGAATACCTTGTGAACACTCTAGAAGTCACTGTTTTGATTGGATGATCATGAAACCTTGTCAGAATGTTTGTCTTCATAATATCTTGGACGAGTTCGAACATGGGTCATCTTGGGTCAAAAACTAGGTCGCTAGGTCAAATCTTATGAAAAACCATGTTAACACTGTAGATTTCACAGTTATTATTGGATCTTCACCAAACTTTGTCAAATCGATTGTTTTAATGATCTAACGGTCAAGTATAAATATGGGTCATCTGGGGTCAATAATTAGGTCACCAGGTCAAATCTTAGGAAAACTTTGTTAACACTGTAGATGTCACAGTTTTAATTGGATCTTCACCAAACCTTGTCAAAATGTTTGCCTCAATGATATGTGGGTGAAGGATGAACATGGGTCAGCCGGGTTCAAAAACAGGGTCACCAGGTCAAATCTTAGGTAAAAATCTTGTAAAAGCTCTAAATGTCATGGTTTTGATTGGATCTTGGCCAAACCTTGTCAGATTGTTTGTCTTAATGATACTAAGGACAAGTTCAAATATGGGTCACCTAGGGTCAAAAACCAGGTCACAAGGTCAAATCTTAGGAAAACCTTATTAACACTGTAGATGTCAAATTTTGATCGTATCTTCACCAAACCTAGTCAGACTGTTACAAATTCGAACATAGGTCGTCTGGGGTCAAAAACTAGGTCACCGGTTCAAAACATTGTTTTAATGAGTGAACAGTGATTGTCATGTGAGCATTATAGGGCCATCTTGGCCCTCTTGTTTAGCTCACATGTCATGAAGTGACAGGGTGAGCTTTTCTGATAAGTCTTCGTCTGGCCTCGTGCGTCGTCAAACTTTACCTTGTGAACACAATAGGGGCCACATTTTTAGCTCAATTTTAGCAAAACTGGGTCAGAATGTTAGTATCGACAAAATATCGGGACGAGTTCGATATTGGGCCATTTGGGGTCAAAAGCTAGGTCATTAGAGCCAAATAAGGGAAAACCTTGTGAACACTAGAAATCACTGTTTTGATTGGATCTTCATGAAACTTTGTCAGAATGTTAATTCTAATAATATGTAGGTCAAGTTTGATAATGGGTCATTTCCGGTAAAAAAATAGGTCACTAGGGCAAATTGCTGGAAAACCTTGTGAACACTCTAGAAGTCACTGTTTTAATGAGTGAACAGTGATTGTCATGTGAGCGCTATAGGGCCATCTTGGCCCTCTTGTTTACAGTTTCGTTCATTCTAATGTATTTAACAGGACAGGCAACTTCTGTTATCATAAATTCTTTTTTAACCAGGTTTTCACAAAGTGAAACTGGTTATTAGAATGCTGAATATGGTCAGTGGGTGGGTGCGTGTAATACAGGCTGTGTCCGGTTTGGACTGACCATTCTTGACTAGACTTGGTATGTAGGATCTTTGAATGAAAACCTAGCTTGGGATTGTATTTGGGATCTATGGGGTCAAGGTCACTGTTATTTAAAATAGAAAACCAGTATCAGGTCAATAACTTAAGATCCTAATCATATTTACAATGAATGTGTATGATATTATGGTTTTGGACAAGTTAAGTTATGGGTGGAATCGGACCACAACTTCAAGAGGTATGGGCCCTTGGATTAGAAAATTTGCTACGTTTTAGCTTGTTTAACAGTATTATACCTTCATTGTTGGTTTTTATCTCAAAATCTACGTAAAAATGAGTTTTACGAGATGGAAACTATATTACCTGGTCATTAATTATTGGCCTTTGTTCTCAGGTGAGCGATAAAGGGCCAATGTGGCCCTCTTGTTAGCCTTAGTATGATTGAAACAAAGTGAAATTTAAACAAGGCAAACAATATAAGTTTATTTGTCACACCCTATGTATAACTTAAATCGTCGGCATACATAGACAAACTTAATTTAAACCGATATAACAATATACCGGGTATGTCAATTTAGGAAATTAAACATATCAGTACATTTAAAACAAATAAAGATTTTCAGCCATTGTGTTAGCTCCTGTTTGACCCCAAGTAATAACCACCTCTTCAGTCTACATGCATTTATTCAATAAAGTTTATCCTCATGTGACACGATATATTTAGTAAAACGTTAGCGTTACTTCCCTTGAAAATGATGGAAATGGTTAAATTTTGGCGGATAAGGTAGCAGACATGAATTTAATTTTGCAGTTGGCTATGAAACCGCCAAATATAGAACCTGTGTATAGTATAGGTCTTCGGAATACCCAAGTGATGAACGGGTCTCCAAAATTATTCCAATGTATATTTTCACACCTATAATCCTAAGTTGCCCATCAAATTTTGATTAATCTAATTTGTCCATAGTAGGGAAAAGTGCGAATAATGATGATGTGAATATGTAGATGGTACATCTTTATTTTTAGCTTGATTAATAAATTGCATTAATGATATCATAATTTACATGCACTTATCATCAAAAGTTTGCAGAATACTCCAAAATGTCATAAAATGTTTCAAAATGGAAAATAATATTTAGCATTTTGTACTGAAGACAAAATACAATGTATTGTTTATATTTGTCGAGCATTTTGACATTTTGCAATGTTATCCATCCTTTAGTTATCGGAAAACTCACGGAAAATTTATGATAATCTCTGTATCAATGACGAAGTGTCATTTAGTAGACAATTTAGCTTGAAATGCAAAATTTTCATTCAAGATTATTTGGTATCGGTAGAAGTATACTTGTGTTTTAAATTAATATGTGATTTTGTTTTATTTGGACCATTTTACAAATCTGTACCACAGAAGCTTATTGTGGCCTTAATGTCGTTTTATTGTGCGTCAACAACAAAATTTTAATGGTCATGTAGCGAGCACTTAAATTGTCAATATTTATTTACATTTTGGTCATAATGTATAAATTTGGGAGTGACATCCCTTTATTTTCTCGCAACGTAGTCAGGATGAATTAATTGTGATATACACGTCTGGATTTTCCATACCATGGATTTTCAAAATAATAGTTCAGACCCATCAATTTCTGATAATCGAGGTTGTACTAGTGTACTGGTAATTATACCCCCACTAAAATAGTGGGGCCTATTTAGGAGTCACTCTGTCTGTCAATGTCACTCTCAAAGGTAAAAAATTGGGTATTTCTTTTTGTCAGCTCAGTAATTTTGGATATGTCATGGATAGATTTTGGAAATACTTGGCAGAAATGTGATAGCTCTAGTTCAATTTGAAGTCATTGATGAAGTCCATACTTGGTTATTGGCATGTTTAAAACTTCTATTTTAATGGTATATGTTTTATTAGTACCCTGCCGTACACTATACTGCTTGTCGATGTCCGTCCGTCCGTCTGTTTGTCTGAAGTGGTTTCCGGATGATAACTTCAGTCAGGGGTGATGGATTTCAATGAAAGTTGGTACAAAGATAGCTTAGGTCATAACCTAGAGTGGGATTGCATTTGGGGTCAATAGGTCAAATAATAAGGTCATTGTTACTTAAAATAGAAATTTGGTTTCCGAATGATAACTTCAGTTAGGGTGATGGATTTCAATGAATTCATTGAAAGTTGGTACATGGATAGCTTAGAGGATAACTTAGATTGGGTTTGCAATTGAGGTAAATAGGTCAAATATCTAGGTCACTTTTACTAAAAATAGGAATTTGGTTTCCGGATGATAACTTCAGTTAGGGCCTTAGGGGTGATGGATTTCAATGAAAGTTATTACCTGGATAGCTTAGGGGATAACCTACAATGGGATTGCATTTGGGGTCAATAGGTCAAATATCTAGGTCACTGTTACTAAAAGTAGAAATTTGTTTTCTGGATGATAACTTCAGTTGGGGGTGGTGGATATCAATGAAAGTTGGTATAGCATAATAGGATAACCTAGAGTGGGCTTGCATTTGGGGTCAATAGGTCAAATATCTAGGTCACTATTACTAAAAATAGAAATTTGGTTTCTGTATGATAACTTCAGTAAGTGTCGATGGATTACAATGCAAATTGGTACATGTGTAGCTTAGGGATAACCTAGAGTGGGATTGCATATGGGGTCAATAGGTCAAATATCTAGGTCACTGGTACTAAAAATAGAAATTTTGTTTCCGGATGATAACTTCAGCTGACTTGCTCATTTAGACAAAATTATCATTAAAAAATCTAGACAGATGCTGCTGTGTAAACATCAGCTAACATTCCAATGATAGGTGCTGGCAGGGGACATGCATTGCATGCAATACAGACTGTAAGCTTGTTTATTACAGTTACAAAAACTGAGAAGCGTCCTGCAGAGAAGAAACACTGTTGCACATTTGAAAAATGCACTTTTAAATCAGGTGAGTTTGTATGTTAACTCGCATGAGCACTTTGTGCTCAGGGTGAGTTTTTGTGATCAGTCTTTGTCTAGTGTCCGGCTTCAACTTTTACCTCGTGAACAGACTAGGGACAACATTTTTAGCCCAATTTTCACAAAACTTGGTCAGAATGTTAATATCGACAAAATCTCGGACGAGTTCGATAATGGGTCACTTGGGGTAAACAAGAGGGCCATGATGGCCCTATATCGCTCACCAGATAAAAAGACTCTTAGTGAAAATTATCATGAGCCTTTGTAAAATTAAGTGACCCGGGGGCAGGGCCATTTTGCCCCTATGGCAATATTTTAAGCAAAAGTGGTAGATGTCCACCAGACAATGCTACATACAAAATATGTAAGCTCTAGGCCTCGAGGTTTTGGACAAGAAGATTTTTTTAGGATCGTTGAATGTCCGGCGTCCGGTCACAATTAGTTTGTTTACACTCTAGCATCTGCAGCTCTTAACGAATTGTGATTAAACTTGCTCACAATGTATATGGCCACACTGTCTCGGCTAAGTTCTATTATGGGCAAAATCGGACAATAACTTCTAGAGTTATGGGCCCTTTAATTACAAAATTGCTATATTTAGCTTGTTTACACTCTAGCGCCTTCATTTATTCACCGATCCTAATAATATTTTCAGTAAATGTGTATAACCAAAAGATCTTGGACAAGTTTGATTATGGGCGGAATCAGACCACATCTTCAAGAGTTATGGGCCCTTGACTTTGAAAATTTGCTATATTTTAGCTTGTTTACACTCTAGCACCTTCATTTATTCACTGATCCAAATAATACTTTCAGTAAATGAGTATAACCAAAAGATCTGGGACAAGTTTGATTATGGGCGGAATCAGACCACATCTTCAAGAGTTATGGGCCCTTGACTTAGAAAATTTGCTATATGTTAGCTTGTTTACCCTCTAGCGCCTTCATTTATTCACCGATCCTAATCATATTTTCAGTAAATGTGTATAACCAAAAGATCTTGGACAAGTTTGATTATGGGCGGAATCAGACCACATCTTCAAGAGTTATGGGCCCTTGACTTAGAAAATTTGCTATATGTTAGCTTGTTTACACTCTAGCGCCTTCATTTATTCACCGATCCGAATCATATTTACAATGAATGTGTATGACCTTATGGTTTTGGACAAGATAAGTTATGGGTGGAATCGGACCACAACTTCAAGAGTTATGGGCCCTTGGATTAGAAAATTTGCTACGTTTTAGCTTGTTTAACAGTATTATACCTTCATTGTTGGTTTTGATCTCAAAATCTACGTAAAAATGAGTTTTACGAGATGGAAACTATATTACCTGGTCATTAATTATTGGCCTTTGTTCTCAGGTGAGCGATAAAGGGCCATGGTGGCCCTCTTGTTTTAAGAACTTTAGTAGAGCCTCATGCAACATCCATGTAAAGTTTCCTTGAAATTGGCCAACTGGTTAAGAAGGCGATGTTGTTTAAAGCAATTGTTAACACACACTCGCAGACACACAGGTGTGTAGCATTGTTTAGTGGTTCAGAGTATGGCCCTAGGGTCAAAATTGGCTCCGCCCTGTCGGTAACTTGATGTTACTTCATATAAGATATTTAAACCTGAGGGCCAAGATGGCCCTAAATCACTCATCTGAGAACAAAGACACTATAATTAATGACCAGGTTATATAGTTTTCATCTCGTATAACCCGTTTTTACATAGATTTTGAGATCAAAACAAACAATGAAGGTATAATACTGTTACATAAGCTAAAACGTAGCAAATTTTCTAATCTAAGTGCCCATAACTCTTGAAGTTGCGGTCCGATTTCATTCATAACTGAACTTGTCCAAGACCTTAAGGTCATAGACATTCATTGTAAATATGATTGGGATTGGTGAATAAATGAAGTCGCTGGAGTGTACACAAGCTAAAATATAGCAATATAGCGATAAAGGGCCATCTTGGCCCTCTTGTTCTGATGAGCAATTATAGGGCCATCATGGCCCTCTTGTTTTATAAACTTACTATTCTGTTTTAGTGAAAAAATGTTGTTAAATAGTTTTCCGTATTTCTACATCCATACTGGTATTAATTATTTTGTTTACTTTCAATATTAAAGTTACAAAATATCAAGCAAATAAATGGTGCAAATGTTATATTTTGGCAGGTATGCTCAATGTTTTATAAGTAAAACTTTTACATAATTCCCATCTACAAACTAATTATATACAAAATGTAGTAACAATACTTCTAAAACTTATTTGGTATTGTTTAAAATCTTTTTAGCTTCTATGAAAGACCTTGAACGTCATCGTCGAATTCACACAGGAGATAAACCATATAAATGCACACAGTGCACCAAAGCCTTCTCTCGCTCAGATAAATTAACGCTCCACATGAGGTACCATCTTGATGACCGCATTTTCAATTGCAATTTTTGTAAGTACATTATTAAGCAAGGATAAATGAATAAATTTATTATTTTAACTTAATTAATAACATTTTGTAATACATGTTTAAATTGTGATTTCTCTTCTATTTAATCTACTATTACATGTATGCTTGAACATAAGAACATTGTTTGCATGGAAATCATTGCATTTGTGTTATTTTTTTATTAGGTGATTACAGTGCTGTTGAAAATAGCAGTTTGAAGAAACATCTACAAACACATTTAGATGAAAGACCATACAGGTATAGCTTGTTTATCTGTCGTGTTGTTTTATGCCATATAAGGAATGTGGATGGTAGTGTATCACATCAGACCTTTACAGCTCAACCTAATGGCTTGTCTGTGTGAATCATTGTAGGTTAGAAAAATCTGTTGCTTTTTCTGTCATTGCAATTGATTTTAGGTAGTGCAGATAAGAATTACCGTGTTGGATAACAATTTATTTATAATACTACTCAATATGTATCAGTGAAATCATGTTAAATGTACAAAAATGTACGAAAATTTGAACTTAAAACCTTACAAAAGTATTTTGGTATAATCTTAATAAAAAAAAGAATTGTAAAACAGTTGAGTTTATTAATTTTAAAAGTCTTTTTGCTTATTTCATGTTTCAGTTGTCAAGTTTGTCCATACAAGTCTCGTTCAGCAAGCCAACTTCGTATTCATCTACGTATACACACTGGTGATAGACCATATAATTGTAAAATATGTGATGCAGTTTTCAAAGTGAGTTCAGATCTTCATAGGCATATCCGAACACATACAGGAGAGAAACCATACGAGTGTGACATAGAAAACTGTACTTACAGATGTGCTGTAAAAAGTAAGCTTTGTTAAATGTCTCTAGTAGAACTTGAAGAATCAGAAACTTTAATCTTAGCAATAGGTGTTACATATAAATTGTTATTATTAGCTCACCTGATTCATCAGGTGAGCTTTTAGAATCGATGATTGTCTGGCGTCCGGCCACAATTAGTTTGTTTACATCCACAGCTCTAAACCAATCGTGATCAAACTTGCTCACAATGTATAAGGCCGCAATGTCTCGGCTAAGTTTTATTATGGACAAAATCGGACAATAACTTGTAGAGTTATCAGCCCTTGACTTTGAAAATTTGCTATATTTAGCTTGTTTACACTCTAGTGCCTTCATTTATTCACCAATCCAGGGATGCTATATTACCTGGTCATTAATTATAGTGCCTTTGTTCTCAGGTGAGTGATCAAGGGCCATCTTGGCTCTCTTGTTTGTTATAGTGTTCATTAAGTATGAGTAGCTGTAGCACCAACAATACATCATATACATGATTATTATCCCCCCTACCCTCGAAGAAGTGGGGGTATATTGTTTTCACATTGTGGTCTGTCCATTGGTCAGTCAGTCCGTCTGTCCATAACCAAACCTTGTCCGGCAAATAACTAGAGAACAATTTGGCCTTAGGTCCTCAGATAGTTGAAGTTAAATAGGTCAAATTAAACTATCCAGTTGGCCTTTAAGGGCATTCATGTTTCACAAACACCTCTTGTTTCTATTTGTATTGGATAAATTGTCTTACCAATCATTATCGTAAAACTTTTATAACTTAGTTATACATATGCTCTCTTTTAGGCAATCTAAGAAGTCATTACAAGACACATCATGGAAAACAACAAGAACATAAATGTCAAACCTGTGACTTTGTTTCATCAAGTAGGAAAGCTCTTCACGAACATAAGAAAATACATGAATCTAATCCAGACCTTCAGTGTAAGGTGTGCAACTATCAATGTTCAAATAAAACTGCATTGCGCAATCATTCACGCATGCATTCCTCAGAAGAGAAATTTAGTTGTAGTCATTGTTCATACTCATCAATACAGTGGGGGAATGTGCAAGCTCACATGAGACGTAAACATCCAAGTAAAGTTACGAGAAAAACAAGAAGAAATAAGATGGAGACTTCAGAAGTAGTAACTAAACCAACAGAGAATGAGACAGTGGACAGTAAAGAGAAGAAAGTTAAGATTAAACTACAACCTAAATGTGTGCGTAACTTCAAATGTGATCAATGCTCAGCTGCTTTTGTGAGAGAAGATTCATTAAAATGCCATCTGAAACAACATAGTGAGAGTAGTCTGTCCACAGCTTATGCTGTGCTTAAACTTCAACAGCCTGTCATAAACTCATCAGGTTCATTGTCAAAACTAAGAACATTGCTAGAAAATGCAAAATCAGCCCCTGCTGAGATCAATGGAACAGATGAAGAAAACAGTTTGGTTGAGAATGCTGTTGAAATGGTCAATAGGATGCCTGAAGACATTAAAACAGCTGTTTCTGTTGGCCATGAGCATATGCTTACTAGTCATAGTCAAACTTTACAAGGTTCATCTGTAAACTTAGGAATCAATGATATACTTATGGCTGCAGGGATGTCCGGAATCAACTCACTTGGGGATTCTCCAACAGATAAATCACACAGCGTTAGTAAGCTTCACATGCAGGATTTATCTGTTAACACTGGGGTATTGCCTGGTAGCGCATTCACTTCTACTCCCAATATTCAAAGTCCTGGAAGTCAGGTTAATGTAGTTGTTGGCCAATCTTCTCAAAATGTGCCATCTGTTCAAGTCACACAGAATATTTCCTTACCATACATAAGATTACCAAACGGACAAGTGCTTATTCTCACGGGTCAGACATCAATGAATCAAATTGTAACCCAACCTGATGGACCAATTCAGACAGATTCTCCTAGTCACATAGTATCTAGACCATTAGATTCACAGCAGGTTGTTCAATGTGCTGCGGATTCCACTGTCCCTTCAACTGAATCCCAGACTTCAGCACCGCTGTCTCAAGAAGTCATCCAAAACCAGTCAACATTTATCACAACTGCAGATAGGACAATAAATCAACAACAAGATGCCATACCTATACAAATCATCCTACCTAGTGACTCGCAACAAGCTGCTCCACTTGTGTCACAATTACTGAACAGTGCAATGAACAGAAACTCACATGAAAATATAAATCAGACTCAAAATTCTGTAGTCATTCAAGGCTTAAATCCATCTGGCTCAGAAAGCGTACAGAACTTTGTTCTCCAAATTCCACCACAATCTGGGATTTCTCAGGTTGCTGCGGGCCGACTTACTGAGAGTCAAAACTTTGTATTGCAAATACCTGGTCAATCAAATTATTGTTAAATCCTTGTGAATGTTTGGATTAATAGAATGTGGGTTTCATTGTGACCCAAGTGGATGTATTATATTAAAATTTGATTTGTAATTCATATTAAATGTATTGGTGCACATTAACTTAAAATGCACTTCATGGGGACATTGTCTGCATTTATTATCACTGTGATTTATTATATTGCATAAATTCATTTTTATAAGCCTGTTTGAAAAACGGGTCGTATTATAGGAACACCCATTGCGGGCGGGCGGCAGCCACAACGGTGTCCGCTCTCTAATTCAAACAGTTTTATTCGGATTCTTGATGGAAATGTTAATGGCCATGAGATCTTGGTCAAGTTCGATAACCAGCCCAATCGACCCATGCACTTCTGAGTTATGCCCCTTGACTCTTTGAAAAATTAATTTTGACGGGCATATTTTGTGACCTGGCACTCTTGTTCTTAATATTTCAAAATTTGAATACTTGCTCAATAAAATTAAATCATTAATGTACCAATTTTGACCCCAAGGCAATAATTTGAACCAACTTGGTAGAGGTCCACTAGACAATGCTACATACAAAAGATCTAAGCAGGGTTCGAAATTAACACTTGCAAACTAGCAAAATGCTAGTCAAAATTGGATTTTGCTAGATCATTTTAAGACCACTTGCATTTTCTAGCAAGTGGAACTGAAAGTGTCGTAATATAAATATTAAACTTTATTTTTTTATGCAATACAATTACATGTACATAAAATACAACCTACATGTATTTTGTTATAACATAAATATTTCTGAAAAACAAATGTTTTGTGAAAAAATTACTAGTGGATTTCAAATTTTGCTAGTTGAAACTTTGTGTACTAGCAAAAAATTGCTAGTGGCTAAAAAAGTTGAATTCGAGCCCTGTCTAAGGCTCAAGGAATTGTGGTTTCGGCCAAGAAGATTTTTTAAATTTTGCTATATAAGCCTATATGAATCAAGTGACCCATGGGATGGGGCCAATTTTAACCCTAGGGCAATAATTTGAACGAACTTGGTCACTCAATTTTACAAAGGCTCATATTAATTTTCTCTATAGGGCCATCATTGTTTTATATCGTTCGTGATTTCATACCCACATCGGCGTTTATCGAAAGAATAAAATATACTCACTGTAACAAAGTAAGGGAGATCACTGGATGGATTTGACAACCTATTTTCGGTTTGATTTACAAATGACGCATAAATCATGTGTCAATGTCGCATGTTTTCCCAAAAATGACCGCTTAACGGTAATTAAATTTCCAAGTGGTAAGAATTATCATACATCAGATTAAATTTTTATTTGCCGTGAGGCCAGAGTTTTTATTTTATTAGTTTTACGAGAATTTTTTCAGAAATGAGCAGTCAGAGGAGGGAATAAAAATAAAATTAAAAGTAATAAACAGGTGGAGTCGACCAAAAAAATAGAATGAAAATTTTCATTTTATTTTTAAAGTATATTGTTCAGAATGTCAATAACTTTCTTTTTAGTTCTATTTTTTTTACATACAGTGTGTTATATTTCATCGATAATAAAGGTTAATATCTGCAATTTGGAACAAGATATTTTGTGTTTTGAACAGCATTTTACCGGCCTTTTACCTCTTGCTGAAGTTTTCAAAGTAACTTTCATGTTGGCCTTCAACTACTGAAGCATTAATGTGCTCATTCAATACTTTATTTGATGTGTCAGAATTTGAAAAAAATATATAAACATGATACATGCATGGTTTTTAAAATCTATTGAAACATATTAATCAGACACACAAATACATGTGACTTTCAATGACTTAGAGCCTTGTACGATATATACATTTGTACATGTACTTTAGTGCATCTTTGGTGGTTTAATGCAGTGCTCCAGATGATTACTAGTATTGAGGACCATGAATATTTCACTCACTTACTTCATATGGATATGAATAAGACTGCAAAATCAATTAAAACAGTATTTTGCGAATAACCACGCTTTTGGCACGTTTGGTAAACAATGCATGCATGTAGGCACATACCGGGTTTCGTGGGGCCAGCATACACACAGATCGACACATATAGTTTAACAATACAAAAAGAACAAATCAAAGTACTGAAAGTACTGTCGGAAGGTGATTTTTTCATACCAAGCATGAAAAAGAAAAATGTACCCATATGGTTCGTACCCATGCAAAATATTTCAACATTTACACTAACGGACCGACTTTTCATTTATACATTGTTATATACCTGTAGACTCTATCACAGACACTTGTTTAGAAAAAATACCCCACCCACCACGTTCGCTCTTATGACTACCAATGCATATAAATACTAGAAGATAACAAGGTCCAAACGAAAGTAGAACATATTTTTGGGTTTTTTCAAACAAACGAAAGCTAAACTTACATTGGAATTCAGTTTTGCTTATCTAAAACTGTTTTTCTTTATTACCTGACACGCTTTCCACTGTCTACGAAACTGAATATCGTAGAATTCCAACTTTTTCACGTTTTGTACTGTGGGGGCTGTTGCGATCGAACATTAGTCACGGAAACGGTAGGCAGGCGGCAATTAGACTAGTTGGGCGTATCGCGGTTTGTCTGGTTCCCTGCATTTCGTAACTACGATAACGCAGTGTAGGGGCTGATATTACCTGGACATATTGGGTTTTTGGACATTAATATATACATTTGTAAGTATTTTTCTCCTTTTGTTATACATGGCTATAAAGTGAGCCATTATATTTAGCCATTATATTTAGCATCAATAATTTAAGTAGTAAATATAGACATGATATATAATAATATATAAACCGAACAAAAAAAGAGCAAAAGCTTAATTACCGGTGTTGCATGATCTGTGTTGCCACATATCACAGGTACCACAAGATACATTGTGCTGCCTGGGACGCACAGATTCTCCACTCTAAACTAGAATAAGACATTGTTACACTGAATAATACAACACTGATTCGGAAATTCCACAAATGACTCATTGTCACACACACTAATAATATATACAGTGTAACAGTAAATTTATCCAGACACTTCAAAAAAGTTATATAGACTCTCTTTATTAACAACTAATGATTTAAATGTAAAAAAATGCATATATTTGATGCATATATATATACTGTTAAGATAATTTATTTCAACCGATAGTTTTAGTACAAACCTTTAAGCAATAATTGAGAAACAAAAAGAACATATGAAAGGAAATAACTGCAAAAATAAAATTAATTGCAATCAATGACAATAAAAGATAATTGTCACACCAGCAATGACAGACTTTATAGTGGAACCTTAATTATTAACATATATATCCCCTAGCTAAGTAAAATTAATTGATGGTAAAACACTAAATTCTGAATTAAAGAGTTTTTTCTTTAAATAGAATATGAACAAACCAATGTTTATATGACACCAACCTCCCAGCTAGCATTCAATATAGGGCCTATATTGCACCTATATACGCCACTATGTCTGCTCGATATCGGATTTCAATATCAGATAAATATCGTTTAGAACTGCAAAGTGGATGCTATATCCAGGGGATGTCTTTTTGTATGTCTGCCGTATATAGGCCCTATATATTTTTATATTCCACGTACAGGGTGTCCCAAAAGAAAGGTAACACTTTCATACAAGTTTAATGTCCCTTTAAATTGCAGATTAATACATATTATATATGTAGATCAAAGATGTAAGTTTTTTTGTGTAAGAGAACCTTATGAATATCTTCAGAATTTGCAATTTAATACAAGTTTGAAAAAAGTGCATTTTTCATCCTTGACGTCGTTTCAGTAATTGATGACGTTTTTGATTTGACGACTTTTCATCCTCTTCACTTACAATACAAACACGATGAAATTTTCTACCACTTAAATACACATGTCTTTGTTGGACTTTTTTACATTGCATTTGATTTGTTTCAATCACTGAAAGACACCGAATCTTTAAAGATGAATTGTCCAATTATACCATGGCACGACATTGCCCTACGCGAGTTTCTCACTGTGTAGTGGTCTCTCCGCAAAAGAATGAAGTCGCTTTTTTTGTTAATGTGCTCCTACCTTACAAAACATGTGCTTCATACAGGATGATGGTACGGAACATACATAATCAGGTATTGTATTATACTTTCTACACAATATGTTTGGCGATTGAGTAATATTCCGACGATATCCGGATGTGAAAGATTGCGGAATATCTTGACCCGCGCATAGTCTTGACCTCAATCCATGCACCTTCTTTTTTTGGTAGTATTTTTCAAAGGACCATAGTCCTAAGCCACCGAACACAGAAATGCTGTTGAAGTGTTAATGTGGTATAGATTTCATCGTGCGTTTTTAGTAAGTAAAGAGGATGAAAGGTCGTCACATCAAAAACGTCATAAATTACTAAAACGACGTCAAGGATGAAAAATGCAATTTTGTAATCAAATTCGTAATAAATTGCAAATTCTGAAGATATTTATAATATTCTCTTACACAAAAAAACTTACATCTTTGATTTACATATCTATATATAAAGTATGTATTAATATGCAATTTAAAGGCACATTAAACATGTATGAAAGTGTTACCTTTCTTTTGGGACACCCTGTATATCACTTTTCAGCCCTATATTTTTTTCTGATATCATGCAATATTGACTTCCTATATAAATTCTGAATATTGATATCCAGGTATCATCTTGATATTTGTTTACTTCATGTATATATACAATGCAATGTACATGAATGTTGTATCTGATGAACAATTGACTACTTTACCCTATACAAGCACGCGGTATAAAAGTAATGGAGAAAACAATACGTTCCCACCAAACACAACATTCATTTCATGTATTGTAGAAAAAAAGAGCATAACTAAATAATCAAAATTTACGTCAATGTTTAATTATTCAAAACATAAAAAAATGAAACATGACTCACATTACAAAATCATCATAATGATGTTTTCAATACACCTATAGTAGAGCTATAGATATGGAAATTTTGTTGAATCTAATTAATATTGTACAGTAAACATGTAATGTATTGATATTCAACAATTAAATCAAACTTAAAGCCAATAAGTCAAAGACATAAACTATATTCAGGTTTACAATATACATATTAAACCTTAAAGAGTAAAAGTAAGATAATTAAAAAGATAGACTTTACTGTAACGTCGACCAAATTACAAGCAGCGATCATCAATATATATGTTCTTATCAAGGACTTATATACATACAAATAAATAAATTTTAATAGAATAAAAATGATTACAAAAAAGTTCACTAAAGACTAAATATCTCCAAATCTTTATAAAAAGCGTGTAGTATAATTTTAAGACAATGTACTTACATTTCAAGTCCAGAAAATTCTTTGTGTAAAATGTGTCTTAAAATAACATCCTGTCCAATATGATGTCATAACTTGATATATGACGTCACTTGTTCTACTTTGATAAATATCAGATGGATATCCAAATGATATCAAGAAACTGACGTAATCTATGAATTATTTCGGATATTCGAGCGACATCATCTTAGTATGTTCAAAAGTATTATGTAGTTTACTATATCAGACTGATATTGATTGAATGTTTGGAAACTGATATCAAAATTCTTATATACGTCATATGTGGTCATGCTGGCTGGGCTGTTTAATTTTATTACTAATATAACTCGTAATAAATATTTATATGTACATTTGTATTTAAATTTGATAAGGTATAAAGAATTTTATAAAATACCAAGACGCACAATGCTTTGAATTCCACATTTTGCACAAAAGACTGTCCCAAACTGAAATTCGATTTGGGTACCAAACTGATGTGTATTTATATTGGACAGGAACGACAACTCTGTGTAGATATTGACCATTTACGTGACACAAGGCCAGGCGGGAACGCTTTAAAATGTCTAAAAATAGCATTTTCTCGATCGCAGCAGCCCCCGATACTAAATTAATTGAAAATAGTCGGAATTTACACTTGTATGTGCAAGTTGTGGTGTGAGAGCGGTGTCGTTAGAATAAAAAAATATGTAATTGTGCATAGAAGCCAGAAATTATGACGCTAGTGCAATATTTGTTTAAAAAAAAAATATGTTCTACTTTCGTTTGGACCTTGTTATCTTCTAGTATTTATATGCATTGGTAGTAATAAGAGCGAATTAACGTGGTGGGTGGGGTAATTTTTTCTAAACAAGTGTCTGTGGACTCTATGTGCTTGACATTGAAGAAAGGCATAGGATTCATTAGTTTCTTAGCAATAGCAAGAACTGTCTGAAGACAGCGTGCTCGACATTCATAAGTCTTCAGTGTAATAAATGCTTGATAGAGGAGAGAAATCTATTAAAGTGAAAAAGGGGCATAATTCTAAAAATACTGTTAATGAGTTATGCTGCTTGTTGTACAGATGCGCCTTGTTCACATAACAAAGTATTCAATGTTTAAATTAAATATCTTTAATGTTTTTTCAAAACAATCTACTTAATAATCAATTTTAACCAAAATTCTAAGTTAAAAAGGGGTATAACTCTAAAAATACTGCTTACACAGTTTTCCCAATTTGAAATGAATATTTGTGAAAATGTGCAAGATAATGGACTTAATAAAAAATTCAACCAAAGTTTTTTAAGAAGGGGCATAACTTTAACAATACTGTTGATAGAGTTATGCTAAATTATGTATGTAAAGTAATTCACCTTATGTTTTATGCTCACCATGTTCGTCAAACATAAATTATTTATCATCTATAATAATTGCATCTATATAAACAACAAACACAATGTAGGTGTGGCTATGGCAGACTACATTTCTGCAGAAAAAGAACGGGTTACATAAACGTAACTAAGCCTCCCACCTCCCACCCCTGTACAAACTTATCACAGAATTATACAAATTGTGAAATGCACAGTTTTGCAATCAGTTTTACATCAGCAGTGTATTCCTGTATTGTAATAATATAAAATGTTGAATTAACAAACATTATGTCATTGTCTTTACCTAAACAATTATTATACATATATATTCCCAGATTGAAAGAGACTGATCTTAACAAAGTATATATGATTCTTGTACCTATACCGACTCTAAATCATCTGTCAAATGTAAAAGTACAAGCAACAAGTACAGGGGTATTAAATCTCATTCCATTTAAACATGTATTTGTCTATGTATATAAGTGCATCTTATCTCTTAATGTGATACCTTGTAACAACCAATACCCTCAATTACAATTATTTCCTTGCAGCAATCAACTACAACATACATATATACCGTAACACTCAGACAATAATGTCCTACAACTAGTACTTCCTATGCAGCATAGTACCTCGCCATACACCAGGTGTATGCGGAACATGTTAAAACAAGTGAAATCGCGCTATATGCGTATGGCTAGTAACTTGCAAAAAAAGCAAGCCAGAACTCAATTTCTGCTATACACATGCTATGTTTACACAATAACGACGGTCCGAGTAATTTCTACTTTCTATTTCAACAAAAAGGAATCTGGTCTTATGTTCCCTGTGACAGGTATCATGGAAATCAATTTACCAGTACATACAGCCAACCCACGGGCGGACACATGTGAGTGTGAGTCAAGTACATTCTGTATTCCACTATTCTGCGTCGGGTTATTATATAAATAGTAAAGTCTTAGCTCTATCCATTTTAACTCTTGAACGGGTTCCCAAAGGAATGATCTTCATTATTAACAAACCTGCCTGATGCAGAATATTTAATACAAAGTTTTCATCTTTGTGTGTAGAAAAATGGTCTGAACTAGTATCCCACCCATCATCTAAAAACATGACCATCTTAATATTGTATAGGTATAAATGGGGTCACTACAATATACTATCAACGTATTACTTCGTCTATAGAAACTTGTACAAATTCCGACATTACTAAAGCCGATTTATATTCATTAAAGACCTACATGGGTATCAATAAAAGGAATTTTATAGCCGTGCATTAACACGTGTGAAATTTTCATTGTTGATTCCGACATTTTTCCAAAAATGAAGCGTGTTTTCTCAATTTACCTTTTTCATTGTTTTCAATACATTCTGAACATGAAAGACATTTGTATTCAAAATACTCAGAAATCGTCTTGCTCAAAAGTACGTAAATAATACTTATCATTTGCTACTGTTTTATTACCTCTCTGCACCGATGACAGGTTTGAGCTACTGGACACCATTGCTGTGGACAAGGTAGCTGATACAGTCTCGCCTGTAGTGCCCGTTTCTCCGCAACTGAAGCAGATATCACTGGAACTTGCCCGTCGAAAGCTTCTAAATGGCTGTTTGTTGTTCTGGACACCTGTAAATTATTGGACCATGTCCCTTCCCAACGATTTGTTTACCGGTAGTTGATGTATTTGAGCTCTGTTTCCGGCTATTGGATATGGCATGTTGTTATAGCTGGAGTTTACAAGCTTCGTGGAACTGCTTTTAATCCTCTTAACTGCTCTGGCTTCAGCTTGTTTTAGTTTCTTCTCGTCCTCACTATCGCTACCACAAAGCGACGGCCTCTCATACTCATTGACAGTGGTCCAACCCCCAGGGGAACTATCAGCAACCCTCAATAGTTTGTTACGGTAATTAAGCTTCTTAGTCAAGTCATTAACAACTGAAACAACATCAGGTGAACATGTGGCTAATACTTTCTCCAAGCCGTTTAGAATATCGGTATTAAACTCGAACTGGTGACGATGGGACTCGCTCTTAAACTTCGGTTGTTCTTTTGACATCTGAGAGACGGAAGACGCTGCTATGTCTCTTCTAATGTCAGTTAACTTCGAATCAAGGTAATTTCGAAATAGGTGAAAAGCTTCAAACGCTTCGCCTTCAGAGCCCCCCCCCCCCCCCCCCCGGGTGGTTACTTCTCCTAGTTACTGTGTCCTGGTGAGTTTCGAAGTCAATACAAGAAGCAGAGCCCTCTGCAAAAGTTAGCTCATCGGTCTCTGTCTCGTGGCTTTTTCTCTTTGGTTCAGCCATATTAAATGCATAAATTGTCGACTATCATGTAGCCTGCCAATACCTCGAATGACAAATTCGTGTATAATACCACGCTAATTGCCCGTGTATTTCACGGTCTGTGCGCTTCAATACACTCTAAAATACAGTACCACCGTTTATCTATAGCCGCTTAGCCGATAATAACTACATATATTTCCACTGAAGGTCATATGACCCTAAAATCTGTATGAGTCATCTACTGACCTAAGCCAATGTTCATCTACTGACGACCAAGGGCAATGATTCAAAGCACAAGGATCGTTGGTCATTCTGTCAAGTCATATTCACAAATATCCACTGATATGAGCCATATCTTTAGACATACTGTTTAAATGATACTTATGGACATGCTTGATGTAAAGTACGAATTGCATATAGATTATGGTAGACACAGGACAAGGATACACGCATCAACTGATAAACACCACAGTGGTTATTCATACAATTTGCAGCTAAGGAAGGTACAACTAACAACAGTAATTTTTTTACGAAATTATTGCAACTGTTAGAGGGTAATAATTATGCAACACATATCATATAAAACTTTAATAAATTTTTAAAAAAACAGTAAAAACATTAAATAGCTTTTTGAAAATAAACTGGACTTTTTTCCATTACTGCCGCACATGTATTGATATTATTTTGTTCAGAAATTTGATCATTATTGTAAGAATCAAATTCATGATATGAACCAGGTATATCTAAATTAGCTCTGCTGAATATATTAATACAGACAAACCTGTCAATAAGACGACATTTTGTCTTTCCCAATGTTGTCCTTTGTTGACATATAAGGTGACCACTAACAGGTTTGACTGTCACTTAAATTGAGACACTCAAGAATAATAACATATTTAAAAACAAGAGGACCATGATGGCCCAATATTGCTCACCAGAAAAGATTTTTACAGACAGATTTTTTTAAGTAAATTCAAGTGACACCAGGGTGGAGTCAATTTTTACCCCAGGGCCATAATATTACCAAATTAGGCAGAAGTCAAGTAGATGATGCTACATACAAGCATCTTAAGTCTAACTAATGTAGTTTCTGACAAGTAGATTTCTTCCAGTTTTCCTGTATAAGTCTATGTAAAATCAAACACAGGGGGCCAATTTTGACCCCATTGCCATAATTTGAACAAACTTGGTAGATGTTAAGTGGATGCTTCACACAAAATATCTAAGCTGTATGATTTGTAGTTTCCGACAAGAAGATTTTAAAAATCATCCTGTCTATGAAAAATCAAGTTACCCAAGGACAGAGTAAATTTTTTGACACCGGGGCCACAACTTAAATAATATTGGTACATGTCCACTAGATAATGCTACACCCCAAATATCTAAGTTCTAAGCCTTGCAGTATTGGACAAGAACAGTTTTTATTTTCCTTTATAATCCTAAATAATATAGAGTAAACCCCTGGGGTAGGGCCCATGTTGACCCAAGGGCAATAATTTTAACAAACTTGGTAGAAGTCCACCGAATATCTGAGCTCCAAGCCTTGCAGTTTTGGACAAGAGGACTTTTTAAAATTTCCGATAATAATCCTATAAAAAGTAGGGAAAACCCCTGGTTTGGGCTAATTTTGACCCCAGGGCAATAAATTGAATAAACTTAGAAGAGGTCCACTAGACAATGCAACACACTAAATATCTAACCTCTAGGCGTTGTAGTTTTTTACCAGAAGATTTTTAAAATTTCCCCATATAAGTCTATGTTCAATCAAGTGACTCCTGGTGTGGGCCAATTTTAACCCATGGGCAATAATTTAATTTGTTTCATCGGGTTTTACGCCATTTTCAACATTATTTCAGTCATATCGTGGCGGGCAGTTATCCTAACTAGCTTTCCTGGACTTAATTTAGGCCTTAACCAGTACTAAACACATTCTATCCGTAAGCTTCTGTCAAGCTACCCCACATAATTCAGAGGTGGAGGACAAGTTAACATAGGATGTATTATCTTCAGTCATTTGTCATGCACAGTGTGAGCCTCGCACGGGTTCGTACTCACAACCTCATGATCAATAGACAAACGCCCTAACCACTGAGCTAGCCAAGCGGGCCAATAATTGGAACAAACTTGGTAGAGGTCCACTAGACAATGCTTAGTATACACAACAAATATCTAAGCTCTAGGCACTGTAGTTTCTGACTAGAAGATTTTTAAAATTTCCATAAGTCTATGTACAATAATGTTACCCCCGGGGCGGAACCAATTTTAATTCAAGGGCCATAACTTGAAAAAACTTGGTAGAGGTCAACTACACAATGCTACACACCAGATATCTTAACTCTAGGCCCTGTGGTTTTGGACAAGGAGATTATTCAGATTTTCCTATTTGTTGCCGTGGCAACTAGATATTTTAATGAAATGATTGTTTTGACCAACTTTGGTATAGTTTAGATAGCTTCATGCAATCTAACATCCCTGTAAAGTTTCTTTGAAACTGTTTCAGGAGATGTTGTTTAAAGCAATTGTTGACGCAGTGATGCATCACCGACGACTGACAACATACGATCACAATAGCTCTCCAAGAGCACTTTGTGCTCTGATGAGCTAATAATTAGAACATCTTCAGCTGAACAAAAAACAATGAGTCATAGAATATTTGAATAGCACTACTTTTTTATACCACAAAATAGTCATTAAGGTTCCATTCCCAACCTTTCAACTTCCTGATTAAAAACATATACAAATGTATATCAAGTTAAAATGCATATCCTTAGTCAACTGATTTTTCTCCATAGTTCCAGACTTTTTAGTATTTCAGAATATGAAGTCATGAAAAAATTAATTGCAGATCATTTGTTTTCTGTGTCCATGTTGTTGATTTGTCAGGCTGGTCTGGTTGCAATTTTTTGTTGTACAATCCTCTGGCAAGCACAGTTGACAGTTTGCTGTTTTTTTTGCCAGTTTTGGTTGATAAGGATGAGGACTTATTACAGGCAGGTTCTGCACCTACTCAATGTTCTTCTTGATCCTAAAGCAAGATAAAAAAGAATTAAGATAAAAGGCAATGAAATGTCACATAGTATTGTTAAAAGCACTGCAAACTAGACACCTTCCAAATATATTGTACAAATTGAATTAAATTCAAGCCTATGAATCCTTGGCCAATACTGGAAGAGTTTTACTCCAATCAAGACACAAGTTTTACCAGACTGAATTAACTTTTACCATACTAAATCTTTTTTTTTTGCATGATTAAATTTTGCTTCTACAACATTTATGAAAGTATATTTCTTACATATATGATATATTTCAAATGATGGTATTGTTATAATTAACAGTAATTTGTTATTTAATTATCATATTACAAACTCGTGTGTAGCAGTTACTGTATATAGTACTTGTATTTATACATTAGCTGTAGTATTAACAGCTCCATTAGACAGTTTGTAGAGCATCTGACTTGCAAACAGGAGGTCGAAGGTTCAAGCATGCATATTACAATATACCCTGAAAATTTCACCTCACCATCGATCTGTTGATCAGTCAATTTTCACCTGACCAGTAGCTATATAGTGGACTCGGTTTTCAGGCCTGTGGCTAAGTTCAAAGACTGTCCTTAGCGATTTAACAGTTTTGGTATTTGAAATTACTTACAATAAATGAATAAAATAACCACATGTATCTTTTTAAATTCTTATTACCTTTCAACCAACTCTGACTTGGTTTCCTTTGTCAGAACACTTCCAACATTTGCTTTCCAACCATAACCACATTTTGTTGACTTTGCATTTCTCAGGCAGTACAGCACAGTTACGGCAGCACAGCTCCATGTATACATAAACTGAAAATACACAAATGTTGTTTTTAGCTCACCTGGTTCATCAGGTGAGCTTTTAGGATCGGTGAATGTCCGGCGTCCGTCGTCCGTCCACAATTAGTTTGTTTACACTCTAGCAACCGCAGCTCTTAACTTGCTCACAATGTATATGGCCACAATGTCTCGGCTAAGTTCGATTATGGGCAAAATCGGACAATAACTTCTAGAGTTATGGGCCCTTGACTTTGAAAATTTGCTATATTTGAGTTTGTTTACACTCTAGCGCATTCATTTATTCACCAATCCTAATAATATTTTAATTAAATGAGTATATCCAAAAGGTCTTGGACAAGTTAAATTATGGGCGGAATCGGAATAGAACTTCAAGAGTTATGGGCCCTTGACTTTGAAAATTTGCTATATTTTAGCTTGTTTACACTCTAGCGCCTTCATTTATTCACCGATCCTAATAATATTTTCAGTAAATGAGTATAACCAAAAGATCATGGACAAGTTTGATTATCGGTTTGAATCAGACCACATCTTCAAGAGTTATGGGCCCTTGACTTTGAAAATTTGCTATATTTTAGCTTGTTTACACTCTAGCGCCTTCATTTATTCACCGATCCTAATAATATTTTCAGTAAATGAGTATAACCAAAAGATCATGGACAAGTTTGATTATCGGTTTGAATCAGACCACATCTTCAAGAGTTATGGGCCCTTGACTTTGAAAATTTGCTATATTTTAGCTTGTTTACACTCTAGCGCCTTCATTTATTCACCGATCCTAATCATATTTACAATGAATGTGTATTACCTTATGGATTTGGACAAGTTTAGTTATGGGTGGAATCGGACCACAACTTCAAGAGTTATGGGCCCTTGGATTAGAAAATTTGCTACATTTTAGCTTGTTTAACAGTATTATACCTTCATTGTTGGTTTTGATCTCAAAATCTACGTAAAAATGAGTTTTACGAGATGGAAACTATATTACCTGGTCATTGATTATTGGCCTTTGTTCTCAGGTGAGCGATAACGGGCCAATGTGGCCCTCTTGTTTAAATAGACACAAATGACGTTAATTAAAGTCCCATAAGTCAGGTGTGTTTTCCTCCCGTGCATACTTTATAGCAAGACAAAATGTTTCCAAAACCACTATCATATTTTTTTCAATATCATTGAAATAAATAGTATTTACAGAACAGCTGTGTTTTCCCGTAGTCATGTTATGCACACGTCGTTAAGTGACGTCACATGCTCATATTTCCAGTTTACAAAAGCAGTGAAAGGAGTGTTTTTTAGAAGAAAAAGGGCTTGTTTAGTCGGTTATAATTATCTTGGAATAATATCAGTAATTGAATGTTTTAGCATATTTTTTTTGCAAAAAGCTAATGGGACTTTAAGCAATTACCTTCACTTGGCAAAAGGTTTAAGTTAGTAATAGCAAAACCTCTGAATAAGTGATTAAGTCTTATTCAATTTACAGACATTAAAAGCTACCTGATAAGGAATATTAGACATACATATATATAAAGTAATGTATTAATTGAATCCATAGATTGTGGTATTACTGCATAGGGCTTGGACGATATGGTTACAACGTATTGCGATACTTTTGCAATACGGACAATGTGATATGATAGGTATCACAATGCATAGACTTAAAAAAATGCACAAATAGTTATCTTTGATGTGACATGATGGTGACTTCATTACTTTAAACATTCAACTGTCTGATTGCTTTGGAGGCATAACATCATTTTTAACATGGATTATACAAGTTATTTAGGATGAAAATAACAACTTAGCTTTACTGAGAGCACAGGATAATTACTTCAAACAATTTTCTTTCCCAATACTGACTATTCGTAGCTAGTAGACAAACAAATAAATCATTTCAAGGCTGTTTCTGCATGTATCAATACATGGCATCGAGTGTATCGGTATGTATCTGTGAGTGACAAAACCGGTACAAGAACAAATGACGATATATTCTGTATTATCCAAGCACTATTATTGACTACATTAACTATTTAGATTTACCAAAATTGACTTGTCAGTGGGAAAGTGAATGACTATAATGTTCTTTTATGGAAAATCATTGTAAAAGATATCTACACAGAGTCTACAAACCCTCACCTAAATCTCTCCTTGAACTGAAGTTGAACATGATTCAAATGGTAACATATATTATGGGACACCCTGTAGATGTCTACATAGTGAATTTTGCCAGGTACCACCAAGCACTGAAGTTGATCGAAGCATGGACTCAAATGAGTTTGATAATACATGTAAATTATGGATAATTAATTATGCACTGAAAATATTACATTTCTGATCATATTTGTCCAATTCATTTAATCATTAGTAATGTTCTATTTCTACTTACATTTTTACATGTACACTGTTGCAAAACTGCATAAGTAGCAAAACCATGCTCATCACTACAGTAGACTCAGTATCATTCTTCAAGGTTGACACCCAACTTCAACATCAATAATACATGCAAATGTAAGGTTGCAGCAGTCTCTGGTTGCAGAACTTCATTTCATAAAACTTGACTCTTTAAGTAAGGGGATCTGGAAGTATGAAAAATAAATAATGATTAAATCTTATCACTGAGTGACAGACAAAAACCATATATATAGGTATATGTATCATGAATAGATAATAAATAAATATTGATTTTTTTTTACATTTTTTTTATTAATATGTTAACATGTATGCCTATTTCCGCAGTGACACTATTACCCCCGATGCCCGGATAATAACAAGGACTTGCACATGCGTATCGCCTCCATCTGTTTCATTCTGGCATTTGTTGGCAGGGAACCAGACATTTCCTGCCGCGACTTTAAAACATTTTCCATTGATGATTTTTATCATTTCTACAGTCAAGTCAATTTATCTTTCATACTGCCATTTGCATTCAATTGCAACACTGCTATTTAAATGTGTAGCATTTTTATGCATTTCAGCAAATGCTAGATCGTCCGCACATTAAACTGACGCAGGAATTTCCCGCGTTACTACATATCTCTCATTTAATTGGTCGATAGACGGTAATAAGGTCATCAAGCAAAAATCAATATGAACGTCAGTGTGTCAAGAAATGCGATCAGTTGATGTATTATTTTATTGTTATTGAGAGTATTTTTATGTGTTTCGACCAGAAGAAGAAATGCTTATGAGGATTAAATGGTTGAATGATTGCAGACTTGTACTGTTGTGCATTTAACACTGGTAAAGAGTTAGGTAACAGTAATAGGGACGGCCTGTATCTCGTATAGCGATTTGTTTTTAATCGGTTTTTATATATTATTCATGATACAGCTACCTGTGACAAAAACAAGCATAGATAGTGCATAACAGATATATATATGTCAATGTGAGTATATCCAGGGATGTTATATTACATGTAATATAGCATCCCTGGAATATCTAAGCAATATCCGAACCTGGCAAATGAAATGAAAAACCAAATGCATTGATTTTTACCTTACTTACACTGCATCAGGAAGTTTTATTGATATCTAATAAAAAATACCTGAATGCATACATAAACAATCAAATATACATGCACTTACTCCACTGCAAATCACAAAATTTCCGAACAAACTTCTCCAGTCATATTCATAATTAATGAAGGTCTGCTGAACAACACATATTAATACCATTAAATATCGTATGTTATTTTCCAAATTAGAGAATAATAACTTAACAGTATAGTAAAACGTAAAGTCCTATGTTGTTCAACACCGATAAACAAACCAAACTCACCTTATTTACGGCAAAATATCAACTGAATCCTCGTTTTTCGTCCAGCTTGCGGTGAGCGAGTTCGATTAATAACTATAGTTACAATAGTTCAACTAAACATAGATCGAACCAACCCTAGTCGTGCTCTAGTCTGGTTAGTCTAGCTACTCTCGTTCAACCAACGATAATACGCTAGTTTATCTCGTTCCAAGATGGCGGCTATAGGAAATTTATAAGTTATTGATGACGTATTTCATTTGAATACATCGTATTTCTTTAATTAATATCATGATGCTGTAAAAGTGCAAAAGATCGTTAGATTTAGGGTTATGTAAGCAAGTTTTGACCAACATAATTGAATGTTACCTAGTTAGGAAGTATTTATCATATGAATTCGCGATTCAACGTAAACATTGCCACTACCCAGCCAGCATCACTACGTCGGCCCGACATCAAGCCGATATTGTCATCAATGTTGGCCCTACATCGGCATCTTGATCGTTCCGACATCGACCCGCCTCGAATTTGCAACGCGGCTCGATGTCGGCCCGACAGGATTTCCCCGACATTTATCCGATGTTCTGCCGATATTCCAGGAATCGCTTTAATGACCCCTAAACTACTGGTATAGACCTACTGCGAACAGAAGCTAGTAAGATAAATATTGTATAAACTCATACTTGTTCATACATGGATCATAGTTTGCTGTCATGTGAGGAAACAATCAAACTAGCCCGCGTGAGAGAGTTTGGTTACAAAGCTACTACAAGTTATTTCATATATTGTTAATTTCTAACAGGTTATCTTTCATAAAGATAACAAAATAAACAGAGTATTTTCTATATTTATTTAATCAACATCATGGTGATCATGTACATCTTAATTATGATCTTAATTCAGGGACTGGGCTCAAGATCAGTATTCCAAATCCAGACACTCCTTCCATGTAATAGAAATAATTACAAAGTAAAATTTAAGGTTTAATACTAAGGATAGATTAATATTGCTCTCTTTCTTTAAAAAAATAACAACTGCTTAATTGTTAAATTATGGGGCAAAATATAACAGTAGAAAAATGATATACATGAGTCTTAATGTAGCTCTTGAAAGTTCATAGGGTATGAACTGGAATAGAGTCCCAGACCCATTATGATAAAAACTATATTAAAATTCTAGCTATGTTTCCACTATCTAATAATAGTTATGATTTCCAATAATTATACTAGTTGCCTGAGGAAGTACATAACGAAACGCGTAGCAACTTTATTTGAGTTATGTTTTCTTTTTTACCATAATAATCCACTCTCTAATGTATTTCATGTTATGACAATTAAGCTAAAATGAAACCCAAATACATGAAGAATGAAAAATACAATAAGAAATCAATATATGACTTAGATTTTCATTACTCTGCAAATCCTATGTTTAAAATATGAATGTGGTCAGTGATATTGTACTATTTGGCACTTCTAAATTTAATTATTCACACAATTAATCATACTCATACATAAACAAATACAAAATTACTAATGCTAACAAATTAAAAATACACTGTATATATCTTCCAAAAGTCTTAACCAAAAACTTAAAAACACTATAAAAGTTCATTTTGGTCATTCGTGTAATTGTTTATAGTAGATTAATATTATTTTTCGCTTCTTTTTCCACTATCCCTCGTCACTGTTGGTACATACTACATAAGCACTGTCTCAACACCACCTTAACATCAGCTTCCTAAACAATTTGAATTGTCCTTTGTACAGCTTCATCTACAATATAATTAATCAATAAATTGATAACACAGTATTTAAAAACATACAATAAGCACAATTCATTTCCTTTAACTAATGCAATTAGCCAAATAGTTTCCTATTTCATGTACATAATTAGGTTCAAATTAAATCATACTGTTGTAATAGTCCAATTCATAAATACAATGTATCACACCGCCACATTGCTCCTTCCTTTTTATTTAAAAAAAAAGGATTTCGAGGCTAGTCTCATACTAACGGCATCAAATGTAATAGGAAGAGGAAAATAATGTACCCGATGCATGGCTCGAACCCGCGATCCTTTGCTTGCAAGTCAGATGCTCTACCAACTAAGCTGATCGGGCTGGTGAATATCCCAGCCAATTTACAAATTACAATATATCACACCGCAACTAAGAGTAATCAAGCTTAAAATCTTGAATATCTAATTGTTGTATACAAGATATATGTGACTGTATCGTAATAACAACGAAAACCCAAGTTCTGTACTGAAGAATTTATTTCGTATTAATTCTACGTCGAAACTGTAATGATTAAGTAAGACAAATTTAGATACGCATATAGCAAAACATGAAGCACGAGAACGTATAATAAAAGCAACTCACGTGCTCTAAACATTTTATATCTTACAAATGTACCAATAAGCTAATTATTTACTGAATAAATCATCAAAAAGCATAAAGAATCAGTTGAATAAAACAAAGTTGAAAAACGCAGAAAAATAATTGGTACGACTAACCTCTTGGGCCACCGCAATTTATCGTAACTGCCACGTATGCCACGTACGCACGAAATGAACAAAATTTATTGATGACATTAAAATACCGGACTACGGAACCGGGTATCAACACGATACCCGGTATAATCCATAATTGTCGTTCTTACATGAACAAGAACTTAAACAATAAACAGTACAGAAAAAATACAAAAATAACGCAACAGTTTACATGATTAGAAAACACACATACGCAAAATACATAATTGAACATAAATACAATTAAATACAGATACACTGCAGTTACATGGCTCCCTTAAATTAGTAATCTAATTTACTTAACAAAAATAACGTACTGATAGGAAAACTAGCAAATCTAATTTACCTATAATAACAAAAATAACGTACTGATAGAAAAATTAGCAAACCTAATTTACTTATAATAACAAAAATAACGTACAGATAGAAAACAATGTACATAAAATAATAAAACTTTCCTGAACATAAATTATAAAGAATAATGACCTATCAACATATTAAGGCTCCTCGACGGGAATCTCCTCGGTTTCATGAAGCAACACTAACTTATGAATTGGCCTATCCAAATAGATTGGTTTGCTGATACGCTTGCCTTTACATGTAAGTGCAGACTCGGACAAAACAAGTTTAACATTCCTTACTAAATCATCTGAATCAGTAAATGTATTTAAGATTCTAGCCAATTTCCACTGATTACGTGGTTTGTTATCATCTTTGAGAATAACAATATCACCAATGCAAAAGTTCCGTTTTGGTGATTGCCATTTATTCCTAACCTGAAGATTGTGTAAAAATTCAAGCTTCCAGCGGGACCAAAATTGATCGAGCAGATATTGCGTTCTGCGCCAACGTTTCCGTGAGTACAAATCCTCTCTCTGAAAGATACCTGGTGGTGGGAGTATTAACTTAGATTTCATGGTTAATAAATTGTTTGGTGTTAAAGGAGTGGTTGAGAGGGGATCGTGTATGATTTCTTCCGTAAGGGGTCTACAATCGATTACAGCGGCTGCCTCGCACAGAAATGTTCGAAGACTTTCGTCATCGAGTTGTAAACCATGAGTGTCAAGCAAGTATGATAACACTGAACGTATTGATCTAATTTGACGCTCCCAGACGCCACCCATATGACTAGCAACAGGGACATTCATCTTGAAGGGGAAATAATCACAATGTTGTGTGATGAGGAATTGCTGTATTTTCTGATCATCAAGACTACCTATAGCTTTCTTAAGTTCAGTGGCGGCACCAACAAAGTTGGTACCTCTATCGGACCTGAGTTGCCTGATTGGATCCCGGATAGAAATAAATCGTCGTAAGCAGTTTAAAAACGAATCAGTTTCTAGAGTATTTACCGTGTCTACATGAACTGCTCGGCATAACAAGCAAGTAAATATAACCCCGTACCTTTTCAGTTCCTTACGTCCTTCCTTAATATAGAATGGTCCAAACAGGTCTACACCACAATAAGTAAAGGGCGGAGAAGGTTCTAAACGATCAATAGGTAAGTTTGACATTTTTTGGTCTTGGGGTGCTGTCCTAAGTTTTCTACATACACGACATTTGGCCAACATAGAAGAAACAACACTACTACAACTAACTATCCAAAATCCATTTTGGCGAATTTCATTCGTCGTCATTCCACGGCCTTGGTGCATGCACCGTTCATGAAAACGACGAACAACAAGTTCAGTTATGTGCCCCTTCTTAGGTAACACAATCGGATGTTTAAAAGCGTCCGCCGTGTTTGAGATCTGAATACGACCACCGACTCTCAAAACACCATCAGAATCCAAAAACGGATCTAAACGTCGTAACTGAGAATTCGTTCTTAAAGTGCGGTGTCGCATAGAAACATCATGTCTGCTTACAGGAACATTAACGATGTTGTGGGAATTAAGGCAACTAATTTCATCTTTAAAGTATACTGCATGTGCAATCTTACAAATTGCAAGTTCTGCTCTGTGCAACTCTTGAACAGTAACAGATTGATACATAGCAAGACATAGCTTAAGATGTACGCTAGCAGACGACACATTTACCATTTTCTGAACAAACATTGACTTGAGTCTAAGACATAGTGCAACGGCTGTTTTCGCGCGATGCCAATCAGAAAAGTATTCAATACGCTCTAAAAGAGAAGGCATTACCTGAAACGATTTGTTTGAAAGCAATGTGTGACTTTGTTTGATCTCTGGATCACCTTTAGCAAGTGAGATGTGCTCATTTGTTGGATATGATAAAGGGTGAACAGAAAGAAATGACGGACCTTTGAACCATAACTCATTATTGACTAATTCATTTGCATGAATACCTCTAGATGCAATGTCTGCAGGATTCGTTTCACTACCAATATGTTGCCATTGAGATGGATCTGATTGTTCTCTGATTTGTTGAACCCTATTTGCAACAAACACATGGAATCTTCGAGCTTCATTACTAATATAGCCAAGTACAACTCTACTATCGGTCCAATAAACATGTTTTACGTTTTGATAACGTAATTCATGATTTAACAAATTGGCAATTTTCACAGACAATGTGGCAGCAACAAGTTCCAGTCTTGGAATTGTGATAGGTTTAAGAGGGTTTACCCTGGATTTTCCCATTAATAAAGCACTGTGAACCTTGTTATCACAATTGACAAGTCGAATGTAAGAACATTGACCATAACCTATAGAACTAGCATCTGAGAAATGATGCATTTCTACTTGTACAATACTACGAAATGTTGCGGGTTTGACACATCTATCGATTTGTAACAACGAAAGGCTACCAAGACTACCTCTCCATTGTTGCCATTTAGCGCATAAATACTCTGGCAAGGGATCATCCGACTCTGTCCTATCAGCACACATCTGCTGTAAGATACGCTTGCCCAACAGTACAACAGGAGCGATGAGACCCAAAGGATCATATAGACAACTAACTGAAGACAAGATACCTCGCCTAGTAAGAGGACGGTCTTTGATGACTATGCGGAACTGAAATGTATCGGATTCAATGCACCAAGATATTCCTAAAGCTCTTTCTACAGGCAATTTGTCCCTAATGAGATCAATTTTTACCAAATCATTGGCTCTATCCTCTATGCAAACAGACTGAATTACTTCTTTCTTATTTGATATAAACTTGTGAAGTTTAAGTCCACCTTTACTACACATGGATTTCGTTTTAGATATTAAATCTATTGCTTCTGGAATGGAGGCTAGTGACTTAACACCGTCATCGACATAAAAATCATTTCGAATGAAATCGGCTGCAGCACTACCAAACTTATGCTGGTAATCATTAGCGATAGTTTTAAGCCCAAAATTTGCACAACCGGGCGATGAAGTAGCCCCCAAAAAATGTACGGTCATACGATAATCGATAGGTTCCTTTGAATAACCATCAGAATCCCACCAAAGAAATCTGAGATAATCTCTACATTCAGTAGAAACCTTGAACTGATGAAACATCTGCTTTATATCGCACATGATTGCCACGGGCTCTTTCCGTAGTCTACAAAGAACACCAACTAACTTGTTTGTTAAGTCTGGACCTTGAAGCAAGTTTTGATTAAGGCTATGGCCTCGATACACGGAACTACAATCAAACACTACACGAATCTTATCGGGTTTGTTGGGGTTATAAACACCATGATGTGGTAAATACCAAAGAACATTACTACAAGAGCTAGGATTCTCAACCTTTTCTTCATGACCTTGACTTACAAGATCACTCATGAACGAGCTATAATGTCGGCGAAACTTCTCGTCATGATGTAATCTTTTCTGAAGAGACCTAATGCGGGTGAGCGCTAGCGATCGATTATTGGGAAGAACAGGATTACGGTTCTTGAACGGCAATGGCATGACATAATGGCCATCCTCGAAAGCAATTGTCTTGTCAAGTATGGACAGAAATTTTGTATCTTCTTGGAAAAAGGGGGAACTGGTCTTCGGGAAAAACACGAAAATCTTGCTCAAGACAGCTAAGCACATCATTACTCATTATTTCCTTGACTGATGATCTAACTGAAAATAACACAGACTTAGCTTGAATATCTTGATTTTGTCTACATATAGAGGAGGGTAATTCACAAGCAATTACTCTATGACTAAGACCTACATCATCATTTTCAACACGCTTTTGGTCAATTATTCCGACTATACTCCATCCTAAGTCTGTCCTTTGACCAAAGGGGCCATTACCATCGGGAGGAATTATTTCCCTTGGCACCAAAGCCTTCGGACAATTATAACCAATCAGGAGACCTACTTCACAATCCTTAATATCTAACAAGTTTGAAGATATGGGTTTTAAGTGTGCCCATTTACGAGCATCTATGGGAGTTGGTATATGTGAGCGATTTGCGGGCATTATTCCCCTTGAATATGCATCTGGTAAAACAATACTGTTAGTACAACTGACACCTCGAACCACTAAACCATTTATCTTCTCACTATCGACAATCTTATGTTCCGCATACATGGTTGATAGGGACAATTTCACAGGCGTCCCAGAAACACCAAGAGCAACAAGCGTATCATTAAGAACAAAAGTAGTATCCAACTGGGAATCAAGAAGAGCATAGACTAATCGCTCTTTGTTTGGATTACTTGAGTGTGACAAGTAGACGGGAACAATAGCTGAGCATTTACTCGCGGCACCTGAGTTACTGAGAAACGTTGTACCAGACTGAACGAATGAATTTACGGATGTATTTTCGGGAGTATTCACTTTGTCGCCATGCAGAGATGTGGGATGAAGTTTGGAGCAAACCTTACACGTTATTCTTTGCGTACATTTTCTAGATATGTGCCCAGGACATAGACAACCAAAACAAAGGCCATTGGTTCTTGCAAAGTACTTTCTTTCGGCTAGGGGTTTCTGAAGAAACGATGCACAGTTATCTAATGTGTGCTTAGCTTTGCACAATAAACAAGAGTCTGATTATACAGGTTCGATCTGAGTGTTGCGCAATATTACATGTACTATCTGTGGAGTTAGACAAAAATGACCGACTTCCGGTGGGATTGCTTGCATTTGAATTAGGCTTCTGAAACCTAGAACCCTTACCAGAATTACGAGCATCGGACAGGTCATTGGCTTTCAAGGACTGGAGGGATGTAACGGGATCGGAAGCAATGTTTGCCTCTTTGTTGACAAAATCAACAAACATCTTAAAGGAGGGAAAATGAGATGTGTTTTCTCTATGACAAGTAACATGTCGATTCCATCGTAAAACTAACCACTCTGGTAATTTTTCAGTAGTTTACGATTTTCACGACAGACATTTAATATGTTTAAATGTGAAATATCTGTCATCGCAGTTAGACATTGCCTAAGAAAGTCACAAAATCGCAGTAAATGCGCACTGTCCTTAGAAAATATTTTGGGCCAAGACTCTAGTTTATCCCTAAAAGCAGATGCAACTACATACGGATCACCATAACGTTCGTTTAAGAGGCGTCTAGCTTCTATGTACGCGTTATCAGAGCTAACGAGGAGAAAATCTTCTATGACCTCCTTCACCACGCCACCAACATACTTATTAAGATAATGGATACGTTCACATGGAGGTATATTTCTTGATTCAACCAATGTTTTAAACGAGGTATTCCAAGAAGGGTAGTGAATTGGGTCACCATAGAATATACTAGGTTCTGGGGGAGGTAATCGATTTAATGATACCTGATCAGAGAGAGATTTCGCCAAATCAATCAAACCTTGATTCAGCTGTTCGGGTTGAGACAAGTGCGGATGGGGTTGTGTCTCCGGTACAAATTCTGGAACAGTAGGATTCAAACAGTGGGGTGAATAACGAGCGGATTCAGGGTTAGAGCCAACAGAATTAGCGGACATACCAGTTACATACTTTTCAATATCAGATATTTTGTCAGTTTTAAGTAGCTTGCTTACTTCAGATTTGGTAAATCTAGACTCACTATCTAACGCACCTGAGATCCCTGACTGGGCATTAACAACTTCCATTTTTTTAAGCGTATCTAATTTCTCTAAGTCAGATTTCATTTTAGTTTCTAAGTCGTGAAATTTGAGTTTTGTTTTCAGACGGGCTGATTCTGCAATGTAGTCCATTTTTGTAATATCAGACAAACAATGAGAAGAATGAGATTTTCTTGAACGAGAGGAAGCTTTATCAGACTCCAAAGACTTAAGAGTAACTGAAATTTGTGACATAAAACCTACATGTTCATTTTCGATTTTCTCAAATTTCTCAATCAAGTCATGTATTTCATCATCCTCAAACTGATTCATTTGATCTGCAAGCGAACTAACAAGCTTAAAAGATTCTTCAAGAACATCCCTACTAGCTCGAATTTTTGTACAATCATTACAATCAGACAGCAATACAGTACAGTCTGCAGCTTGTCTTTTCCATCGACTTAAAGTAACTCTAACCTTACCTCGAAATGTCTGTAATTGCAAAAACCCTTTTCCGTTAGCGTTCGCACGCGTGTTTCACTCTCAATATTATCACAGGGGTCTGATATTTCCTTATTCATCTTACAAGAAGTACAAACTTAATACTGGAAAGATGTGAAAATAACAATTTCATATTATCTAATGAAATAAAAAATCAAAAACCCGATATATTCACCGTACAATTCGTAAATATCGCAAATAATTAAATAATGAAGCGGAAAAATGATAAATCAAAATGGAGCCAAAAAATCTTAACATACACCCGGCAATACTAATTCTACGTTATACAATAAATTGAGTGTTAAACAATAACATAAGAATTAATTGACTGAATGGTAATCACAAAATTAGAATAGTCCTAATGGTATCCTCACTAATAACCTGATTGTTTCTTCTCTTTGTCTGCTCCACCACGTAAGTTTCAACTCCACCACTATATGTTCCACATTGCACGGGTTTCGACTCCACCACTGTATAGAACACTCCACAAGTAACGTCTCTACTACTGTATGTACAACGCTCAACAAGTAACGACTCCACCTCTGTATAACCACACTCCACAAGTAACGACTCCACCACTGTATAACCACACTCCACAAGTAACGACTCCACCACTGTATAACCACACTCCACAAGTAACGACTCCACCACTGTATCAATATAGAGTTTCGTCTCCACCACAGGTTGTTCAACAATCCACGTGTTTCGACCCAAAAACCATATCAACAATCCTAGAGTGTATCGTAATAACAACGAAAACCCAAGTTCTGTACTGAAGAATTTATTTCGTATTAATTCTACGTCGAAACTGTAATGATTAAGTAAGACAAATTTAGATACGCATATAGCAAAACATGAAGCACGAGAACGTATAATAAAAGCAACTCACGTGCTCTAAACATTTTATATCTTACAAATGTACCAATAAGCTAATTATTTACTGAATAAATCATCAAAAAGCATAAAGAATCAGTTGAATAAAACAAAGTTGAAAAACGCAGAAAAATAATTGGTACGACTAACCTCTTGGGCCACCGCAATTTATCGTAACTGCCACATATGCCACGTACGCACGAAATGAACAAAATTTATTGATGACATTAAAATACCGGACTACGGAACCGGGTATCAACACGATACACGGTATAATCCATAATTGTCGTTCTTACATGAACAAGAACTTAAACAATAAACAGTACAGAAAAAATACAAAAATAACGCAACAGTTTACATGATTAGAAAACACACATACGCAAAATACATAATTGAACATAAATACAATTAAATACAGATACACTGCAGTTACAATATATTTATATATATAATATATATGTGATAATAATTACATTTGTAACTTACAATGAATGTTACTAGCAACTTGCAACATAACCATTGTATATTCCGACACACTCTCTGGGGACTAACTACTAAATACATGTGTATGCCATGCTGTGTCTTTGCTATCCTTCCCTGATAGTTGACCTGTAAAATATAAAATCAAATTCAAAAACAACATATTCATTGTATTTCAAACATGTACCTTATAACAATCTATGGTATCTAGTCATACTAAAAAATTAACAACATTAACAGAACAATGACATGATTTATACTTGTATACTCCTATTAGAGTCTATAGGTAGATCTTATTTCCATCAATATATATTATTTCAAAATATTATTTATAATTAGAACTTTTTAGAATAATTATTTATGCATTCATTATTTATACAGAATAAATTAATATGAGCAGTTGAAAGTTAAATGTATAATTCGCCGATTTCCAGTTAAGCACCCCCTAGCGGTTCACCGCTATATGGTGAAACAAAATGGCAGCGTATGGGGTCATGCGAAAAGCAGTGGGAAGTGGATATATTTTATCATCTATACTGAGAGTTAATTATTTTCTACAAAACATCTACAAATTGAACAGTCATTTCTTATATTTGCTACAAATTTCATGCTTATATATATGTATTAATTAAATCGCACATCTACACATAGACAAGGACTTGTATGTATATAAGTCCTTGACATAGACAATATATATTACATCATATAACATGATTATATAATTTGCTTTTAGAAATCAGGGTCTATATGAGTGATCCTGTAGAAATGCTCTCAGCTGCGAGTTTATATAAAACAATACGATTAACTTAAGTGTCCGACAAATCCAATGCCCGGAGCCCGCGGGCTACCAGAAATTTCGGCCGGACTACCAAAAAATATTGACGTAAGCCCGTCGGGCTACCTGTAAATCCTAAGATCAGTAGCCCGGACCTTTGCCACTGCAGTGCAATTCTCTTTTAATAAAGTTAAGAAGTGCACTCTTTTTTATCCACACTTCAAATAAAAACATTTTGTAAAACAAATGACCAAAAAAGTACGTTTTAAAACTGGTGAAATACTCGATCCCCGGGTCATTACTGTCTTGACTATTTTTCAGTTTGTTATAGAAATACATGCCTGTATAAACATGTGTTCATACTTTTATAGTTTAGATCGACGTGGATACGGGTTTAAGCCTCTTTAAACCCATTTGTTAAATGTGTAAAATGGATAACCTAAAGTTGAAAACTGTTAAAAATAGGCTATAGATTTATAATATTATATTAAGTTAGTATACTGTACATACAAAGCTTTAGATGTACATGCATATCGTTAAAAACACATATATAGTCTTTATATATGTCCCCTTAATGTAGAGACATAGACAAATATAAATAAAAAATCATATATAGCTTGTGCGTAAATCTATTACAATATTCTTCTCAGATAAAAAGAAATTAAAATCATAAAAAAAATTTTTTTTAAGTCTGGTATATTTCAGAAAATATATTAAGGTAGATAATCGTCAGTAACACATATACAGGTTCGTTATAATGATGTGCTAAAATTAATGTTATAATTATATTAAAAGATCTAGGCATGTCCTACTATGTGCACACATATATCTCGGATCTTTTATAATGTTATATGGTGTCTTTCAATTAGTAATTGCTGTCACCATCTTTTGCTTACATGACCCCAGTTTTGGATCTTGTTTAGAAATACAAAAATATGAAAAAGGCAATAAAAGGCGTTGATTTAAATATAAAATGTCAGGCTTTTATAACGTTTATTGGCAGGAAGTATATTGTTCTCCCACTGTGTCGGACATCATAAAACTGATAGGGGGTCTTATGTCAGCTTGATGTATATCTAGATAGTGTACAGAGAGCGATACTGTTAATTATTTTTATAATTGGTTAAAATTGTGGCTGGGATCACATTAATTAGTCCCTGATTGTGGTAACATGAAGTCGATAAACTGTATATTTGTCACAGTTTTTATAGTCACAAACGTGGGTGCGAATATACACTTCAAATTAATATGAACTTAACACCGGCCGGTAATGTAATGTCTGTTTGAACTCGCGTACTAATAAACTTTTTATTGAAACATAAGTAATGAAAGGATTTGTCAAATTTGTTTTATTGTGAAATGATATTGAAGATGAATACCATCTTGTATAAATGTGTCTTTATGCTACCGTACAAAATACATGTACGAGTATATAATTATTTCAAGAGTATATGTAGAATGCGACCTATAGTACGTAGGATTAGTTTTACGCTATATTGATTTGTGGTGTCAAACTGAAAATATACATGTATATTAGAAATGAATGTTCAGCTGTTTGTACGAGAATGCTTATTTTTTCTACTTATGATGGTTTCTGACTGTGACAATTATTTTGTTATTTACTTCTTTAATCACAATGAAAGCATACTTAATTTATAAACTAATTATAAGCTAGCCTATTAAATAATCATGATCTGTTTGTAAAATTATAATTCTGTTCTGTTATATTCAATATGGAAAAAAATGTTGTTTATAAACGTACGCACACATTTCTGTCACTATATATGGTGCTTACATGAACCCAGTTTGGATCTTGTTTAAAAATATAAAAAAAGACAACAACCTATTCTAAAATGTCAATGCAGCTTATGCTGTTTATACTGACAGGAAGTATATTGGTATCCAACTGTGTCAGACACCACAAAACTGATAAGGGGTCTGATAAAACAGCTTGATGTATATATATCTAGATACCGCACAAAGGCGATACTGTTTATTACTGTATCACTTGTACAACTGCATGGTTTAAATTGTGACTGGGATCACATTAATTAGTACCAGATATTGTGATAACTTCAAATCGATAAGCTGTATATTTATCCAGGGATGCTATATTACATAATAATATAGCATCCCTGATTTATCACAGTTTTTATTCACATACGAAGTTGTGAATTAAATTGACATCCGGCCTGCACTGTAATGTCTGTTTGAACTAGCTTTAATCATTTGAACAAAACAATTATAGTTAAAATTTCGGTTATGATCTAATAAACGTTTTAATAAAACGTAAATAGTAAAGAAGCGATTTGTTATATTTGTTAAATATTAAATGATAATTACGATGAATATTGTTTTGTATAAATGTGTCTTTACGAAATATAATATGTATTTCAATGGTACGTATATAATATATATATATTAAGGTTTTGATTTGTGTTACGCTGAAAATATAAATTATTATTAGAAATTAACAACTGTTTGTACGTGAATGCTTATTTATTCCACTTATAGTTGTTGACAATTATTTTGTGACTTAATAATAATTATCACAATGAAAATATACTCACCTTATAAAGTTAATAATTAACCATATGCACTGTTTTATTGAATCTGTTTCAGCTGTTCCATTTGATATGCTGTAAAACGTTGTTATTGATGCATTCAAAACCATATATATTAATAAGAATGTATTTACAGTAGGAGAGGTATTGAGAGCTATACATTTGTACTTAAGTTATTTAGATTATAATATTACATCATCTTATCGATCGAGATCAGAATTAAGATATGTTTTTTTTTAAACATGTATTAATATGTATGTATACACGATGATGACCCCACATAATATAAATCTTGGAGGCATATAGTTGTAATTCTTGTATAGTATATGATTAAAAATTGTATTATATATATATATGGAAATAAGACTGCATGGACTCCACTTTTTGCTCAAGTGGAAACAATACATGTAGTTAAATCTCATAAACAAGTCAAAGTTTTGTCAAAATATTTATTCAATCATCACATTCAACAAGTTTTTGATAACATATAATATACATGTAAATTAATTATTTACCGAAAAGCGTGTACTTTTGATGTATATATACAAATACATTAACATACTGACAGACATTCTAACTTCAAATGCCCGTATATATATTACTAATACGTACATAAAATATGGTTACAACGGACAAAGGGGTCAATATTTAATTGAAAGAAAATGGGATGCGTAATCTATCTAAATACAACATCATTTCAGAGACTAACGGTTATTATATCAATGTCTATCAATCGCCGTAAACTACAAACAAGAAAAATATGTCAAGCACATGAAATGTTAAGAATATGACCCCATACGCTGCCATTTTGTTTTCCCATATAGCGGTGTATCGCTAGGGGGCGCTTAACTGGAAAGTCGCGAATTGATATAAATTTACCATACTAGCCCCACATACCTGTCATTTAATAAAAGTTGTAATTCCTTGAATCCTCTAAGTGCATAATTTTCTCCAATCAATCATGTTTAATATATTATTTAGCAACTTAGTGCACTTTCTGTACTTTAAAAACCAATTCTGCTTCATCTTTTTTATACTGTAGTTGTAAAAATCTGCTGGTCTGGAGCTAAAACAAGAGACAAATGGAAATAAGAGTAATTTTACACAAAGATTTACAAATAATTTTGAATTTAATTATTAGACTGAGTACATACTGGTCATTGGTATTTGGTGTAAATAAACCATTATGGTAAAACAATGAAATTCTGCATAAACATGAAATTAGTAACATGAGCAGTTTTCTTTTGTTATAGACAGTCGCGAAAACATATGACAATAAAGCAACAAGCTAAAATAAGTTCCCAAGATAATCACTTTACTGTCAATATCCACCCGCTGTTGTTGATGTATGCCTTTTAAAGTAATTTTCCAAACCCACTGACATGTTTCTTGCAACGAAAACTTGTTATTTTCATGAAATCTATCCGACCTGCTGCTGACACTAGTTCAAGAAATTCAAATATGGCGGTCAGCACTAAATGACTAATGCAGGCGGTTGACCTAGATACTTAAATCTTGTTACAAGGTATTTAAGATTTCAAAATGTAAATGAATACTTACATTATAATGCAAAATTAACGTTTTGCTTCTTCACTTCTTTCATTTGCCTCATTGATTATGTAAAACAGTTAACTCATTAATGACAAAATACAGTCGTCTACATATATTGGCCCTACGTCAATCCGACATCTACTAGACATTGAGATTTGAACGAATGTAAAGAGTCAGATTCATCGTGTTTATCATTTATATTTAGAACTTGAATAAGTTAACACCAAGTGTAATACACACTTTTTTTATAAAATCCACCTACGTCGCGATCGGCCCTATGTCGGATTGACGTTGGCAAATATTGTCGATATTATGCTCTTTAGCCGCCGTCGGGCCGACATAGTGATGCTGGCTGGGTTGTCACTGGAATATTATTCAAACATCATTCATTTGAATGAACACGAATACATAGTATTTTACATCCTGGGATAAAAAAGTCTTGATATTTGGCTTGGGGTCGAACAGTGTCTGGGTCGAAAAGACTCGCTTCTGTTTTGTTTTACCATAGTACGACTAGACTCAGTTCGATTAAGGACATGCGCAGTTTAACTTCTGGAGAGCTACTAAGGTTGTACTATAGTTGTTTATCGAACTAGCTCGGTGTTTTCATCCATCAAAAGTCACATCCGGTAAGGGAGTAAGTGTTATGGTGATAAACTGTTTTATTTACAGTATGATGTTCCTTCCGTTGCATTTATTAGTGTATATTACAATACACATGGCCCGAAATAAAGTTTTAATTAATTATGTGTTAACATTTTTTTATACTAAAAATAAACGCGTTTAACCAAATGAAATATCAAAAGTAAATAGTAATTAAGTGCTCCCTTTCTTTTTTTCCGTTCATTACGTGTGGCCCCGATTTTAACGGGAACCAGCTAATCTCCGATTTGCAGCGTCGCCAATAAATCAATACGATTAGAAAAGAATATCAAGATAATGTCAAAATGGCATAAAAGACATACATCGATGGTAGTCCATTGCAAATGCATAGACATATTGAGAAATTACTGACCCTTCTGGCGAAAACCGAAAGTAGAACTATTTTACGGAAACAGGTTATAATATGCAAAACAGTAACACAGGCGTGTTATTTCATTGGCTGCATACTAACAGCGGATACGCGGGTTTAATTCTACGCATTTGAATAAGTCATTATTTTACCGACATGCACTTGGCTCTTTACATGTGGTTACGACAAAATGATTTGAAATATATTTAGATCCATCACACTTAATTGGGGTAATATACAAGACAAATTTATATAATCACACTATTCAGTTGAGCACTATTTTTTGTACGACTGTTCTTTTCATCAGGCTGTTATGGAGTCCACGGATAGCAACTGCCGAACGATTACAAAGGAAAGTGATAAATCACCTTCCAAAAACCAAAGCATGTTCAAAAGTTAAACATATTGTGTATTACTTGTAACTATATGTTTTAGTTGCTAACCAATCAAAGAATTAGAGACACAACCTCATATTCTTTTTTATTTTCTACATTTTCTAGTAATTAAGTTATTAACATACGTCTCCGTACGGCTATTCAATTGGCGTATTCGACTGGGGAATACTCAACATTAATAACCAGTCGAACTACATGATTACTTAACAAACATATGTAAACTTCCGGTACATGTAGGAAACGGTATATAGTAATGACGGGCCACAAGGAACGACTCGGCACATGTTAAATAACGACTCGCCACGGAATCTGAGCATATTTTGTACTTATTTTTATAGATGTTTTACAATATTTACTAAATTGGGAGTTCTGAATATTAAATGTAATTTTGTTCATTAATGAGTATTTTTTCTATTCGTCCAAATTTGAACATGATATTTTTAGTCCGCAATTTGCATTGAATGGATTGGCATCATAGTTTGAGTTAAGACATCCAAGTGCATGAAGTGGTTAGTTATGACTAACCGTGTTGCTTTTTAATTGAAGATATTATTGATTGTAAAATAGGAGGAAGTGATATTCATTTTCAGTTGCATTTAATTATTATATACCATGAGCCATTTTCACGAAATTTAGAACACTAGCTATATAAAACATCGTTTGTTATGAAATTAATATTGAAATAAGTCTCAAAATCACACATTTTATTACTTATCATAACTAATGTTAATGGTTTTCATTAGAAATATTCTTGCAAATTCATAACGACTAGAAAGCTTTTTTATAATCATTCGCTGGCATTATTGTTATCACGATGTTTTAAGGTTTATAAAGATATCAAGATGAAACATATACAGTCTGACACTACTTTGTTCACTAAAGTATATTCTAATAGTAGCACGATTAAGTTATTAAATGAAACAATGAATGTATATACATACAATGTATAATTATATATATGTCTACTTAAAGTTTTCAGGAAGGAATTAAATTATTCTTTGAGTATGTACGAGCTAAATAGATCATGACCTTGGATATTAAAACATTTACAGTTCAAGTATCTGATAAGTTCACAACTATATTTTTTTATTTAAAATGTTTAGATCATAGAGAACGACTTCGTACTTTGCAGAATCGCGCATGTGCATGCACGTGTAAGCAGGGATCATTTTCTCAAGATAAATCATCAGTTTGTTTTGTTTTGAGTTAAGCCCGTATTCTTGAGAGCTTTTAGAAGTCTTTTTGGAGTAGAATTTCCGATTATTGTGTGAATTCGATTCCCGTCAGTGGTAGACTATGACCTGAAGCTTTTATTCAGTTCTAAAGTATGGCAGTTCTAACTGTTATCGCTACTTCAATATATCTAAAATATCATTTGTAGGTTAGTCTATCAAGGGAATATATTATTTCTCCTGACAGTCTTTTTAGATACTAAAATGTTAAAGGGTGAGCATGGGTCCAGCCTCTTCTCAATTAATGTTATATTTATGGCCAGGATTTAAATATGTTGTTTTACAAGATGCTACTTCGCCAGTGTAAAAGTTGAGCGTAAAAGATTTTAATTTGATCTTATCGGCACTTATAGTTCCTGAGAATTCTATGCATATTTTGGGCGAGGATAGGTCCTGTGACTCTACTGCATGACAAGCGGACACATAAACCACGTCACCACAGATATCTATGTCTCTGACAGCACGAAGCTGTTCACTTGTCAAGAAACTTTCTTTGTTATTATGACACCATAACCAACGGCCGGAAACTAACTATAATCTATGTTAATTGATAAATTAATTAGGTTATAATTATTACAAATGTTTTTTGTAAATGTTCCTATGTATGAATGTTTGACTGTTATAATTGTGTTCCGTTCTGTTATAAAATGTGTGTATATTACTGTATCAGATTGAATACAATTTGATACTTGTTTTTATTTTAATTTCTTAATTAGTATTGATCGGTGGGGTACATTTATATTATACTGTACACACTCAAAATGCGCATACGAGGGTCATTCAATATATAATGCGAACTACCACATAATTTCTAAATAAAAGCAAGAATTGTTCTAACATTGTCAGAATCATTCAAAGTAACATCCCTTCCGTTCAATGACCGACTTCGATCTTTTCGTAAGACCTTCTATTTCCGTCGCTTGGCAACTACGCTCAAACACCCAAACCTGTGCGGCCACGATAGTTTCAATGTCATTTAGGTCGGCACATCGAATATCTCGTAAATTTTATTTTAGTCCAGGGAATAGGTCGTAATCACAGGGGCTTATGTCAGGGGAGTATGGTGGATGATAAAGAGTTTCTCACTTGTAATCCGCAATCAATGACGTCTCGCTCTGTGAGGGATGGCGTTGTCATACCCTGAGGCACCAACCGCGCGGAAATATTAAGTATTTTTAACTTGTTCCTAAAAATTGTATGAACTAATCCAACATTAATGTCGACTTCCTGGGCTATCTCCTCACATGTTAATCGTCTATCTCTCGCTTTTTGTACTTGTATGTGTCCATGGCACTAGTTTTCCGCCTAGCACACTGGTCATCTTCTACCAGTATTCTGTCGTTCATAAATTCAATTACCCATCTCGCTACTTAAGTATATAAAAGGCAACATTCGCCACAATTAAGCTCTTTGTAAGGCAATATACATTTCCATTGCATTTTTGTTACGACGGCACTCGATTTTAATGTAATTACGTTGGTCATGAGACGTTACCGCATCCATGTTGTTAAGAGTGACGCCAAGGAAAAGCTCGCGCTGATGACGTCATCGACGTTAACGTCCGAATTTTTCGTGGGAAGATATGATGGATATATTGACAAAGTTTAGTTGAGTATTCATTACTACTTTCTGAGATAATTGATATTTCGCATTATATATTGAATGACCCTCGTATATCGTATGTAACGATTTATGAGAAAAATAATGAGTTGGGCTTAACACCGCAAGATGAGTGGAACTTATACACACATCTAAAAGATGAATTCGGACAAAACACCAGAAAGTAATTATTACGAGTTTACAGTTCTTTTCATAGTTTATTACTAATAATTAGTATATACAATAGGCAAATATGCACTTGAGTACGTGCATAGTATAAAACAATACATACATGTACATATATATTTATTTATCTAATAATTAATAATAGCATTATACACTGTACCTTAATTATATAAAAAGTTATTAAAAGCCATGAACCCCCTATAATTATGATAAGGTCCGTAGTATCCCGAAGTATGGTCCGTAATGTTCGTGGTCCGAAGTGTCCATTTACCATTTTTAGCTACCACGTGACCTACTTAACGCAGCTTTTTTTCGTTAAGAACTTAGTTAACACTTTTACGTCACAGTCCCAGTCGAATGAAATCAGTTACTTAACAAAACATCGTTAGTTAACTACCTCAACGAAATCGACCAGTCGAATACGGCAAATGCCTTCAATTATTTCGTAAACTGAATCCCTGCATGCACAACTAAAGACAAAATACAGTCAAAATCAGTGGGAACCAGTTAAGCGCAACATCTCGGACATAATTATACAAAGAGAAGGATGATGTCAGAGCATTCCGCTTGATGGTTTTACTATTGTACGGATGAATTTTATTTTGTGTGGCATGAATCGGAAGAACCGGCGCAAAAAATAAAATAAAATATCACTTTCACACTTCTATTTTTATTCCATTTTTTCAGAAATTAGGACCGGCGGGTTTGTAAAACGAAAGATAAAAAAAACTCTGGCCTGAACACCGACTGACCTACATGTATTCATCGATTATGCAAGGAAACTTTTTGGATACATAAGTTACAAACGCTTCACCCGAGCAGTTTGAATTCAAAAACCTTGTTTACAGTATAAAAAAATACATGTTAAATGTTTAGTTTTTGTTTTAGTTAGGTAGGCCTACTATATCACGTTTTTTCCTATTACCGTTTTTTTATATATCATAATTCTACAGGAAATATTTGTATTTTATATCCGTATAGTACTATAACTCAATTCCAAAGGACACATTAATTTGTTCATTCATGCATGTTTTATTTTATATAATATATATTCCGCCCTTTAACGTAACGTCAAATATTACATGACGTCACACCCGTTGTTTATTATTATGTATTATTCTGACGAAGGCGCAATGCTGAAACGTAAAGAAACATAAAGTAATTTTAACATGTGTTGTTGTTGTTTTAACTGTATTGTTAATTGAACACTGAAATAGCTAAAAAGCAATGTTTCCCGATTTGGAAACTTAATTTCCTGATCGGGATATATTCTACAATGGGAGACCTTTGCTGCTGAAGACACTAATGTTGAAGGTGAGTGACTTTTAATGTGATATTAATGGTTTTTAACCACAGTTATACTAACTTATTTTAATACGTATATACGAGACAGAAGCTGAATAATACTGGAAAAGAGACAAAACTTAAGAATAACTTGGCAAATCAGGTTACCTTATCTTGCATTCATTCGAAATAAAGTTATTAATATTTTGATATTGCATTTATTTTTCCTTAAAATTATAGGTTCGTCACAACATGAAAGAGCATCACTTGTCTATGCACTTCGATCATCAGAAGAGAAAACAAGAGGGCCAAGATGGCCCTATAACGCTCACATGACAATCACTGTTCACTCATTAAAACTTTGGTTTGAACCGGTGACCTAGTTTTTGACCCCAGATGACCCATGTTAGAACTTTTGACCCCAGATGACCCATGTTAGAACTTGTCCTACATGTAAATAAGACAAACATTCTGACAAAATTTGGTGAAGATCCAATCAAAACCATGAAAACTACAGCATAGACAAGGTTTTCCTAAGATTTGACCTTGTGACCTAGTTTTTCACCCCAGATGACCTATGTTCGAATTTGTCTTACATATCATTAAGACAAACATTCTGACAAGGTTTGGTGAAGATACAATCAAAATTTGACATCTACAGTATTAATAAGGTTTTCCTAAGATTTAACCTCGTGACCTAGTTTTTGACCCTAGATGAGCCATATTTAAAATTATTCTTAATATCATTGAGACGAACATTCAGACAAGGTTTGGCCAAGATCTAATCAAAACCATGCAATTTAGAGCTTTTACAAGATGTTTACCTAAGATTTGACCTGGTGACCCTGTTTTTGACCGCGGCTGACCCATATTCAACCTTGACCCACATATCATTCAGGCAAACATTTTGACAAGGTTTGGTGAAGATGCAATCAAAAATGTGGCATCTACAGTGTTAACAAAGTTTTCCTAAGATTTGACCTGGTGACCTAGTTATTGTCCCCAGATGACCCATATTTGTACTTAACGATTATATGATTTAAACAAACAATTTGACAAAGTGTGGTGAAGATCCAATTTTAACTGTGAAATCTACAGTGTCAACATGGTTTTTCATAAGCTTTGACCTAGCGACCTAGTTATTGACCCCAGATGACCCATATTTGTACTTAACGGTTATATTTAAACAAACAATTTGACAAAGTTTGGTGAAGATCCAATTATAACTGTGAAATATACAGTGTCAACTTGGTTTTTCATAAGATTTGACCTAGCGACCTAGTTTTTGACCCAAGATGACCCTTGTTCAAACTTGTCCAAGATATTATAAAGACAAACATTCTGACAAGATCATCCAATCAAAACAGTGACTTCTAGAGTGTTCACAAGGTTTTTCAGCAATTTGCCCTAGTGACCTAGTTTTTTACCTGAAATGACCCATTTTCAAACTTGACCTACATATTATTGAATAAACATTCTGACAAAGTTTCATGAAGATCCAATCAAAACAATGATTTCTGAAGTGTTCACAGGGTTTTCCCTTATTTCGCCCTGGTGACCTAGTTTTTCACCCAAAATGGCCCAATATCGAACTCGTCTGAGATTTTGTCAATATTAACATTCTGACCCAGTTTTGCTAAAATTGAGCTAAAAATGTGGCTCCTAGTGTGTTCACACGGTAAAGTTTGAAGACGCCGGACGAAGACTGATCCTAAAAGCTCACCCTGTCACTTTGTGACATGTGAGCTAAAACATATAAGCAGGGATAATTTTACATGTGCGTTTTGCGCTTTTGACATTAAAATGTCCAAAAGCACACAATAATAAAACATCTGCGCTAAAAAAACGCATTCTCGTATTTTCATCAGCAAAGCCGTATCGTGTAATAATTCTTTTGCTTACTTTGATTTGCTTTCCGCTACTTATTTGAGACTGGATTTATAAATGCATTTCAAGCGATACAGCTTATGGAAAAAATTGACGTCTTCGACGACAAAAAATCAAAATGTTCAGATGTTAATGGTCGAAATGATGGGGCTTAGCACTGACTGTCAACTAAGACAACTGACACTACTAAGTGGTCAAAAATGTTAAAAACGCGATTTTAAACATAAATGGCTGACTGATAAATGTTTTAAAAACTGACTTGTCTTTGACAAAAAGCCTCGGTCATAAAGTGATCCTTTTGTCTTCCGTTGTTCGAATTTCTGCACATCGACGCTTGACAGACACAGTCATGTCTCCTAGTGATCACATTATTAACTCATAAGCAGCCCCATTTCATAGTCCAACTAATTAGATTGTTTGTGACGATGAGATATTTTTTCAACATGGCCCCATCCGGATAATAATCTATTAAATAATTTGGTATATTTGTTATCTTATTTCATGACCCCAAATGTCATGGCCACTTACTGACATAAGCTAGATTGAACACTGCCCTAAATATATCATGATGATAATTATACAACAATTCCTAGTTAAAGAAATGTTAAGATTTTGTCCCATGGTTTAAATTGAAAACAAAATCATAATGTTATACAAATTAACAATTATACCATTTAGAATAAGTTATTATTGGTGTTACAATTTTCGGAATGAAAATGCGCTATTCGAGTTTATAGAGATTAATGCTCTAGATAGGGGGTAGTGTACATAACTGGGAAATTTCAATAGTGTGTTGGACCAGAGTGGCATATCTCCTGATGCAGAAATTAAACGTTAATTAGCAATTTAGACTGTGTTGACCTTTTTCATATTTAACCTCCGAACACACATAAAAACTCATTGGTTTTAGGAAAAACTCATTGTTTCAAAACATGTGCACTTTTATAATTCATTGTTTCAAAATGTAAAATTATCTCTGTATTAGCAGAGTGCAATACGATATTATGTATGGATAGAAATATAATATTAATCTCTGAATTTAGAATGGTATACAAATGAAAGTACTAAAAATGTACTTCTATCATTTATTGAAGGCATTGCATCTGATAACATGCAACATACAGTGAGAACATGTATTGCAATTAAACAGATTTACAATCTTAACAGCACCTAGTGACCCACAAAGTACCAGTAAATTGTCTATTAATATTTGTATTAATGGTCACCCACCTTTGCCGTATGACACTGTAGTCATCTAATACATTAAACTTCGCTCCTGTCAGTACTCTCAATGCTTCGATTGCATATGTTCCTTTGGGATGTTAGTCAAGTTTTTATTAATTTGCCATTTGGAATGGTTAAAATATGTTCCACACTTCTTTACAAACTTTTGCCATTGTAGAATATTATATCCCGATCGGGAAATTAAGTTTCCAAATCGGGAAACATTGCTTTTTAGCAATTTCAGTGTTCAATTAAAAATTAACTAGAATTTTTAAAAAAAATGAACGATAGAAAGTTAAATATATCTTTTAAGTTTAATATAGTTTATTCATTTTAAAGATCGGATGCGTATTCTTATGCACCGGGTGTTTTGAGTGAAAGCAGTACAAAAGTAGTGATTTTATTTCCTGAACGGGAAATCTATTACTATATTTAGTAACAAATTTCCCGTTTGGGAAGTAGGGGAAACCCCTCTTACTAATACAGTAAAACCTGTCCTTCCGACCACCTTTTACAAGCGACCTCCTGTCTTGTGCGAGAGTTTTTAAACGTTAATTTAACTTAGTTATGTGACCACCTGTCTAACGCGGTTAACAACCAGTTCTGTCTGTCTATATCGTAGTTGCTAAGCGACCGCTGTGTGGTGTGTTGTCCTAAATATGTGATTATCACATAAACAAAAAGATTGTCGGCAAACCGGAAAATTTTAAGTTTAGAGGAATGGATAGCTGTGATAAATAAACCTTTGATTCAGGAGCAAGCTCAGAAATTTGCCATCCGTTCTTCTAAACTGTGATTTTTTATCAGAACAGTATCTGGATAGTATCTTAACACTTTAAACACATGTTTTTATGTTTTATAGAATAATCATTTTTAAATCAATAATGTTTAATATTTTCTTACAATTTTATGTACGAAGTACTGTTTTTAAAATGCTAAGCCACGGTTACATTTGTCTCTGTATAAAATGTTTAACTGCCTAATTAAATGTGCATGGTTTGGTACTATTTCATAGTATGTATCTCCAATCCTTAGTTAAGAGATACCATATTTTCGTTCTTCCTTGAGTGGTCGCCTAAGACAAGTTTTACTGTACTTAAATTTCCCGAAAATCGACTTTCGCTTTCATGATGTAGTCGAAACATCACGAATTGCCCTGTAACCAAGATACCAAGCGACATTTTTTAATAACGTGTTTTCATTATGGATAGCAAAACATAATGATTGTGGAGAAGCAGTTTTAATTACAGATGGCTTCGCAGTTTGCAAAACTTACCCTGTCACTTATTCAACTCGCGAACGTGTCGCCTCTCAAGTTTATTTTCGGTCAATTAGGGTCGGCAAAAAAACGAATTCAGAAGAAAAAGGTGCATCGGTTGCATCAATTAGACCGGCTGTCTATTGATCGGACAGTTGTTTTGACATCACGTCGGGTATTTATTGTCATTTTTCAGCAAAATCTTCGTCAAGCAGACATTCATGATATTCGGTTTACGAATGTAAACTGCACTCTGATTTGTTGATAACAATAAGCTGTTACAACGAACGCTGTGATTGGCTGTGATAGATCTATTTGACGACCCACTGTAGCATTCGGAGGCGGGACGTAATCGAAATCGAAGCTGCATGCATGATTAATATAGACTCTGCGTACTAGTATATGACAATTGTGAAATGTATCTTTATCAGAGCTAGTATTTATACATAAAACCAAGTTATACTTGGATCCGCGCCATTCATTTTCCCAACATAATCTATATATTCAATGTTCAGTTCAAGATAAAAAAATTCGGTCTTATGTCAAACATTACTACAATGTATTTATTAAATTATATGAATAATTATTCATATGTATACTCAACAAAAAAAGAAACTTTACATATTTTAGGTAAGATTTCCATTGACGCAACTTTAGTTGACTGTGTATTCACCTAGGTCCCGTGCATTGATAAAATTAGTGGTATGATATGCAGTGGACTACAGCCGACATAGTTCGTTCAAGAAATTAACAGTTTATGCAAACAGTTGACCAAAGATGCAACAGTAAATGGGCATAAATCAAAATAATGAAGACAATTTTTCTTTTCAAGATTTAAAAAATACTATGCAACACAGGAATGTAATGCAATGTTCTGATGTTGTGTCTTGATGTTTTTAAAAATGTTGCAAAATTTCAGCTTGATTGTGTTACTCATTCAAAAGTTACATAAGAAAAACAGGCGAAAAATGTCCCGAGTGTAACACTTTTAGCGTGACATTTTTTCTTTACACAGTTTTCAATCTTTTATGTTTTGTTCAGTTTTTGGGTCAGTAATCAATGTTTGTTTTTAATTTCATTGTACATTTGTTATATTTAAAATTTAATGCATTTTGTTCGGATATTCCAATTATAAGTAGTATTTAGCAATCACCTTTCAAGTGCAATGTAAGGTATTTTGCTCAAAGAAAAAATGGAAATTCAAATTGATGATATTGCTGTAAGTAAACTGATGCTTGAACAGAAAATGCAATTGAACATATTGATAGGCATATGTGTCCATGTTGTTTTAAAAAAAGAAATGATCAAAAGAATCATTTGTTTTTAAAGTTATACCATCTTGAATAAAGCTGATTGGAAATGTCCAGAGTGTAACATTTTGCATTTGGATAAGATTTTTTTATCATTTCCTGAATTTGATATGTTTTTTTTCTCTATTTCTCAAACAGAAGCGTACCTCCCCAGAAGCTCACAAAACTAAAACATATTCATGCAGTGCCATTCATTTTTTGTCTACATGGTTTTAAGTGTTGTCCCAAGTGTAACACTACATTAATCATTTTAATTTTGAAATGTAACTTATAGAACAGTAGTTCATGTTAATTGTTTTCAACATTTATATTAAATAACTAATGTGAATAAATACTTTAAAGTCTGAAATAGTGAAATGGAGCATGTTTAAGAAGTCTGAAAGTTCTAATAAAAATAGTTCTATTCAGATATATATAACAAGAAGATTTGTTCAGTATACTGACAATAAAAAGTAATATATCTTTTATTTTGATGAGGAAACATGCTTAGATGAAAACAGGACATAATTTATCAATTTATTTCATGATTTCTAAACGTATTTTACATGTTATAGTATATATATATAACAATTGAAAATGTTACACTCGGGACACAAACACATCTTCTTGCAATATTATGCACAAATTTGGTTTGCTTTTATTGGAACCTTACCGGTAACAAAATACTAACACTGCAGGGTCATGACGTAACAAAATGCCTAAATTAGTGGTAAAACTCCCATTTATAGAGGACCGAGAAGAAGTACACTCTAAGTAGAAAGGCTAAATTTTTTATTAAACACTTTCTAGAATATATCGAGTTCATAACCAAAACATTTTCAAAACCTTTAAGTATTGTTTTACTTTAAATAAACAAAGAAGGAATTGTGACAATGTTTTAACTCTAAACTTTGACCTTATGATTTAGAAAAATGTCCCGAGTGTAACATTTTCTATATTATATGTATGTTTATATGACATCATGTTTAAAATATTTGTTCAATATAGTTTGAATTTGTTGAGAAATCATTTCTTTGATTTGATTAGTGGCAAAAACGTTAGGCAAATGTTTTCTTGTAAATACATGATAATGTAATTTTAATTGTTACAAGTTGTCAAATCTACAGTTTTAATGTTTTCTAATTCTTCCCCTCCCCCAACAACATTTTCAACCAACAACATGTCCAACAGTATAAATGTTTGTGTATCTTTTCATTATCTTAAGAAAAACATAGAATGAATGATAACGCAATGATCATAGCACTTTCATATTTGTATGCTAAAAGACAAAACAAATCTGTACTGAGTGTAACCTTTTCTTAATCTGTATATAAAAAACTTAATTCATGTTCACAGCAAAGCATTTGACTTATCGAATTGGAAATAGTCTTGAATTGTTCAGAAATGTTTTTTTTTCTTCAAAATACATTTGACAAATGTTGTTATAAATCCAATTTATGATACTCCTTATCATTACAGTTTCATATAGTTACTGTTACAGTTTTAGAACGTCCCCTGGTGTTGTTGTTTTCACCATTTAAAATCAAAACATTATCAAATAGATAATTTGTTTGTATTTTATAAGGAAATAATGGAACAAATTGTATTACAATGAAAAAAATGTATAACAATAGATTAATAATACTGTCATTATCATAAGATCATACACAAAGAATTATCTGTCCCGAGTGTAACGGTAACAGCAGATATATACTAGTTTTTGGGGCACTGTTTAGTTCCCCAAGAATAGTACCAACTAACTGAAAATTCACATATATTTGTGCATGTGTGACGAGGTCAGAATTTGGTTTCTCTTGAGTTTGAGTTTTATTGTGTTCTTTTATATCTATGTGTGTTCAATTATCTCCCTTTGATGATCTTATGGTCAGTGGTAAGTTGTTTCCCTTGATGGTTCAGTGGTCAGTCTTGCATGACTGAATATATTTCAGTTGATTTTCTTAATCCCCTAAGTTATGTGTAATGATCAGTTGCACATTAGAAGTTGTCAGGACTGATTTTGTATGCTCCAGACTGAAATATCCTGGTTTATGAGTTGTAGAGTATTTGAGTTTTAGATTATTGTTACCACTGAGAGAAGTTGAGAGAGTTGTTTGAGTGGATCCCGTTCCACAAACGGGTCTACATTAGACATTATAACATAGATTTATGTACAGAGTACATTGTCGTTGTTTATTCGAGTGAGTTTATGTGAGTGAGGTTGGCTAGCTGAGTAATATTTACACACCCATACACCCACCCCCTATTACACATGTACCTGAAAATTGATAAAATTGTATTAATTTATTTGTATATGCAGCAGTAAATCTTAAATAAAAACTTTTTGAAGTGCGTTTAAAAATACTAAGGTTCAAAACGCCATAAATATATTTTTTTGGAAATTTATGGTTGTATGTATAGTTTTTTGTGTTAAAAAGTTGTTTTCATGAAAGTTTCCTGAAAATAATCATAAAAATGTGTTATTTTTTCCACAGTTTTATCCATAAGATTGTTTGAATTTTAAGGCTTGATATTGAAAAAAAAACAATATTCATTTGATAAAATGTTCGAAAGTTGAAGAAGACTTTAATCCTATACTTTAGCCATTGTCAATTTTTCACAATATAATGTATTTCCGAACTACTTTTAGCAATATTATGAACACAAGTATCATTCTAAATTTGACCCCCCCATGTCACGCTTTGTCTTCATTATTTTGATTTATGCCCAAATATGCTCTTATTTTAATTCAAAAGGAGGTAATTTGAAACATATCAATGTAAATTTGACTCAAACTGCATTAACCAGGGTTAGACATTTTCAGTATCAAACTTGTTTTTCTTTACAACAATACATGTATTAATTGATGTTTACAACATTAAAACAGGTCAACAGCTCATGAACGGATAGTTTGAATACCCATAATGCTGTTTTTAAAAAATCAGTTATTCCCCTTTCCGTTCAGAAATTCTGAGTTATTTTCCCTGGAATTCTTCAACAACATGGACAGTTAAAATGCCACGATGTCTGTCCTTGGTTATTTCTTTAATGAGCATTGAAATATCAATACATGAATAATTGCTGAGTATATGTATACTGACTATAGGCATATCTTGTCTTATTCTACCATCGATAAAGAAGTTATGACTGGATCCGTAACATTCATTTTTGTCGAGCCGCTTGCGGTGAGCTCGACATAGTCGCCACAATGGCGGTTGCGTGTCTGTACGTTAGTTGGTTAGTTAGTGTGTCCGTCCGGATCCTTGTCCGGGGTGTATCTCCCTTATGCATTGACACTTTTTAAAATAACTTGGCATAATTGTTAAACACCAGGAGACGGTGTACAGTACGCAAGATGCAGATCTCTGGCTCAAAGGTCAAGGTCAAACATAGAGGTCAAACGTCAAAAATGAGCTTTATAGACCTTGTCCGGGCTGTATTTCCCTTATGCATTGACACTTTTTAAAATAACTTGGCATAATTGTTAAACACCAGGAGACGGTGTGCAGTGCGCATGATCCAGGTCTCTAGCTCAAAGGTCAAGGTCACACTTAGAGGTAAACAAGAGGGCCATGATGGCCCTGTAAATGTAAGTGACCCTAAGATCAGGACCAATTTTTATCCCAGGGCCATAATATGAACAAATTTGGAAGAGGTCTGCTAGACAATAAATCAAGTGACCCCCGGGGCGGGGCCAATTTTGACCCTAGGGCAATAACTTGATAGAGGTCCGCTAGACAATGCTACATACCAAATATCTTAGCTTTAGGCCTTGTGGTTTAGGAGAAGATTTTTCAAATTTTCCTATATAAAATAGAATAAACCCCAGGGCAGGGCCAATTTTGACCCCGGGGCCATAATTTGAACAAACTTGGTAGAGGTCCACTAGACAATGCCACATACAAAATATCTAAGCTCTAGGCCTTGCGGTTTCGGAGAAGAAGATTTTTTAAATGTTCCTATATAAGTCTATATAAATCAAGTGACCCCCGGGGCGGGGCCAATTTTGACCCTAGTGCAATAATTTGAACAAACTTGATAGAGGTCCACTAGACAATGCTATATGCCAAATATCTTAGCTCTACGCCATGCGGTTTCGGAGAAGATTTTTTTAATTTTCCTATATAAGTCTATATAAATCAAGTGACCCCCGGGGCGGGGCCAATTTTGACCCAAGGGCAATAATTTGAACAAACTTTGTAGAGGACCACTAGACAATGCTATAGCCAAATACCTTAGCTCTAGGCCTTGTGGTTTCGGAGAAGAAGATTTTTCAAATTTTCCTATATAAAATAGAATAAACCCCAGGACAGGGCCAATTTTGACCCCGGGGCCATAATTTGAACAAACTTGGTAGAGGTCCACTAGACAATGTCACATACAAAATATCGAAGCTCTAGGCCTTGCGGCTTCGGAGAAGAAGATTTTTTAAATGTTCCTATATAAGTCTATATAAATCAAGTGACCCCCGGGGCGGGGCCAATTTTGACCCTAGTGCAATAATTTGTACAAACTTGATAGAGGTCCACTAGACAATGCTATATGCCAAATATCTTAGCTCTACGCCATGCGGTTTCGGAGAAGATTTTTTTAATTTTCCTATATAAGTCTATATAAATCAAGTGACCCCCGGGGCGGGGCCAATTTTGACCCAAGGGCAATAATTTGAACAAACTTTGTAGAGGACCACTAGACAATGCTATAGCCAAATACCTTAGCTCTAGGCCTTGTGGTTTCGGAGAAGAAGATTTTTCAAATTTTCCTATATAAAATAGAATAAACCCCAGGACAGGGCCAATTTTGACCCCGGGGCCATAATTTGAACAAACTTGGTAGAGGTCCACTAGACAATGTCACATACAAAATATCAAAGCTCTAGGCCTTGCGGCTTCGGAGAAGAAGATTTTTTAAATTTTCCTATATAAGTCTATATAAATCAAGTGACCCCCGGGGCGGGGCCAATTTCGACCCTAGGGCAATAATTTGAACAAACTTGGTAGAGGTCCACTAGACTATGCTACACACCAAATATCAAAGCTCTAGGCATTGTAGTTTTTGACAATAAGATTTTTTAAATTTCCTATATAAGTCTGTGTAAAATCAAGTTACCCCCGGGGCGGAGCCAATTTTGACCCAAGGGGAATAATTTGAACAAACTTTGTAGAGTTCCATTAGACAATGCTACATACCAAATATCTCAGCTCTAGGCCCTGTGGTTTCGGACAAGAAGATTTTAAAAGTTTTTTCTATTTGTTGCCATAGCAACCAGAGTTTTTAATGAAATTTAATTTTTTGAACAACTTTGAAAGGGGACCACCCAAGGATCATTCCAGCAAAGTTTGGTTGCAATCGGCATAGCGGTGTAGGAGGAGATGCTGTTTTAAGTAAATATGGACGCCACTTCACGACGAACGATGGACGCAGGGCGATCACAAAAGCTCTCCCTGAGCACATTTGTGCTCTGGTGAGCTAAAAATGATCAATTGTAGACCTTGTCCGGGGCTGTATCTCTTTTGTCTTATTCCACAAACTAATAAAGAAGTTATGACTGGATCCGTAACACCCCATTGTTACCCTATATATTATATTTTGGATCCGGATCCGCGTTTTACACCTCGCCCTGCAGTGTAGTGCCAATTAAGATTGACTACGATAAGCGGTTATTGACTTCCACAACCACTGGGGGCCAACGACGTATCACGAGAGGCGGTTCGCATCGAAAACATGTGTATGTTATGCAACGACATATGGCACATGTTATGTACACATAACGTGTTTGAAAAGCTAAGGACGAAATATTTCGTAGTAGTGACATTGTATCTTGCTGGAATATCATATTCCAAGCACGAAACATGGTGAGTAGAAACTTTTAATACTATGAAATAGTTGTATGTAGTTAACTTAGTACCAATTACGTATGAATTAAGCTCAAACGTTAGGGATGTTCGTAGACAGTCTTAATTTCGGGGTAGATTTTTCATTAAAATACTTTTTCGTGAGTATCGTTTCTTATACTTATTGGGTATGGTATACTTATTCAATAATTTTGTCTTCATTAGAAATGTTCTTTAGGTGAAATAAGCACATATGAACGGGAACGGGTTTTTTGCATACTACGAATGTGTTAGTTTCTCACAGAGTGTGTGCACGGTGTTAAACGAAGGTCACTCTTCATGTGTACGTTGCTCATTGAAGTCAAAATCAATTTCAGGATACAGACCACGCGGTGTATATGGCCAGCATTATAGAAGCGCAATGGCACTGTGCAAACTCCAGCATATAGAGCGTTACGTTCATGAGGGAAGCAGACGATAGAGGTACAACTAAATATCACTATACAACTTAAAATGAAGGGCCATTACGTTATCTACAACATCGACGACATGATAACGATCACGGAAACTGGAAAAAATGAATCCCTACAAATAATGTAACAAGTGACAGACCAATATGGAAATTTCTAAAAGTGAACACACCAACTAAGTCCATTGCCAATTGTTCCTGAAACAAGCGGAATCCGGGAAGTACAGAAATTTCTCAACCAGATGGTGCTGAGTTGACGGAACAATTGGACACAACTATACTGTGCTCAGACGCAGAGGACTTTGAAAAAGTAGATGACGTTACCGATGAAACAGTAAGAGACCGTAGTACAATTACAAAAGCTTCTTCCATCCATCACATCTACTCTAACTGACCGTAGACGTCTTCAAGACTGGGTCACCTTTTTTCAAATGGTGGATATCGGCGAATTCGGTGCAAATCACGCTTGGATTGACGAGCACAGTGCAACATTGCTATAGAGACTAGTTTGAATACTAAAGAATGGGGCAATCCCAGCCAGCAAAACCGTATCGGTCCGATATCGGACCGATATGCATATACGATATCGGGCCGTTATCGTTTTGCCCATCGGCATTTGATCGGTCCGATATCGTTTCAGATATATGTCGGTCCAATATCGGCCCGATATCGGCAATTTTATACCCTAGCATAAATTCTCAAATGTGTGCAGATTCTAGGTCAGACCGACAATAACACAGTGAAATACATTATTAATCAAATCATATTTATTTCAATTTGTCATATTGCACAGTAAACAACAGGCAAAGATGCATTTAGAAGACTTCAATGCCAATTCTGATGAATGAAGTAAAAAATTAACAAGAATTTTGTCAAATTGCCAATAAAACATGACTGAGTTAATTAATATCAGTCTTTGAACAAAATGATTTCCTTTTTTATCCACAGTTAACAAATTAAACAAATTCTTATCTTCATTTCAACTAAAACAGTAAACATTTTTGTCTTGTTATAATGTGATCTACACAAATGATAAAATTCTGTGTTACATCTACTTATGTACTCAGTACAGCAACGCCCTGTGGGAGATGTTGACCGTTGTTTAGAGGTTGTTGCTCTACAGAGGTTGTATTTATGGTAAGTATCAGTTTAGGAAATTTTGAAAGCGCTGTTAAAAAGTGGTTGGTCTACGGAGGGCTGCTCTGCAGAGGTTTTACTGTACCATATTACTTATGTTGTCTCAAAAGTCATTGCCTGAATTATGAAGAAAAGTATTAAAAAATGTATATAAAACACATGTGCGAAATAAAAGTAGTAAATACCAATAATTTAACAACAACAGGAATGATACATGGATAATGAGTGATAAACAGTTCTTTTAATAAAGATTGTGTTAGAAAATATCAGAAAACTGGGGGAAAAGTCACAGTTAACACAGGGACACTACACACACTGTTGGCTATTCATGTAAGAAAAGGCTGAATTAGTATCTGAATGATTTTTCGTCCATCACTGAGACTGAACAAAGTTAAACTCAAAGTTTTCACTTGTAAGTCAATTAGAACTGTTGCATAATTATGATGTATAGTCATCACTACTATTTCTAGGTCTGATGGTCCAACTGGAATTTTATCCCTCCACCCCAGTCAGAAGCCAATCCTCCATAAAGAACTCAGAATCATGTATGTTGGTCTGTCGGCAGTTTCTCTTCAGTGCTCCTGAAACATGAATAATATGCATTACAGCATAGCAATTACATCTTGCATGTATAGAAAACTGTTAAATTGTTAGGCAGTATGCCTACCAAACTAATATTGTTAGCTGTAATGGCTGACATTGTTCATTAACAGGGTCTTTAAAAGGCCCTTCCCAATTGAAAATTTATCTAAAATCATACAGTTTTCGAAAGTCCAAATTTACACTAGCAGCTCTATAATTACCGAAACCGCAAATTTCGGGATATTGCTTCAAAAATTCAACAGACAAAGGCTTTTTCCCAATGAAGAGAGAAAAACTTTCTCTCATTTTATTAGGGCTAAGGGGCAACTCTCGCTGGTATACCAGCGAGTATTTGTGGGTTGGGCTATGTAAACTGATATGCCTAATACTACCTGTCAATTAAACTCTCTGTTGTTTAAAATAGCACAAGAATGGGTGAGTCATCAACTGACCACTGGTTAGTAAAGTACTCCTGTTATATAGAAAGCATCGGCTGCTCAACCTTACCATGTGTCTCTGTTTACAAACAGAGAGTTTATCAGCAAGTAGCCACACCTCCCAGGAAATACTAATTTTCTGTTAGACAGGTTTAAACTTTTTCTCAAAGTAACACTTAGAATTGATGTATTACTAAGATTTTTGGATGAAATGTTTTGACATGGAATAATTTACCATTGTGAGAATTTTCAAAGAATATTTTTCTGTAGTTTATTCAAAAAAGGGCTCTCTGATATGAAACATGCATAAACTTTTACAAAAACCCGCCCCAGCGCCATCTAATGGTTTAGATAGTCCTGTTACCCCTTGACCCAGGAAATTGACTTGGGAGTGCATCAATATAAGCTCTCAGCTTTCTCAATACTCAAGCAGGTATATGATTTTATTAGAATAACTGACGCAAAACACATTACACACAATAGTCATCAACTTCATTAAAAAACTTACAAAGAATAGCTGAACTAAATTTCAGTGAACCACAAGTCATCACAGATCCCTTCCTACGCCCCAGTCCAATTTAACTCGATAGTCAGTCTGTTATGGGCAACTTCTTTCATTATTCTCTTACCATGGTTTTTAATAGTGAGTCACCAACATTGGAATTTGGAGAAATGGCTGACCTGTAAGAAAAACAATTCAAATTCAAAGACATCAGTTTCCGATTTCAAACAATATCGCTGTAATATTATGTACACTTCAAATAAAAACAAGTAAAAAGCGAGCCTAACTCTTGATATTGAAAATAATTCACTGAATAAACAAGCCTAACAAAGTTTAAAACTATGTTTAAACATTACTTTGTTTTTACATTTATCGCGAAATCTCATTACAAATACAAATAAATGTCTAAGCTATCATGTGCGCACGTGCCGGTTTCAATCTTGGCGTAAAAAATGAATTTCAGAAAACATTCTACGTTGAACATGATATTATTTAACGGTTTTTACCTGGAGTAAAATAAATCCACAGTCTAAATGTCTTTGTCCCTTTCTCGCGCCGACCGGTTGGCTACAGAACAGTAATACAAATCAAACGAAATTATCACGTGTTTTACCTCGATATCGGACCGGGATCGGACCGTCAACGGCTTTATTTTTTCTTTATTTAACGTCAAAATACTAAATTACATATCCTTACTATCATAAAATGCATTTCTCTTTTATATTTTATCCACTGGTTAACGAAATTTGGGGGAAAATGAATCATCCTACAATCACGGATAGATATCGGATAGACATCTAACCGTTATGCCGATATGCCGGTCTATAAACGATATCTATCCGATATACCAATGCTGGCTGGAATGGTGTTACGAATCGGAGAAATGCAGATAACGGCAGATTTCAAAATTGTTCAAACTCGTAAATGATATAAGTATGTGCCTAAATCATATTATAATGCAGTTTTTAAATGATAAGACCATCGGACAATTTTAACTGTTCTCTTCAGACCATCATACATAATTAAATAGATAACTGTCAACTGCAAAATACTAATTGATATACACAATTGACTTCAGAGTGAAACATCCACACATTCTGTCTGTAACATATACATCAAAAAGAGACTTCAGTTGACACCGTACGCACTTATCTAGAGCGAAAGACCTTGTTATATAAACGTATATATATTCTATTCAATCTGATAAGCGGTGGGGAGATGGTTCACAGACATGATGCCTGTATCATGGGTGCTAAATATTTTACAAATGGGTTTCATCGTCACAATAATTTTGAGGAAAACTGCTTTTTACACATAATAACGGACTAATCTGGCATAATTTGATGAATGACAACGCAATCATTGTACAGAAAACGCATTTTACAACGGCAAATACAAACTTAATAAGAACAACTAACGAAACAATCCAAAAAACTAACAGTTCGTCCTCCTGCAGGTCAAACATTTCAAAATGGCATGTGGAGGTCAGAAAACCAGAGACTGTTTACATAAAATTTCGTTGCATACCATATACATGTTTTCGATGCGAACCGCCTCTCGTGATACGTCGTTGGCCCCCAGTGACAACTGACTATTGAATGAATCAGGACTAGTTAGGGTATTATGTTTAGGTAGATAATTAAAATGTGACCATTTACGATTTTTAAAAGATATTTCGCCACTCGTTTGTCATCTGATTTTCGGTATACAATTTACAAATTTCAATCCTTCAGACGAAATTTATTTCCCGCGCAAAGGCGATTAAATAGTATTAAATTTCGTCAAAATTTCTTTCTAGTCCTTTGCGAACGGTCAAGTTAAAGCGCTAAATTATTTAGGCCTATGGACTGAATTGGGAAAACCATGTCGGTACTCTTCTGAATATTTAGGGGATTATTCATTTAATCCAGGATGGAGATCATACTCAAATCATTGATGCATTAAACCAGTTCAGGACGTATTTATAAGCGAAATGATAGCCTTTAGAAATGGGTCCTAAGTCTATATATCATACTCTGTGTTATTCCTTTTCCCCCGTATCGCTCGCTGTGGTGAAGGTAAACTTCTAAAACACGCGTCTTTGTACTGCCCTCTGCAGCCTGCATAAAGTTTACACAAATACATAAGCGGATTAAACTGTAGTGGTTTATTTGTCCAATCATACAATCACATTGAACCTCAAATAGCCAAACAACAACTTATCAAGGCAATGCCTTCATGATTTACTTACCTGTCAACTATTAATAGATTCAGTCATCACCATTAGCCAATCAAATGGCCAGGATTAGCCAAACTAGTAACAGACACTACACTATATACTCACAAACAGCTATAATAAACTAATGGCCCTTTCCCATAACTAGGTAGTCTCCCTTGGAAGATTGTCGTTCTTGTTGGCAGTGCGCATGCGCTAAAAATATTATCTACTTCCAAGGACTATATCTTAATTCGTCAAGCAGAACACATATAGGAAAAGTCAATACTGTTTCGTCAACCTGATACTATTGAGTCAATAATTAAGTTTTTTCACACATTAGGTTGTAAACCACTAGTATTATTAATGTTTTACATGCATGTGATTTGATAAAAAAATATACACAGACAATTAGCGATATCTTGGCAAACTGAAACAAAACATTATGTGACATATTATATGTAGACTTTCAAAGTGCAGTAATTAAATGAATGTTTTTAAATTCGTAACATTCAATATAATTATCATTGTGTCTCTCGGAAGCGTAAAAAGTAGCAAGTTAATCATTGACGTACATATACCCCGACATTAGATTATGTCATAATAATTTAAGTTGACTGCAGATCTACACGAATATTTATAAGCAAACACAAATAATACAATGAGGCATGATTAAGTTTAACAATTAAATGATATATATATTACTTAAAGATAAAGAAGCTGCACATGTACATATCTTATACCAAATGTGTTGAACAATTAGTTAGACAAAACAGAGACGTATAATGTATTATACGTCTCTGGACAAACCATCTTTCAACTATAAAATTACTTTTAAACACTTTAAAATAACTAATAACTATTGCTCAATATTTTCTTTGTTCAGTAAATTAATATTCAATGATGTCTAGACTTTAGGATCTTTAGGATAGTTTTGTATATGTCCAAGTATGTTGAAATTTATATTTTATTGTATCATGATTTTACTAATTTGGGTTTCTGTAAATACCAAACACATGACTGTCAGTACACATCCTAATTGGTAAATAAATATGAAATTGTCTACTAATTGTTTAAATTCATAATCATTAATGTAAGTATTCCGCGTAGTTTCATACTTATTATTTCTTCAGTAAAGAACAATTAAATAAATCAGTTTTTTGTCACAATTCTTAATAACGAATACAAGCTTGGTTAGATGTGTAAATCATCGATGTATGAAAATTGCGTGATATAAAAGATATTGTTTATTAATTTTATCGATAATTATGAACAGAACAGAACAGAACATTTTATTTCTTTGACTTGAGCTATACAGCCTATCATCATACAAAATAAATACATACATAAATAAATGTGAAAGGTGAAGAGAATATAAAAGTTGGAAGAAAAGAAAAAAAAGTACAAGAGTCAATTATAAACCAATAGGATAATATATTATAATTATGCAAAGCAAGTATTATACTGAAACATATAGATTTGGAGGTCAAACCCAAAATAAACAAACACGCACGCACACACACGTACGCAAACAAAAATACTTAAAAAAACACAATTTTCTATACTATGTATAAGTAATACTGCTAGCTAAGGATTTTCTAATAGCAGACGCTTCCAAAATATAATGTCCTAGGTTATTTAAAATATACTTATTTGTAGACTGCATTAAATCTAAAAACTTGTAAACACTTGGCCTATGGTAAAAATATCGTTTTAAGTATTTCTTACGTAATTCAATATAAACTGGACAGATGATTAAGAAATGATATACGCGTCTTCTAAATCTCTTCCATCACATAAAGTACACACACGCTCGTGTCTATCTATTCTATTTGCTGCATATCTACCGGTAACAATACGAAGATCATGTGAACCGAGTCTAAAACGCGACAGAGCAATACATAATTTGCGTGGCATAGCATTAAGGTAAAATTCAAAGTCAAAGGAAAGCTTAAATGATTTGTAAAGCAGTAATGATTGACTATTTGCAATACTAGTTCGCCATGTTTGTAAAACACATCTATCACACGTGACTTGAATTGTATATGGAATGTATCAAGATCTACACTACATGGGTTGTGAAACACAAATGGAAAGCCAAATTGGTCAAGCAAGGTTTTAACATTAGATAACCAATTTTTTACACCACGATTGCGACTAGTTTCCATGTCAGTATACAGATATCTAATTATAATATTATTAGACTGAACAATTCGACACCAATATTTAATGACTTTCGTATAACTATTAATATATAATGGGTTTCTTCCCAATTCACCGTACACCCCAATTGTAGAAGTTGACTGTCTGACACATAAAATTCGTTAAACGAGATGCCAAAAAATAAGTATTCTTTTAACACAGTAGCAAACTGGATAATCAACACATTCCTCATTAGTTAACGTGTCAATGATATTCAATAAGTAAGGGCCCGTTCCTGCACAATTAATTTCTTTTTTTTTTCACACCTTCATACATTTCAAATAATGAAACAACTAAAATAGCTGTACATGATCAGAGTTTCACGTTGTCGTTCTCTCACACAGTGAAAACAGTAGCCTATTGATAGCTTCAAAAACAAATCACAGACGATTTTTATTTAATTTATTTATTTCTTGTTATTTAAGTGGTGAACCGAAAAATAATATAATTATTGATCTATATGTATTGGATATTAGTTTAAGCATTTAATAAAACCACAAATCATATTTTGACAGACCAGAGACGTATAATACAATTGTATTATACGTCTCTGGACAGACGCTGAATATGACCCTTTTCATATATGACTGGACTTGACGTTTTTTATACAATTTGTCAGCAAAATAATTGTATATAATTATGTTCGGAGTTCAGGTACCAATGAGATTGTGCTATAACATTTACGTTTCAACATGTCGACATCAACAGTTCGTAAACGTAAGCAGTTTCAACTCTCGCCACTAGCATATATATACTTGGATATTTCAAGTTTTCTTCTTCATACACATTGCTAATATCGAGCTTAAATGACCCTTCCAAGTGTGTAATTAATTCACGTTAATTATCATCATCATTGTTGGCCAACGACCCGTAAATAACCTTTTAGCGTATCAGTTTTGCAAGTAAGTAAAACGCATTTCTTTAATGTACTAAGAATTTCTCAGTAGTCCGCCATTATCATCAATGTAGTGCGTAGTCCCCGTAAGTAGAATTATTCCTTACCAGGGGACATCACCGTCGATTTACTAAGGGAAGTAACCTAGTTATGGGAAAGGGCCATACTCATAATTATAATTCGTCTAGAAAAATGTAGTACGAAGTCAATCCTAAGGCTATTATAGAGAGCAATGCAGTGTTGAAATTCATAGTTTGCATGATCGCTATACAAGTAAATTCATCTCATAATAAACAAGAGGGCCATAATGGCCCTGTATCGCTCACCCGAGTATCGTAACACTAAGGGATAATTTAATCAATGGAAGTTATTTGTCATGGTAAAAAGTTATCTACTGTCAAGTAGTTGTTGAAATCAACTGAACCCCTGGGCAGGGTCAATTTTGACCCCGGTCCATAATTTGAACAAACTCAGTAGAGATCCACTAGACAATGCTACATACCAAATATCTTAGCTCTAGGCCTTGTGGTTTTGATCAAGACTATTTTTTAATTTTCCAATATAAAATAGAGAAAACCAGGGATGGGGGGGGGGCAATTTTGACCCCGGGGCCATGATTTGAACAAACTTGGTAGAGGTCCACAAGACAATGCTACATACCAAATATCTTAGCTCTAGGCCTAGTGGTTTTGGACAAGAAGATTTTTTAATTTTTCAAATATAAAATAGAGTAAACCCCGGGGCGGGGCCAATTTTGAACCCGGGGCCATAGCAACCAGAGTTTTGCATGGAATGGAATACTTTGAACAACTTTGGTAGAGCTTCATGCAAGGAACACACCTGTGAAGTTTGGTTGAAATTGACCAAGTGGTTTAGGAGGAGATGTTGTTTAAAGAAATTGTTGACGACGGACGGACCGACGGACATAGCTCGATCCTAAAAACTCACCTTGGCACTCTGTGCCAGGTGAGCTAAAACGTGTTTGCCATTTTATTCCAATGCCTATCAAGTGTGCATTATTAGAAGACAAGTATAAACGTCGGATTTTCACAAATGTATTGAACAAAGTTATACAGGTTACATCACATCACATCTAACAAAAGTTTGTAAGCTTTACTTGAATTTATAGAATTCAGGTCACCCAAATTTCAATTAGCCTGACAGGATACCCAGCTTGGAAACCTAGGTAGCCAAACAGACCATTGTTAGTGCCGAGCCCTGTTTTACAATCGAGCCCTGGTTTACAATGTTTGTCTTCTAAAATTGCGACAGTAAAACTCCTCTATTACATACAGTTGTGGTCCCGGAGAAGTGTCCTAATAGTGGGGTGCCCTAAATAGTTGGGATCAGGGTAAGAGGTGACTCATACAATTTGACAAAGATTCATGAAGCTCCTCAAATTACCTGAGATTTTCAAATGCTGAACCATTCAGCTATTTCTCTTCAACTTTCCAAATTTATCATAGTTCATTTAGCAGTTCAACCTTGGGATTCGAAATCCAATTCCGTCATTGTACGTTTAAAAATGCCCTCGGTAGGGTGGCATATAGCAGTAACACTGTCCGTCCCACTTCTTGTTATTGCATTCTCGTACAATCCTCATGCCGTTTTCACCAAACTTTCACAGAATGATCTGTATCAAGTACAACAAAGTATTGAACTTTTTTTTCAGATTTAATGATATCAAGCATATCAATCAATGGATTAGTGTTCACAAATTTCCAAGATCAAACAAAACTTGGTATCTTCAAAATCATTGCATACAATTTGTATAAAACAATGGACTGACAAACAGAAGCAAACAGGCAACTTAACAGCAATTAACTGTAGATATTGATGGCCGAGTAGTATGACATTTTCAACAAATTTGCCAGAACAGTCCCTTATATTACCTGGTATAGATATTTCAAGCATACATGTATAACACAAAGGTAAAGATAATCGACAAAAAAGAATGCCACAACTAATTGAATCATTTAAATCTTAAATACTAGTACATTGATTTTATCACTTACACATGAAGCAAATTATCATTTTTTACTATAAGTACATCCTTCATGAGGTGATTGTTCAATATCTTACTAGTAATGAGTACTACATGTGTCAGCTATCAATGCATGTTAACCCATTTTTTAGTAAAATTGGGGTTTTAGAGCTAATGAAAAGCCTAAGAATAAGCTACAATACAGCATTGCATTAAAATCTATTAACACAAAATCATTAGAATTCAGTTTAACACATGTGAAGGAGTATATTTTACATGTCACTGCACATCATGGTAAATTTTATGCGTCAGAACTGTAGTATGCACCAAATATATCAAAATAACAGTACACTTTACATGTATATCCATTAGGTCAGCTGGAGTTTAGTGATCAGCTACTGTAGATCAATGCAACACCCAGTATATAGATTATTAATTAAGACTGAAATTCAGAATACCAAATTATGAGCCACGTCTTGCAATATTTAACTTCAAAGTCAGGATCGTCACTAATGCTTTTTTTCATTCTCAAAAGTTATGCACACCAAGTTGGAAAACTTCATTCTGAATCAAAAAACCAGTACTAGAAGGCTTTATAACAAAAGTATGATGAAATCCAAGGGGAATGTTTTCTCCATCTGTCTGAAATTAGAAATAAAATCTATTTAGCTAAACTAAATAACATAAGTTCCAATAAATCTTTAAACAAGGTCACACAGTTGTACTATTATAAAGTTTAAAATATCATATGTGAAATGTTATTACATTATTATACAATATAAAAGAAAATGATAGACATGAAGACTTTGTACTTTTTATTTTAAGAAGCATTGTTTGAATGCACCACGCATTGAACACCTGAGAACCAGTATGTTATTTTGCCTGCTGGTTCTCGTCATTTCAGTACTCGATGCAGTCATATACTTCAAAGCCGGGAACCATGTCGAAAGTAATTGTAGCTGATGCAAAATATTGACAATTTTGCTAATTGTTTTGGATATTTTGGTGTTAATGTTGAGGTTGAAACTTAAACTTGACAATAATCGTGAAGAATAATGTGTACTGCATCGACTGACACAAGGATTATGTGAAAATGTTGGAAATGGAATAAAATACGAGGTGTTTTCGAAGGTACGTGTAAGCTATTTTTTCAACAAACATTTATATCTTGTAGTATTATATATTGTTGACGTTGAAAAATGTATTTTTTCAAAACGGCTTATTTTAGGTTTTAATGATAGATATGATAAGTTTATGACTTGTGTTTGGAAAATACAAATGTTTTGGTTTTTTAAAGCTCCTAACCCCAAGTGTCTGTGATGTAAGTCATGATGCCCATGATGATGATGGCATCATCTGGAGCCACCCTTAAACAAGAGCTATCCGTAAGACCGCATGCTAGACTATTCTCAGTGAATGATAATAAACAAGCTTTTGTCTATAAGGCAAGTGTGAATGCCAATAAATATGTAGTAGTTTAAGTGTTAAAAAGAGCTTTCTGTAATACAGTGTAACAGACAAAGAAATGTGTCCATAGGACACGGATGCCCCCGCTAAATCACACTGGACACAGAAATGAGTGCTGTGTGGCAGATATTATGAGAATACAACATAGAACAAGTTGCTTGGGAAAGCATCCCAAAGTGGGTGGTAACTCCACCTAAGGGAGGTAAACATGTAACACTATTCAATATAAGGAACGCACACAAAAATTCAAGTGTCCACTATGACCTTTGAGCAAGCAACACAGTTTTTGCGCATGTCACGTTATCTTCATATAATGATCATTTGTGCCAATCTATTTCATCAAAGGCCTGAAATGAGATGAATTTTGTGATGCAGGGATATCTCTGATTCGATACAAAATTTAAAACTGTATCAATAATTCTGTCCGAAATAAGGACCTAGTACTGTTTATTTAATCAAATATTAAAGTTCAAGGATCATATTGCCTGTTTAACCCTTTACTTCATAGCCCCCTAGTCAATATACATACTGTATACTCACTGGGGGCCAACGACGTATCACGAGAGGCGATTCGCATCGAAAACATGTGTATGTTATGCAACGACAAATGACACATGTTATGTACACATAACGTGGTTGAAAAGCTAAGGACGAAATGTTTCGTAGTAGTGACATTGTATCTTGCTGGAATATCATATTCCAAGCACGAAACATGGTGAGTAGAAACTTTTAATACTATGAAGTAGTTGTATGTAGTTAACTTAGTACCAATTACGTATGAATTAAGCTCAAACGTTAGGGATGTTCGTAGACAGTCTTAATTTCGGTAGATTTTTCATTTAAATATTTTTCGTGAGTATCGTTTCTTATACTTATTGGGTATGGTATACTTATACAATCATTTTGTCTTCATTAGAAATGTTCTGTAGGTGAAATAAGCACATATAAACGGGTTTTTTGCATACTACGACTGTGATACAGACCACGTGGTGTGTATGGCCAGCATTTTAGAAGCGCAATGGCACTGTGCAAACTCCAGCATATAGAGCGTTGTGTTCATGAGGGAAGCAGATGATAGAGGTACAACTAAATATCACCATACAACTTAAACTGAAGGGCCATTACGTTATCTACAACATCGACGACATGACAATGATCACGGAAACTGGAAACAAGAGGGCCAAGATGGCCCTATATCGCTCACATGACAATCACTGTTCACTCATTAAAACATTGTTTTGAACCGGTGACCTAGTTTTTGACCCCAGAGGACCTATGTTCGAATTTGTCTTACATATCATTAAGACAAACAGTCTGACTAGGTTTGGTGAAGATCAATCAAAATTTGACATCTACAGTGTTAATAAGGTTTTCCTAAGATTTGACCTAGCGACCTAGTTTTTGACCCAAGATGACCCATGTTCGAACTCGTCCAAGATATTATGAAGACAAACATTCTGACAAGGTTTCATGATCATCCAATCAAAACAGTGACTTCTAGAGTGTTAACAAGGTTTTCCAGCAATTTGCCCTAGTGACCTAATTTTATTACAAAAATTACCCATTTTCAAACTTGACCTACATATTATTAAAATAAACATTCTGACAAAGTTTCATGAAGATAAATTCAAAACAGTGATTTCTAAAGTGTTCACAAGGTTTTCCCTTATTTGGCCCTGGTGACCTAGTTTTTGACCCCAAATGGCCCAATATCGAACTCGTCCGAGATTTTGTTGATATTAACGTTCTGACCCAGTTTTGCTAAAATTGAGCCAAAAATGTGGCCCCTAGTGTGGTCACAACAAAAAGTTTGACGACGCACGACCACAAAGCACGACGCCGGACGGAGAGTGATCCTAATAGCTCACTTTGTCACTTTGTGAGCTAAAAATGAATCCCTACAAATAACGTAACAAGTGACAGACCAATATGGACATTTCTAAAAGTGAACACACCAACTAAGTCTGTCCATTGCCAATTGTTCCTGAAATAAGCGGAATCCGGGTACAGAAGTTTCTCAACCAGATGGTGCTGAGTTGACGGCACAATTGGACACAACTATACTGTGCTCAGACGCAGAGGACTTTGAAAAAGTAGATGACGTTACCGATGAAACAGTAAGAGACCGTAGTACAATTACAAAAGCTTCTTCCATCCATCACATCTACTCTAACTGACCGTAGACGTCTTCAAGACTGGGTCACCTTTTTTCAAATGGTGGATATTGGTGAATTCGGTGCAAATCACGCTTGGATTGACGAGCACAGTGCACAATGCTATAGAGACTAGTTTGAATACTAAACAATGGGGCAATGGTGTTAACGAATCGGAGAAATGCAATCAAACATTTTAGATAACAGCAGATTTCAAAATCGTTCAAACTCGTAAATGATATAAGTATGTGCCTAAATCAGATTATAATGCAGTTTTTAAATGATAAGACCATCGGACAATTTTAACTGTTCTCTTCAGACCATCATACATAATTAAACAGATAACTGTCAACTGCAAAATATTAATTGATATTCACAATTGACTTCAGAGTGAAACATCCACACATTCTGTCAGTAACATGTACATCAAAAAGAGACTTCAGTTGACACCGTATGCACTTACCTAGCGCGAAAGACCTTGTTATATAAACGTATGAACATTCTATTCAATCTGATAAGCGGTGGGGAGATGCTGAGTTATGTTCACAGACATGATGCCTGTATCATGGGTGCTTAATATTTTACAAATGGGTTTCATCGTCACAATAATTTTGAGGAAAACTGCTTTTTACACAGAATAACGGACTAATCTGGCATAATTTGTTGAATGACAACGCAATCATTGTACAGAAAACGCATTTTACAACAGCAAATACAACCTTAATAAGAACAACTAACAAAACAATCCAAACAAGAGGGACAAGATGGCCCTTTATCGCTCACCTGAGAACAAAGTCACAATAATTAACTAGAACTATCACTAAAGGTGATGAATACCCCCAGATGCGGCCTTGACACAGTTGTTACATTTTACAGAGGGAAATATAATGCATTTTCAGTTTTTAATACCTGCAAATTGTTGCTTAGATATATCCTGACCAGTTTCAAAATATACATTATATAAAAAATAACAAAGGGCCATAACTCATTAAAATTTACTTGGACAAAACCTATTGAGGACATGCGCAACTTGGCAAACTACTTATCACTTCTAAGAAGTTTCACTGAATTCCTGCATGTAGTTGCTGAGAAATGGTACGGGCAAAATTTACCTAATTGTATAAAACAAAGGGCCATAACTCAGTGAAAATTAATCCAAACAAAACCTGGTTATTGCATGCACAACTTGGCTTACTTTTTATAACTTCTGTGAAGTTTCATTGAATTCCTATGAGTAGTTACTGAGATATTGTATATACACTGTATAAAAAACAACAAAGGGCCATAACTCAGTGAAAATTTAACCAACCAAGACAAGCTTAATGCATGCACAACTAGGCTAACTACTTATCACTTCTGAGAAGTTTTATAGAATTCCTGGCAGTAGTCAATGAGAATTAGTCAGGACAAAATTTGCCTATTGTATATACTGTAGAAAAAAACAAAGGGCTGTAACTCAGTGAAAATCAATCCAAATGAAAAAAGATTTAGGCATGCACAACTAGGCTAACTACTTATCACTTCTGTGAAGTTTCGTTGAAATCCTGTGAGTAGTTGCTGAGAAATTGTCCGGACAAAATTTGCCTATTGTATATACTGTATGAAAACAACAAAGGGCTATAACTCAGTGAAAATTAATCCGAACGAAAAATACTTTAAGCATGCACAACTAGGATTACTACTGATCACTTCTGTGAAGTTTCATTGAGATCCTGTGAGTAATTGCTGAGAAATTGTCCGGACAAAATTTGCCTATTGTATATACTGTATAAAAACAACAAAGGGGTATAACTCAGTGATAATTAATCCGAACGAAAATTGCTTTAAGCATGCACAACTAGGCTTACTACTGATCACTTCTGTGAAGTTTCATTGAGATCCTGTGAGTAATTGCTGAGAAATTGTCCGGACAAAAATTGCCTATTGTATATACTGAATAAAAACAACAAAGGGGCATAACTCAGTGAAAATTAATCCGAACAAAAAATACTTTAAGCTAGCACAACTAGGCTTACTACTGATCACTTCTGTGAAGTTTCATTGAAATCCCATAAGTAGTTGCTGAGAAATTCTCCGGACAAATTGTGTCTACAGACGCACGGACCGACCGACCGACCGACCGACCGGCCGGCCGACCGACCGACCGACCGTCAAGCGTGAATCCAATATAGCCCCCATATATTTCATATCTGGGGGTATAATGACCAGATAATATAGTTTCCAACTCGTAAAACCCATTTTTATGTAGATTTTGAGATCAAAACCAACAATGAAGGTATAATACTGTTAAGCTAAAACGTAGCAAATTTTCTAATCCAAGGGCCCATAACTCTTGAAATTCTGGTCCGATTCCACCCATAACTGAACTTGTCCAATACAGTAAGGTCATAAACATTCATTGTAAATATGATTAGGATCGGTGAATAAATGAAGGCGCTAGAGTGTTAACAAGCTAAATTTTAGCAAATTGTCTAAGTCAAGGGCCCATAACTCTTCAACATGTGGTCCGATTCCGCCCATAATCGAACTTGTCCAAGATCTTTTGGTTATACTGATTTACTGAAAATATTATTAGGATCGGTGTATAAATGAAGGCGCTAGTGTGTAAACAAGCTAAAATATAGCAAATTTTCAAAATCAAGGGCCCATAACTCTTGAAGTTTGGGTCCGATTCCGTCCATAATCGAACTTGTCCAAGATCTTTTGGTTATACACATTTACTGAAAATATTATTAGGATCGGTGAATAAATGTAGGTGCTAGAGTGTAAACAAGCTAAAATATAGCAAATTTTCAAAATCAAGGGCCCATAACTCTTGAAGTTTGGGTCTGATTCCGTCCATAATCGAACTTGTCCAAGATCTCTTGGTTATACACATTTACTAAAAATATGATTAGGATTGGTGAATAAATTAATGCGCTAGAGTGTAAACAAGCTAAATATAGCAAATTTTCAAAGTCAAGGGCCCATAACTCTTGAAGTATGGTCCAATTCCGCCCATAATCGAACTTGTCCAAGATCTTTTGGTTATTCTCATTTACTGAAAATATTATTAGGATCAATGAATAAATGAAGGTGCTAGAGTGTAAACAAGCTAAAATATAGCAAATTTTCAAAGTCAAGGGCCCATAACTCTTTAAGTTGTGGTCCGATTCCGCCCATAATCGAACTTGTCCAAGATCTTTTGGTTATACACATTTACTGAAATTATTATTAGGATTTGTGAATAAATGAATGCGCTCGAGTGTAAACAAACTCAAATATAGCAAATTTTCTAAGTCAAGGGCCCATAACTCTTGAAGTTCTGGTCCGATTTTGCCCAGAATCGAACTTGTCCAAGGTCTTTTGGTTATACACATTTACTGAAAATATGATTAGGATTGGTGCATAAACTCATGAAGTTGTGGTCCGATTCCACCCATAACTGAACTTGTCCAAAACCATAAGGTCCTACACATTAATTGTAAATATGACTAGGATCGGTGAATAAATGAAGGCGCTAGAGTGTAAACAAGCTAAATATAGCAAATTTTGTGATTCAAGGGCCCATAACTCTAGTAGTTATTGTCCGATTTTGCCCATAATCGAACTTAGCCAAGATATTGTGGCCATATACATTGTGAGCAAGTTTAATCACGATTCGTTTAGAGCTGCGGTTGCTAGAGTGAAAACAAACTAAAACTTCGGGTGACATTAAAATTTGATAATAATTAGGGACCCATACTGTTAGCCAGCTTAATCCACATGTTTTTTGTTAACTGAATGAACTCTAGTGGGTTATTTGGCATATTTCTTTGTCAATGTTGAATGTTCGTTGAAATATATGCATTGATTATCAATTTCCTTGCTTTTACTTTCAACAGCTGAAAAACACACTCGTGTCAAAATGATCCCAGGTACAGTAGATTATAGACAAGAGGGCCACATTGGCCGTTTATCGCTCACCTGAGAACCAAGGCCAATAATCAATGACCAGGTAATATAGTTTCCATCTCGTAAAACTCATTTTTACGTAGATTTTGAGATCAAAACCAACAATGAAGGTATAATACTGTTAAACAAGCTAAAACGTAGCAAATTTTCTAATCCAAGGTCCATGACTCTTGAAGTTGTGGTCCGATTCCTCCCATAACTTAGCATGTCCAAAACCATAAGGTCATACACATTCATTGTAAAAATGATTAGGATCGGTGAATAAATGAAGGCGCTAGAGTGTAAACAAGCTAAAATATAGCAAATTTTCAAAATCAAGGGCCCATAACTCTTGAAGTTTGGGTCCGATTCCGTCCATAATCGAACTTGTCCAAGATCTTTTGGTTATACACATTTACTGAAAATATTATTAGGATCGGTGAATAAATGTAGGTGCTAGAGTGTAAACAAGCTAAAATATAGCAAATTTTCAAAGTCAAGGGCCCATAACTCTTGAAGTTCCGGTCCGATTCCGCCCATAATCGAACTTGTCCAAGATCTTTTGGTTATACACATTTACTGAAAATATTATCAGGATTGGTGAATAAATGAAGGCGCTAGAGTGTAAACAAGCTAAATATAGCAAATTTTGTAATTCAAGGGCCCATAACTCTAGAAGTTATTATCAGATTTTGCCCATAATCGAACTTAGCCGAGACATTGTGGCCATATACATTGTGAGCAAGTTTAATCAAGATTCGTAAAGAGTTGCGGTTGCTAGAGTGTAAACAAACTAATTGTGGACGGACGACGGACATTCACCGATCCTAAAAGCTCACCTGATGAATCAGGTGAGCTAAAAATCAATACAGTTACAGCAGTAAGTCAATCTGATTATCTGAGGGTGTTTAACTTTGCACAGTACTTAACGCTCCATTAGCGAGTTAGTATGTAAAACAACAATGACCAATAAAGTGTCCGATAGAGTGCGTATATGAAGTTTCCGAGAGAGTTGGGTCCTAAACGCTAAAAATAGAAAATCGATATAGTAACAGCTTCGATGGTATTTGCTTGGTGACTGTGTGTGGATGAGTGTTTGGACTGCGTGCAGTATCGCTCTGTTAGCGAGTAACGAAAAAGACCGAAAAATGTAGTACGAAGCGCTCCCTAAGATTACTGTACAGAGCAGTGCAGTGTTGAAATTCATAGTCTGTGTGGTCGCTATATGAGAAGAATTTACAAGTAAATTCATCTCATAAAAATCAATCATACATGACAAAGTTATCAGCAGGACACGAACATATACTTTCACTATATCCATATAATGAAGACCTACAAAAGTGTCCACTGTGACCTTGACCTTTGAGCAAGCGACACACTTTGCGCATGGCACGTCTTCACATGATGAACATTTGTGCAAGTTCATTTCAAAATCCAATCATACATGACAAAGTAATGAGCAGGACACGAAAATGCCCCCCCCCCACACACAAGCAGACACCAACAGACCACAGGTGGCTGTATCAGTGTTTGGTTCACACACACAAAAAAAAAATCCCGTCACTGAGCTTATATAATATATATACTATCAAGGTAAAAAGCGTACTTTATGTCTATATGCCATACAATAAGATATAACTATAAGATATTCATTCCCACCGAAAATCTCATCCAATTATATCTAATAGACTGTTCATTTCATGCCCATCAGATCGCTTGATACATCACTCGCACTTGACTCAAAATGGCCTCCAGCAAACTTAAATAACGAAAGGAACACTGTTTTACCGTTTCATAGTTATTAGATGAGATTTTCGGTGGGAATGAATATCTTATAGTTTATCTGTATGACATGTGTAGCTATTTTCCTTCAGCGCACATCTTTTATGCTGAAACAACGAGATGCGATGTTCCACATTGTTTTGCATATAGACATATAGTAGGCTTTTCACTATATAAGCTCAGTGACGGGATTTATCTTTCTTTTTGTGAACCAGACACTGATACAGCCACCTGTGCAACAGACAGGATAAACACTATATATTATGCCGTCCACCATTACATGGTGGGGGCATAAAAATTCATATTTTTGCACATAATAGTAAATATGCATGCGAAATTTTAACCAAATTTTCGAAGGCCATGATTTGGCTAAAATCTAACCATGAGTTATCTAACTTGTCTGTCTGATACCCCTGGATATCAAGTCAATTTCACAAATGGTTACTGAGATATGTGCATGGTAGTAACTACTAACTTGCATGTAAAACTTTAACCATATGCAATGCCGACTGCAATAGCTCTCCATATTCTTCGAAATATGTTAGTTTGCAGTGACCCTGCCCAGAGAATTTTCCATGTGCAGGGCGTTTAGTGAATTTTGATTAAAAAAAATAGGACAAACCTCTGAAATATAGGAAGTTTTTCACAGAAATATAGGAAACTAGAACTATCACTAAAGGTGATGAATACCCCCAGATGCAGCCTTGACCCAGTTATTGTTACATTTTACAGAGGGAAATATAATGCATTTTCATTTTTTTTTTAATACCTGCAAATTGTTGCTTAGAAATATTCTGACCAGTTTCTAAATATTCATTATATAAAAAATAACAAAGGGCCATAACTCATTAAAATTTACTTGGAAAAAACCTATTGTAGACATGCACAAATTGGCAAACTACTTATCACTTCTAAGAAGTTTCACTGAATTCCTGCATGTTGTTGCTGAGAAATGGTACGGACTAAATTTACTATTTGTATAAAACAAAGGGCCATAACTCAGTGAAAATTAATCCAAACAAAACCTGGTTATTGCATGCACAACTTGGCTTACTTTTTATAACTTCTGTGAAGTTTCATCAAATTCCTATGAGTAGTTACTGAGATATTGTATATACATAGTTCCCACATCTACAATAATTACCTCCCTCGGCGGCCATCTTATTTGGCGAATTCAACAAGCATTGATAGAAGATACTTAGATTTTTGTTTTGATAATTCTAAATATGGGACATTCATATGTGACAACAACATTTTCTGCAACCTAATGTGTTTATGGCCTTAACAACTTCATGATTAAGTTATCTTTTATAAACAGAGTTGTTTAATAACCAATTTTCTGACTTTTTCTATTAAGCGCATAAGAAATTTGCCAACTAAGATGGCCACCAAGGGAGGTAAATATTGTAGATGTGGGAACTATGTATACACTGTATAAAAACCAACAAAGGGCCATAACTCAGTGAAAATTTAACCAACCAAGACAAGCTTAATGCATGCACAACTAGGCTAACTACTTATCACTTCTGTGAAGTTTTATTGAATTCCTGTCAGTAGTCAATGACAAATAGTCAGGACAAAATTTGCCTATTGTATTATACTGTAGAAAAAAACAAAGGGCTATCAAATCAATCCAAATGAAAAATGATTTAAGCATGCACAACTAGGCTAACTACTTATTACTTCTGTGAAGTTTCATTGAAATCCTGTGAGTAGTTGCTGAGAAATTGTCCAGACAAAATTTGCCTATTGTATATACTGCATAAAAACAACAAAGGGCTATAACTAGTGATGGGCAAATCGGCTGAAATTGCCATTCGATTAATCGGCATAATCGGATGAAACAACCGATGCGATTAATCGGACATAATCGGTCAAGATAACAGTTATTCCTCTAACTTCTTATTTAAGTTTTCCTCTTTACTATATAATCCACAGGAGTCAAATAATCAAATATTTACAACAGTAAGTGTGTTATTTTTTTATTAAATAATAACAGTATTTATATTGCAAAACATCTATGTACATGACAAACAATATTACATAATTATTATCTAAACACAGCAATATATTTCATCTATAGATACAACTTTTAAATGTCTTGTAATTAGGCATTCTTTCTTCCAACTGTATGGTTTGGTTTTTGTTTCATTCTGGTTCTTGATCATTTGTACAGCAGGATATGCTCCATGGACATGTGTAGAGTTAACACAACCTCAGAATTCTAGATGTATTTGCTAGAAAAGAAAAACAATATTCAATTAAGTGTGTTTCCAAAAAAGCTATTGACAAATAAAAAATAAACAAATTAAGTGCAAGAGAAGAATCAACTTAATTTAAGATTCTTGACGGTAAAAACAACACAATAGAAGAATTGAGATAAATGATTTGATATGAAAAATTATGTTTGATAGTAACTGCATTTCGGGTATAACGGTATTCGGATATTACAAAATTTAATTAATGTTGGTTGGTTAAGCATAACTAGGGATGCTATATAACATAGCATCCCTGGGATAACTATATACTGAAACATTCTACGATCATTTTCATAAATAATTGCAATCCTCACTACCGTACCTTTGTTTAACTATGTAAGTCTTTTGTCGGTTCCCCACGAATACATGGACTGTATGTAAAAAAGAGTCACTGTATGAACCCAGGCACTCATTGTAGCGCCTTTGCACGGAGATTATTGTAAATGATTCAAAGCTCTTCGTCTGCATCTGACTTTGCAGCCATGCTGAATGCTGATACCCCGTAACCAGACGAGAATCTTAGCATAGATCCAGAAAGCAAGGTACAAAACGAGTTAGAGTAGTTTCCTTTGCTAAGAATTGGAGAAATTAACCCAAATATCAGTAAAAAGAGAAAAGTATACTAAAACACGAAAAGACCGATTATTAATCGATTTGCCGAAGTGATGTCGGCGATGTCGCTCTGAATTTTTTCACCATCGATTGTTCGATTGTCGGCCCATCACTAGCTATAACTCAGTGAATCCGAACGAAAGATGCTTTAAGCATCCACAACTAGGCTTACTACTGATCACTTCTGTGAAGTTTCATTGAGATCCTGTGAGAAGTTGCTGAGAAATTGTCCGGACAAAATTTGCCTATTGTATATAGTGTATAAAAACAACAAAGGGGTATAACTCAGTGAAAATTAATCCGAACGAAAAATGCTTTGAGCATGCACAACTAGGCTTACTACTGATCACTTCTGTGAAGTTTCATTGAAATCCTGTAAGTAGTTGCTGAGAAATTCTCTGGACAAATTGTGTCTACAGACGCACGGACCGACCGACTGACCGACAAGCGTGAATCCAATATAGCCCCCATATATTTCATATCTGGGGGTATAATGATAAAATAATACATGATTATACCTTTATCTGCCCTAACACAACAGCAACAATACCTCCATCTGGTAAAGGCTGACAATCTACTTTAGTTATTGCATGTTTTCCACCTGGCAAGGTCTGCAAGAGAGGAACAGTAACAAAATAATATCATATCACTGATGCATACTTACATCCAATTAATTAGTACAGTAAAACCTCGATTATTCGAATGTCATTGGGCCCTGAAAAATCATTCGGATAATCCATGGTTTTGAATAATCCATTTCAGTATGATGTACTGGTTGGAAACGATAAAATCCGTACTGTCCGTACTTTACAAGGGAGTTAACTCTCGTATGCAAACATGATGTTATAATAAGAATAAAATAAAATATATAACAAACACTAATTATTTATCTTTGTTTTATGAATGTATATGAGTTAACAAATGAAACAACAATTCTTGTTAAATTAATACCCGCGTATTTATGGATTATGCAGAACACAATCCGACACAAAATTATGTCATTCACACTTTATTTACTAACGATCGACTAGGCATCGCTACCATTAAACTGGTTCCCGTTCCATGATGCAGTGCACCAAAGGCTTTGTACACATAAGTCAACGGGAACCAGTTTACGCTACCATCCCATTCTAAAATGGAAGACATAATGTTTTCTGTTTGGAACATTTTTTCACTAAATCATCATATTCTAGTTATTTTGTTTAATTGTGTTCGAATTAGTTTTTAAATTTTGAATGACGCTGAAATGCAAATAATTTCATACATATCAACAGGTACGTACGCGTATTAACTTATTATACCCGAGATCATTGTGAAATATTCGTTGCGATTAGTATAAAATCGTAACAAACAATATGGTCAACTTAACGATAATTAAACTGTTGACACGCTTTGTGTATGAATTGATGTTACACATTGTTTGTCACACGACATTTGATTCTCAATTAATTTGCCATTGTTATCAATTGACCAGTTCGAATAATAGGTGTGAAAATACGCGCATTCGTAACTTTAGGGACCAAATAATGTATTCGGATTACACCAGGTATTCGTAAAATCCGATTCGTATAACCGGGGTTCGTTGTAGTTGAAATATATAGCGACGTAATCGGGACCGTAGATTTTATTCTGATAATACCGGGTATTCGGATAATCGGTGTTCGGATAATCAAGGTTTTACTGTATATGCACAGTTAATCAAACTACAAATGTATACCTTTCTAAAATTGATATAAGTAAAGATGAAACCAAAGTAAGACAAAAGATCTCCAGATGCAGAAAGAGCACCTGGTAATTACAACAGAGGGCTTCAAGGTACTATTAGAAATTTTGATTATTAGGCCGCAGTTTTGGACATTATTGATTAATATTTTAAAAATAAATTTTAACTAGACGCTGCGTGCAATAAACGCATATGCCCCCGGTGGCATGCTTGTGAAGCAATAGCCCATTTGAACAAGATCAAGGTCAAAGTGGATGTTTGATTATTATGGGTGGATTGAGAATGGTCATAAGCAACAACTGTATACATGTAAGTATTCAAGTGTTCTAGTAAGCGGTGTTCCGTAAAATCTACTTCATCTCATACAAAATCATTCTAAGTCCAAATTAAGTCAAGGTCAAACTCAAAGTTAACATGGGTGGACTGAGAATGGTAACAACAGAATCAGTATCAAAGTGTTCTACATTCATTCTACGTTAAGTGTCATATTTATGTATGATACAATCAATAGTATAGTGCCTTCTCTTAATATCGCGGGTTCCCTAATATCGCAGTTGTTACAAATCTCGTAAACGAGGCTTAAAGACGTTTTCGGTAGTTCGTTGCAATTTTCATATAGACATATAGGAAAAATTAAAACTGATCAATGAATTTTTTTAAACTTTGCATGATCGTAGCATATGATAACAGAAACATTTTAAGCGAAAAATAATTGGGGGTCACTGATCTCGTTTTTGAGTTATCTGCCCTTGAATTTGAATTTTTGCTTATTTTTGGTCATTTCAGGGGCAGATAACTCATACATAAATCTCAAATACCATGGTTTTACTTTTGGTTAATGTTTTTCATTTTATTCTTGGTCTAAAAACAAAATTTCATGCAATTCCATTAAACATTTATATTGTCTTTTCTCAGTTGAAGTTAAGAGACTGAAAATTCTTCAAAATTAGGCCATTTTTAAAGAAAATTGCCATTGGTTTAGGCAAAGAAAGAAAACATTAAAAAAACACCCCTTAATAATTCATGAAATATTTCACGATGACATAAAAAGAAGTCGGCTACATAAAAATGAAAATAGATAAGGCCTTGCTTTCCATTACGGTGAATTATCTGCCCTTGAAATGACCTAAAATAAGCAAAAACTCCACATTCAAGGGCAGATAACTCAAAAACGAGATCAGTGACCCCCAATTTTTTTTCGCTTAAAATGTTTTTGTTATCATATGCTACGATCATGCAAAGTTTTAAAAAAATTCATAGATCAGTTTTAATTTTTCCTATATGTCTATGTGAAAAATGTAGCGAACTACCGAAAACGTCTTTAATGATGCCACCTAGCATCCGTTCCTGCGCGAAATTTTGTAGGACAGACATAGTAAAAATCATTTAACAACAAACTGTACCGTTGACAGCGTAAAATGATAAGTTACAACATAGTTTCATCTTATCCATTGAAAACTTACCCGGAAGTAGAAATTCACTATCACTAAAATCAAAATCATGATCCTTACTACATAAATAAATTGAAAGTTGCAAAGAATTATCGTGATATTTTTTCGTCTGGTACTGAAGTTTATGAATGACATTGGTAAATGTTGCATTGCCTCAATTTAATTACGTCACAGTTTTCAAAAAATAGACATAAAAGTAAGGAGGCTCTGGCGATTTTCTTTGTTTCAATATTGTAAATAATGCATTATGGATTTGCTTTGATTTTTATGTTTAAACCAAAACACGCAGGAATACTTTTATAAATCTTATGGACACTTTTTCATGATAATTCGCAAATGTAAAGAGGCCCGTAAGAGAGTTCTGGACTAAAAATGTTGTCGACCTCGAGATAAGTTGGCTGGGAAATCTTATTAAAGCGCTATATTTTATGATTTATCTTTTAAAAGATATATTTCATAGTTATCAACACTTAAAGTATATACAGTACGGTTCGGGTGATTTTTCCGATTTTCGCGTTTCCCCTGCAAATCGTCAATTTATCACCCGTAGCGGCGATTTTCATCGCGGCATCGATCTTGAAAAAAATGCGAATCACCGCAAAGTCGCTTTTCACCGCGTTTTATGACTTATTATCAGTCGGTAATCTTTGATAGCGATGGATCACATTGATTCGCGAACGTCTAAAGCCGACTCCCAAGTAGCTAAAATGATATTTATTGTCAATCTTTCTTCTACTTTCGCTTTCTTAATTAGGAAATAATTCAGCATTTAAAGGGGCATGCCCAGGAACTGCTGTGTCTTGGGTTTTATACACCAAAAATGCGTTTATCACTTGTAAAAACAATTATTACCGAAAAGTCAAAGAAGAATGTGTTTTCAAAAATGGCCCTATAACGCACGCGTGGGTATTTTTATGCCGGTTTAAATAAAAGGCTTACAAGCCTTTTATTGACGACAACGATATTTCCGATTCGTCTGAGAATTTAACTTAGCGTGCGCGCTGCCTTTCAAGCAGCAAAACAATGATATTTACCTATAATTGATCGGTAGATAAGCTTTATGTCGCAAACAATGAACATGACATGAGCAATACTTACCATTTCACAGTTTGTTGACATTTTTTCCGCTTTTGACAGATCCCGAAAGGGTCGAGTTATGAAAATGACGAATATTTTCTAAGGCGTAATCGGCAGGTTTGGTAAATCTTGAAATGTGTATTTTGAGTCAAATAGCGGGGCATTTCGTAAATATTTTACAGGACTTTCATTAATTGATTTTGGCATTCAAATGATACCAATTTGATTTATATTCGAGACGCTTCAGTTCCAGGGCATGCCCCTTTAACACTTACTAAATCCGTCGGCCAAGACCGACTGAAATCCAGACATCTGATTAAATTTTGTCAAGTAGGAAATCCCATTCTTGAAGTAAATATGTAGAAAAACCGGCGAATTGCTAAGCGAGTTTGTAAACTGTGTAGCTATGTTTTACATATGCAGCGTTACGTACAGGCCAAGATTCATATGTCTATTTTTAGTGTTTTATATATCGAGTACCATTATTAGACCGAGTCGCAGTCTCACATTTTACCTTTGTAGCTCGGTGCTCTAATCAATAAAACCAGTTTTTATTTATGTAGAATTGTGTAAAAGATGCAAATGCACATTGTCAGTTGCAGAAAATTAACAGATAAGGCGTTCTTTCATTACGGCATTTGATTTATTTGTCAGTACCGCGATACTAGGAAACTCAATCCTAACATGTCTTTGGCCTTTTCATTCGTTGAAATTAGCCAACTGCTTAGGCCACAACTTTTTTATTTGTTGGTTTACAAATTTTTTTTGGAAAAGTGACCACCGGTCAGTTGAAAAAAATATATAAAAAAAATTCCTGTGCCCATGTTCAAATTTGTGCACAAAAAAACTACCGTATATCCTCGAGTGGCCATGCTTCGATCCTCTAAGCTTTCAATACAAACAAAAATTGGTACAGAAGGTATTAAACGTTAAAATATAACTCTTACTTGTTCATTTATCCATTTTTCCTTACAAATGTCCATTTTTGAATTCAAGTAATAATCCTAAGTATTTTAAATAGTATTGAATAAAGGTCAATGTCATATTTGTCCGCCATTTTGAAATAGTCCATGCTTCGTTTCTGCACGCGTGCAACAAATTAGGCCGATGCTAATCAGTTTAGATAATCGTCTTTTCGATGAATTTTTTTAACAAGAGGGCCATGATGGCCCTATAAATGCTCACCAGGAGAAAAGGTCATTTGGAGATTAACATTGTTGAAGTTTTCTATACGAGTCTAAGTAAGATCAAGTGACCCATCTGGGCCGTTTTTTATCCCATGGCCATTATATGAACAGATTTTAAAGAGGTCCATTAGACAAAGCTAGATACCAAATATCTTAGCTCTAGGCCTTGTGGTTTAGGAGAAGAAGATTTTTTAAATTTTCCTATATAAGTCTATATAAATCAAGTGACCCCCGGGGCGGGGCCAATTTTGAGCCTAGGGCAATAATTTGAACAAACTTGGTAGAGGTCCACTAGACAATGCTACATACCAAATATCTTAGCTCTAGGCCTTGTGGTTTCGGAGAAGAAGATTTTTTTAATTTTCCTATATAAAATAGAATAAACCCCAGGGCAGGGCCAATTTTGACCCCGGGGCCATAATTTCAACAAACTTGGTAGAGGTCCACTAGACAATGCTACATACAAAATATCTAAGCTCTAGGCCTTGCGGTTTCGGAGAAGAAGATTTTTAAAATTTTCCTATATAAGTCTATATATATCAAGTGACCCCCGGGGCGGGGCCAATTTTGACCCTAGGGCAATAATTTGAACAAACTTGGTAGAGGTCCACTAGACTATGCTACACACCAAATATCAAAGCTCTAGGCATTGTAGTTTTTGACAAGAAGATTTTTTAAATTTCCTATATAAGTCTATGTAAAATCAAGTTACCCCCGGGGCGGAGCCAATTTTGACCCTAGGGGAATAATTTGAACAATCTTTGTAGAGTTCCATTAGACAATGCTACATACCAAATATCTCAGCTCTAGGCCCTGTGGTTTCAGACAAGAAGATTTTTTAAGTTTTTTCAATTTGTTGCCATAGCAACCAGAATTTTTAATGAAATTTAATTTTTGAACAACTTTGAAAGGGGACCACCCAAGGATCATTCCAGCCAAGTTTGGTTGCAATTGGCATAGCGGTGTAGGAGGAGATGTTGTTTTAAGTAAACATGGACGCCACGTATTCGTAACGACGCACGATGGACGCAGGGCGATCACAAAAGCTCACCCTGAGCACATTCGTGCTCTGGTGAGCTAAAAATGTTTAAGTAGTAACAATTTAAAAGAATTGTTAAATGGTATTTTTAACAGTTTATCACGAATCACTCCTCTGCTCACGATGGTGAAAGAAAAAAATAGTCAATTTTTATATAAACCTCACATGAGTGCAGTACATAATTAGTACCCAATGTTTGACAGTAATATTGTCTTCGTATACACTGCTGATATGTAGTTGTCAAATTATTTGCAGAAATATGCCAGTATGTAGGCATATAATACTGATATTTTGACCGTTGAATGGTAATTTCTAGAACAGAAATTTAAATTTAGTGCTAAGGAATAACGGGACTAAAACACACTGTAAAAGGCGAAGTATAAAACATGCCGCCCCTCTAGATTTTAGTGTAAAATTAAAGGAAAACATGGCCCCCCCCTATCAACTTTTTTGTTTCTTATTGGATATTAATAATTTTGATATCGATCATATTAAAGCTAACTGTAGTTTTAGAATATGTAATTAGATATAGAAATCCGTATTGTTTTTATGCATTTATTCATGGTTAAAGATAGGTAAAAAATCTATTTTTTTTATCACAAAATTTGGTGTTCGGAAAACATGGCCCCCCATTTTAACTTTTTTATTTCGTAATATATTTTTTTAAGATTAATACTGTTGGAAACTTTAAGGTCTCTAGTTTTCATAACTGTAAACAAAATTAAATTTGAATCAGTAAAACGTTTTTTATCGCAAGTTGAATTCGACTTGTATATTATTTTTTTTTATCGCCCATAAAATTTGGTTCGGAAAACATGGCCCCCCATCTTATCTTTTTTATTTGTTGACATATATTTTTTAAATCTACATCATTAAAAGGGTATTGTAATCTAGTTTTCATAAGTGTAAATATATTTAAAATTGATGGAGTAAAACGCGATTTACAATGAGTTAAAGTAGGCGCATTTTTTCATTTTTTTCATGAGCCACGATAATCGGCTTTTTAGCGTACATGTCGGTGTATAAGATCATGCGCGTGCTGGATTAATCATTTTGATATATACTTGTATGTATTGGAAAATCTCTATATGTGTTGGCAAAGTATTACAATATTAATAATTTTGATGTATGTATTATATAAATGAAAATAGAACATGAAATACTCCAAGAAAATATATGCATATAAACAGTAATTATATGGATACAATCCATGTTTGTTGTACATGTGCTTATATGTGTTAACTAAGAATTAAAGTGTATATGAGAAGATTTCCAAGTATGTCACAAAAGTATTCAACACTAAGTGAAAACATAATCAATCTAAATAATGTAATGCATGTTCTAACAGGCAACTCTCAAATCAAACCGAAATAGTTCAATATTCACCATGAACAGGAAGTACACAATTTTTTACAACAAAAAGTCATACAATTTTTATGGAACCACTTGATTTTACGATATGTGTTGTCACATCGATTCATGCTATATATGGTAATCTGCATTGGCAATACAATTTAATACTTTGGTATTTTGGTTCACATACAGGCATTTGCGGCATTTTAAACTTTTTTGGAAATGGTCTATTTTGTTATTGATAAATAAATGATTTTGCATATCTGTTATGATGAATCTTATAAACAAGGGACAGATTTGCTTAAAATAAGTTCAGTCAAATACCCTACAGCGAAAACACCGCAGTCAGAACAATTAGTCTGGTTTTGAACATCCAAGTTTCCAATCCGAGACTACAATTTGTAAATTATTTGTGTTAGAAGAATATCACTGGCTCCTACTACCACAACAATCACCTGCAAGGGAAAATACAAGTTATTCAATATACAGTGTAGCCTCTCTACAGCGGTACTACTCATTTGAGCAAACAATTAACCTCTCTTTTTTAACTACAATAATAAACAAACATCAAAATACTTCGTTATAACATATGTGTGCTCATCAAATGTTTAATACAGTTATTTTTAATATGAGTTTAATTATTACACACTACACTAATTTCATATGCGGAAAAAGTCGTTTGAACTTATATATATGGTAAAATTATCAGATCTGTCAATCAGAATCAGCATGTTATCAAGTGTCACACTTATGCAATAAACAAGCAATCAGCTACCGTAATAGGATTATCCAGTGATTGTATAATTGATTTGACAATAGCATGCATATACAAGCAATCACAAGCATTAATGGGATTATCAATTGAGTACATTGGAAACGTTTATTCTTTACAGGTTTAATTGGTTTTTATGTCTCATCCACATTAAATAAAACAAGAGGGCCATGATGGCCCTATAAATGCTCACCAGGAGAAAAGGTCATTTGGAGATTAACATTGTTGAAGTTTTCTATACCAGTCAAAGTAAGATCAAGTGACCCATCTGGGCCGTTTTTTATCCCATGGCCATTATATGAACAGATTTAAAAGAGGTCTATTAGACAAAGCTAGATACCAAATATCTTAGCTCTAGGCCTTGTGGTTTCGGAGAAGAAGATTTTTTTAAATTTTCCTATATAAAATAGAATAAACCCCAGGGCAGGGCTAATTTTGACCCCGGGCCATTATTTGAACAAACTTGGTAGAGGTCCACTAGACAATGCCACATACAAAATATCTAAGCTCTAGGCCTTGCAGTTTCTGAGAAGATTTTTTAATTTTTCCTATATAAGTCTATATAAATCAAGTGACCCCCGGGACGGGGCCAATTTTGACCCTAGGGCAATAATTTGAACAAACTTGGTAGAGGTCCACTAGACAATGCTACATACCAAATATCTTAGCTCTAGGCCTTGTGGTTTCGGAGAAGAAGATTTTTTAAATTTTCCTATATAAAATAGAATAAACCCCAGGGCAGGGCCAATTTTGACCCTAGGGCAATAATTTGAACAAACTTGTAAGAGGTCCACTAGATAATGCTACATACCAAATATCATAGCTCTAGGCCTTGTGGTTTCGGAGAAGAAGATTTTTTAAATTTTCCTATATAAGTCTATACAAATCAAGTGACCCCCGGGGCGGGGCCAATTTTGACCCTAGGGCAATAATTTGAACAAACTTGGTAGAGGTCCTCTAGACAATGCTACATACCAAATATCTTAGCTCTAGGCCTTGTGGTTTCGGAGAAGATTTTTTTAATTTTCCTATATAAAATAGAACTAGAACTATCACTAAAGGTGATGAATACCCCCAGATGCGGCCTTGACACAGTTATTGTAACATTTTACAGACGGAAATATAATGCATTTTCATTTTTTTAATACCTGCAAATTGTTGCTTAGATATATCCTGACCAGTTTCTAAATATACATTATATAAAAAATAACAAAGGGCCATAACTCATTAAAATTTACTTGGACAAAACCTATTGTGGACATGCACAACTTGGCAAGCTACTTATCACTTCTAAGAAGTTTCACTGAATTCCTGCATGTAGTTGCTGAGAAATGGTACGGACAAAATTTACCTAATTGTATAAAACAAAGGGCCATAACTCAGTGAAAATTAATCCAAACAAAACCTGGTTATTGCATGCACAACTTGGCTTACTTTTTATAACTTCTGTGAAGTTTCATTGAATTCCTATGAGTAGTTACTGAGATATTGTATATACACTGTATAAAAAACAACGAAGGGCCATAACTCAGTGAAAATTTAACCAACCAAGACAAGCTTAATGCATGCACAACTAGGCTAACTACTTCTCACTTCTGAGAAGTTTTATTGAATTCCTGGCAGTAGTCAATGAGAAATAGGACAACATTTGCCTAATGTATATACTGTATAAAAACAACAAAGGGTTATAACTCAGTGAAAATTAATCCGAACGAAAAATGCTTTACGCATGCACAACTAGGCTTACTACTGATCACTTCATTTCATTGAGATCCTGTGAGTAGTTGCTGAGAAATTCTCCGAACAAAATTTGCCTATTGTCAGGGTTCTCAATAAGTTTGTGACCAACAGGCCCAAAAGCTAGACTAACAGGCCTGCTAGGGGGGGGGGGGGGGGCGGGTCTGGGTATTTTCTATCAATATTTTATGAATTTTTGAGATTCCTAACAGGCCCAAACACATTTCTAAGCGGCTAAATTGGCCTGCAGCCTGCTGTTGTTGAGAACCCTGTATTGTATATACTGTATAAAAACAAGAGGGCCAAGATGGCCCTATATCGCTCACATGACAATCACTGTTCACTCATTAAAACATTGTTTTGAACCGGTGACCTAGTTTTTGACCCCAGACGACCTATGTTCGAATTTGTCTTACATATCATTAAGACAAACAGTCTGACTAGGTTTGGTGAAGATACGATCAAAATTTGACATCTACAGTGTTAATAAGGTTTTCCTAAGATTTGACCTTGTGACCTGGTTTTTGACCCTAGGTGACCCATATTTGAACTTGTCCTTAATATCATTAAGACAAACAATCTGACAAGGTTTGGCTAAGATCTAATCAGAACCATGACATTTAGAGCTTTTACAAGATTTTTACCTAAGATTTGACCTGGTGACCCAGTTTTTTAACCCGGCTGACCCATGTTCATCCTTGACCCACATATCATTGAGGCAAACATTTTGACAAGGTTTGGTGAAGATCCAATTAAAACTGTGACATCTACAGTGTTAACAAAGTTTTCCTAAGATTTGACCTGGTGACCTAGTTATTGACCCCAGACGCACGACGCCAGACGGAGAGTGATCCTAATAGCTCACTTTGACACTTTGTGACATGTGAGCTAACAACAAAGTGGTATAACTCAGTGATAATTAATCCAAACGAAAATTTTTAAGCATGCACAACTAGGCTTACTACTGATCACTTCTGTGAAGTTTCATTGAGATCCTGTGAGTAATTGCTGAGAAATTGTCCGGACAAAATTTGCATATTGTATATACTGAATAAAAACAACAAAGGGGTATAACTCAGTGAAAATTAATCCGAACGAAAAATGCTTCAAGCTAGCACAACTAGGCTTACTACTGATCACTTCTGTGAAGTTTCATTGAAATCCTGTAGGTAGTTGCTGAGAAATTGTCTGGACAAATTGTGTCTACAGACGCACGGACCGACTGGCCGGCCGACCGACCGTCAAGGGCCGACCGACCGACCGTCAAGCGTGAATCCAATATAGCCCCCATATATTTCATATCTGGGGGTATAATAAACCACAGGGCAGGGCCAGTTTTGACCCTAGGGCAATAATTTGAACAAACTTGGTAGAGGTCCACTAGATAATGCTACATACCAAATATCTTAGCTCTAGGCCTTGTGATTTCGGAGAAGAAGATTTTTTAAATTTTCCTATATAAGTCTATATAAATCAAGTGACCCCGGGGCGGGGCCAATTTTGACCCTAGGGCAATAATTTGAACAAACTTGGTAGAGGTCCACTAGACTATGATACACACCAAATATCAAAGCTCTAGGCATTGTAGTTTTTGACAAGAAGATTTTTTAAATTTCCTATATAAGTCTATGTAAAATCAAGTTACCCCCGGGGCGGAGCCAATTTTGACCCCAGGGGAATAATTTGAACAAACTTTGTAGAGGTCCACTAGATAATGCTACATACCAAATATCATAGCTCTAGGCCCTGTGGTTTCGGACAAGAAGATTTTTAAAGTTTTTTCTATTTGTTGCCATAGCAACCAGAGTTTTTAATGAAATTTAATTTTTTTGAACAACTTTGAAAGGGGACCACCCAAGGATCATTCCAGCAAAGTTTGGTTGCAATCGGCATAGCGGTGTAGAAGGAGATGTTTTTTTTAAGTAAATATGGACGCCACTTCACGACGAACGATGGACGCCGGGCGATCACAAAAGCTCACCCTGAGCACATTCGTGCTCTGGTGAGCTAAAAAGTAAAATGTTTTATTATAAAGTGACAAATAAATTCTAACCTTTCTTCAACAAAAGTAAATCTTGCTGTTAATGAGAAACACATTCAGTAATTGGTCTTATTGTGTCTATCACTTCATTATTTTAGTGGCATTGTTCATAGTCATTTGTTATTTCAGTTAAACAATGTTCAGTTTTGGCATTATTATATCTAAATGGGATTTCTACCTTTAACTTTATTGTATTTTTATCTTTTATTGTTAATATGTCACTTTAATGTATCTGAAGAATTGTGCTTTGGGTGACTTACAAAGACAATGTGTGCTATCAAAACAAAGGCCGGTTTGCAGCCCCCAATGATTGATAAAGTATTACCATACTATAGGCTGTTCATTGATAACAAAAATTTTAGTAAATTAGGACATCAAAATTTTATCATCTACAGTTCCATTTTTGAGCACTTAACGTAGAATCAATGTCTAGTAAGCAGTGTTGGTGCTAGACGAAACTGTAAAATCTACTTGAGTCCAAATTAAGTCAAGGTCAAAGTGGAGTGCAGGGCTTTTTTTCACAGGTTGGGGAAGGGGCCTTTTCTTTAAATTTGGGGGTAAAATAACGCATAATTTTAGCAAAAGGGGAAGAAAAAACTTGATGTAAATTGAATTTTTGGGGAAAACTGCATGAATTTACAGAATTTTATTGAGGGGAAGACGCCTATAAACGGCCCCTGCTATAGAAAGAAAAAAAGCCCTGGAGTGTGTTGATATGGGTGGATTGAGAATGATCAAAGGCAACAACTGTATAAGTATTAAAGTGTTCTGGAAAGCAATATTGGTGCTAGACGAAATGGTAAAATTTACTTAACCTCGGAAGGACGGACCGACAGAACAATTACCATATGCCCTGACATCATAGATGCAGGAGACATAAAAATCATATCGTAATAAATCCTGTAAATTACATTCATCAACATTAAAAAGGTTATATCTTCGAAGAAACTGGCTTCCTCAACAGTATGGCGTTGGTTTCGGGATATCTGTAATCGTCATTTTGACATGTACAGGTTTCGGATGTTACGTTAAATAGATAATGTTTTTAAACAAATAACAATTATTGGATGACTTAATTGGCAATTTGTCCAATAATTTCAGGTAAGGATGTTTCAGACTTGATTTTATAATTGCTTACTTCCTTAAGTTATCGAGAACTGGTAACGCCAGGATACTTTTACTGGCCCCTTTTAAAGGGGAAAAAACCTGGTATAACATTACCATATAGTACATTGCACAGGGATTTCCTACTTCAAAACCAATATCACGGCAGAAGGACAGTGAACGATATTGAGTTTATTTGGCCTAAGTCATGCGTTAGGGAAGAAAACGGGCGAGAAAAACACAAATGAAAAAACACAAACTGTTGAAACATCGTCAAAAGGCAAAAAAAGGATTTTTTTCTGGTTGCGATACGTTGGTAGTAATTAGAATCAGATGTTTTGTGATTTCTGCCATCCATACCTGACGCAATTTCGAGACCCGGGACCCGCATTTCCGCGGTACGTTGCGTCCTCGGGACCCGCAATTTGATCGGACGAATAGACATTTTCCTTTTCGCTAAATTATTTCATTCCGCTATTTATCTAACTTGCGGTTCATTGAGCGATCAATATCATCTACACGCTTTGATATCGAGCGTCTATTAACGCTTATGATCACGGCAGAAGGACAGTGAACGATATTGAGTTTATTTGGCCTAAGTCATGCGTTAGGGAAGAAAACGGGCGAGAAAAACACAAATGAAAAAACACAAACTGTTGAAACATCGTCAAAAGGCAAAAAAAAGGATTTTTTTCTGGTTGCGATACGTTGGTAGTAATTAGAATCAGATGTTTTGTGATTTCAAGACTGGTTGTAATAACTTTCAAAAATCTACCCTGTATGACATCAGGAGAGAAATAAAAACATAAATCATGTGAATTTGCTATTTTATTCATAAGTTTGATCCAGTGAACTTGACAGTGACGCAAGCACTTCAAGATCTATAGTGGTTTTCTAAACTTCAGCAATAAAATGCATATCAGAGTATGGGACCCCCAAATTTCTCAGGGACCCCCAAAATACAACTCCTGAGGGTCCTGGGACCCAAGTATGAAAAATCCTAGGGAAAACCCTGATTGCAATGCCTTGAAAAATTATTAAAAAGAAAACTTACCCGCACTTTTTCCATGATGTTGGCTTTTCCTTGTCTTTGATCATCTTCATAAGTCAATAAGGCATTTTCCTGCAAGAAATACAAATATAATTAAATACAGTTGTACAAACAACTTGGTTATGACAACCAAGCAAAACAAATTTTGTATCTGAAATCTTGACCAAATTTCATCCACAAGCAAACATTTTTAGAGCTTTACAATTAGCTGTATAAACAAGAGGGCCATGGTAGCCCTATATCGCTCACCAGATAAAAAGACTCTTAGAGAAAATTATCATGAGCCTATGTAAATGTAAGTGAACCGGGGGCAATAAATTGAACAAACTTGGTAGATGTCCGCCAGACAATGCTACATACAAAATATGTAAGCTCTAGGCCTTGAGGTTTTGGACAAGAAGATTTTTTTTTGTTTTCCAATATATGCCTATATAAATAATGTGAACCCTGGGGTGGGGCTAATTTTCACCCTGGGGCCATAATTTTAACAGACTTGGTAGAGGTCCGCTAGATAATGCTACATACCAAATATCTTAGCTCTAGGTCTTGTGGTTCTGGACAAGAAAATTTTCAAAATTTTCCTAAATAGATAAGAGTAAACCCCAGGGCTGGGCCAATTTTTACCCAAGGGCAATAATTTGAACAAACTTGTTAGAGGTCCACTAGAAAATGCTACACACCAAATATCTAAGCTCTAGGCCCTGTGGTTTTGGACAAGAAGATTTTTAAAGTTTTTCCTATTGGTTGCCATGGCAACCAGGGTTTTTTAATGAAATAAAAAATTCTCAACAAGTTTGGTAGAGCTTCATGCAAGAAACATCCATGTAAAGTTTCGTTGAAATTGGCCAACTGGTTATGAAGGAGATGTTGTTAAAAGCAATTGTTGACGCACGCACGCACGGACGACGGACATCAGCGATCACAATAGCTCACCATGAACACTTTGTGCAGATACGTTTATAGTGTAGATAATCATTAGGAATCAATTATCATAAAACATAAACTGAGACCCGAAACTTTTTTATTGAATATGGTAGATATAATGTTTACTCAAACAATTATACATTGTCCAGATCGATTGTTATTTGTTGTATTGTAAGTAGCCCAATTTCAGATAATACGATTTTTCGGATGGTTGACTGAAATCTCGGCATTTCTGTTCGTGGGGATTTGATTTCGTGGATGAGCCGACCCACGAAATCCACGAAATTAAATCCCGAACTAAAATTAATGATTCCACAGTATTTATCGGTTGTGTATATGTTACATGATCGATATTCATTTGTTATTCGAATGTTAGCCATATGCTTTCAAATGTTAAGTATGCGTCGCTTATTTATAACGAGTGTAGGGGGTTGTTGAAGCATAATTTATAAGATAGACTGTACGTTTCCCAGTGCTATAGTAATGCACAAAGCGTTTGACAAACGTTCTCAGAGATAATTTTACATTTTGAAACAATATGAGTTATAAAAGTGCACATGTTTTTTTTAAACCAATGAGTTTTTCCTAAAACCAATGAGTTTTTATGTGGGTTCGGAGGTAAAATATGAACAAGAAACGCGGCAGTGCCACGAAACCAGGTTTTCCAAGGCTTTAATACCACAGTACTCAAGAATTCTTCGCTAAGGCGTCATCAGTGGTTCAGTTTCCAGTGCGACTAATAAGTTAACATTGACATTTACTCTACTGGCATTGAATGCAATCCCAAGCTTGGTTTCTATGTAAGCTACTTCCACACAAAATTTCATTGCAATGTCTAAATCCTTAATTAAGTTATTCACCGGAAACGGATTTTCTATTTTCAGAAACAGTTACCTTGACCAAACTGACCCCAAATACAATCACAAGCAAAGCTTTCATGCAAGGATTCTAAATACCCAGTTTAGTCAACATTGGTCATTCCAAACTTAAGTTATTGACTTAACACTGATTTTCTATTTTTAGTAACAGTGACATTGACCTTGACCCCACAGAACCAAGCTAGGTTTTGATTCAAGGATGCTAAATACCAAATTTAGTCAACATTGGTCATTCCAAACTTAAGTTATTAACCGGACACTGATTTTCTACTTTTAGTAACATTGACCTTGAACCCACAGACCCCAAATACAATCCCAGGCTAGGTTTTTATTCAAGGACGCTAAATACCAAATTTAGTCAACATTGGTTATTCCAAACTTAAGTTATTAACCGGACACTGATTTTCTACTTTTAGTAACATTGACCTTGACCCCACAGACCTTAAATACAAGCCAAGGCTAGGTTTTCATTCAAGGACCTTACATACCAAGTTTGGTCAAGATTGGTCAATCCAAAGTTATTGACCGGACACCGCCTGTTTGACGACTGCCCGCCCATCATATTCGGCATTCTAATAACCAGGTTTCACTTTGTAAAAATCTGGTTAATAAAAACATGGAAAAAACGAAAAAAACACCTTTTTTTTCTGATTTATCTAGATTCTGACCACATAATTATACCACTTTAAATGCACATCGTAATGTTAGAAACGAATTAAAGTCCAAATACTGCATTTTAAGTCATATTATAATCAATTAATAATAATACATAATTAGGTTTATATCAGGTTTATACATTATAGCATTGAAACGATAATCAAGTAGAATCGAGTAATCGTCGCTGACAGCTTGAGGTCAGCGACTATCGATGTTAGAGGTTTTAAATCGATGTCGTTACAGGTAGGTAGACCGCTGCCGCTATTTGAGCAACTGACCTCTTTCCTCTATTTTCATATAGATAGATTTTCCCTGTCCAGGTTGGGTTTGACACTTCAGGGGTTGTAACAGGACAAGATTCTCAATCCGGAAAATTAGCCGGGGCTCTGGGGAGTGCAGGTCCCCAGCAGGGTCGAGGGCAGAGCCCATGTGGGAGATTCAGGGGGGCAATGCCCCCACTAAGCAAAACTATTTTGAGCATTTTCAGGTTCTTCTGTAATGCATTTCAGCAATACAAATTTATGATTTTTTTTCAAATTCAAAAACTCACTATGTTTTTCTCTCCATATTCCTAAAAAAGATGATAATAGTTAATACACAAGAGACTTTTTTGGCTATTTTTTTAGCCGATATTGGGTCATATTCCCAATTAAAAATAGTATCCTTCTTTCCCAATTCACAGACAAAAATTCCCAATTGAAACTTCCAAAAATAAAACAAAAAAGAAAATAACTAAAATCTCTGAAAACAAAAGATCTTTCACTGTAAAAGACATGTAATAAATGAAAGTTCCCATTATGGTCAGTGATAGTGTCAATTTGTGTGTAAAATTTGTGTTCAAAATTGGAACAACACATATTTTCCCAATTTCTAACAAAACAATGAAGAAATTACAAATCCCAAGGGTATGGGTCATGTTCCCAAAATACTGGGGAAAAATCCTAACACAAGATGGGAGACTTAATCCTTGGAACTTGCTATGTTTAAAAAGTTGCTGATAATTATTCATTTGATAGGACCAATCATTAACCAACAAATTGTCAACAATTTAAAAGTTCATAAGCTTCGATTAACTTAAATGGCAAAATTTTAATACTCTTGTGTATGTAGACACTTGTTAACCAAGCGTTAGTGAATAGGAAAAAAAAGTGATCCAGATGCTGGGATGTGCTAACAGCCATCCCAATCCGTACCCCCCCCCCCCCAAATCTGGATTTACATCGATCTCGAAAGTGCCCCTGGCGGCCTGCTGGTCGGCAAGGACATCTAATGAATTTTGCAAGTAGGAAAATCCCATTCTTAAAATAAATAAATAGAAAAGACGGTGAATGTCATCAAACAAATGAGGCATTATTGCTGTTATTAACGGTTACCAGTAGCAGTGTTTTATATATGCCGGGTACAGGGCGAGAATTATGTATCTATTTTTAGAAATTACTCCAGACTGGATCGCTTTCTTTTAATTTACCTATCATACTAGACGCCCGAATCAATTAAACCAAGTTATAGTTTTTCTCGATGTGGATCAATCAGGATGGCATTCCACTCAGATGAAAAACAAAAGCTGACGCGAAAAACAAAAAGGGAAATGATCGGGAATATGGAACTCATTTTTAATGACGACTAGCTCAGCGTTATAGCTATAAAAGTTGTTTATGACTATTTATGTGTCCATTAAAAGTTAATAGAGCTGGTGAACTCATACCCGAATTGGTCTACGCGTACCCTTAGTCGACTTTTAAAATGTAAATAATTAATACAAGAGGGCCACATTGGCCCTTTATCGCTCACCTGAGAACAAAGGCCAATAATTAATGACCAGGTAATATAGTTTCCATCTCGTAAAACTCATTTTTACGTAGATTTTGAGATCAAAACCAAAAATGAAGGTATAATACTGTTAAACTTGTAAGCTAAAACGTAGCAAATTTTCTAATCCAAGGGCCCATAACTCTTGAAGTTGTGGTCCGATTCCACCCATAACTGAACTTGTCCAAAACCATCAGGTCATACACATTCATTGTAAATATGATTAGGATCAGTGAATAAATGAAGGCACTAGAGTGTAAACAAGCTAAAATATAGCAAATTTTCTAAGTCAAGGGCCAATAACTCTTTAAGATGTGGTCTGATTCCACCCATAATCGAACTTGTCCAAGATCTTTTGGTTATACTCATTTACTGAAAATATTATTAGGATCGGTGAATAAATGAAGGCGCTAGAGTGTAAAGAAGCTAAAATATAGCAAATTTTCAAAGTCAAGGGCCCATAACTCTAGAAGTTCTTTTCCGATTCCGCCCATAATCGAACTTGTCCAAGATCTTTAGGTAATACACATTTACTGAAAATATTATTAGGATTAGTGAATAAATGAATGAGCTAGAGTGTACACAAACTCAAATATAGCAAATTTTCAAATTCAAGGGCCCATAACTCTTGAAGTTCTGGTCCGATTTTGCCCATAATCGAACTTGTCCAAGATCTTTTGGTTATACACATTTACTGAAAATATGATTATGATTGGTGAATAAATGAAGGCGCTAGAGTGTAAACAATCTAAATATAGCAAATTTTGTAATTCAAGGGCCCATAACTCTAGAAGTTGTTGTCCGATTTTGCCCATAATCGAACTTAGCCGAGACATTGTGGCCATATACATTGTGAGCGATTCATTAAGAGCTGCGGTTGCTAGAGTGTAAACAAACTAATTGTGGACGGACGCCGACGCCGGACATTCAACGATCCTAAAAGCTTACCTGATGAATCAGATGAGCTAAAAAATGTCCCGTGCAGAAAACATTCTTAGGTACAAATATTTCCTGGGATTTTCCTGAGAAATCTTGGTCCTGGGTATCAAGACAAGAGGGCCAAGATGGCCCTATATCGCTCACATGACAATCACTGTTCACTCATTAAAACATTGTTTTGAACCGGTGACCTAGTTTTTGACCCCAGACGACCTATGTTCGAATTTGTCTTACATATCATTAAGACAAACAGCCTGACTAGGTTTGGTGAAGATATGATCAAAATTTGACATCTACAGCGTTAATAAGGTTTTCCTAAGATTTGACCTTGTGACCTGGTTTTTGACCCTAGGTGACCCATATTTGAACTTGTCCTTAATATCATTAAGACAAACGATCTGACAAGGTTTGGCCAAGATCCAATCAAAACCATGACATTAAGAGCTTTTACAAGATTTTTACCTAAGATTTGACCTTGTGACCCAGTTTTTGAACCCGGCTGACCCATGTTCATCCTTGACCCACATATCATTGAGGCAAACATTTTGACAAGGTTTGGTGAAGATCCAAATAAAACTGTGACATCTACAGTGTTAACAAAGTTTTCCTAAGATTTGACCTGGTGACCTAGTTATTGACCCCAGATGACCCATATTTATACTTGACCGTTATATCATTAAAACAAACGATTTGACAAAGTTTGGTGAATATCCAATAATAACTGTGAAATCAACAGTGTTAACATGGTTTTTCATAAGATTTGACCTAGCGACCTAGTTTTTGACCCAAGATGACCCATGTTCGAACTCGTCCAAGATATTATGAAGACAAACATTCTGACAAGGTTTCATGATCATCCAATCAAAACAGTGACTTCTAGAGTGTTCACAAGGTTTTCCAGCAATTTGCCCTAGTGACCTAATTTTACTACAGAAATTACCCATTATCAAACATGACCTACATATTATTAAAATAAACATTCTGACAAAGTTTCATGAAGATAAATGCAAAACAGTGATTTCTAAAGTGTTCACAAGGTTTTCCCTTATTTGGCCCTGGTGACCTAGTTTTTGACCCCAAATGGCCCAATATCGAACTCGTCCGAGATTTTGTTGATATTAACGTTTTGACCCAGTTTTGCTAAAACTGAGCCAAAAATGTGGCCCCTAGTGTGGTCACAACAAAAAGTTTGACGACGCACGACGCCGGACGCCGGACGGAGAGTGATCCTAATAGCTCACTTTGTCACTTTGTGACATGTGAGCTAAAAACCTATATTTTATTTAATTCCAAAAGGCTTTAAAGCCCACAAGGACATACACAACACAATACAAACAGTGTGACGCAATACAATGAATTATACATAATATATGTAGTGCATGATATTATATCAAATATATTATTACATTTAACAATATTATGGAGAAGATCAGAATATAAAGTAGACTTATGATAATTATTCTTCTTTAAGTATAGAAAGTATTAAAAAGTGAGATTTACAAATATCTATTATGAGATAGCAATTGAAAATTAATACATATTACATATATATATTCGCATCAATATAGAAAATGTAAACAATTTTATACAATATCAGTTATTGTACATGATATTATTTCTAATTTCAAACGCATTCTAGTAAGAGGCTAGATTTTTAATTACTTTTTTATCTTCAGTATTGATCAATTCTATGAATTTTACCATGTTAGGTCTAACCCAGTACTTCATTGGAATGAACTTTTTACGTTGATCTTTATATATATTGCACTCGATTATAAAATGAAATTCATCTTCAATCTGAAGACAGTTAAAACATTTACGTTCACTAATTGGTGTCTTTGCTGGTTTTGACCACCTTCTTGTTTCAATATATAATCTGTGAGAGGATACTCTCAAACGAGTTAAAACTTGACAATATTTATTAATGGTTACACATGTTAAATACGGTTGAAATCTAAAATTTGCGATAGTTTTGTAAAAAAGAGCTCTACTTGAGTTATGAATATGGCTGATAGCAGAAATTCGTAAAAGAAGATCATATAAAATAACATGACCGTATATTTATGTCTTTGTATAAAGGTCATTGTCAGAAAAATGGTGTTTTGCAAATGAATCATCTTATAGCAAATCTTTTTTATCATTACATTTATATTTCTAAAATCCTGTGAAATCTGAAGCTATGAAATTACTATCATTATTATTAATAACATAAATATATCTATTTACAACGCAGGAAGAAATGAAGAAAGCTATTGAACTGGCAATTTAAAATACAGATTTTGCTCAGGAAGTACTGTTCAGCCATGAAGAACTTCTCTCCTGCTCTAATTTAGTAATTAATGGGCGTTCAAATTCAGAGGGGTTAGTCCCTCAACAGAGAATGTAGATGGAAGGTAAATATGTCTAAAAATCCTGCTGTTAAACGATAGGAAAAAGTTAGTTCAGCTGATATTTTCTTAATTTATAAGTTAATAAATAATGTCTGCCAGAGGTATTGTATCAAAGTTCTAGTTTTTGTTGGGATAAAGGCATCAATATTGAATGTTTTTTATAATATTCCACTTACACAATCATTTGTATGACAAAAAATAATTCTCTGATTTCAGAAATTATTAGAGAAAAGTTCACAACTGCAGCACCAGGACACATAAGTGATCGCATAAAAATATACGGGGTTAGACATGCTCCTTTGGAAAACAAAGAATGAACAATAAATGTTTTGGAATAACTTGCTTACTTTGGACTAAAATTTACATAATGTATTTTAATAAACAATATGAATTTATAACCATATTGTAAAGCATTGTTTCAATTAAACAGTGTTCTGCCAAGGACGCGATTCCGCGATATTCTCGCTAAAAAATCGTAAATGTCGCATAAAATATTGGTTGGGTGCGATAAATGTCGCGTACGAAATTTCTCGGGTACGAATCCGAAAACAAACGTGCAATCGTCACAGTAGTAAAAATATTACAGGAACCGGTGCAAAGTGTGCGAAAGCCTTTTCTTACAGCACTTCTGATTGGTGCATATTTCTGCACCGACCAATGAAATCGATTGTTTTTTTTCGAGACGGTTCATCTTTATAAAATGGCGATGCCGGCAAAAAGTCACAGACAATTCTAAGCTTTTTCCAAAAGAAAAGTCCTCAATCGCATCATATCAACAATATAACGGTCAATCCTCCACCCGCCAACCCTCCTTTTATTGCAGTTTCATCCCTACCTGTCTCTTCATGTTAAAAGTCAGTCGAAACTACTATAAACAAGCATGTTACCGTGCCATTTTGCAAAGAAATGGATGAATGATCGCTCTTGTTTGAGTTTAGTCTATGATACGTACAGGCAATCCGTTCCTGATTTTGTTATTTCATTTATTACTCGGAAGATATATATTGCCACGTCCAAAATTGGCTTGATATTCATCAGTGGAGAACAAATTTTTGGACATGGTCATTTTTGTGTTAATAACTTAATATACGTGTGATAGATATAAGCCGAAAAATTTCCATTATGAAAAATATTGGAGTGTTTGAGGCGCGTAGCGTTTGAATAGCGTTTGAATTTAACTGCTTAAAAAGCCATCACGGAAGGTACCTTTAAATCAACTCTTTCAATCACACTGCACGGGTAGCACGAGGAATATACATTTTATTCAAACCTATTCGCATTGACTCAAGTCGTGTCATTCCTATGTATTCATTTGTTGGGAATGGGTTTGTAAAGCAGCGTGGAACAATGTGGAAGATGTGAATAGGAATCAAAGTACTGAAAGTACTGTCGGACTTGATTTTTACGATACGAGACAAAAGAGAGAAATGTGTACCCACATCGTTCGAGCCCATACAAATATTTTAACATTTAAAATTACGGACCGATTTTTCATTCATATTGTAATGCAGGTCATATGCATATAGGTAAATGACATAAGCTAGGGCTTTACTATAGTCCCTTTGCTGAAAATTTTAAAATGAAAAAAGCCTGATATTGGAAAGTTTAATGATTAGCACATTAATTGAGGACAATTTAATTGCATTAAAAACTCTTTATTGTACAAAACTAGTAAACAACACTTCAGTAACAGTAAATACAAACATTGATTCTTCTGGTTTTAACACAACAGAACATCGTCGCATTGAACACATTCAGGGTCACTCAAATCAAAAAGGTCCTGACACAGTAGAGTAAGACCTATATGACCTATAGTTAACCCGATGTTGCATGAAATTCAGACGTGATTATGTAATTCTAAATAATCTGGTGTAAAAGGAACTCTTAAACAGTAAATTTTAAAAGCATGTATCCAGTAATTTACGTTCGTATTTAGCGACTCGAATTATTATTCTTAAGCCGCAGTTTTAACATTCAACCTTCGATAAATCAGACTCCCCACATCGGTTACGCTTTGCTACTAGAAACTGCGGGGAGTGAGTCTATAAATAGCGATTCCGTCATCACAATAACACTAGTTGGTGTGAATATCACGGATTACGATTAAATGAGAATTCGCTTTGTAATATTAAGAAATGTTAGAAAGGCACAATACTCACACATCGATGGTTGATTGTTGCAAATGCATGAATACGTCCGTGGAGATTTTTCTGAACTATCGAACGAAAACCGAAAGTAGAACTACTTTTACGGCAAGATATTTTATTGGACAGTGAATACGCGGTTTTAATTCTACGCATTTGAAAATCTCATGTATCTACCGACAAGCACTTATTTAGATACATGACTCTTTCCATGTAGTTACAATAGAATGATTCGAAATGTATTTAGATCTGACACACTTAATTGGGGAAAGATTCCAGATACTTCTATATAAACATACCATTTAGTTGCGTACTATTTCTTTTATGTGGCATTCTTTTAACCAAGCTGTTATGGAGTCCAGCGACAAATATAAGTCAACGATTACAAAGGACTTGATTTTGATAAAAATCAAGTCCAAAAACTGTTTATGTAAGATTGCCGTCTAACACTTTTGTTTAATTTAATTTGTTATATTTCAAGGTATGAATTGTATTGAAAATTTGTTCATAATGAGTATTATGAAATTTGATCAATTGATTCTTCATTTATATTTTTGTTGTAATAGGAGGAATATAATGCAACCGGTGCGGGGCTTAACCTGCTATCTCCTGCTTGCAAGTCAGAAAGCTCTACCAACTGAGCTTATCGGGTTATTCTGTTCTGTTCATAAATACAAGTACAATGTATAGTACTGCTACATTCATCCTACTGTTTTATTCAAATTAATTTATCACGACAACCAGAGGTTTTTTGACTAACCCAATATTTGCTTCACCCTAAGTGTAGTATTCCAAGGTTGGTCTCACATTCATGTCACCAAAGGTAATAGGAAGAGGAAATTAATGTACCCGATGCGTGGCTCGAATCCTCGACCTACTTCTTGCATGTCAGATGCCCTGCAAACTGAGCTAATGGGACAGTACTACGAGTGTTATGATACAGTACTGCTACATTTTCATTAAAATCTTAAAAAAGAAGACCATGGACTTCTATACATATATACAAGTCCTTGACAAGACTCGTAAGATTTATTTATTTTCAGATCATTAAAGCATTCGATAATCTTACGCATGCGTCGTTTTTAGTGTCCAAATTTGAGTTGCAGTCCAATATGTTGACTACACTCCAATATTACAAAAAATAACGGACAGCTGTCCATTCAGAGCGATCCGTTCGTAAAATTATTGGACAGTGAGAACAAAAGGATGACATCACAGGAATGATTTAAACGTGATTATATTATGTAATCCAGGTACTTATAAATACACCTGGTTAACCAAGATTAATTGAAAATGTACATCAAAATAAAATGGGGTAATTTTCTTCATACATATAGTAACAGTTTATTTGGAAAATGTTTTGCCTCGGTCAGTACTAAATATGTCCCGTACTTCTTATATTTGTTGGAGTAATAATTATTTTAGACCAGGTGCATTTAGTGATTTTTGCTCACTCATACCAACAAAACGTGTAAAGAATCTGATTTTTTGGTAGTTTTTTTATACTGACATTTGTAATTGTATACGTTTTTTTTGTAAGTATGTCGACAAAGTGTTTTTAGTTCACTTGTACATACGTGTTCTTGTTTTTTGTTCTTTAATTCTTACCTACAGAAAATCTTATGCAAAACAGGAATTCTACATTACAGTCCCTGTAAAATGCGATACAAATTTTAAGATAAAAATCTTGAGGTGACTTATCAGAATGACAAGTATTTACAAAAAAAATGTATAAACAAAATCTTTCATACCACTGTTTTTATTAACAAAAACAATCAATGTAGTACATCAACAACAAGAGGGCTAAGATGGCCCTATATCGCTCACATCACAATCACTGTTCACTCGTAAAGACATTGTTTTGAACCTGTGACCTAGTCTTTGACCCCAGATGACCCATGTTAGAACTTGTCCTACATATAAATAAGACAAACATTCTGACAGGGTTTGGTGAAGATCCAATCAAAACCATGAGAACTACAGCATAGACAAGGTTTTCCTAAGATTTGACCTTGTGACCTAGTTTTTGACCCAAGATGACCCATGTTCGAATTTGTCTTACATAACATTCTGACAAGGTTTGTTGAAGATGCAATCAAAATTTGACAAAATTTCTACAGTGTTAATAAGGTTTTCCTAAGATTTGATCTTGTGACCTAGTTTTTTACCCTAGGTGACCCGTATTAGAACTTGTACTTAATATCATAATGAAGTACAATCGGACAAGGTTTGGCCAAGATCCAATTAAAACCATGACATTTAGAGCTTTAACAAGGCTTTTACCTAAGATTTGACCTGGTGACCTAGTTTTTTACCCCGGCTGACCCATGTTCAACCTAGACCCACATATTATTGAGGCAAACATTCTGACAAAGTTTGGTGAAGATCCAATCAAAACAGTTTTCCAGCAATTTGCCCTTGTGACCTAGTTTTTGACCGCAGATGACCCATTATCAAACTTGACCTACATATCATTGAAATAAACATTCTGACATAGTTTCATGAAGATCCAATCAAAACAGTGTTTTCTAAAGTGTCCACAAGGTTTTCCCTTATTTGGTCCTGGTGACCTAGTTTTTTACCCTAAATGGCCAAATACAGGGATTTCCCTGACGCAGGTTTTCTGCGTCCCTGACTCAACTTTGTGACCTGGGATTCGCATTTCCAGAGTACTTTGCATCCTCGGGACCCGCAATTGGATCCGACAAATAGACGTTTTCCTTCCTGCTAAAATGTTTTTCTTTCTGCTAATTATCGAACTTGAGGCTCATTGACTGATCAGTAAATTAAATGCACATGGAGACTAGTCTACACAAAATCAGTAGTCAGTTTGATAGTTCAGTTGAAATAAAACCATAAATCATGAGATTTCGCTATTGTATTTATAAGTTTGATCTCAAACACTTGATAATCAAAAGTGTGATAGATTATTGGGTTATCTTAACTTCAGCAAAAAAATGCATATCCATATATGGGACCGCCAAAATTTTTCAGGGACCCACAAAATACAAACCCTGAGGGTCTTGGGACCCTCATATGAAAAATCCTAGGGAAAACCCTGCCAATATCGAACTCGTCCGAGATTTTGTCGATATTAACATTCTGACCCAGTTTTGCGAAAATTGAGCTAAAAATGTGGCCCCTAGTGTGTTCACAAGGTAAAGTTTGAAGACACACACCGCACGAGGCCGGACTAAGACTGATCACAAAAGCTCACCCTGTCACTTTGTGACCAAAGGGGTTTGTCACAAAAAAAAATCCAAAAAAATTTTTTTTTCCATATAACCAATATATATTCGAATTGTCCAACGCGTGTTATAAACTTTCGTGTTATTGCAATGCAGTACAAAATATTTAACTCATTAATAGTGCAACATGTGGGCATCTCAACACGCTAACAGAAAATGTATACTTTTACTACCTTTAAAGATATTTTAAACTCGCTATTCAAGATTTTTCACTCGAAAAATGGTCAAATTTTACAAAACGACACACTGTCGTAAAATCGCAGCGTGTACAAATCTATAGCGAAACTAATAAATTACAGGTAAAACTTCATGGAATGAGTCATTTTTCATAACCAACCATTATGTTTATATCATATATGGTATAATTTACTAACTGCTAATGATTTCACATCTCAGGATGCACTTTTAATGAAGAATTTACGTTTTTGTTCACTTTGTTGTTTTCTTTATTTTGCTTCCTTGATAGGTCACGTGACAATCGCCTTACTCGTGATGAAAGCTTAATTCTGATAGGATGAGCGATAATGTGTGGTATTTTTTAGGTATGGTTCCCGATGACATAGTGAAAAGGGTAGAGTGCACAGGGTACAAGTAAATTGTAAACAAATACCAAAGAGTATCGCTCATGCAATCAGATTTAAGCTTCCATCACGAGTTAGGCGATTGTCATGTGACCCGTCATGGAAATAAACTTCGAGAAGCCAGCTAATTGAATAAAATAATACTCAAATTCTTCGCTAAAAAGCTTTCCGAGATGCGAAATCGTTGGCAGTTAGTATATTATAGTGTTTTATTATGAATTAAGGCCCATTCTAAGAAGTTGTGTCTGTAATTTAACATTTCCACTCTGTATATGTATACCGATATACACGCTGCGATTTTACGACAGTGTGTCGTTTTGTAAAATTTGACCATTTTTCGAGTGAAAAATCTTCAATAGCGAGTTTAAAATATATTTAAAGGTTGTAAAAGTATACATTTTCTATTAGCGTGTTGAGTTGCCAACACGTTGCACTATATATGAGTTAAATATTTTGTACTGCATTGCAATAACACGAAAGTTTATAACACGCGTTGGACAATTCGAATTGTCGAAGTTGTTTCCCTTCTATATATATATTGGTTATATGGAAAAAAAAAATGTTTTGGATTTTTTTTCGTGACAAACCCCTTTGTTTGTGACATGTGAGCTATAAATGGGTACAGGGAGATTCAGGTCAACAGTCTGGAAGTTTTATGGGTTTCAGATTATATAATATTGTATGATAAATAAGTAACATTCAAATAAGTTTATAAAATAAGGATATGAATTTGCTTTCGACACTAACAGTAACACTGCTGTCCTGGCAAATGATGATTTTATTATAAATGTGAGCCATATTATCAATTATCAATCATATTATCAGACGATTAAATGTCTGGCTACTAAGAATTTTTGGCTAGCGCTAGCCTAGATTTGCATAAAGTATATGAATTTGAATATTTCGGATGACAAATTTCGGATAAAAGCACTACATTGTGCAACCATACATGTTCTAATGCAGTCCTTGCATTAATTTTTTTTCGGCACTAGCCCAATCGGGCTACCAGCTTTCACTAGCCCGAATCCAAATTCACTAGTCCGAACTAAAATGATCTATTTCTATAGCAGTGAGACTATTAGTAAACTAATACAACATCAAACTATAATAATTAACATTTTAGCAAACTCTTTCATGCTTACATAAGAACTGACATGTGAGCATGACCCATCTAGTACTGTAACACTGAAACCAAGCAGTCCTGTATCTAAGACTGGACCTTTTACTCCCTCGCCCCAACCCGGTACTCATGAAAGCAAAACAAAACAACCCCTTCTATAATTACCCCCTCTTAAAAACCCTAAATCAACCACGTATGTTTCCCCAGTGTTTTCAATGCTGCATATACCTAAAATAAAGACGCAAACGAAACGTAAAACGTTCACAAATAAAATACCTAAAGCACTTACTGGTCTGAAAGCTTTGGAAATGCTTAGGGAGAGAAAGGAAAAGAAAGAGAACGAAGAGAAAATGAAAGCAGAGAGAGCTATTGAGAGAAAATGAAAACAGTTTGAGAAGACTCTCTTAAAGATAAAGGAAGAAGAAATGAGAAAGCAAAAGAGAGAAGATAGAGAGTCAAAGGCAAAATCTAAAGTAAAATCAAATAGTAAACGTAAGCTCTCAAGTTCAAGCGACGAAGAAAACATAAAAGTTGTCTACGCCGATTCTGATTGTGATGATGAGCTCTTTATGGAGTACACAACCTGCTATGTGAGAGAGTCTGCGATAGCAGTGAGATGAATGTTAAGTGCGCCTTGTGCGACCGTGTGGTGCATGTAGTGGAAATTTGATACTACAGTCTTTAACTGAGGAGGAACGTGCTCAGAACGACTTCTTTTGTGATGACTGGACGTTTGATTAAAGGCATGCGGTTAAAGATTGCTAAATTTAAATTAGTGCCAACAGTCAATGGGCAATAATAAATTACTGCCCAATGCTTAGAGGTTCATGTAGGCTACTATAATATATAAGAACAGTTTACAAGTTACTTACACATGTATTTATATCATGTATTACAGTGAAGTACAATGTAAATATAATACAAGAACTGTTCATAATTAATGTTAACTTTTATAAATCATGTAAACTTAATTCTGATGTTAATTCTAAATACAATTGTACCTTATGATAATACATTCGATACAACTTCATGTTGAAATTCACTGTTGTTTATTTTATTTTTATAATAAACCATCATAATTTATTCAAGTTGTAACTAGTTATGATAAGGATTTATATACGTATATAACTTATTAGTCCTTGGCAATGATTATTTAGCAGTCTACATTACGTAAGAACCTATATATGCGCTCTCTGAAGACGTTTAATTAAGATATTTTGTTGTTTTGTGCTCGATCAAGCTGATATTACACGGGTGTCGATAAATGTCCGGGTGGCATCGATAATTGCAAGGGTTATGTCGATAAAACAATGGAATAGTGTCAATAAATATACTCATTTTATCACCTCATGATTATGATGTGGGAGGTGAATGTAATAGCACAACGGAATCAACCAATAACATACCCCGACATATTTGTGGCTATTGATTTTACCTCCCGCGCTTTCGATGACATCAGTATAATCTGCGGATGACTTAAAGTGTCGATAATACCCCAGTTTACTCTATCATCAATTTTAACAAGCACTGCTATAGCTGGACAAGACTTGATTAAGAACGAGTTATACTGTGGTAATACCGTGGTATCTTGTAATTACAATTGTTTACCGCTGTATAATTTTTAGTCGCGGTACCCAGCCCTCATAAGGTATACCTGTTATTGAAGAATTTTGACGTAATTTGAATTTCCGCACGTAAATATGCAGATGTTTGTAAGGCTGAGAGGATGGCCAACCGAAACCGAACTAGTATGTCTAGGCAAATGAGAAAATAATCAGAAAGTAGTAGCTAGTAACAGTTATTTTACACAGATTTCTAATCGATTGAAACCAAAATCAGTATTTTTTATGTAGATCTTCCAAATTACGACATTATTCATTAAATGAACTTACATCATAGATACCCGCCAGAGTCTCTCGACTCGCCGTTCCCTCATCACAACATTTATAGATATGATTCACAATAGCCTCTCCAATTTCCTTAAATTGTGGATTCATTTTTTTAACAATGATGAACTGCTTACTACTAGCTTTATGCGGCGAAATTGCCCTAATATTTGCTCAAACCGACACACGACGAAAGTTTCACCGCCGAGCTCTTCAAAGGGAGACAATTTGGTGTGGAGGATAAACTGGCTCCCGTTCCATGTTGCAGTGCACCAAAGGGTGGTCCGTTGCTTGCGGTCACACTAAAATTCCAAAGAGTTTATTCGTATGTTTTCCGAAAGACTCCAAAGAGTTTACGATCGCTACGTAGGAAGAAAAGAACAATCAGTTTTCGAACAAATGAATGGATAATAATAAAATGTAATGTAAATAGGTAATTTGTGGTGAAAAAGGAAAAACAATCTGAATAGTTGTTTATTTACAATTTCCCTCACTGCTTGAAAATACGGAATTATTTTTCACCGGTTTACATTAAAGTAACAAAAGTCAGAAATGGCGCTATTTAAATGAAATGGGAAATTACTTTTCATAATGAGGAAATATATTGTTTCTGAGTACTAGTGACAATAGTTTTTTAGTCCTAGAACTAAACCCGCTCTCTCAGATTTTGGTACATTTCCCTGGCTGTAATTCACACCCCAGTGTTTATAATGTGTAAAATCAGATAAGAGATTCCCTCCACATGTTTCCTGTGACCAGTGGTATCAGCTTACACCAATTACTTGTAGGTCAGTTAGTTATAATTCACAAGAAGTATTATCAATTTATTATTATTATTATATACCACATTTATAGAGCACTCTTTTCATATAAAAATATACGTTCAAAAGTGCTGTACAATAAAATTCACATACAACGTAATACACTGTAAAAACTAACATAAAACAATGCTAGGATAAGACATTTAACAATAGTTAAACATGCTTAAAATTCTAAACACAGGTTACTAGAAATTAAAACAGACATCAGGTGATAAAAAGTAAAATTAATGCATTTTTGCCATCTTCAAATAATAATGATAAAAAAATCAAATTCTGACTGCTTAAACATATTTGGCTCATAGCAATGCAACAATGTTTAAAGCAATCTTTTAAAAAAGATATATATATATGCAAGTTACACAGTCACATTAAAAAAACAAAAAACATTTTTTTGCATAGTCACAAACCAAAACGTTTTATAAAAAAATATGTTTTTAATGATTTTTTGAAAGATAAGAGTGTATAAGAGTTTCTAAGATCGTTTGGTAGAGCATTCCACAATTTTGGAGCTGCATGTTGGAAACTTCTATCACCATGTTTTACAGTGCGTGATTTTGGTTTGACAAGTGAGTTGGAATTTTGAGACCTTAAATTTCTTGAAGGTCTGTATATTTCCAACATATCTTTGATATATTTTGGAGACTGATCATGAAGAGCTTTAAAATGTACGTTAAAATCTTAAAATCTACTCTGTATGATACAGGAAGCCAGTGTAATTCCTTGAGAACTGGATTTAATTATGTGTTCATAACGATTTGTTCTTGTTATAATACGCGCGGCTGTATTCTGAACGGTCTGAAGTTTGTTTAAACTATAGTTTGAAACGCCATAGAGAAGAGCGTTGCAGTAATCAAGACGTGACGCAACCAGAGAGTTAACTAGTGACCTAGTGGCATCAACTGTAATATAGTCTCTTATACGATGTATCTGGCGCAACTGTGTATAACACGACCTACATACAGCACTGATATGCTTTTCCATGTCCATTTTAGAATCCAGGAAGGCGCCCAGATTTTTTACACTGGATGATGGTAATATAGTTGAATCACCAATTTTTACTGTCATATTTGTAGTGAATTTTTCATTTTGTTTTGATGCAAATACAATCACTTCAGTTTTATCGGCATTCAATTTCAGCATGTTGTTATTCATCCATGAGATAATTTCATTGAGGCATTGTTCCACCCGTTGTAATGATTCAGTTCTGGTGATAGACTCCGTAGGTTTAAACGAAAGGTATAATTGTCCATCATCTGCATAGAAATGATAATTGAGTCCATGATTCTTACATATTGCACCAACAGGTTTTGTATACATGGTGAAGAACTTAGGTCCAAGGACTGAGCCTTGTGGCACACTATATTTCATTAAGACAGGATTTGACAGTTCACCATTAATGCAGACAGTTTGATACCGATTGTCTAGATACGACCTCACCCACTCAAGTGGTTTGCCTACAATCCCGAAATGGTTTTCTAGAGGACTAAGAAGAGTTCCATGATCAATAGTGTCAAAAGCCGCAGACAAGTCAAGTAACACTAGAACTGTAACATTGTTGCAATCAAGGGAGCGAAGTATGTCATTCTGGACTCTGAGTAATGCGGTTTCCGTTGAATGGAACTTCCTGTATGCTGATTAAATTGGTGTTCTTCCTGAAGGTCATTTAGACATAGACGGTTATTTAAACGTGAATCCACTACTTTTTCAAGTAATTTAGAAATGAATGGTAAATTAGATACTGGTCTATAGTTTTTTAAAACCTCAGTATCCAGATCTTGCTTTTTCAAAAGTGGCCTGATTCTGGAACTTTTGAATGTATTTGGTACATATGATTGTTCCATTGACAAATTAATAATTTTTGTTAATGGTTGTAAGAGCTCAACTAGACATTCTTTAAGCAGCCAAGTGGGGATGGGATCCAGCTCACATGATTTACTTGCAGACTTTTTTATGACACATTTCACTTTATTCTCAGATGCTGGGCTAAACGTTTCAAGGTAATTTACTTGATCATTAGATTCCACATTTACCGATATTTGTTGATTCAGATTTTGTACCTTTATACCATCGCGAATGGTATCAATTTTATTGATAAAGAAGTCGCTGAAAGATTGAGCAAGTTCCTGTGATGATGAATTTGATGGTAATACTGTTTCATTTACCTTGCCGAGCAGATGTTTAGTTACTTATATAGACTTTTCTGATCTCGTCCACAAGACTCGATTTTTTCATGTGAAGATACACTCTATATCAAAATTTTCTTCCATAGTTTGACACTTATACACGTCGATATTGGCGGCATGATAATATTTTCATGCTTACTTTTGTAAAAGAACACAATTTCGTGATTGCATGATTAGGAATCCGGACAAAAGCTCCCCCGGACAAAAGCTCCCCCGTTCATTTTGATAGGGGCGGACAAAAGCTCTCCCATTGTTTTACTATCCCGGACATTCGCTCTCCTGTTATTTTTGCACCCGGACAAAAGCTCCCCCAGACAGAAACTCACTCGTTGATCATGTTATTCAGTCAATAAATATAAAATAAATGTATCCAGATTATTTCGGACTACTTAAGACCTGAATCTATACTATACTCTAATTAATTGTGTTTGTTACACGTTAAATGAACGATAATTATATCACAATGTACTGAATGATATTTGTTATGCTTGTTATTAAATCAAAATGTTAACAAGACCATCTGTATTTTCGTTGGTAAGAACATTTTTTATGCTTTGAAACTTCGACAGAAATTTTCTTGTCCAGGGGAGCTTTTGTCCGGGGTGCAAAAATAACAGGAGAGCGATTGTCCGGGGTAGTAAAACAATGGGAGAGCTTTTGTCCGCCCCTATCAAAATGAACGGGGGAGCTTTTGTCCGGGGGAGCTTTTGTCCTACATTCGCATGATTATGACCCCATTCTTACGATTCAATTCAATGGCGGCCTGATCTGACGAGGAAAATATTTCATTTTTTGCAACACCATTTGTATGTGAAGGTATACTAAACATGAAAATGTTCTTCCATATTTTGAGACTGACATACGTCTGTATTGACGGCATAACAATAATTTCAAGAATTATTTTGCTGTAGTACCTTATTTCGCTCTCGATAATGATCCATTTTTACCGGTGCATAGCAAAACGAAAAAGCATCATATAAGCACTAAATTACATAGATTTTAGCGCAAACCAGAAACGGTGTAACCCGAATATATTATTTGGTATGCACATATTTTCACACCTATTATTCGAAATCGTCAATTCATAACAATGGCTGATTGAGAATCAACTGGCATGTGACAAACAATATGTACATCAATTCATATACGAAGCGTGTCAACAGTTTAATTTTTCAGATTGAGTAAAGTCAAACAGTTTATTCATGACTCGTACAACATTATGTACATACATAATATGAAAACATAGAATACGTGTATACATGCCTTTCCATACAGAAATATAAGATACAGATCAATTCTTTAAATATCTACTACATTTAGTCAAAGTCTTGAAATAATAACGGTATATTACGTACATTATAATGCTAACAGAATTCCATGCAGTTATTCTTTATCTGTTTATAATGAAGAGAGCAATGAAGAAACATTACTGTAACCTTATTCAATATTTATCTGGTAATGTACATCTTAAATGATGGGTTAGTTGTAAGGTCGACCAAATTATGGTTTTTTGCTAATCGCCACGAATATTTCACTGTGATCTCAGGTACTCGACTTGTTTTTGTATTTGCTAAAATAATATCAGTTTTTCAACAATGATTAATTACTGTCATAATCAATATGATGTGAATATGTCGGTTTAATTTATGACATTAAATTTTATTGGTGGAACCCTGTTGTTTCCAATTAATGGTCACACACCGTGACCTAATGCATTCAAATGACATATGCGCAGCTGTGAAAACAATGTAGATTTATAAAACATAGACTACCCCATACTGTTTTCCATCCGGATTTATTGATTGCTTCCTTGTAATCAGTAAAGATCGTCACCGAGATTATGATTATGACTATACGAGGGCATATCGTACGCCTTTTTGGCGGAAGATTAAAAGTTACAGATTAAGTCTTTGGCTAATAAAATTGATACGCTATAATAGAGACATACATTATGAAAAACAAAGATCAATAACAAGATAAAGTTGTTCATTAATACAAATTTATACGAATCAAAATTACAAATAACAAACCTTTCACCATAAAATGTATAACATACGTACATTTCTTTCGCACAAAACATTCATGATAAATTTCTTTAAATAAAAGTTTAACCATGAACATTTCTTCTTCAGCTGATAAATAGAAAAAAGTTCCACGATACAAAATTAAATTTGATCTTGAGTTCATAAATCAAACAAAATTTAGCTTTCATGATATAAATATTTGTTATACAAATTTAATTTAATTAAAATGTTTAGCATTCGATCGTACATTTTTTCATAATATAAAAGTTTCTTTCACGAATTTAAAGTCAAATTTTAGCATTCTATCGTACATTTGTTGTCATGATATAACTTTTCTTTCACAAGTTTATTCCGTGAAAATTTCGCCTTCAGCTGATAATTCGAAAACAAGTTTCACGATATAAAATTCAATTGTACAAAACTTTCATAATGTAATATACTACATGTATTTCAATTTTTCATACATATTTTCATGATATAATCGTTTCTTTTAAAAATTCAATTTAAATTTAAAAAAATAGCAGTGAAAATTAATTTCGTCTTGAGCCAGGTGTAGCATCACTGCTTGAGCTCATAAATCGAACAAAACTTTCATAATGTAAACATTTCTTTCCTAAAAAAATTATATAATATAAGCATTTCTTTCTCAAATTTAATTTAGAAAAAATAAGTTGTGAAAATTAATAACAAACAAATAAAAACTACGAGGAACTTGAGTCGATCATGGACCACTAATGTTACTTTTTGTCAATTATCGATTCTTTGTGTCATTTTCATGGTAATTTCGGTAGTTTTGATACCTTTGCTTTCATTAACTAGCCTAGGCACTGATAATCGATAGTTGATCAGTGGATGATAAGCGGTTGCACATCCCTGTAATATAGCATCCCTGATTAAATAAACCTTTTTGTACAAAAAAGTTCTATACAGCCATGTTTTCAAGCTATTATAACTTCTTGCAGAACTGGATTCGGGAATGAATACTGATTCTTCATTTTTATTACATTGTACATGCTTGATTTTCCATTAAATACTACAATATCTAATATGTATATAAAGCTATTATATTCAGCTTTAAATCTGTACCAAAATGACAAATAATAAAGAAGATATGTATGGATCCGTAACACTCCATTTTTCTATCTTGCAGATCTGGATCCGGGACAAAACGCTCATTTTTTATCTTCAATTACACGTACAATATCTGATATGCCTATGTAGCTGTGATATTTAGCTTTAGTTCAATACCAATTTTGTCTTATTCTGTCAAAAAATAAAAAAAGTTATGAATGGATCCGTAACACTCCATTTTTCTATCTTGCAGATCTGGATCCGGGACAAAACACTCAGTTACACGTTTGTTTTTCCATTAAAAACTACAATATCTGATATGCCTATGAAGCTGTGATATTCAACTTTAATTCGATACCGATTTTGTCTTATTCTGTCAAATAATAAAAAAAGTTATGTATGGATCCGTAACACTCCATATTCCCCCCTATATGTTCTATATTGGATCCGGATCCGCGGGATCCGCGTCTTACACCTGGCCCGAAATTGGTCATTTTCACCGAAAGGGAACAGACGGACTACTTTCCAAACTCTTTACGCTTTTACAGTTTTAAACTCTTTGGATTTTTAGGGCGAGGGTTGCGAAATCGATCAGCAACAACTATTTATTAGCGGGTAATTCTACAATTAACTAATTTGTGTGTCTTAAAAAGAAAACACGTGTTGTCATTATTTTAGGGATTTTTTTTCGCAACATTATGATGTATTTAGTAATATCTCAGTTCCTAAATGAATAAATATTCGGATGGCGGTATTTTCGGATAAACAATTTATCGATCTCCCCAAAATAAAAAATCACTAAACTTTCGTCTCTTTCTGCGAATATATAGTGATTTCTCTCAGTTACGGTTCTTAAATAAGACATTTCAAATCAGCTGTTAGTGACAGTGTTAAAGTCCCATGAGCATTTTGCTTTAGGGAACATCGCCGTGATGTCACGCGCAGGTCAATTCGTAACCTAACCGATTCGTAACCTCATTTTTTTGGTCGATTCGTAACCATTTTATGGTCAATTCGTAACCTTTTAAAAATCAGTGATCAATTCGATACCATTTTAGTCGGTCAATTCGTAACCTCCAAACATATTGTTAATGATGAAGTAATTTTATGCAAATTAAGTGGATAATTAATATCTTGATTGTGAACTAGTTATGCTTAGGTCAAAATTCGAAGTTTGCGGATGGTATTAGAAAATAAGTTATATGACATGTACGCAATACATGATGCTACAAATGTACCACTGGTTATCTTTTTTGTTGGTCGATTCGTAACTTCCAACAAATGATTGATAATATATATTAATTGGGAAAGAATTCATTCTTGGGTCAAAATTGCAGTTTTGTGGATATGAAAATGAAATAATTATAATATAAAATAACTATAAATTGTAATCAGGATAGCTGTTTTAAATTGTCGCTTTTTATTTTGTATACTTAATCCCTTTGACTTTAATTTTGTCGAGAAATCAAGGTAAATAATTATCAATTGCAATTAGAATAACTTTGTGACAGGTAGTTGTATTAGAGGTAGATGCAACTTCATCGATAATCGTATATGTATTAAAATAAGGTGTCGTCGCCTAGCTGATGTATAGATGATCAATAATTAATCGATATTCTATTGTTTTAGCGATGTAGTACCGTAGCATAGCGGGAGAGTATTAGACGCCTGTTATTAAAATGGCTGTTGTTTTATTAATTATGGACTAATTCTTTTAAATGTAACCTTGTTAGAAAGCTGAAATATAGCCAATTTTGGAAGTGTACTTATTTTTTCCCTATCTTATGAATTGATCGAGAAATGACGAGTTAAATGAGATTCAATTTTTTTTCGTTTATCACGCCGTGGTGGAAACATACCCGACTTTGTGTACATGTTCAAATAAAATTGTCATGTTTTTGTCAATCATTAACCGATTGTTTTTTATGTAACCATGTTAAAAAGCTGAAAGATAGCTGATTTTAGAAATGTACTTATTGTTTCCCTATCTTATAAATTGATCGAGAAATGACGAGTTTAATGAGATTTTTTTTTCGTTTTTCGCGCCGTAGTGAAAAAAAATGCCCGACATTGTGCACATGTTTTAATTAAATGATCATTATCTTTTCACCAAAACATTTAATAAATATTGGAAGTAACAGAAGATTGTGTGCAGTAAGTGTTCCCAGTATCATTTTTAGTATAAGAAGTGAGGAAAACCACTTCATGTATGTCGCAGTAAGAGGCATACATTTTTTAAAAGTTGTCAATTCGACCCCTTTTTAGAGAAATTTCTCAACTACACAGAGGAAACATTGTCAACAAAATCGCCTAACAAATCAATGCAGATGATTCTTTAATGTATCAATCATTGAAAAACATTGATTTTGAACAAATGCATCCATCGGTCTTTACGCCTGTTCTGCACCAATTTACCACTTATTCATGTCTTTCCGCCAATTTTCCGCCATTTTTCAAAATACTCGATCGGCAATGTCGAACTTTTTCCCATTAATTTAGCCTAATTACAAGACGATACATCAAAACTATTCATGCATGCTTAATCTCAAAGTACTTAACTATTATATTATACCATAAATATTTTCTGAAGATATGTATAATGATACGGCATATATCAATAAAAGTTATACTATATGTACATTCTTTTCAATGCGACTGCGCATGCGCGCGTGGATAAAGACAAGTGTTTCGACCGGATTTTTAGTTGCATCTACCGTTAATACAACTACCTGTTTGTGATTGTGCTGAAACCAGGTACGTATAGAACTTTTTATGAACAATAAGGTTTATTTAATAAATTAAATTTATAGAATTTTATACACTTCTATTAAATAGTGTTATTATATGAGTTTATTCTGAGAAAGGTAATTAAGATAGATTGCATTTCAATTATTCACACAGTGGCTTTTAAAGGAGAACTTCAAAGAGATGCTCTAGCTACAACTCATATATTAATTAATCAGCATTCAGGTTTTTTTTTAGGAATGGGGGAAGACGCTGGTCAAAAGGGGAAAACACACGAAAGAAGCAAATTTGGGGAAAAATCCCTGTATTTGTAATACTGTACTGATTTTATAAAGTTTTAAATCTCCTAGTCCAACAGCCTCTATACAGGGGTATTTCGCTGTCTTTGTATTTAAACTTGAAAGACATTAACACTTATATATATCATAGTAGCAACCCCAGCTATTTTTTGAAGTGTTATATTTGACAGATTTAGTGGGTGTATCTTATTCTCCCTGTGATGACAAATTCAGAACACTTTGAATTATCAAAATATCTTGAAAAATAAAAAAGTTATTGGAATGTAAAGTTTCCTGAAATGCGACATTTTCTGGAATTTTTTCCTTCATAAATGCGTGGAAATTTGCGGCGTGTTCGCGGACCCGAAAAAACTGAGAAATGCATTTAGATTCAAATAACTTTACTATTTTTCAAGATATCTTCATGAAACTATCCATTCTTGTGGTATTTTTCCTGAGGAATCCATTTCTTGTGTTTATTTTGACACACCATGTTAAGAACATACTGATATTTTCAATTTCATATGGCCAGATGAATTGTTTTTTAAGTATCCGATTTAAATATCTAAATATCTGTATAATATTGGCAATTTTCTCTTTAGTTTTACCAAGGTCTTGTAAAATAAACAAAATGGGTGTGTTGATAATTTAATGTCAAATAAAATACAACAGTTATACAAATAAAATACTCTTTAAAATCAATACTTACTATCACATAACTATCACATAATGAACATATTTTATGTTAAAACATTTTTTTAAAATTAGATGATTTTTTCAAAATGTATGATTTAAACCAATAAATACATCAGTCATTCAAAATTCTTGAGTAGCATGAATTGTGTTATTTCAATACAAACAAGATATATGTCATGTAGCTAATACAAACAAAAAAAAGACAACACAAACTTTTCATAACACAGATTATGAAATATCACAGATGTCCATAACATTTGTTCTGCTACCAGTTTGTTTAAATTTTTGCCTCTCAAAAGAACATGGAATGAAATAAACTGTACACATTGGCTATTTCTAAGTGTTCACTTATATACCATTGTCGACCTGAGCATACACAGTCTGGTATAAACTGTTTGCATAATATAAATTGTTTATCGACAACCTGGCGATCCTCTCTGTTTGGCCACTGAAAATAACCACTTTTTTTACACGGTGCCATGAATTTAACAAGTGCGTTTCCATTGTTGTCGTCAACTTTTTCTACCATACCAGGATACCAGCTATCCTGGTAGGCGACAGCGATGTTATCATTCACTTCCACAAACTCAATCTTCTCAAACTGTTCTACGCATTTGGTCTTTTTCTTCGGTCCATCTTTGCAGGTGTTCTTCTTGCGTTTTTTCCCCTTTGAATTTAGTTCATCGCTCATATTTAAACCAATATCCTGTAATACATTTTGTTCATGCTGTCTGTGTTGATGACGAAGTTGTTTTCCACCTTTCCGAGCACATTTTAGCAGGGATGTCTTTTTCTCACAGTCCAATCCATCAATCCATTTCATCATTGTTGACCGGTTACGTTTCAAAAGTTGAATGGACGAATGATGATGAAATGAGGCTCGTGGACGCCTTCTCTGACTAGAGTCCAGATCACCGAAGTGATGCTCTCATATGGTGAAAGTTGTATACAGATATATTGAGAAATAAGCATTTGGCAGCCAATTAATCACAAGTACCCAACGAAAATCAGAAAATTCCAGCTGATAAGCCATTGATTATTGATTTATCTGGGGTTGCTAATCATAGTCTTGCTCATTTAACAGACCTTGCTATAGATCTATTTCAGGTGAAAACTTTTCATTTCAGTCGCTTAAAGCATTATTCTGTCACACTAACAAACTTTTTTATGAAACTTATAACAATTTTAAAAATCGTCTTATATTATTTTAATCAACAAGAACACCAATGAAACAGTACAGCACTCGATCTAATCACCTTAAACATTTGCTTTACAAGCAACGCTAATTATCTTCTAATTGGTTCTGATGTTGCAATGACCCTTAACCTTGTCAAATGTCTTTTTAGCTCACCTGATTCATCAGTTGAGCTTTTAGGATTGGTGAATGTCCGGCGTCCGTCATCCGTCGTCCGTCCACAATTAGTTTGTTTACACTCTAGCAACCTCAAATCTACGAATCTTGATTAAACTTGCTCACAATGTATATGGCCACAATGTCTCGGCTAAGTTCGATTATGGGCAAAATCTGATTATAACTTCTAGAGTTATGGGCCCTTGAATTACAAAATTTACTATATTTAGCTTGTTTACACTCTAGCGCCTTCATTTATTCACCAATCCTGATCATATTTTCAGTAAATGTGTATAACCAAAAGATCTTGGACAAGTTTGAATATGGGCAATATCGGACCAGAACTTCAAGAGTTATGGGCCCTTGACTTAGAAAATTTACTATATTTGAGTTTGTTTACACTCTAGCGCATTCATTTATTCACCAATCCTAATCATATTTTCAGTAAATGTGTATAACCAAGAGATCTTGGACAATTTTGATTATGGGCGGAATCGGACCAGAACTTCAAGAGTTATGGGCCCTTGACTTAGCAAATTTGCTATATTTTAGCTTGTTTACACTCTAGCGCCTTCATTTATTCACCGATCCTCATCATATTTACAATGAATGTGTATGACCTCATGTTTTTGGACATGTTAAGTTATGGATGGAATCGGACCACAACTTCAAGAGTTATGGACCCTTGGATTAGAAAATTTGCTACGTTTTAGCTTCTTTAACAGTATTATACCTTCATTGTTGGTTTTGATCTCAAAATCTACGTAAAATGAGTTTTACGAGATGGAAACTATATTACCTGGTCATTGATTATTGGCCTTGGTTCTCAGGTGAGCGATAAAGGGCCAATGTGGCCCTCTTGTTTTAACATTGTATTTGTTTGTTTGCTTGTGTGCTCCCATCCTCCGTCTCACATAAAGAGACATGCGCGATAGCGGGGCTCGAACCCACAAACCTTTATCAGTAAGAGGTTACTGTGTGTTAACAGTGATTGAAGTCATCGACCTTAACTACTCGACCAAGGAGCGGGTCTGGTACATTGTGAAGCCTAGATTTTACTGCTCTAATTGCATTTTCTAGGGCAGTCTTGTCATACTTCAGTTGGCGACCCATCCTATAACTATATAGAGTAAATATTCAGAAGCGTAAACATATGACCAAATACATAGTAACAGGATCATTTGAAGCTGATAGAATTATCTACACTCAAACCAACTTATAAACCGCCTACTGATATTATTGGATAATAATTGATTGTTAAAAGTATAATTCAAAAATACATTTGTATTTCTGTAATGATATTGAAAGTTTGTAATATGCTTGTGACCGTTAATTTGATAATTAAGACATTTATTAAACAAATGACAATAGAAAGTCATATTCAAAACTTTGAGAGACGTATCTTTCTAAAATAAAGCCAGACTCCAACATTCCACTGCTCTGCCTCTTTCGTCTACAGACATGCGAGCCATGTTTTATGTTTTAATGATATAGCATATAGGAAACCGAACCGATTGAAATATGATGACCTGATTTTCACTGAGTGCACGGGATTCACGAGCAATATAATCAATGGTGAAGTGCACTTTTGGCATGTGTAAATGTGCAAGAAAATATGCAATCAAATAATGTAAAATTGAATGAAATTATTGTATGCAAAATTTCATAAATTTCCAGTGCGTAATTTCTGAGAAATTCAAGTTTACGAACTGGCGGTTTATAAGTTGGTTTGAGTGTATATATTTGTTTATTGTGTTGACTTCCTTGTTTCACAAAAAGATTATGGACATTATTGCATTATTTTAAAACCATTTAATAATAAATATAATGTATCTTGGTGATAGAATATCAATTGGTAACATGTTCTCAAGTTCTTGTATATATAACTTTCATTCTAAGAAACAGGTATCCGGAAGAGCAGACTATTAAAGTTGGTATCGCCACTTTCGAATACCTGCGTATTTAACCTTACAAAGAGCATGACGCCATATCAATATTTGTCACTTGTGACTGTAACCTGTTTACTTCACAAAATATACTTGTGCGCTGTCAGGCTTTAATTTAAACAATATTATCCGAAAATAATGTCATCAAGGTTGCTTAGCATACCCCGTAAGAACCATATAGAAAATTCATACCTTCAGAACAAGTGATTGTTTTCGGAACTTATCAAAATGTTCGCGCCTTGAAACTTTTGAAAACCGTAAAAGAAATATCGCGCTTTCTGCTCATGTGCAGATACCGAAAGCCGAGCAGTGTGTTGTAAAATAATATATGATTGACTAAAAGTATCCGGACTTAGACCATATCCGGAGAAGCCCGAAGGCGCTCTATAATTCATAAGTTGTATAATTATGTATATATAGGAGTACGTATATGTTTATATCTGACTATAATATTATGTACTCTATCTACCAGTGACAGTAAAAAAATGTTCAGTCACGTGGTACCATGAATGTAACAGTAAAAATGTACCTGTTTGCCTATGGGAAATTTTTATTAACATTACGAAAAAAGTGAGGGGTACCGTAATAATATTAACTATTATTTGCCCGATATGTTTACAATAAATAAGTTGAAGTTGTTCATAATATTATATACGAAACGATCAAGTAGTTTTTGCTAAATCGCCTTCTTTATTACAGTCCAAATTGAGTGACAATGTTATATAATTGAAATATATAACATAATAACACCAGAGACATATAGATACACAAAAACAACGATTCCTATTCCAAGTCCCCAGGAATTCACGGATAAATACCTCTATCACTACTCTTTGCAATACAATTTTTATCCAATTATCCCCCAATTTTCTTCTCAAATAGCAAGAAAAACTTCTTATTTTAGCGTTTTACACTAAATATATATATATATAAGGTTACGAATTGACCAATGATTTGAAAAGGTAACGAATCGACCAAAAAAAACGAGGTTACGAATCAGTTAGGTTACGAATTGACCGCATTCCTCATGCGCACCTGTTATCAGTTTGTAAATATCGCTGGTGGGCAAAAGAATCAATATCTGGTTATCACCACCATTACAGTTCCCGACACATTCTTTTTCATAGATAAAAACTTAGTGTACGGTCTTGAGTAGCTTTTTGCTGCACAATTAGTTGACAGAAGGGTTCTATAGTTGTATGGCGTATGAATTATAACGAAAAAACCTCTGGTATAGGAATAATTAAATGACTTTCTGCCATCTACAGGGAAAACCCGGTCCTAATTAAAATAGTGACGGCCGGTTAAAAAGAATGAAATAGTTTTCAAACTAATCATAGTTCATCTTCATGTTCAAAATCATAAATATTTTAAGTGGACAATTACTGGCCATTAAATGTTCTCTTATCATCTGGTACTCTGACAGGTTAAAGATAGTATGTGCATTCCAAACACATGAAATTCGAAATACTTAATCCTAATGCTTGACATTCAATAAATGTCTGTGCATTCCGGACACAATATACAGTATACAAATTTTGACACTCGTCACACTAGTAAATGTCTATTTTTTTACAGAAATAATTTCAGCTAATTATTTTCACGGGCATTTTTCGATATATACGAGGGGTGTCCCAGAAGTTTGTGGACTTTTTCCGTATCTCGTTTATTTGTCGGTAGATTTGACTGTTTTTTATACAAAATAAAGTTTAAACATATTTCAACCAAAATCCATCAACAATGTTATTAAAATTCGTCTAATGTTGCCAAGACGTGTTTCCATAGGAACCGATTAAGTAGATAAAAATCGTGTCCGTTGTACAAAACGATGTGTTCATTTAAGATACAAAATCATTTAGTTCCTCATATCGTATGAGCGCGCAATTTGGTCTGCTGTAAGGCGTTACGACATGACGTCATATCCTGTCAGTTGTTGTTTTGTAATGTTTTTCTGAGCGGAGATACGGTAAAAAACAACTACTTTGGGAAATATTTTCATGACGTCAACTGGCGACATGAAATTACGGGCGGTGATACAGTTTTACGTGTCGCTGGAGAAAACTCCTACACAGACACATAAGATGATTAAGGAGTCTGGTCACTCGAAATGCAGTCGATCATTAGTATTTAAATTAGGGATGTCAAAATTGACTGAATCAAGTATCCGGATATCCGGATCAGACATCCGGATACATCCGGATGTTCGGATCGATCTTTACACTGTTATTTAGTATTTACTGTTTTATCATAACCAGTTTTCGCGATCATCTGTTCATCGCTTGTTTCATTTATTTTGAATTATTATTATATTCAACATTGACTAAAAAACGAATAATAATGAAAAATAAATATGCACAATACAATCAAACTCTGCATGTATTTTACTCAAACTGGTGTGAACCATTTCAAAGATTCACTGCCATGTTTCTATTTTAGTCCAGATGGAATATTCCTGAATTTAAAGTTATTGTAAAGCGTACGTACTGTAGTGTCCATATGTTAACTATATCTGTAGCGTATACACTGTATCATATTACAATGCCTGCATGCTCTCTTTATTATGCCCCCCTTCGAAGAAGAGGGGGTATATTGTTTTGCTAGCCTGTCTGTCTGTCCGTACAAACAAATTGGGTTTGGGTGACTCTAGGGTTAGGGTTAGGACTCTTTGTTCAACCGGAGTCACTTAAAAAAATGTCCATAAGTGGATTTATGTGGCTAAAATCGGGTTTATGTGGCTAAATTTTGACAAATTTTAACATGGGAAAGCCACTTAAGTATCCCATCGTTAGTATGTCCGTCTGTCTGTCTATTTATAACTTGTCAACGGATTGACTGATGGGCCTGATACTTCGCATGTACATTAGCCTTGGACAGTAGATGACCCCTATTGAAATTGGGGTCACTAGGTGAAAGGTCAAGGTCACTGACATTGAGTGTGAAAATCGTTTCCGATCGATAACTCGTCAACGGATTGACCGATGGGCCCGATACTTCGCAGGTGCATTTGCCTTGGACAGTAGATGACCCCTATTGAAACTGGGGTCACTAGGTCAAAGGTCAAGGTCACTGTGACATTGAGTGCGAAAATAAATTGTTTCCGATCGATAACTCGTTAACGGATTGACCGATGGGCCTGATATTTTGCAGGTGCAATGGCCTTGGACACTAGGTGACCCCTATTGAAACTGGGGTCACTAGGTGAAAGGTCAAGGTCACTGTGACATGGAGTGTGAAAATCAGTTCCGATCGCTAACTCGTCAACAGAAACACCAATGGGCCTGATACTTTGCAGGTGCATTGGCCTTGGACAGTAGATGACCCCTTTTGAAATTGGGGTCACTAGGTCAAAGGTCAAGGTTACTGTGTCATGGAGTATGAAAATCGTTTGAGCGATAACTCTGTGTCAAGGCCCTGTTTGGGGGGCATATGTCTCCGACCGCGGAGCTCTTGTCTCATATATACTTTAGGTGTCTCCCAGCCTTCGTAGCAATAAAACGTATCCAGTATCAATGGTGTTCTTCAATGTGTAAATAAATATAACACACACATATTAGAAACAGTACAATGGCGACAAGTGATTAAGGATGATAATTAAGGATATAGATAAATAATGAAATATTGAATTAAAGTGAAGTGGAATTTAGACTCTATTATCATATGTAAAATCTGTAAGACACTTGTTTGCATAATGACGGGCCTGACTCCATTTCCAAAGTTTGATGCGTGTGAAAATCAAGTACAATAGGAGTACGTTGGGATAAATATGTGTCAAGACTAGAAAACTTATTCGCAGGTCTTGGAATAGACAAAAATAAAAGGAAAAAAGCGTTACCACTACATTACTCCGGAGATGAGGTATATGAAATTTATGAAACCTTGAATCTTTGACACTCTGATGACAACTATGCGGAGACTAAAACTGAGCTGAATAATTATTTTCGACCACAGAAGAATACAGAATTTCTCAGATATGAATTCAGAAATTTAAGGCAAAGTCAATCAGAGAACATTGATCAGTTTATGACTAGATTACGATTAAAACAAGTGATTGCGAATTTGCAGATAAAGACTCAGAAATCAAAAGTCAATTTATTCAAGGATGCGAATCAGTGAAACTGAGACGTATGTGCCTAGAAGAGGACAAAACATTAAAAGATCTTCTAACAATGGCTCGGACTTTAGAAGTTGCAACTGTGCAAGCAGACAAAATGCAGGAGAGCACGGAGGAAGTTTCTGTTCTCGAACCGGCAAAGTGTTATCAACGTCCACGGCAATATCAGGGATCTAACCGTCACCAAGGACAAATAAAGAGTAAAAATCGAGTTTCGGATTGAAGGAACAATATATACAGGGTTTTACACTGACTTTAAAGTTTTGGGGTCCTTGGGACTCAGGTTGTTGTTTTAGTGGGGTCCTGTCATGAATTTCAGGGGTCCCTGAATAACTGTGTAACAGTTTCAGACATGAATCGTCATGATTTTTGCAAGAGTTTATTTGCTTTATTAAACAAAAAAGAACTATCAAAGATCTGTTATCACTGTAGACATATAGAAAATGAAAATAGCTTGTCAAATCTTATTCAGTGATCTCGCTTAACAACACACAATTGGATTTAATTGTTGACACTGGCAGTTCTATTAACATATTGAATGAGCGTCAATATAATTTACTCAATTCAATGCCGAAATTGAAGAAATCAAGTGTCAAAGCGTATGCATATGGTCAATTAAAACCAATTAATTTTTTAGGTAAATGTGTCTGTTCTGTAGAAAGTAAAAACAAATTTACAACTGCAGAATTTCAGGTAGTTAAAACTGGTGACTCATTGCTGTCATATGAGACTGCTGTTGACTTGCATATTATATCATTTCTGAATGAAGTGAAAACACAAGATTTATGTGAACAATTTCGAGATCGATTCCAAGGAGTGGGAACTTTGAAAGGAAAGGAAATAAAACTCCATATAGATAAAGATGTGACTCCTGTTGCAGAAACTCATAGACGAATACCTTTTCATATGAGAAGAAAGGTTGGAAGATGAAATTGAAAGACTTGAACGAGAAGACATTATTGAGAAAGCCTCTGGTCCAACACCCTGGGTATCACCAATCGTATGTGCCCCGAAAGAAAACAGAAAAATAAGGTTATGTGTCGATATGCGTGAACCGAATAAATTATTAGAGAAAGGCATGTCACTCCAACCATTGATGAAATTATTTCAAAAATGAACAAAGCAAAATATTTTAGTAAACTTGATTTAAGTCAAGCTTTTCATCAAATAACTCTCGCTGAGGAATCCAGGTATATCACAACATTCTCTACACATATTGGACTGTGGCGATATAAGAAGTTAAATTATGGTGTCTCGGCAGCGCCAGAAGTTTTTCAAAATGAAAGTAGACAAGCGTTAAATGGATTACAAAACGTAATGAATGTCGCAGATGATATTATCCTCTATGCAGAAGACGAAAAAAGGCATGATAACTTTCTTGAAGCTTTTTTTCAGAGGTTGAGAGAGAAAAATCTGACGTTTAATCGAAGTAAATGTATCTTCAAAGTGAACCAAATCAAATTTTATGGATACATATTCTCTGATCAAGGAATTTCACCAGACCCAGAAAAGGTCACGGCAATCAAAAAGGCAGCAAGTCCTACAAGTATAGCAGAACTACGAAGTTTCTTGGTATGACGAACTATGTGTCGAGATTTATACATGACTATTCAACACTGACGGAACCATTGCAAAAGATGACCCAAAAAGGATTAAAATGGGAATGGACAGAAGTTGAAGAAAATGCATTTCAGAAACTGAAAGATGCATTGACCAGTGACACTGTCATGTCATATTATGATCCAAACAAAGAACTTGAACTAACAGTTGATGCTTCAGGTGTAGGTGTTGCTAGTATTCTTAGCCAGGAAAATAAGGTTATTACTTACTCAAGTAAAGCCCTCACACCTGTTCAACAACGATATAGCCAGATAGAAAGAGAATGCTATGCTATAGTGGTTTCTATTGAACATTTCAAAAGGTACTTGTATGGGAAACAATTCAAATTAATCAGTGATGTGAAAAGTCTTGAAGCGATTTTCAATAATCCAAAAGCTAATCAACCACTAAGGTTAGAACGATGGAGACTACGCTTAGTTGGATATGACTTTCGAGTCCAGTACAAGAAAGGAAGTTCAAACCCCGCAGACTACATGAGTAGACATCCGCAAGAAAACACAGAAAGTGAAGACACTATACAATCTATTCTAGCTGAGGAATATGTTCGTTTTGTATCAGAAACAGCAACACCTAATGCTATGAAATTGCAATAAATTGCTTCAGCTACAACTGAAGACAAACTATTCCAAACAGTAATAAAGTCAGTGAATTCAAATAACTGGAACAAAGAATTTGGTAAGAAAAACAGAAACTACGAATGTTTTTTCAGAGTTCGAGAGGAATTAACAACCATACATTTCTTTTACGTGGTACGCGACTAATCATACCTGAAACAACGCACCAAAAGGTCATTGACCTCGCTCATGAAACTCACAGCGGTATGGTGAAAACAAAACAATTGTTACGGGAAAAAGTTTGGTTCCCGTATATTGATGAAAAAGTAGAACAAACAGTGAAAACGTGCGTGATATGTATGGCTGTTGATCCGCGAAATCCTACTGAACCAATGAAATTGTGCACACTGCCAGCAAGAATTTGGGATGAAATTAGTGTAGACTTTAACGGACCAATACCGAATTCCCATGTTTATCTAATGGTAGTGATTGACGACTACAGCAGGTACCCTTTTGTAGAAATTCTACATAATATTTCTGCACAAGCTGTTATTTCACTATTGAAATCCATATTCTCTATGTTTGGAATACCTTCAGTATTGAGAACAGATAATGGTCCACCATTTCAAGGAGAATTTGCGAATTTTGCAAAAGAAATGAGATTTAAACAAAGACGGATCACCCCATTGCACCCAGAATCAAATGGTATAGCAGAACGTTTCATGAAAACACTAACAGAAACAGTTCTCGCTTCACACATACAAGGACGTAACTTAAAGAAAGAGCTAGATATGTTTTTATTTAACTATCGTGCAGTTCCACACAGCAGCACAGGTCTACCACCAAGTACCCTCATGTTCGGAAGGGGTATTCAAACCAAACTTCCAGAATTCAAACCCTTGCGACAAGATAAATATGTGCGAAAACGTGACACAAATTTGCGTAAAAAGAATAAATTCTATTCAGACGAAAGGAAGCAAGCACGACCTGTTCATCTTAAAGTTGGTGATTCTGTATTATTGAAACAGAAAAAAGACAATAAACTCACTACTCCATTCAACTACAAACCAAGCATTATAGTCAAGAAAAAGGGATCCATGATAACCGTAAAACAAGGAGAAAAACTGGTTACAAGAGATGTATCACATTTCAAACCACTTTGGAAGATACCATCAATGGCACCGGAAGTTCCACCCAAACCATCAGAAACTGTTGTTAAATATCGACCAAAGAGGACAATACAAAAACCAATGCAATACCGGGATTATTAATTTCGTGAAGTATACTTGTAACATTATTAACACCATTGGAATGTTTGGGAAAACAAACAACTCATAAAGTTCTGTGAAATTACACTGATAAGGGAAATTAAAAAAGCCATTTATCTTACTCTCACACCACTATAAGTGTTAATTGGCTAGTGTGAAATTAAACATGTGTACTCTCAGACCACACGTTGTGACTAGACTGTAAAATAAACAGATGTCAAGCTTGTACATTATTTTTCAAATGTCAGATAAACATGTTTAGCATGACAGGATAATTTCCATTGTAAACAACTGTACAAAAATAATTAAGTGAAAATAGTTTATGATAGTAACAGTTAACATTGTGTGTATTATCTAATGTTTCATTTGGTATGTATTTCACATTTATTAAAGAATAGATGGAATTCAAGAAAAATAGACAATTTTGATTCATAGGAAAATTTAAGATTTCACAACTTTATTGTTTTAAAAATAACAGTTTAAATGTTTCAATATTTTTACAAAGAAATTGATTCTCAATTTATTAAAGAATAGATGGAATGTAGTGTCCATATGTTAACTATATCTGTAGCGTATACACTGTATCATATTACAATGCCTGCATGCTGTCTTTATCTCATATATACTAAATAGTTGTCTCCCAGCCTTCGTAGCAATAAAATGTATCCAGTATCAATGGTGTTCTTCAATGTGTAAATAAATATAACACACACATATTAAAACAGTACAAGTACGTCATCTTGTCTCTATACCTGCCAGTTTGATGATGACGGGTGTCTTAAGTTACACGGGTTATTTACTAGAGCGTAATGGAGAATTGTCTCAAAAACTGGACCAAAGAATGTCGGCGTCCTTTTGCTGTAACTAATTTTTCTTTGATACCAATTTCTAAAACAATTCACCGCTTTTGATTAAACCGAAATGCTACTTAATTGGGAGAAACTGGCTGTACGGAATCTGTGTTCGGAACGACGTTTGAATTCTTTAACTCAAACTTATATAAATAAAATCGCTATTCATGCGTTTAAGTGGAAACATATTTGTCAATTATTTGCTTCTGAACTACGCTTTTGAATTAATAAGTGATGAAAATTTGCATGTTGAATTTCCTTTTCGGTTTACGATCATCTCAAACAGAGACAAACAATGTCTCTGATCTCAAATTATAATGTCCCTTAATTGATTACAACAACACAAAAAGTCATGTTATTTCTTTTGTTGAAGTGTCTTAGATTATATACGGTAATTGAATTGTCGACAAACTTCTCAACACCTCATCTTTTTGATAATTACAGCATAATTTGCACTTTGCTTACATAATAAATAGAACTGTGGTCAACACAGCGTGTGTTGCATAGACGAAACATCGTATCTGATTGGATGCCGATATATGGCGAAGTGTGTCGTTAATCTCCGCTAAATTGTGGGTCAAAGGTTATCTAAATTGAGCGTTTTTTGTGACATAATGTGTATTTCAGCTGATGTTCACCAGCACATATTAGTAGGGTTTTGTGATTCGATCATTTTTAGCAGATTTACGGCCCTTTGTTTGCCTGTACCGAAATTTAACCTTGCCTATTAAATCAAAACACTACCACCTGCAATCATCGAACTTCATATCTTGGTTCATCATGACAATCTCTACAGGACCTGTGCATTTTCAAAAAGGGCAACTGGAGAGGGCATGGTGTTTATAAAACACATCTTGTTAAATCTATAAATTGGTGAAACTTGATTCGACCTGGCATCCAAGCCCGATACTTTAAACGGACTCAGCCAATTTCTATGAAAGTTTACAGGGATGTTCCTTGCATGAAGCTCTACCAAAGATGTTCAAAAAATTAAACTTCATTAAAATCTCTGGTTGCCATTAAAATCTCTGGTTGCCATTAAAATCTCTGGTTGCCATGGCAACCAATAGGGAAAATTAAAAATCTTGTCAGAAACCATGGGGCCTAGAGCTTAGATATTTGGTGTGTAGCATTGTCTAATAGATCTCTATCAAGTTTGTTCAAATTATGACCCTGGGGTCAAAACTGGCACTGCCACAGGGGTAACTTGATTTTGCATAGATTATAATTATAGGCAAATATAATTTTTTTTTTTTTCCAGAAATGACAATGCATAGAGCTTAGATATTTGGTGTGTAGCATTGTCTAATTGAACTCTACAAAGTTTGTTCAAATTTAATTATAATGGCCCTGGGGCCAAAATGGGCTCCGTCCCAGGGATAACTTGATTTTACATAGACTTATACAGTAAAACCTCAATTATCCGAACACCGATTATCCGAATACCCGGTATTATCCGAATAAAATCTATGGTCCCGATTACGTCTCTATATATTTCAACTACAACGAACCCAGGTTATACGAATCAGATTTTACGAACACCTGGTGTAATCCGAATACATTATTTGGTCCCTAAAGTTACGAATGCGTGTATTTTCACACTTATTATTCGAATATCAATTGATAACAATGGTGGATTGAGAATCAAATGTCGTGTGACAAACAATGTGTAACATCAATTCATACATGAAGCGTGTCAACAGTTTAATTAGCGTTAAGTTGATCATGTTGTTTGTTACGATTATATACTAATAGCGATGAATATTTCACTGTGATCTCGGGTATAATAAGTTAATTAATACGCGTACATACCTGGTGATCTGTATGAAATTATTTGCATTTCAGCGTCATTTAAAATTTAAAAACTGATTCGAACACATTAAACAAAACTCACTAGAATATGATGATTTAGTGAAAAAATGTACCAAACATAAAAACATTACCTCTTCGATTCTTTAATTGGTTTAGAATGTGACGATAGCGATGCCTAGTCGATCGTTAGTAAGTGAAGTGAGAATGACATATTGCTTTGTCGGATTGAGTTCTGCATAATCCATTAATTCCCGGGTATTTATTTAACAAGAGTTATTGTTTCATTTGTTAACTCATATACATTCATAAAACAGGGATAAATAATAAGTGTTTGTTATACGTTTTATTTTAATCTTATTAGTCATGTTTGCATACGAGAGTTAACTCCCTTGCAATATACGGACAGTACGGAATTTATCGTTTCCAACCAGTATATCATACCGATATGGATTATTCGAAACCATGGATTATCCAAATGATTTTTCAGGGCCCAAAGACATTCGAATAATCGGGGTTTTACTGTATAGGAAAATTAAAAAATTCTTCGTCTCAGAAACTACAATGCATAGAGCTTAGATATTTGATGTGTAGCATTGTCTAGTGGACCTCTACCACCTTTCTTCAAATTATTGCCCTGGGCTAAAAATTGGCCATGCCCCGGGGTTTACTCTGTTTTATGAATGCTCATATATGAAAATTAAGAGGGTCAAATTTGGCCCCGCCCCAGGGGTCACTTGATTTATATAGACTTATATAGGAAAATTTAAAAAATCTTCTTCTCGGAAACCGCGAGGCCTAGAGCTTAGATATTTTAAAAAAAATTGTATGTGGCATTGTCTAGTGGACCACTACTAAGTATGTTAAAATTATGGACCTGGGGGTCAAAATTGGCTATGCCCCGGGTTTATTCTATTTTATATAGGAAAATTTGAAAAATCTTCTTCTCCAAAACCACAAGGCTAAGCTAAGATATTTGGTATGTAGCATTGTCTAGTGGACCTCTACTAAGTTTGTTCAAATTATTCCCTAGGGTCAAAATTGGCCCCGTCCCAGGGCACGCTTGATTTATTTAGGCTTATAAATTATAGGAAAATTAAAAAAATCTTCTTCACCAAAACCACAAGGCCTAGAGCTAAGATATTTTGTATGTAGTATTGTCTAGTAGACCTCTTCCAAATTTGTTCATATTATTGCCCAATGGTCAAAATTGGCCCTGACCTTAGGGTCACTTGATTTTACTTGACTCGTGTAGAAAAATTTTAACATTGTTCGTCTCCAACTGACCTTCTTTCCTGGTGAGCATTTACAGGGCCATCATGGCCCTCTTGTTTAAGGGTGGATTAAACTTCGTTCCTGACAGTACTCTCAGTACTTTGATTAGCTCACCTGATTGGTCAGGTGAGCTTTAGGATTGATGAATGTCCGTCGTCCTTTGTCCGTCCACAATTAGTTTGTTTACATTCTAGCATCCAAACTTGGTCACAATGTATATGGCCACAATGTCTCGGCTAAGTTCAAGTATGGGCAAAATCGGACTAGGACTTCAAGAGTTATGTGCCCTTGACTTAGAAAATTTACTGTAGTTAGCTTGTTTACACTCTAGCGCCTTCATTTATTCACAAATCCTAATAATATTTTCAGTAAATGTTTATGACCAAATGAGGTTGGTCAAGTTTGATGATGGGCGGAAGATGACTTTGAAGATTTGCTATATTTGAGTTTGTTTACACTCTAGTGCCTTTATTTCTTCACCAATCCTGATAATAATTTCAGTGAATGCGTATGACCTAAAATCAATTATGGCGAAATCGGACTAGGACTTCAAGAGTTATAGGCCCTTGACTTAGAAAATTTGCTATATTTTAGTTTGTTACATTATTTCATACTTTTTTACCCCCTCTTTCAAGTAAAAAGTGTCATTGTATTTTATGAGACACACTATATAATTGGGTACTCAATATATTTATTAAGCTTTTGTCTGTGAATGATTACCTTTTTATTTCAGAAACAAAGGCCTAATTTTGAAGAATGAAGCCTTCATTCACAGCCATTATATCCTCCCTATTTATAGCCTATATGGCATACTCCATGTACACAATTGGCCTTATATTTTTTCCAACATCATGCACAGAGACGGGCAATTCTCCTAGATGTATTAAACCATACATTAGCAAGCAAAAAGATTTACAGGTTTGTTGCATACTTACCTAAAAGTACATTTTGTATTTAAAGATGTTTGTGGCAGTTTATTTTCACTGGTAATAATTTACTATCAATTTTCACGACTAAACAATGGGCGTGACGTCATGTAACATTTGACGTTACGTTAAATGGCGGAAAATGTGTATAAAGCATGTATTAATGGGAAAGGTGCACATACATAGTTAATTGTTTTTTTGTACAATTTTATATTGTTGTTTTTGAAATCTTTTTGTTTTAATTGATGAAATACTCAACTAATTTTCTGTTTTTAAGATTGTACCAACATTGGAGTTTATAAAAGTGATAATGTATATATAGATATACATGAATATTATTGTTTATCATAATTGCCCCCCCCCCCCCATGATAAGAGTCAGGATAATTCCAAAACTAATATGGTGACCTGTGATTTTTTTTCTCATTTTGAATGGAGAATATATCTGACTATCTGACTATCGAAATGTATCACACTAAATGGCAAAAATATGGGAAAAAGCCAACCTGAAATTTATCAAAAGATAAAAAAATAATAAGTTATCCATTTTTAACTGAAAATTACCTAATTTTTTAATACATGCATTAATTCCAATATAAATTATGCATATTTTCTAATTTCAAAACTTCAGTTTCAATTTTTTACAAGAAAATTTGAAGTGTATGAATTTATAAAAAACTTTTAAAAAAGTGAATTTATATGCCTTATTTAAGTTAAAATAAAATGAAAAGGAACATGGTAACCCATATTTTTTATTTCATTTTTGAGCATGCAATAATATGTTCTTCTGATACACAAAGTTTGAACAAAATCTATTATGTGGAAAAAAATTGCGAAACTGTGGCGAACGTCCTTAATTACAAAATACAATGGTAGGAATATTCCAAGTGGAACACATAATAACTGTTAATAAAAATTACCACTCCAGTTATTCAATATTTCACTCTAAACTGGACCTCTATTCAGGAAATAAGATGAAAGCATGCTGTCACTTTAAATTACATTCCTGTTACATATTGTATATATGAAATTGTTCTGCTCAGTTAGGATAATTGTAGAGTGACGCAGTGGTCGAGTCCACTTTTACGGTGTAAAACCGTTTTCAAATTATCAGTAGACATGTAAGCTGACTATATCGTATATGATTTACAAATTTCGATAAGTACATCAACTGACGGCGTAGCACAGTTGGTAACGATTCGTCTGTTGATACATTTGTTGAAAAAATATCAGTGTGAGATCGTGATAGTACCTTTTCGCCAAATTATTTTCTATTTCAAAATATTTTTTAAAAAAAGTTCGTAAATTTTGTCGTGTTTTTAGCTCACATGTCACAAAGTGACAAAGTGAGCTATTAGGATCACTCTCTGTCTGGCGTCCGGCGTCGTGCGGTGTGAGTCGTGCGTCGTCAAACTTTTTGTTGTGACCACACTAGGGGCCACATTTTTGGCTCAATTTTAGCAAAACTGGGTCAGAACGTTAATATCAACAAAATCTCGGACGAGTTCGATATTGGGCCATTTGGGGTCAAAAACTAGGTCACCAGGGCCAAATAAGGGAAAACCTTGTGAACACTTTAGAAATCACTGTTTTGACTTTATCTTCATGAAACTTTGTCAGAATGTTTATTTTAATAATATGTAGGTCAAGTTTGATTATGGGTCATTTCTGTAGTAAAATTAGGTCACTAGGGCAAATTGCTGGAAAACCTTGTGAACACTCTAGAAGTCACTGTTTTGATTGGATGATCATGAAACCTTGTTCGAACATGGGTCATCTTGGGTCGCTAGGTCAAATCTTATGAAAAACCATGTTAACACTGTAGATTTCACAGTTATTATTGGATCTTCACCAAACTTAGTCAAATCGTTTGTTTTAATGATATAACGGTCAAGTATAAATATGGGTCATCTGGGGTCAATAACTAAGTCACCAGGTCAAATCTTAGGAAAACTTCGTTAACACTGTAGATGTCACAGTTTTAATTGGATCTTCACCAAACCTTGTCAAAATGTTTGCCTCAATGATATGTGGGTCAAGGATGAACATGGGTCAGCCGGGTTCAAAAACTGGGTCACAAGGTCAAATCTTAGGTAAAAATCTTGTAAAAGCTCTAAATGTCATGGTTTTGATTGGATCTTGGCTAAACCTTGTCAGATCGTTTGTCTTAATGATATTAAGGACAAGTTCAAATATGGGTCACCTAGGGTCAAAAACCAGGACACAAGGTCAAATCTTAGGAAAACCTTACTAACACTGTAGATGTCAAATTTTGATCGTATCTTCACCAAACCTAGTCAGACTGTTTGTCTTAATGATATGTAAGACAAATTCGAACATAGGTCGTCTGGGGTCAAAAACTAGGTCACCGGTTCAAAACAATGTTTTAATGAGTGAACAGTGATTGTCATGTGAGCGATATAGGGCCATCTTGGCCCTCTTGTTTTATTTTGTAAGTATTATACTAGATCTAGTGTTTATATTATTATCATCATTTTTATCGTTCGGTATATCTTTTTATGCCCCCGCCGTGGACACTTAAAGCATTATATGTATATGTTCGTTTCCGGCTTATAACTTTGTCATTCATGATGACATTTTAAAATAAATTGGCACAAATGTTCATCATATTAAGACGACGTGTCATGCCCCAAAACTGTGTCGCTTACTCAAAGTTCAAGGTCACAGTGGACACTTATATATTTACGTTCATTCCTTACATTGAAATAGTGAATGTACATGTAGTCGTTTACCACCCTTAGGTGATCTTTACCTCCCACTATGGGCAGCATTCCCAAGCAACCTGCTCTATGTTGTATTCACATATTTGCCACACAACACTCATTTCTGTGTCCAGTGTGAAATGGCGGGGGCATCCGTGTCCTACGGACACATATCTAGTTTGAATATCTTTTTTCATGTAATGAACACGATGAAGAATAGTCTTAGACATTTTGTCGTAAGTCTGGTAATTACGATTGGCTTGCTATTAAAAGTCGATCTATTTTCAGCCATATTTAGCTAGTTGGCCTTCAGACAAGTTGGCAAGAAATACTTGTGCACTTCGCATCACACGGGACAATAATGCATTCTTTTTCTTTACTACTAATATATTATAACAAACCTACCTATGTATGACAATTCATTTGCATCTGAGGTGAAGTTAAAAAAGAAAACAAAAAAGTGACATCCGGTGAGATTCAAACTCGCGATAAAAATTTCGCTCAAAAGCAATTCTAAAGGCTTTACCAACTGCGCTAACAAGACATCTACAATTTCAATGCTAAACTATAATACTATATTCGTTTCTTATAAAACCATTTTACCTTTTCAGACCGTGGTTGTAAATTTTGTGTACACTTAAAATGAAACGTCACCATCACATTATCCTAACTGAACAGTATGTATACACAAATAAAACTTACTTACTTACCTTTACTTCATGAATAACATATAAATTTTTACTTTCAGATGTCTGTATACACGTCATTGAAATCACAACCAGTGTCATCAAATGATCTTACACTTGTGTGGACTTTAAAAAATTTCTCCATTACGGAAGTTGTTGAGAAGTATGCATAAATTAACTCAAGCCATATCAATCAATAAACTTTTGTAGAAACTGATAAGTTTCACTATTAGTCTGGCATACCGGAGGGGACTACAGTGTTTATCGATATCCGTCTGTCCACTCTAACATTTGAAATTTAGGAGTTATTTTTAGCTCACCAGAGCACGAAGTGAATGGGCACTGAAGACCTAGAGCTTAGATGTTTCGTGTGTAGCATTCTCTAGTAGACCTCTGCCGAGTTTGTTCAAATCATGACCCTGGGGTCAAAATTGGCTCCGCCCTGGGGGTAATTTAATTTTACATAGACTTTAATAGGGAAATTTTAAATGTCTTCTTGTGAGAAACTACAGTACCTAGAGCTGAGATACTTGGTGTGTAGCATTTTGTAGTGGACCTCTACTAAGTTTGTTCAAATTATTGCTCTAGAGTCAAAATTGGCCCTGCCCTGGGGGTCACTTGATTTATATAGGCTTATATAGGAAAATTAAAACAATATTCTTGTCTGAAACCACAAGGTCTAGAGCTTAGATATTTGGTGTGTAGCATTGTCTAGTCAACCTCTACAAAGTTTGTTCAAATTATGGCCCAGGGGTGAAAATTGACTTGGCCCTGGGGATAACTTGATTTTATAAAGGCTTAGGCCACACCAATTTGATAACTTGTTCATCGGATTTGCCGCTCGCTTTTTATCAAAATTAGAAAAATAATATTATTTTTTGTTTTTTGCTTCCGACCGCTTGCTCATGCCGACATCTTTAAAAAAATCCGGAACGGTACGGTGTCCCGGATTTTATCACTACAAAATTGTATTCTGCGGTGTTGCTCCATTATATATGCGGCTCTCTTTACGTCACCGAGATAGTATAATATCGTAGCTGTTTTTTTAAATGAATTTATTCGGTAATTCCGAATGTTGAAACCTAAGAAGAATGTTAATTGCACTCGATATCATAGACAATCAGAAACACGTCGATTATCGTAGATAAGACCATAGAAAATATAAGTAGCGAGGAATAGGAATACGGGTGACGTTAGTTCCCAAGATGGTAGCGCTCGTGACCTAGTCCAACTGTTTGTGACGGCGAGACTCTTTCGATTTTGCCCAGCCTTCAAAAACTGAATATTTAATTTGTTGTGTGTGGAAAAATCACACCTTAAAACCCGTTTGGAAAACGAAACTGGTGCAATGGTGAATAACTGTCGGTGTCATGGTAAAAATCGCCTATTCTCGAAAATTCGCTTATCAAATAATCTGAGTTTACATGACACGTCACCGAAACGTTGACAAGTTAAACTTAAACCAACTTTCGTTAGCCCACGGTACCCATTGTAAAGAACGATTTAGAATAGCACTGTTCAGACGGTAGTTGTACACAGTGGCTAAAGTACGTTGACATCGGTTATCAGTAGTCATATCAACACGCAAAGTAAAATTTTAAGTTCAATATAAAAAAATTGACTTTTGACACAGAATTTTATGGCACATTCACACAGATTATTGTTATTTCTATCGATTTAAGTATACCAGTATACTGAAGATATCTTAGAATGTTTGGTGTGGGTCTATCCTTCACTCATGGTTCTAGTTTATATAGGTTCTTTTAAAACATGTCTCCAAAATTAAACAGTTATATATTGTGTCCAAGTTGTGTACAGTGTCATTCCAGTGATAGATCCAGTATACAATATTATGTCATTTTATCTTATTAATTGTAACAAGAATATGGTATACATGGTATTGTTCTGTAAGTTTAATCTATTTTTGTGTGTTTCTTTATGGGTGATTTATCAATTTTCATATAAAAAAGAATAGAATAAAGACATTAAAAGTGTTTTCACTGGTGAACCTAAGGATTATTGAAACTAATAAAAATACAGATTCTTTATTTGCTTGATCACATGCTTGTTTGAAATAGAAAAGCTTTTTAGATTTTTTTCGCTTGTTTTGAAAGAAGGAAAATAAAAAAAATATTAAAATTATTTTTTCGCTCGCTCGGTCAAATTGGAAAAGTAAAAAATAATATTAATAAAAATATTTCGCTCGCTCGCTTGCTCTTTTCAGAAAAAAAATCCGATGAACAAGTTATTAAATTGGTGTGGCCTTATATAGGAAAATTTTAAAAAATCTTCTCGTCAGAAACTACAATGTCTAGAGCAAAGATATTTGGTGTGTAATATTATCTCGTAGGCCTCTACCAAGTTTGTTCAATATATGACCCTGGGGTCAAAATTGGCTCCCGCCCTGGGGGGAGGTTAACTTGATTTTATATAGGCTCATTTAGGAAGATTTTAAAAATCTACCTATCAGAAACCTCAAGTCCTTAAGCTATGATATTTTGTGTGAAGCATTGTCTGGTGGACCTCTACCAAATTTGTTCAAATTATGGCCCTGGGGTCAAATTGGCCCTGCCCCAGGGGATACTTGATTTTACATAGACTAATATAGGAAAATTTAAAAAAATCTTCTTGTCAGTAACTACAATGCATAGAGCTTAGATATTTGGTGTGTAGCATCGTCTAGTGGACCTCTACCCGAACCCTGGGGTTTACTCTATTTCATATTATAAGACTTATACAGGAAAATTTAAAAGAATCTCCGAAACTGCAAGGCCTAGAGCCTAGATATTTTGTATGTAGCATTTTCTAGTGGACCTCTACCAAGTTTGTTCAAATTATGACCCTGGGGTAAAAATTTGCCCCGCCCTGGGGTTTACTTTATTTTATATAGGCTTATATAGGAAAATTAAAAAAATCTTCTTATCAGAAACTACACTGCCTATACTTTAGATATTTGGTGTGTAGCACCGTCTACCAAGACTGTTGAAGTTGTGGCCCTGGGGTGAAAATTGGCTCCGCCCCAGGTTTTACTTGATTTTACATGGGCTTATTTATGAAAATTTAAAGAGTCTTCTTGTCACAAACCACAATACCTAGAGCTTAGATATTTCAGATGTAGCTTCATCTAATAATGTGGTCCCAAGTGTGTTCACAAGGTTAAAGTTTGACAACACACAACGCATAACACCCGACGAAGAATGATCACAAAAGCTCACCCTGAGCACAAGCGCTCATGTGAGCTAAAAATATGGCAGCATTTTGGTTTGCCAATTGATGAAACAAAGAAGCACGTAGCTATCTGTAAGAAATTTCACCGCGATGTCAAGTATAGAGGTGGGACTTGCAACCTTAGAACACATACAATCATGTATGTCTCATTATCATAATATCCCAGTTGAAGGTTTCAAGAGTTTATTATTAATTTAGAATTGTTAATCAATAATCATAAAACTTACAATATTAATAGTATTATTAATATTGTGACTAGAATTGTGACTGATAATTTGAATTGATATAAGGTTATTTATTGGATAGAGATTAATAACTTGCTTCTGTTTTAGTATTTCACATACTTATTTAATTTTCTCGAAATCAATTAAATTAGTACCAGACAATTTTAGTTTTACAACTTTTTTCACAGTTAATTAGGACTTTCTAGCACCAAATAAGTGTGCAGAGTTCCAAACTACACATAATGTTATGTAAGGTTTTCCATTACTTTTATGTACTTTTATATCATACCGTAGATATCGCATATCTCTAGTACCGTATCGCAATACGTATCATATTGGCTGAGATCTGTATCGGGACAGCCCAAATAATTATGTTTATTGATACAATACGACTAAATCTGTGATTTGAGCTGCATGAAACTCATATTTCATCTCTACTACTTTTTAGCTCACATGTCACAAAGTGACAGGGTGAGCTTTTAGGGTCAGTCTCCGTCTGGCGTCCGGCTTCGTGCGTGCATCGTCAAACTTTTTGTTGTGAACACACTAGGGGCCACATTTTTAGCTCAATTTTAAAAAAACTGGGTCAGAACGTTAATATTGACAAAATCTCGGACGAGTTCGATATTGGGCCATTTTGGCTGAAAAACTAGGTCACCAGAGCCAAATAAGGGAAAACCTTGTGAACACTTTAGAAATAACTGTTTTGATTGGATCGTCATGAAACTTTGTCAGAATGTTTATTTCAATAATACATAGGTCAAGTTTGATAATGGGTCATTTCTGGTCAAAAACTAGGTCACTATGGCAAATTGCTGGAAAACCTTGTGAACACTCTAGAAGTCACTGTTTTGATTGGATGATCATGAAACATTGTCAGAATGTTTGTCTTTATAATATCTTGGACGAGTTCGAAAATGGGTCATCTTGGGTCAAAAACTAGGTCGCTAGGTCAAATCTTATGAAAAACCATGTTAACACTGTAGATGTCACAGTTTTGATTAGATATTCACCAAACCTTGTCAAAATGTTTGCCTCAATTATATGTGGGTCAAGGTTGAATATCTGTCAGCTGGGTTCAAAAACTGGGTCACCAGGTCAAATCTTAGGTAAAAATCTTATAAAAGCTCTGAATTGCATGCTTTTTATTAGATCTTGGCCAATCCTTGTCTGATTGTTCCTCTCAATGATATTAAGGATAAGTTCAAATTTGGCTCATCTAGGGTCAAAAACTAGGTCACGAGGTCAAATCTTTAGAAAACCTTGTCATGGTTTTTGTCGAGCCCGCCTGCGGTGAGCTCGACATAGTCGCCACAATGGCGGTTGCGTGTCTGTACGTTAGTTAGTTAGTGAGTGAGTGAGTGAGTGAGTGAGTGTCCGTCCGTCCGTCCGTCTGTCCGTCCGTCCGGATCCTTGTCCGGGCTGTATCTTCCTTATTCATAGAAACTTTTTCAGATAACTTGGCATTATTGCTAAACACCATGAGACGGTGTGCAGTGCGCAAGATCCGGGTCTCTAGCTCAAAGGTCAAGGTCACACTTAGAGGTCAAACGTCAAAAATGAGCATTATAGACCTTGTCCGGGCTGTATCTCCCTTATTCATAGAAACTTTTAAAGATAACTTGGCATAATTGTTAAACACCATGAGACGGTGTGCAGTGCGCAAAATCCAGGTCTCTAGCTTAAAGGTCAAGTTCACACTTAGAGGTCAAACGTCAAAAATGAGCATTATAGACATTGTCCGGGCTGTATCTCCCTTATGCATAGAAACTTTTTAAGATAACTTGGCATAATTGTTAAACATCATGAGACGGTGTGCAGTGCGCGAGATTCAGGTCTCTTGCTTAAAGGTCAAGGTCACACTTAGAGGTCAAACATCAAAAATGAGCATTATACACCTTGTCCGGGCTGTATCTCCCTTATGCATGGAAACTTTTTAAAATAACTTGGCATAATTGTTAAACACCACGAGACAGTGTGCAGTGCGTAAGATCCAGGTCACTAGTTCAAAGGTCAAGGTCACACTTAGAGGTCAAACATAAAAAATAATCATTATAAATACACCTTGTCAGGGCTGTCTCCCTTATGCATTGAATTATTTGAAAATGACTTGCTATAATACAATGAGACCATGTGTCTTGGGCAACACCCAGATTTTCATAGGTCAAAGGTCAAGATTACACATTCGGTAAAATATATTTTCCTTGTCTGGGCTGTAACTTCTGTTTGCATTCAAGGATTTTGAAATAAATTGGTATAAAAGTTTACTTCAATGAAATGATGTGTCATGAATATCACCCATACTTGTAGTTCAAAGGTCAAGATCACAAGCTGGCTAAACAGGGGCTCGACATGTTGCCCTTGGGCTTCTAGTTATTGGATCTTCACCTAACCATGTCAGAATGTGTGTCTTATTTATATGTAGGACAAGTTCTAACATGGGTCACCTGGGGTCAAAAACTCAGTCACAGGTTCAAAACAATGTTCAATGAGTAAACAATGATTGTCATGTGAGCGATATAGGGCCATCTTGTAGTGGGGCCGATAACTGGAAAAATCTTTCACTTTATGATACAAGCACCAAATTTGGAATGAATGTTCAGCAAGGCCAACTCTCTCAAAAAAGCATGTTAGCCACTTAAATTTTTCAAAATGGCCGCCATGGTTATTTCAATATCGCTTATTTCACTCGATGATAATATTAATCTTTAAAATAAGGACTAGACCTTAGGAAAAGCTTTTGAACAGCTTAAAATTTCGAATTAATGTGGAACCAAACTATCGAAATTACGTCATTTTTACGGTATTTATAGTGCCTCTCTGAAAATACCTGTCGCTCTATTAATTTAAGTAGATATTTAATGAAATAAACATTTAATAGTGGAGAATGAAATTACCTATAGGTAGGTATAAATTTGATGTCCATGACTTAATTATCAGTGCAAGTAAAATGGTTTTAGATGTGAAGTTAGGTGGGGGGATTTCTTCTCTACTTCCAAACCTAAATTGCTTGCATTTAAAATCTACTTCAAGATCTAAATTTATTTTTAATTTTTATCTGGAATAAAGTTAGATGTTGAATCTGTTGTTCTCATAAATTTTAAGAAAATCTATCGAGCCATTTTTATTTTATCAAAGCTTCACCTTATGAATGAAAAAAATGCTTTCAAATTGATATTAAATATACCCCTTTTCAGCTTTATGTAACGGGTAGCTCTCCAGCCTTTTTATCATGTTTCTATTATTTTCTATTTGCTTTTTTATTAGCTCACCTGATTCATCAGGTGAGCTTTTAGGATCGTTGAATGTCCGGCGTCCGGCGTCCATCCACAATTAGTTTGTTTACACTATAGCATCCGCAGCCCTTAACGAATCATGATTGAACTTGCTCACAATGTATATGGCAACAATGTCTCAGCTAAGTTCGATTATGGGCAAAATCGGACAATAACGTCTAGAGTTATGGGCCCTTGAATTACAAAATTTGCTATATTTAGCTTGTTTACACTCTAGCGCCTTCATTTATTCACCAATCCTAATCATATTTTCAGTAAATGTTTATAACCAAAAGATTTTGGACAAGTCGATTATGGGCGGAATCGGACCAGAACTTCAAGAGTTATGGGCCCTTGACTTTGAAAATTTGCTATATTTTAGCTTGTTTACACTCTAGCGCATTCATTTATTGGTCGATCCTAATCATATTTACAATGAATGATTATGACCTTACGGTCTTGGACAAGTCCAGTTATGGGTGAAATCGGACCAGAACTTCAAGAGTTATGGGTCCTTGGATTAGAAAATTTGCTACATTTTAGCTTGTTTAACAGTATTATACCTTCATTGTTGGTTTTGATCTCAAAATCTACATAAAAATGGGTTATACGAGTTGGAAACTATATTATCTGGTCATTAATTATTGTGACTTTGTTCTCAGGTGAGCGATAAAGGGCCATCTTGGCCCTCTTGTTGCTTTACTTAATATGAGACTGACACACAAATGTATCAAAACTGCTGTTTCATATAAAATGTATATGCCAAACCAAATCGACTGCATTTAGGCTTTATCTACCACGACATTTTGACAGCTCTGTACATTGGGATGAAGTTCAGTTAAAGATAATCTTGCTTCTTCAACCCCTGTCCCCTAGACATTTCCATTTAACAAAATATAGCCAGCCTGACCCCAAATACAACATGCATAATAAGCAGCGGTTTTATATGTTCAAGTAAAGGAGCACAAGTTTGAGGAATAGATTCGCATGATATAATCTCTAATGTTTAACACGTTGAACAAACAGCAATAGTCATTTTCATCCTACCATTGACAGACCTTGGTAGAAGTATTCTCACTTGTGATACTTTTCTGGTCTCTGGTGGGACTAGAACACACAGTGGTGAAAGGCAAATGATTACTGGACAGAAACCATAACCACTTGACCATGTTGGTCCCTTAAATGATCTCAGTTTTCCAGCATACTAATCAAACCTTGCATGATCGATATTTGCTGTGGGACTATTCCTATCATACAAAATTATAATCAATATATCTAATACTCTGTTCATAATCATCTATATTCACCAGTTGCTAATTTAGCTTCACTAATACTTGAGTTTGGACACACTTCCAATGTCTGCTGAGTCAACATCAAAACTAGAAAAAAAGTGAAATTCACTTGTCATTGCTTAGCCTACATAGAAATAAATGTCATGTATCGCAATTCATCTGCGATTTTGACCTTGCTCAAATCCAGCCCAAAGTTTTTCTAGTCCAAGATTAGGCAGATCAGAGAAAGCATTGACGACTATTACATGGCGAACATAATCATTGACTTTTACCTTGATACTGGTATAGCCATGTACGATGATGTAAGTCTTAACGTCTTCATGGTTATATGACATAAGCCCCTAAAGTCTGTCCGGTCGATTATGAATAGCAATAAACCTTCAAGTTACTTAAGGGGTATTGGTTCGACACAGTGAATGTTATACATGTATAATGTGTTTACAAGTACACATGTATTATCCTTGGTATTGTCCAAAACTCGGCAAGATATTATACTAGTAGTTTACTTATAAATCCTATGTAACCGTGAAATCCTGTTTATTCATCAAAGTATTATTTACATTACGGCGGTGTTTCAATAATTCTCAATATAATAAGATTGTCAGTATGGTAACAGGGTCATGTCATACCATGCTTTCGCCCCCCAGTATACATTGTTTTCTCTCCAATATCATGCTGACCTGTCTACGCCCATTACATCTCATGAACGAGATCTTATTGTCCTCAAATACCTCCAAGATCTGATTCAAACTAAGACTACCGAGGAAACACAGGGATATCAACAGCTACGCATCAGTTGGTCTACCAATAGTCAACGCAAGTTTGTACTGTTGACAAATGTATCCAGACTTTCGCATAAATTGATGGATGGAAGGCGTAAGGTATGGCATCATCGAGATAAACATTACATAGAATGTTTCACCCAACAACGATATTTGATGTAATAGTGTGGTCGGGCATATCATGGCAATACACGACACCTTGGCTAGTAGCTGAAGAGTCTTACGACCTAGAGATACATTGACTAGGTGTCAATCGAAAAGATGGCGAGTTCACTACCTTGGAGTATTTTATACACTCAATAAGGGAAAAAATGAAGATTTTTCTTTTGACAGATTTGCGTTGTTTGATGTGTGAAATTGAAAAATAACGTTTGTAAACGTATAAAAATCACGGAATCGAGTGCCTATGTGTACAGCTGACTCATCAACAACAAGGCGTGGGTAGTGAAGGTGTTGGTTGCCATCGTAAAATACAGGGTTAATAGTAGATCTTCTCAATTGAGGCATAGATGTCAATATGTTGTAGTAGAGGCATATAGTGGCAACACTCATCACTGATTGTTGTGAACTTTCACCTTCTAGTCACTTCATTTATAAGACATAAAAAGTTAATTTCCCTGCTATATGACCACCATTCAGGTAATAAATGCCTCATTACCCACACCCGCCAGGTACATCCTGTCTATTTAGTGTGGCTACCTATTGATTACAACTATGCACAATTAAAGTAATCATGTATTGTACTAGTAGGATAGCATTAATTAGAAGTGCTTAACATATATATATACTACGTTTAGCTTAGATGGTTCCCATGCCAAGTTTCATGACAATGATGAAATCATTGTGTTATGTTTGTGACTTGACATTACCTCTTTTAATTTAAAAGCAGTAGAATGGTTTGTTTAAGGCTTCAGCATAACAAACAGTCAAATTAAAACGTATTGCGTGCAATTCCATTATACTTATACAAGAGGTGTATTTCAAACACATGTGCCTGCTAAACGCCACCTGGTTAGTAATTTCCGATTTACCGTTCACCTTCTGATATCAAAATCAATTAGGGTCATATTGTAATGATCAACCTCCTTTCCTAATCTGAGGACCACTGGCAAACTTACTCTCTAGTAGTTGGCAGACAAAGCCTTCGTGTTGAATGTCACTGTGACCGAGGAATGTAGGTCAGATTTTCATGACCTTAAAATTTGACCAACCTACCTCAAAACTAAAAGGAGTCACTTACATTTTATTACCAACCTCTCAACACTTCTTCCAAGTGTGAGAGCATAATGAATAAAAGATTTTCAGTGGTATTCCAAGAAAAAGAAATAAATTCCTACTTGAAAATGGCCGCCATCTTGAAAAATCAAAATGGCTAACGTGCTTTTTTGGAAAAGGACACATTGAACTACATTTGTGTCAATTTTGGTGCTTGTATCACCAACTGAAAGATTTTGAGATATTTTCTACTTAATCTGGCCCTCTTGTTTATGTAAAATTACTTGGTGGCATTTTAATGTAACTTGGTGCCTCTGCCATTCATTCAGTAATTATAGATTGTTAGTGCAGATGACGGCAGTGTTTACAGACTTTACAGGTAGAATATGGAATCCCGGATGTTAGTTGAGTAAGCATTGTTGACGAGTAAATTCGTAAATCTAGTTCAGTTTTCATTATTATAGGAATTTTTAATGCAAAAATAAAACAACTGCGATACGATACTGGACCTTCCGATACGATACGCATATTGTTTAGCACTTTACCAGTACATACTGGTACACGGCCATATTGGGACAGCCCTAATAATTATAGTGTAGAGTGGCTGTGGTTCTTATGATGACTTATATTCAGAGGTGATCAGAAACTCAGTTTTGAGTGTATTTAGTGAATTTATTTAGAATTATGGTATTGTTCTATTTAAAGTTAATATACATGTACCCGGTACTTACAAACCTAGTATTACTTTAAAATATGGTGTATGCAGTGCAATCTCTCCAGAGTGGCCCTCTCTAGAGCAACACCCTCCCTTCAAAGACAGTATGATTTTTCCCACCGCACCATCTAACTATTAATTTAGCCTCTTGAGGAACAACCTCTCAATAACAACATAATTTTGTTTCTCCCATAGGGTGTTGCTTTGTAGTTGTGATTTTCTGATATTATGACTTACATTGCAGGAATATTAATGTGACTATACCATCAAAAACACGAAGAAATGGGACCCTCTATTTACATGTATTTGTGTACCCTAAAAATCAGGACCCGTTGTCAAGTCAGTATACAGCCCATGATGAATCTGCTATCACAACGTATATGGTACCCCAATCATCCACATTTAACTTATTGGGAGAAACTGATAATAAGGTAATTACCGTAATACAAGAAATTTTCACCTTTTGAATTTCTTGTTTTATTCATTAATTGATCGAGTTGTCTATCTATGGTTTTCATAAGTTTATGTTATATCATTTCATAGTTGAACCTTACTATGCCTTCTTTCGAAGAAATAGGGTATACTTCTTTGCACATATATGTATGTTGGTCGGTCAGTCCATCCATCTGTAACCAAACCTTGTCCAACCAATAACTAGCAAATGATTTGGCCTAAGGCCCTCAGACTTGGATGGGAGGTTAGTCATCGCATGTAGGTGACCCCTGTTGCTTTTAAGGTCAAAGGCCTATTTCTTACTATCCAGTTGGCATATACACGCCCATTTAACTCACAATGAGTGTAATTTATCCTTTGGCAAAAATGTTGTGAGCACCTAGAAATTGCTTGTCTGACAACGTCAACAAGTTAGTTTTTCCAAAATTTTGAAAAATACAGGCCTTTGTGTAAAAATATCGAAATGCAGATAGCTAGCTATATGGGTTTTTAGCTCACCTGATTCATCAGGTGAGCTTTTAGGATCGATGAATGTCAATTATGTGCGGAATCGGACCAGAACTTCAAGAGTTATGGGCCCTTGACTTAGAAATTTTGCTACGTTTTAGCTTGTTTAACAGTATTATACCTTTCATGGTTGGTTTTGATCTCAAAATCTACGTAAAAATGGGTTATACGAGATGGAAACTATATTACCTGGTCATTAATTATAGTGCCTATGTTCTCAGGTGAGCGATCAAGGGCCATCTTGGCCCTCTTGTCTGAGTACGCACATGTAAAGATATTGCCTATTGGTGGACAATTTGATGGTAAAACCGTACAACACAGTCACTTAGGGTGGCTTGAAATGGGAATGAACTTCTCTCCTGACCAAATAAAACATCCAAAACGTCAATCCTGATCATTATCTTAACCCTTTACCTCATAATCCCGCCAAATCCTGCCTCTAGCTGATCTGCATAATCCCGCCAAATCCTGCCTCTAGCTGATCTGCATAGTCCCGCCAAATCACGCCTCTGATTTTTTATCCCTTATAAAGTGTTTTTTCCAACATAAAATTAAGTTTTTATGTTAATAATTATATACTTCAATCTTTAAGAAAAAAACAAATATTTAAAAAAAACAGTATGCTTTATAATAAAAGAAATGCTTTAATAACTGTGTAAACATTACACCATCACTGTTTCTGGCTAACTTACTGAAGGTCTAGTCAAATCTAAATTATGCATTTATATTTTTTGGTAAAAAAACAACACAATTTAATCCCAGAGTTTGGCAGGCCTTTGAAGTTAACATCCTGAGGCTATTTTGTGTGGAAATATATTTTGTTTACAACATTAATTGTTAATTAGTGCAATTATCAAGGGGATTAAGTCCCAGAACAGTTTTCAGTTTCACTTTATTCACAAAATCGGCAATTACATGCCTAAGGTGAAATTTATATTAACAAAACTTATATATAAATATGTACATATATATATACACAGAACAGTGCAAATATAACATTTCATAATTGCACCACATAGCATAATAATGATTATATATACATGTCACAATACAAACAAAGGAAACGTAATTGGTATACTGTTGAGCTCATGATAAATTAAATTAAACATACAACACATAACTTAAAATATATATAGCACATTGTAGGATACACAGTCAAATCACACAATAAACAAAGCTTATAAACATCCAAACAGTAAAGATAAATACTTTAATAAAATGTTCACTACAAATTTCACAAATATAAAAGAACAGATTAAGCTACCTTAGCTAATTAAGTTGCTAAGGATTATCTACATACTCACAGGTATACTATATATTGCATATCTATAAAAAGGTAAACATTAAGAAAATTTAAGAAATACAAATATGATTATTTAATCTTTTAAGGAATCTTTACGTAACATAAATGCTTTTTTTAAAAACATTAAAAACAGAATGGGTCCTTAGATATCATCAAACACATGTGTCACCAAAAGTTTTATGGTCATGCATTGTTTATTGCAGCTTACATGTGTGACACTTTTCAATACTAATATATACAAGACTAATTTTGATGCAAAGCATCAAAGACGGCGCACCTGTTTTGTTCAAGCGTAATAGTTTTTGCACACAGATCAATAGGGGTTTATAATGTGACCTGTACAGAGCGAACAGGCTTTTACTTTGATTTCATTTGGTCTTCTGACCTTACATTAGCCAGTAATTAATTTGAACTAGATTTTATATAAATGAACAGTATGATGAAGTTTGCTAATGGTTTGATCAATATATACTATGTCCTCTGGAATGTTCACAAGGTTGTTCTACTACTCAAACATGTGACTAACTTTTCACCAAAAAATTACCATATTTCCCTGTTGAAGATAAATATTCAGACCAAACTAATTGAACGGGTAGGATGCTATTCAACAGACATAATAATTTGTGAGTGGTTTCCATGAAGATTGTATCAAAATTGTAACCTGTTCAAGTCTTTTCTTTGACCTAATGACCCATTGCTTATGCCCACATGACCCAATATCAAACCTGACCTAGATTTTATAGATGATCATCGTGACGAAATTTCTTCAAGGTTTAAAAGTGTAACTGGAATACGCATGTACCGGTATGTACCAAAGGTGATCGTAATCACTCATCATGTTAATATGTGACAGATGAGCTAAAAAAACAAGAGGGCCATGATGGCCCTATATCGCTCACCTGAACATTGTAACACTAACGGATAATTAAATCAAGGAAAGTTATTTGACATGGTAAAGAGTTATCTACCCCAACTGTTAAGTAGATGTTGAAATCAACTGACCCCCAGGACCGGGCCAATATTATATATGGTAATGATTTAACAAACTTGGTAGAGATCCACAAGAAAATGCCTCATCCAAAATATCTAAGCCCAAGGCCTCATGGATTTGGACAAGAAGATTTTTTACATTTTCCTGTATGGGCATATATAAATCAAATGACCCCTGGGACGGGGCCAATTTTGACCAAAGGGAACTAATTTGAACAACCTTGGTAGAGGTCCACAGGACAATGATACACACAAATTATCTAAACTTTTGCATTGTATTTTCTGACAAGAAGATTTTAACAATTTCCCTTTTATAATTGTCTCTGTAAAATCAAGTTAACCCCGGGGCGAAGCCAAATTTGACCCCAGGTCCATAATTTGAATAAACTTGGTAGAGGTCCACTAGACAATGCCACATACAAAATATTGAAACTTGTAGATCTTATCGTTTTGGACAAGAATACTTTTTTTAAATTTTCCTATGTAAGTCTATATTAATCATGTGACCCCCGGGACGGGATCAATATTGACCCTAGGGCAATAATTTGAACAAACTTGGTAGAGGACCACTTGACTTATAATGCTACATACCAAATATCTAAGCTCTAGGCCTCAAGTGGTTTCAGAGAAGATTTTTTAAATTTTCCTATATCAATTAGAATAAACCTTGGGCAGGGCCAATTTCGACTCCGTGCCATAATTTGAACAAACTTGGTAGAAGTCCACAAGAAAATGCCACATACAAAATATTGAAGCTCTAGGCCTTGTGGTTTTGGACAAGAAGACTTTTTAAATTTTCTTATATAAGTATATATAAATCAAGTGACCCCTGGGGCGGGGCCAATTTTGACCCTAGGGCAGTAATTTGAACTAACTTGGTAGAAGTCCACTAGATAATGCTACAATACAAAACATCTAAGCTCTAGGCCCTCTGGTTCTTGAGAAGAAGATTTTGAAGGTTTTCAACAAAAATTCTTCTAGTTGCTATGGCAACCAGAGTTCTGCATGGAATGGAATTCTTTGAACCACTTTAGAAGAGCTTTATGCAAGGAACACACCTGTGAAGTTTTGTTGAAATTGACGTAAAAATTGACTTTAAAGAAATTGTTGACAATGGAATACCAACATATAATTAGCTCGATCCTAAAAGCTCACCTTGGCACTCTGTGCCAGGTGAGCTAAAACCAAAAGCATGTATGAAAACAGAAGATTCGAGTTTAAATAAATAGTTTTTAGCAATTTAAATTTTTTATTGCAATTTGCGTTTTTATTGCAAAACGGGTTGTTACAAAGGTCACTTGACCTCATGACCTCAAATCAATACATAGTTCCACATCTACAATATTTACCTCCCCTGGCAGTCATCTTTGATGGCAAATTTCTTATGTGCTTAATAGAAGAAAATCAGAGAGGTAGCTATTAAACAACTCAATTTATAAGATAACTTAATCATGAAGTTGTAAGAACCATAAGCACATCGGCTTTAAGGAAATAAAATTGTCACATATGAATATCCTATGTACCCGGTATCTAGAATTTAATATAAAAAACAAAAATTTAAATATGTTCTACCAATGCTTGTCAAATTTGCCACTGAAGATAGCCGCCCAGGGAGGTAAATATTGTAGATGTGGGAACTATGTATACAGGTTAGACTGATGTAAAGCTTAAAGTTTGAAGACTTTATGCCCAACCGTTTGTATGGAAACTGTTTTGCCGTCTTGAGTTAATGAACGAAACTATTTGGTCAACCTACCGACAAACAGACATTAGACACACAAACCAACCGACACATGCAAATCAATATCATTATCCCACATCTTCGATAGGGGCATAAAAAAGAAGAAAAAAATAAATAACAAGTATTAATAACAAGTTAGCAGAAATTTATTTTTGAAAAAATGTATTTTTATGCAACAAAAAAGGTGAAGTAAATCAATAGATTAAGTTATAAGTAGATTATCTAAAATTGGTACAAAAATAGTAACTGCTTGCATCTTGTGGAGGGATGATGACATGTTTACTTAAGTTTAAGTTTTAAGAAAAAATATGCATTAGGTCCATTCTCACACAACTTGGACAATTGGGTAAACAAAAACGATTTTTCTGTACTCCCAGAACTTACTCATTTCCTTAGCATCATATCAGGATACATATAAACCACTGATTTCCAAAATTTTACCAGCAACATAGTAACAGTTTTCGAGATTCGGATGTTTAATTGGTCTTGTTGCTGTATTTTTTACTGCATTTTTAAACAGTACCCATGATAGTTCGATGTTATATAACTATGAATTGGTATAACTTTTTTACAAGTAACCAATAAATATCTGTGCAAAATAGGATAAAATATTATATAAGCTCGCGATTTCCCCCCTTGAGTGAGGAATACTTGGATTATGTCATGCTTTTTGAAAATATATTAATAATTTTTACTTCATTTTTGAAAAACTTTGTATTAAGTTGTGAAATAAAACCACTTTAAAGAAGATAAATGTATTTGAACTATTTAATCGAAACAAGTATATGCTTACGATGGTGAAAGCGAATATATTACTCGTCAGACAAACTTATCACACGAATGAAATGTTGTCCCGTTGATTATTCAAGAGTTGTCCCGTAGATTATAATTCTTTGCGAATTGGACTTCGCCATAATGCAAATACGAATATGCATGGTTGCGAATATAATAGTATATGCATCAATTCGATAACTAACCAACATGGCTGAAAATTCATAGATTTGTTGTACGTAATCAACGGGACAACTCTTGAATAATCAACGGGACAACTGCATTTCTCCGTTCCACTTAAATGTGTTATCAGTTTTGCTCGATAGGTTACGGGGATACTAAACGCAAGACACTGCAAAATACTTATATCTTTTTTATACTTTAAGTGCAGTTTGTATTAATATTGAACAATTATATTTTACAAAGATGTAAATACTGACCTACATCGAATATGATTGCGTGCTAAATGCACTCTACACATCTAATCAGACATTATTACACCAAATTTACTTGTGTATTTGAATTCTGCATGCAGTCCGAACATATTTAGAAATTAATAAATGTACATAAATACTAAACAAATTGTTACTGTTATTATCAAAATGTTAGTCCAATAAAAAATCAACGGGACAATCACTACGTAATCAACGACGCCTTCATTACATAGCACAGAAAACGTCTATGAGACTTTATAAAATAGGGCAGTGGCTTGAAAACGGTATATTAATAAGTCAACAAGCAAAATCAGTAACAGCTTATAAATTATAAGCTATTCACCACTTTAGACGATATCAACCCTTACTCGCCTCAAAAACGAAGTTTAGGCGGATGTGTTTTTACCCTTTTTTCTGAAATCGATGGCAGACGACAATTATAAACATATGGTTGACGTTTTGAAGCATATATGAGCCCAAATGTATATTATAGCGGCAAGAATGTGCAAGATTTAGTCCTATCCTGACAGTGTGTGTCCCGTTGCTTACGTCCCGTTGCTTATGTTAATTTCAAATTTCTAGATTCTAACACAGCAAAATCGAATATTTTTTACACGTATGAAGAAAAGTTTCTGCAATACCTTGGTGGGGAATATAGCTCGTCATGTTAAGCTTTTATACCATCTTTATATGCAATGATATGCATTTCAATTCAGTTTTTGCTACGGACTCGTTGATTATTGCATCAAAATTACAGTAGTAAATTCGGATTTCATGACCTATCCTTTGTTCTCGTATAATACGTAGATATAAATTGAAACCAACATTCATTTTATTACATTTTACGAATTCAAAAAGCACATTAACTATGTCAAAAGTTATTCTTTTGTACATTAAGACTTGAGTGTTAAATGTTGTCCCGTTGATTTCGATAATTTGGAGACACGACCCAAAATGTGTGCATTTTCGTTAATTGATAGATTTTTAAAAAACAAATAGTTCAGCTGGCTGGCATTCATTACTAACTACGAAATATATTCGGTACTTTGCTGGAATTATGTCGTAGCTGTTTTACAGGATGGATTTTATTTTGTATTATGTACCTGGAGACACAGCATTATAGACGCACCTGCATAACTATTCCTTCTTAATTTAGACCAAAACAGCTATTTACCTACCAAAATGTAAGCTCATTTTTAAGTATTCATATTACTTGTTCACACGAAACAAAGTGTTAATTTTTTTTCCTTTTCATTGAAAATCGTCATCATTTTCTATACTGAGGACATCAATTGTCCAAGTTGTGTGAGAATGGGCCATTAAATAAGATCAAATTCAAAAATACACATGAAACAGTACAAATACAATGTTATTATATCTTCATATAGAACACTGACACAGCTGATCAGTTGTCCACCAAAGCTTTAGTAACATAACCAAATAGCATAATTAGGCGAATGTAGCCTGATTCCTGGCAATGACTTACTAATAAGTGCTAGGCATACATCCCTATCTTTTTATTGGCTATTTTTTGCCAAATACAACTTTACTATGATAAAATATGGTTGAATAAAATTCTACTTTGTAAAAAAATATTTGTATCAGACATCATTTATGTGAATTACTTAAATTTAAGTTGGCATCACTCACAAAAGACAATGAAAAGATGACTCCATGAAAACTAATTTTATAAAGAATTTTGTTTTATTTACAATTATCATTTTTGCATCTTAAGTGTGTGATATTAACTTTTTGTTCCATTAAAAAACAGGTTTTCAAGTATGTCACACCATTTGAAATTACATGAACTGCAGAAATCTGACTTGCTAAGCACATTGCCTTTTAATATTACAACATTCTGATGGTTCTGTATCATACAACAGTTCTATAAGAATCTTCCCTTAATGGTGATGTCATCATTTTACTGGCAGATTCACTGACACCGGAGGACACTGAAATAACAGAAAAACAAACAAACAGTCTTTGAATTAATTTTTGGTGACAGGTTACCCGACTATATACTTCATAAAGGAAACTCTCTAAAACTAGGTTGTCCCCCAAAAGACTTATAGAAGGAAAAAAATCCTTTTTGGGCAGGGGGCAACCCACTAATTCAAAGACTGAACATATTAGCATCGTCTCTTTAAGAAAAGAATTGAGTTTGACTCTTAGTTAAAAATGCTTACAGTCTACCTCACTTGGTGAGTCACTAACATTACAATATGTCAGGTTTACTAACTGACAAATTGACAACTAACAAAGGAATTTAAATATGACATTCACAATAATTAACCGTAAATTATTTTGCCAGTACATGCCAACTCCTTGTTTAGATTGTTAGTAACCTGCAACTGACACTATTGAAACAGAGCTGGGTGACAAAAATGTCAGTGTCGGGCCTGCCAGTGCTTGAACAACTAACCATTGGTAAACAAGCCTGTGGCTCTATGATCGAATGAGCTAGTTGGACAGGTCACTGATTGTCAAAATATTGTTTCAGTATTATTAATATACTTACAGCAAATCTAGCATGGCTGATCTTTGACCTTTTGGCAGTTGTGGTGTGGTTCAGAGATACTTTTTATGCCCTCGCCATGAAATGGCAGATGGCATATAGTGTTTACCCTGTCCGTTGGTGTGTGTTTCTTGGGGTGTGTGTGTGTGTGTGTTACGGATTTTCGTGTCCGGCTCATAACTTTGTCATGCATGATTGGATTTTGAAATAATTTGGCACATACGTTCAACATAACAAGACGATGTGTCATGCACAAAAACTGTGTTGCTTGCTCAAAGGTCAAGGTCACAGTGGAAACTTAAAGCATTATATGTATATGTTTGTGTCCGGCTTATAACTCTGTCATGCATGATTGGATTTTGAAATAAAGTGGTACAAATGTTCATCATAATAAGATGATGTGTCATGCGCAACGACTGTGTCGCTTGCTCAAAGGTCAAGGTCACAGTTAACACTTAAAGCATTATATGTATAAGTTCCTGTCCGGCTTATAACTCTGTCATGTCATGTATGATGGGATTTTGAAATAAATTGGCACAAATGTTCATCATATCAAGACGACGTGTCATGAGCAATAACTGTGTCGCTTGCTTAAATTTATCCGAAATTGCAGTTATATCCGAATTCATTCTCACTTCATATATAAATTATGAGAATCCCTCTGACGATCGTGAGAAAATACTTGTAATCAATACAATGGCATGGTTTTCTATTGAAAACACTTGTTTTCAAAACGATCAATATTGTTAAAAAGTCTCTTACCTTACGTTGTTGTTACCTGTAACTCGACGGTCGAATACTGGAAGCATTATATCCCATGCCGATTTGGAACATCAACGAGCCAAGCCATTTTAGTACCGCCTACAAGCGCGCATGAATTTTACAAGGGATATCATGTGTTATACTGTAAATAATAAAAAAATAACTGTAATAACACAAGTTAATTAATATAAAAGGGAAAACCGATACACTTGATCACGAAGATAGAAATATTTTAATCTTACTCTTTAAATACGTATTACATATTACCTTTCCATGATCTACTTTTCCGCTTTCTCTTCAAAATAAATTATGAATCATCATTCAGGGAATATTATCAAAGTACTGAAAGTATTTGTAGCGTAGTATAAATTTTATGAAGAATGTTGTCAAATAAGTTAACCTGGTGCATTCCATATACCTGTTTTGCAGTATTGTTTTATAAACGGCCCGACTCGTTCTATGCAATTGTTTTATTGGAATATACCTTCAAACTAGCAGCTCCAAGCCGTATAGGAACATTAATTGTTTTATAGGATACGCATTCCAACGAACAGTCCAAAATGTTTTGAACATTGTTTTATTCTGATATCCCTACACTGAAACAAGCGGTCCAAGTCGTACACGCGTGACATTCTTTAATAAGGATAAACGTTCCAAGCTGTATGTATGTTATTAAAACTCTTTTTATAGGAAATACGTTCAAGCCAGCGGACCAAGCCGTTTTGATAGAATTTTTATCAATACATATACCTACATTCCCAACCAGCCGTCCTAGCTGTTTTTAAAGATTGTTTTGTTAGCACATATATACTGAAAAAAAATAAGCCCAAGCCGTTTTGGAACGTTCGTTGATTTAATTCTGTTTTTCTTTTAAAGTAATCATTCTTTTATTATGATTTTCATTGAAAAAAGGAGTCCAAGCCGTTTTGGAACATTGTAAAATATCGACTTTCATAGAATGTAAGAGCCCAAGTCGATTGGCTTGTAAAATATCGACTTTCATAGAATGTAAGAGCCCAAGTCGATTTAGAACATTATTTTATAATGATTTTCATTGAAAATAGGAGTCCAATCCGTTTTGGAACATTGTAAAATACTGACTTTCGTTGAATGTAAGAGCCTTAGCCATTTTAGAACATTGTTTCATAATGATTTTCATTGAAAATAAGAGTCCAAGCCGTTTTGGAACATTAATTGTCAAATAACGATTTTCATTGAAAATAGGAGACCAAGACGTTTTGAAACATTGTTAAATAACGACTTTCAATAAAAATAGGAGTCCAAGCTGTTTTGGAACATTGATTTATAATTTTATACTGTTTTGCAGAGAAAATAATAGTCCAAGCCGTTTTGGAACATTGCCTTATACTGTTTTGCAGAGAAAATAATAGTCCAAGCCGTTTTGAAACATTGATTTATACTGTTTTGCAGAGAAAATAATAGTCCAAGCCGTTTTGAAACATTGATTTATACTGTTTTGCAGAGAAAATAATAGTCCAAGCCGTTTTGAAACATTGATTTATACTGTTTTGCAGAGAAAATAATAGTCCAAGCCGTTTTGAAACATTGTTAAATACTGATTTTGATTGCAGGAAAGAGTCCAAGTCGTTTTGGAACATTGTTAAATAAAGACTAGCTGTCATTGTATATAGGAGTCCAAGTCGTTTTGGAACATTGTTATATACATTATTTTATTGAAAATAGGAGTCCAAGCCGATTTGGAACATTGTTAAATACAGACTTTCATTACAAGTAATTAAATCGAGAGTCCAAGCCGTTTTGGAACATTGTTAAATATAGACTTTCATTGCAAGTAAGAGTCCAAGCCGTTTTAGAACATTGTTAAATATAGACTTTCATTGCAAGTAAGAGTCCAAGCCGTTTTGGAACATTGTTAAATACAGACTTTCATTACAAGTAAGAGTCCAAGCCGTTTTAGAACATTGTTAAATACAGACTGTCATTGAATATAGGAGCCCAAGCCGTTTTAGAACATTGTTAAATAAAGACTGTCATTGAATATAAGAGTCCAAGCCGTTTTAGAACATTGTTAAATAAAGACTCATTGAATATAAGAGTCCAAGCCGTTTTAGAACATTGTTAGATAAAGACTGTCATTGAATATAGGAACCCAAGCCATTTTAGAACATTGTTAAATAAAGACTGTCATTGAATATAAGAGTCCAAGCCGTTTTAGAACGCCGTCATTAATCATTTAAGGTTTGTTAATGATAAATCAATTATCCATTAATTTAGGATAAAACAGTATGTTTGTAAAAGGAATTGCCAAATAAAACATGAAGTTTACATGAAAAACGAAATGAAACAAGAAATTATGTTAATCTGTACTCTCTGTAATAAGTTTAATATTTGCCTTACAATAATACTATTTTTATCATAAGAAATATAAACTGCAAAATATTTTCCTGAAAACAAATTTTAAAGATCATTAATAAGTGCTGTTATTAATGATGAATTGAGCAGGTGTCAAATCAGTATAATAAAAAGAAAGAAAATAATTAAAAAATATCCATTTAACTTTTATTCAACTCCAATAGTTTTCTTACTATTTGTCCTACAGCTACAAAATGTACACCATTAGAAAGGTAATTAATTTATGCACAACTTTTATATTCACACAGATTTGATCAGATAATAATTGACACAATAATAACTGATGTAATAGACAGTTTTCAAAACAGTAGCATTTTCTCAATAACCTCTATGCAGATGGTGTATGAGATTAGACTAGGGGGCTATGAGGTAAAGGGTTAACATGTGCGTACTCAGAAAACCCAAAGCTAACTAACTGCATTTCAATATTTTTACACAAAGGCCTGTATTCTTTAAAAGTTTGAAAAAACTTACCTTGTTGACATGCAATATGGGTGCTCACAACCATGAACGGAAGTTACTCACAACATTTTTGCCGAAGGATAAATTGCACTTGTTCTGAGTTAACGGGCGTGATATAGGAGACATGTGTATTTGAAAATCACCTCCTGTTTTCATTTACTGTATGCTTTTCATTATATTTATTAGCTCACCAGAGCACAAAGTGCTCATGAGGTCCGTCGTTCGTGTGTGTCGGCGTTAGGGCATGTATAGCTATCTTGATGAGGCAGATTTTTGGTCGTGAAATTATGTGACAATTTTAAGGGTACCATTTCCAAGGTTTTAGGGTTAGATCTCAATTAGTTGTCTATAAGTCATTGCCAGTCAATTCCCTGCTAAAAAAGATTTTTTAGGGGACCTGAGGTACATACCGAGGTATACCTCGGTTAGATTTCTTTGTAAATGGCATACAAAGTGAGGTACATTTTATAATGGAAAATCTCGGAAAGATAGTATTGTGTGTGATCGTGTGTGCCTCAACAATTGCTTTAAACAGCACCTCCTTCTTAACCAGTTGGCCAATTTCAACGAAACTTTACATGGATGTTCCTTGCATGAAGCTCTACCAATGTTGTTAAAAACATTTAATTTCATTAAAAACTCTGGTTGTCATGGCAACCAATAGGACAATCTTCTTGTCCAAAACCACAGGGCCTAGAGCTTAGATATTTGGTGTGTAGCATTGTCTAGTGGACCTCTACCAAGTTTGTTCAAATAATTGCCCTAGGGTCAAAATTTGCCCCGCCCCAGGGGTCACTTGATTTTACATAGACTTATATAGGGAAATTTTAAAAATCTTCTTGTCAGAAACTACAATGCCTTGAGCTTAGATATTTGGTGTGAAGCATTGTCTAGTGGACCTCTACCAAGTTTGTTCAAATTTTTGTTCTAGGGTCAAACTTGGCCCTGCCCCAGGGGTCACTTGATTTTATACAGACTTATATATAGGGAAATGTTAAAAATCTTCATGTCAGAAACTGCAATGCTTAGAGCTTAGATATTTGGTGTGTGGCATTGTCTAGTGGACCACTACCAAGTTTGTTCAAATTATTGTCCTAGGGTCAAAATTGGCCCTGCCACAGGCAGGGGTCATTTGATTTTATGTAGACTTATATTGGGAAATGTTAAAAATCTTCTTGTCAGAAACTACAATGCCTAGAGCTTAGATATTTGGTGTGTAGCATTGTCTAGTCGACCTCTACCAAGTTTGTTCAAATTATTACCTTATACCCCCATCACACTAGGGCTACGTTTGCACTACGTCCACCACGTCCTGGCAGGACGTGGCAAGAACCTGATTTACGTGATGAGGACGCAGTAGGAACCGGTTCAAGCATGGTATGGTCTTCATGGAAGTGGTTGGACTTTTGGCATGTCAAAAGAACGCAGTGCTTAAGTAGTAAGAACATAACAGGGACGTGATTAAAATCTAGTTGGAACTTCATTGACGCAGAAGAAGCGTGGTGCGGACTTGAAAAGACAGCAAGCGATTTTCACCGCGTTGTCACTGGGTTGTTACTACGCTTTTGTTACGTCAGTGAAGTTCTCACTACGTCTCAAACAGGTGTATGCTAAGACCATAGTACGTCCACATCACGTTATAGAAGACTGCACTAGGTTGTAATTTTGCTCCGTCACGTCTTTAGTATGTTTGCATCAGGTGACCAGTACGTTCCTGTCAGGTTCTGAGCAATAGGCATAAATACTGATTTTATACACCATTCTTTTGATGCGGGATTTAAAAACGGGCGCTTGTACCTGCGTACAAACTATGAAAAATGGTGATGCGAAGTTATCGAGATTAAATACACGATCCCACTTCTGACACCATTGTTGCGGACTAGTAAAAATGTACTACTGTACTGTGCTATAAAACGTTCGATAATAGTTGGCTTGGAAGCAGTGATTTAATAACTGATAAAAACTGTCAAAATAATTGACTCGTCAGGATGACACCACCCTTTTTGAATACAAAAAGGGAAAATAAAATACAAATACTAAATAAATATTAAAATCAACCAAATTTTTAATTACTGTTTAAATAAACAAATACAAGTACATGATCTTAAAGTACAAGTATAAAATCAAAACAATGAAATAAAATCAGTACCTAAATCTGTCAAAAATATGTTAATTAAAGTATGAAAAATAGACCTTAATGATTCTGGACTCCTAAAACAATTTACTTAAATAAGAAGTGGCAAGCTATGAAAAATATACTAAGTTAAACAATGACCCTTAAAGACATTGAACCAGGAATGCGAGGCATGTGACTAAGACCCAGCAGTCCTGTATATTCCACAGTAGGGAGTCCAATAAAACAGACATGGCCATTGATAGACTAGCTTCTAATTACATAATCAGTTACTACATATGGCTAATATATAGCTACTGTATAGATACTTGAATTGATTCAATGTTTATATAAATGATCTTATTTTAAAACAAGAATTATTTTTATATTAAATGCAAAATATTAAGAATAATATTATTAAAGAAATTAATTACTCAAATAAATGCTCTTTGCTGCAAACGATGATTTTGATAATTGAATAAAACAGTCCATTTTGTGAAATTGATACAAACATATTTTAACACTTTTATCCGTTAAATTAAATATTTTTAACCAAAAAATTTTCTCAAGCAGTACAGGATATAAACATAGTTTCTTTGCAAGTTATTTTAAAGAATCTTGTAAAAAATAATTCAATGTAGAAATAGAATGAGATAATTTAGAAATAGAACGAAGAAGCGTTCAGTTGCATTTTTGATGTATAAAGAAAAAAACATAGGCAGGAATAAAATAGTAGTGACAGTATATTATAACTGTTATATTCTAGTATATATCTAAGTCTGTTCTCATTCATTAATTACATAAAGTGCTTATAAAAACAACAGGAAGTTATCCATAAACAAATTATCACTAAAGATCAATAAAATTTATGACCCTCTTATATGCATGACTAGGTGTCAAGTCTACAGACATTTAGCTGACCGTGAAAAGACAGGATTAATCCCATTAGGGGCAATAAAACAATTAAGAGATTAGACCTCATGTGGATTTTGGGGGGGGTCACTTATATAGTAGCTGTTCAATGTCTTTAAATTCACAAATCCAAGATGGCTGCCACTAGATAAAGATTAATTACCAAATAAGTGTGAAAGTTAACTGTAAATAATCAGTGTAAAATTTACTGTAAATAATAACAAAATTTTACTGTCCTAACAATAATAATTTAGAGTTTTAGAATGTCTGAGGTAAAATGCCAAAGTTCCTAAATAAATAATTAATTAAATAATTAATCAATTATACCTCAGACCCTAATAGTTTAAGAGAAGTTACCAGTTCAGAAGAAACAGCCAGAATTCTTGACTGAAGCCAGAATTCTGCTTATATTAGAATCTTAGCCAACAGGTGGCGCTGCAGTAAAAGTTGTTACATATGATCTGATTGGTCAGAGGAAAATTAGCTAAAGGATGCTGACCAATCAGTGATAATCTAACAAAAGTTACAATGCCATGGTATTGCAAAATATTCCTTTGTCTGTAAGTCTAAAAATAGAACTTCTATAACTTATGTAAGTGGTCACATGACCAAAAATAAGTCACATGACTAACTAAAACAAAGTGATGGAAAAATACCAGTAATGGAAACTAAACATTGATAGTCTCTAAGACAAAGGCAGTAATTTATCAAAGAATGATATTAGCTACAAATAATGCTAAAGTTAACAATGTTTATGTTGTTTATGTTGTTTATGCATATTAACAGAAATAAAGTAATAATAAAGTAATTATTACAATATAAAATAAAGAGTTAAACATTATCATAACTATCTAAGATAATACATAATCTAAAAATAGATTGGCTAAAAATAAGTCCTTCTAAATAGAAAGGGTAGCTGAAAATCCTTAATAATTTAGCTCTGCAAGTTATAAATGGTTATGGTGAATTATTTTTATTATGTAATACTATTGTACTACCTAGGTTAATTATGTAATAGACTGTTGTAAAAATCCAACTTTACAACACTTTCATTTCCAATCAAATGTATGTTAACAAATGAATGCATTTTGTTATTGTACCAGGACAACAAGCCATTTTGGAGCTTTCCAGTCAACTCGTACCGTAGTTAACACGTACCGTAGTCAAATCGTACATGAATTTGGTCAACTCGTACAGTAGTCAACTCGTACCGTAGTTAACACGTACCGTAGTTATATATTATGTGCTTGTATCGGCATAAATTTTGATGAACGTATTTTTTAAAACTTGTTTGTAACATATTTTGGAACAAAGACTCATGTCAGGTTTAATTAATTCAGTAATTTGACTGTAAATAATTTATTGGTAACGCAGTTTGGTCAACTCGTACCTTTCAAGACTTTGTTGCAGGTTAAATGCTTTTTCCTCAGGATAAATTCTGTGTTTTTCATATGTAATAATTATTATTTGGGTGTTAAAGTTCATACAAGCGTTTATTTGCACGTGCGTTCCGTGCTTCTTAGATGTATAATAGGGTGGACAGATTGTGTAATGTTCATTCTAGGTTTTCACTGCCATGGGCACTCGATTTCGTGATTTTCATACGTTTACATACGTTATTTTTCGATTTCACCCATCAAACATTGCAAATCTGTCGAAAGAAAAATCTTCAATTTTTTCCTTATTGGGTGTATAAAATACTCCAAGGTAGTGAACTCGCCATCTTTTCGATTGACGGTAGTGACGAAAATAAGCGTGGGTCCCGGCTTTCCTTCTAATCTGCATGTGCTTTCCGGGAACCTTGCTTTCGTTGTAGTGTTCCCCAACTTTAAACGTTTTGACAGCTTCTATACCAATTCTCTTTTCACTTATAAAAACATCTTTAAGTACAGGATTAATTCTATCTTTTATGTCACTTTCAGCTGACCAATTATTTGCAAAAATTTAAATCGAGTAAATCACGGCACATTTTTACAGATAAATTTTATTAGAACAGAACATAACTTTATTCTCTCAGGTATGTAACATACGTACAGTATGAGGAAAAGAAATGAATTTGATGAATATATTTTTGATGCGGGAGAACAACTCTGTCAAAATAATTAGACTGTTGTAGTATAAATATAAACGAAACTAATGTATAAGTATAACAACAATAAAGAACATGTAACTCATTGCGATAGTAATGTCATTTAACATTACTTACCCTAGTATGCAATTTAGGAAAGATATATTTGTTTGTTTGCTGGACGAGAATAAATACAATGGACTGAGTTTTAAATTCTAGACGTACATATAATACAGAGAAATTGAACAGAATGTGGTAATGAGAGTAAATCACAAAACAATGATGCATATTGAGATGCTAATGGAATCACATGATTTGATTTCTAAAATCTGAATTTTGACATTATTAGTTCGCCTAGGCGGGCGGAACTTAATTGACTATGAATGCGACTATAGGAGTGATTTAAAGCAATGAACATTATTTATAATATTAATCATTAAAATAAAATACAAATGTAGTAAATAAATCAATACGTAATAATTCATCAAAGTTGTTCCTCAGAACGTTCTATTTTACATTACTTAAAAATTATTAAAAAATCAAATTAAAGGAAGGACTGGACTTACTTATAATTGGCTAACAATCAAATTATGATAGATTAATTGCCTTTTCATGTGCTCATAATCCAATTATCTGAAGTGTGACAGATACCAAATTAAAGAATCAAAGGGATTAGCAAATGCCGCATCATTTAAAATTGCGACTCATTATGCATCTCGATAATTAGTTGCAGTTTATGCTTATATATTTCAACAAAATACTGATTTAATTAATCATAATTAAAATTCTTTATTCTGACCACTAAACACAATTAATGCTTGAACACGAACATTCTTTATGTTATAGTATCATTAATCTTATTATAAATTGTATTGTAAAGTTTATAGAATAAGTCGGTATGCTGACATTTAAAATCATTTAACACTTTAATAAAAGATTCCATTAACAAACACATTACAGTTTGTTTCTCAGACAGCTATAATTATAACAGTTATTTTAAATTTGAACAAAAACATGTATAATTGTGTGCACAATTAATGCTATTGAACTCCAATTATATATTCCATATTCATGTTGTAAAATTTCTTATCAAATGTCTTCTCAAATGCATTTTCCTGTCCAAACCATGATTTCGAGGTCATTCTTCATGTATAAAGTACCGGTAATCCTATAACAAATACAATAACATTTATACTAAAGGACGAATTGACTAATGTACGAGTTAACTTGGTCATGTACGAGTTGACCACAGATACGGTACGAGTTGACCAAATTCATGTACGAGTTGACTACAGTACGTGTTGACAACAGTACGAGTTGACCAGATACCATTTTGGATGCTGAAATTGCCATTTTCTAAATAAGAAATTAGAAGAAAAAGGAACATGAAGCAACTTAGATTATGTTGTGTTAGTGCATGGCTATAAGCAGAAAGAAGATTTCTGTTCAGCCATCATGACCAGTTAAAATAAATGAACGCATGGTACAGTATACATACGGAGCTAGTGAATGCACAGGGATTTCCCTTACGCAGGTTTTCTGCGTCCCTGACGCAACTTTGTGACCCAGGACCCACATTTCTGTGGTACTTTGCATCCTGGGGACCCGCAATCGGATCTGACAAATAGATATTTTCCTTCCTGCTAATTGAGTGATCAGTATATTATATATGCACATGGAGACTATAGTCTACACAAAATCACTAGTCAGTTTGATAGTACAGTTGAAATAAAACCATAAATCATGTGAATTTGCTATCGTATTCATGATCTCAATCACTTGATGGTATATAGTGTGATAGATTTATAGGTTATCTGAACTTAAGCAAAAAAATGCACATCCATATACAGGACCCATAAAATTTCTCAAGGACCCCAAAATACAAACCCTGAGGGTCCTGGGACCCTCATATAAAAAATCCTTGGGAAAACCCTGAATGCAATGAGGACGTAATTGGGACCTAGGGAGAGCGCAGTTTAGTCTGCATGGATGTAGTGAGCAAGTAATTGGGACGTAGTATAAACGCAATAGACCTGGTGACAACGGGAAGCTGCACGTGTAATGCACTTACTAGGAACGTGATAGACGCAGTGAGAACCTGGCAAAGACGTTGTAAGGACGTAGTGCGAACCTAAGTGCATCATTTTTTTCGAATTTGACCCCGTCCCCGCCACGTCCATCACATTTTTCAGGACGTGACGGGAACTTTGGGAGCGTAATGCGGACGTGCTCTGGTGTGGCGGGGCATTAGGGTCAAACTTGGCCCCACCCCAGGGGTCACTTGATTCATATAGGCTTACATAGGAAAATTTAAAAAATCTTCTTGGTCAAAACCACAAGGCCTAGAGCCTAGATATTTTGTATGTAGCATTATCTAGTGGACATCTAACAAGTTTGTTCAAATTATTGCCCTGGTTCAAAATTGGCCCTGCCCTGGGGTTTACTCTAATCTATTCAGTATAATTTTAAAATCTTCTTGTCAGAAACCACAAGACCAAGAGCTAAGATATTTGGTATGTAGCATTGTCTAGTGGACCTCTATCAAGTATGTTAAAAGTATGGCCCAGGGTGAAAATAAGCCCCACTCCGGGGTTCACATGATTTTTATAGGCTTATATAGGGGGAAAAAATATTCAAAACCTCAAGGCCTAGAGCTTACATATTTTGTATGTAGCATTGTCTGGTGGACATCTACCAAGTTTGTTCGAATTATTGCCGTAGGGGCAAATTTGGCCCCGCCCCCAGGTCACTTAATTTTATAAAGGCTCATGATAATTTTCTCTAAGAGTCTTTTTATCTTGTGAGCGATATAGGGCCATCATGGCCCTGTTGTATATATTTATTATTAATTTTCTATAATTGCATGCGATTTTTAAAAAAAAAATAGACAAACAACTAATTATTGTTTATCATTTTTTGGTGCATGAACTAGCTGTTTGTAACTTCATTTTATTAGGCATTTTGACAATCTGTGACTTCTCTATTTAAGGAAAAAAGTCCATCCAAACAAAGTAAACCAGTCACTCACTGGAGGTCAAAGGTCATCATTAATATTATGGAAGATGAAATAGCCTTTGATAGAAAAGGTTTACCAAGTGAATTAATGAGATACCTCAGGTAATAACATTACTGTTTTTATGAATTATGAGATACCTCAGGTAATAATATTACTGTTCATATGAACTAAGGAGATACCTCAGGTAATATTACTGCTCTTATGAACTATGGAGATACCTCAGGAAATAATATTACTGTTCATATGACCTATGGAGATACCTCAGGTAATAATATTACTGTTCTAAGGAGATTCCTCAGGTAATAATATCACTGTTCATATGACATATGGAGATACCTCAGATAATAATTACTGCTCATATGAATTAATGAGATACCTGAGGTGATAATATTCCTGCTCATATGTCCTACGGAGATACCTCAGGTAATAATATTACTGCTCATATGAATTAATGAGATACCTCAGGTAATAATATTACTGTTCTAAGGAGATACCTCAGGTAATAATATTACTGTTCATGTGACATATGGAGATACCTCAGATAATAATTACTACTCATATGAATTAATGAGATACCTCAGGTGATAATATTACTGCTCATATGACCTACGGAGATACCTCAGGTAATAATATGACTGCTCATATGAACTAAGGAGATACCTCAGGTAATAAAATTACTGCTCATATGAATTAATGAGATACCTCAGGTAATAATATTACTGTTCTAAGGAGATACCTCAGGTAATAATATAACTGCTTGTATGAATTAATGATACCTCAGGTAATAATATTACTTTTCATATGAACTAAGGAGATACCTCAGGTAATAATATTACTGTTCATATGACCTATGTAGATACCTCAGGTAATAATAGTATTGTTCATATAACCTATGGAGATACCTCAGATAATTATAACTGCTCATATGAATGAATGAGATACCTCAGGTAATAATATTACTGCTCATATCATTAATGATAACCTCAGGTAATAACATTACTGCTCATATGTATTAATGATAACCTCAGGTAATAATATTACTGCTCATATGAATTAATGAGATACCTCAGGTTATAATGTTACTGTTCAAATGAATTAATGATACCTCGGGTAATAATATTACTGCTCATATGCATTAGATTCTAATGATACCTTAGGTAATATTATTACTGCTCGTATTGAATTAATGATACCACAAGTAATAATATTACTGTTCAAATGAATTAATGATACCTCAGGTAATAACATTACTGCTCATATTGAATTAATGAGATACCTCAGGTAATAATGTTACTGTTCAAATGAATTAATGATAACCTCAGGTAATAATATTACTGCTCAAATGAATTAATGAGATACCTCAGGTAATAATATTACTGTTCAAATGAATTAATGATAACCTCAGGTAATAATATTACTGCTCAAATGAATTAATGAGATACCTTAGGTAATATTATTACTGCTCGTATTGAATTAATGATACCACAAGTAATAATATTACTGTTCAAATGAATTAATGATACCTCAGGTAATAACATTACTGCTCAAATGAATTAATGAGATACCTCAGGTAATAATATTACTGTTCAAATGAATTAATGATAACCTCAGGTAATAATATTACTGCTCAAATGAATTAATGAGATACCTCAGGTAATAATATTACTGCTCAAATGAATTAATGAGATACCTCAGGTAATAATATTACTGTTCAAATGAATTAATGATAACCTCAGGTAATAATATTACTGCTCATATGAATTAATGAGATACCTCAGGTAATAATGTTACTGTTCAAATGAATTAATGATACCTCGGGTAATAATATTACTGCTCATATGCATTAGATTCTAATGATACCTTAGGTAATATTATTACTGCTCGTATTGAATTAATGATACCACAAGTAATAATATTACTGTTCAAATGAATTAATGATACCTCAGGTAATAACATTACTGCTCATATGCATTAGATTCTAATGATACCTTAGGTAATATTATTACTGCTCGTATTGAATTAATGATACCACAAGTAATAATATTACTGTTCAAATGAATTAATGATACCTTAGGTAATATTATTACTGCTCATATTGAATTAATGATACCACAAGTAATAATATTACTGTTCAAATGAATTAATGATACCTTAGGTAATAATATTACTGCTCGTATTGAATTAATGATACCACAAGTAATAATATTACTGTTCAAATGAATTAATGATACCTTAGGTAATAACATTACTGCTAATATGAATTAATGACACCTCAGGTAATAATATTACTGCTCATATGAATTAATGAGATACCTCAGGTTATAATGTTACTGTTCATATGAATTAATGATACCTCAGGTAATAATATTACTGCTCATATGAATTAATGAGATACCTCAGGTTATAATATTAAGTACTTTTCATATGAATTAATGATACCTTAGGTAATACTATTACTGCTCATATGAATTAATAATACTTTAGGTAATAGTATTACTGTTCATATGAATTAATGAGTTACTGCAGATAATGTTGTTGCTGTATTTCTAGATAACTTGGAAATAATCATGGACAATTGTCAAATAACTTGGCATAATTACTCACAAACATCTGATGGTATCTTATGCGCAACTACCAGCTCCTTAGGGACAAGGTTGAGGTCAAATAGTTAGTCTGTCATGGCACAATAACTCGCCAACATCAAACGGTGTGTCCCACGCAAAGGACAGCTCCCTAAGGTTATGGTCACACTTAAAGGTCAAATAGTTAATATGTCCATATTTCGTGTCCGGGCCATAACTTGAAAGTCTCGTGGAAAATTGTAAAATAACTTGACACAATTACTAACAAACATTAGATGGTGTGTCACATGCAACAGGCAGCTCCCTAGCATCAAGACCAAATAGTTCATCTGTCCATATTTTGTGTTGTAATATAACTTGGATATATTGGACCACTCATGGACAATTGTAAAATAATTTGCACAATTACTCAACACCATCAGACAAAGTTTTGAGTGCAACATTCTCAGGTTTAAGTCATGGTCATGTTACGAATGGCTAACTTAAAGTCGTACAGCTGAAGTTGGGGAGACTTACGTTTTTGTTCCGAAAATAAACGTCTAGTTCATATCTTGTATGTCTGTCATGCAATTACCGTTTATTATTGTTTAAACTAATCCAGGTATACTGATGTATATGAGATAACTCAGGTATACTGATGTATTTGTGATAGTCCAGGTATACTGATGTATTTGAGATAACTCAGGTATACTGATGTATTTAAAATAATTCAGGTATACTGATGTATTTGATATAACTTAGGTATACTGATGTATTTGAGATTAATCAGGTATACTGATGTATTTGAGACATTTCAGGTATACTGATGTATTTTAGATAACTCAGGTATACTGATGTTTTTTTAGATAATCCAGGTATACTGATGTATTTGAGATAATTCATGTATACTGATGTATTTGAGATATTTCAGGTATACTGATGTATTTGAGATAATCCAGGTATACTGACGTATTTGAAATAATTCAGGCATACTTGTGTATTTGAGATAACTCGGGTATACTGCTTTACTATCCCCTGCTGAAAAGGTGGCAGGGGATATAGTAATAGTAGCCATCTGTCTGTCTGTCCGTCTGTCTGCACGTCCGTCATCAACAATTTCTTTAAACAATGTGTCCTCCTAAACCACTTGGTCAATTTCAACCAAACTTCACAGGTGTGTTCCTTGCTTGAAGCTCTACCAAAGTTGTTCAAAGAATTCCATTTCATGCATAACTCTGGTTGCTATGGCAACCAGAAGGATTTTTTTGAAAATCTTCAAAAATCTTCTTCTCAAAAAAACAGAGGACCTAGAGCTTGGATATTTAGTATGTAGCATTGTCTAGTGGACCTCTACCAAGTTTGGTCAAATTATTGCCCTAGGTCAAAATAGGCGATGCCCTGGTTTTACTTGTTTTATGTAGGCTTACTGTATACGTCTTTAATTCTGCGGGTGCAAAATTTGGCGTTTTTAAGATGTTCATGAATTGGCGGAATCTATATTTGGCGGTTTCATATCCAACCGCCAAAATAAAACCATGTCCTGTCTTCTTAAGCGCCAAAATTAAAACACTGAAGAAAATAAGTTCCCACCATTTTCAAGGGAAATAATTAGACTATTTTACTAAATATCTTTCTAACTACTATCGTATTAAGTGAAATGTATAAACAGCAAGAATAAGTTACATGAAAACCAAAGTGTTGGTAATTACTTGGGATCAAACAGGAGTTAACACAATGGCTAAAAGTGATTATTTGTTTTGATGATTTATCTTAAATTGACAAAGATTGTTATTATACCGGGTTTAATTTAGTCTGTGCCGACGATATAAGTTTTATATGGTGTGACAAATAAGCTGTTTTGTTTGAATCGTTTAGATTTTACCTTGTTTCAATTAAGATTTACCCTAAGGCAATAAACGTAATGCATGTACTTTGAAGGTAAACAGATGATAATACATGTACAAACATACTATAAAACAAACAAATAGTTACGTGAAAAAGTGTTAGTTACACCTTTTGATAACAAAAGTTACAAGAATTTTCTTTGACAAAATAATTGGCGGTGTTCATTATTGGCGTGGTTTTATATTTGCGCGGTCTAGATTTGGCGGTTCCGATGCTGACCGCCAATATCGCCAAAATAAAACGGGCGCCAATATTAAGACGTATACAGTATGATAATTTTCTCTGAGAGTCTTTTTATCTGTAGAGTGATATAGGGCCATCATGGCCCTCTTGTTCTTAGTGTTTTATGTTCCTTTTGTATCGTGGAAAGTGTTTTTTTTCCAGGATTTACTGAAAAGGACTCTGATGAAGGAAAATTTATGGTCCAGGGGTCAAAATTGGCCCCACTTCAGGGTTTACTCTATTTTATAAAGGAAAATTAAAACATCTTCTTGTCCCAAACCACAAGGCCAAGAGCTAAGATATTTTGTATGTAGCATTGTCTAGCAGACCTCTACTAAGTTTTTGTACTAATTTTGGTCTAGGAGTCAAAATTGATCCCGCCCCGGGGTCACTTGATTTATATAGGCCGATATAGGAAAATTAAAAAAATCATCTTGTCCAAAACCACGAGGCATAGGGCTTAGATATTTCATGTAGCATTTTCTTGTGGACCTCTATCTAGTTTGTTCAAATCATGGCCCCAGGGTTTCTTCATTTTGTCCAGAGAGTAACTGATAAACTACCGGTATACACAGAAATTGACTTGAAATTTAAAATGTTAATAGCTGGAAACTAGGAGTTATGCATTGATCAAGATCCATAATTCTATCAAGTCTGGCGTGGATGGCCATGTCAACATGACTCTTGTTTTATCTAGTCATGTTACAAGCAAACACATCCGGCGGGGTATGGCCATGTCGACATGACTCTTGTTTTATCTAGTCATGTTACAAGCAAACACATCCGGCGGGGGATGGCATGTCAACATGGCTCTTGTTTTATCTAGTCATGTTACAAGCAAACACATCCGGCGGGGGATGGCCGTGTCAACATGGCTCTTGTTTTATCTAGTCATGTTACAAGCAAACACATCCGGCGGGGGATGGCCATGTCGACATGACTCTTGTTTTATCTAGTCATGTTACAAGCAAACACATCCGGCGGGGGATGGCCATGTCGACATGACTCTTGTTTTATCTAGTCATGTTACAAGCAAACACATCCGGCAGGGGATGGCCATGTCGACATGACTCTTGTTTTATCTAGTCATGTTACAAGCAAACACATCCGGCGGGGATGGCCATGTCGACATGACTCTTGTTTTATCTAGTCTTGTTACAAGCAAACACATCCGGCGGGGGATGGCCATGTCGACATGACTCTTGTTTTATCTAGTCATGTTACAAGCAAACACATCCGGCGGGGGATGGCCATGTCGACATGACTCTTGTTTTATCTAGTCATGTTACAAGCAAACACATCCGGCGGGGGATGGCCATGTCGACATGACTCTTGTTTTATCTAGTCATGTTACAAGCAAACACATCCGGCGGGGGATGGCCATGATGACATGACTCTTGTTTTATCTAGTCATGTTACAAGCAAACACATCCGGCGGGGGATGGCCATGTCACCATGACTCTTGTTTTATCTAGTCATGTTACAAGCAAACACATCCGGCGGGGGATGGCAATGTCACCATGACTCTTGTTTTATCTAGTCATGTTACAAGCAAACACATCCGGCGGGGGATGGCCATGTCGACATGACTCTTGTTTTATCTAGTCATGTTACAAACAAACACATCCGGTGGGGGATGGCCATGTCACCATGACTCTTGTTTTATCTAGTCATGTTACAAGCAAACACATCCGGCGGGGGATGGCCATGTCGACATGACTCTTGTTTTATCTAGTCATGTTACAAGCAAACACATCCGGCGGGGGATGGCCATGATGACATGACTCTTGTTTTATCTAGTCATGTTACAAGCAAACACATCCGGCGGGGGATGGCCATGTCACCATGACTCTTGTTTTATCTAGTCATGTTACAAGCAAACACATCCGGCGGGGGATGGCAATGTCACCATGACTCTTGTTTTATCTAGTCATGTTACAAGCAAACACATCCGGCGGGGGATGGCCATGTCGACATGACTCTTGTTTTATCTAGTCATGTTACAAACAAACACATCCGGTGGGGGATGGCCATGTCACCATGACTCTTGTTTTATCTAGTCATGTTACAAGCAAACACATCCGGCGGGGGATGGCCGTGTCGACATGACTCTTGTTTTATCTAGTCATGTTACAAGCAAACACATCCGGCGGGGGATGGCCATGTCGACATGACTCTTGTTTTATCTAGTCATGTTACAAGCAAACACATCCGGCGGGGGATGGCCATGTCGACATACTCTTGTTTTATCTAGTCATGTTACAAGCAAACACATCTGGCGGGGGATGGCCATGTCGACATGACTCTTGTTTTATCTAGTCATGTTACAAGCAAACACATCCGGCGGGGGATGGCCATGTCGACATGACTCTTGTTTTATCTAGTCATGTTACAAGCAAACACATCCGGCGGGGGATGGCCATGTCGACATGACTCTTGTTTTATATAGTCATGTTACAAGCAAACACATCCGGCGGGGGATGGCCATGTCGACATGACTCTTGTTTTATCTAGTCATGTAACAAGCAAACACATCCGGCAGGGGATGGCCATGTTGACATGACTCTTGTTTTATCTAGTCATGTTACAAGCAAACACATCCGGCGGGGGATGGCCGTGTCAACATGGCTCTTGTTTTAGATAACTTGAGTATATTCTGCTGATACGTCATTTACTGTTATCATTGTAGTACTGTGTTTGATTTTTGTTTGAAGACATGATTGAATATTTCCACTAAATACCCAAAAGTATATATCATCAGCTTGGAAGTCAACATTTTGTGCTGAAATTTATGTAATTACAACAGGAATAGATAAATATATTTTCAACATGTCAAGGAATATTTGTAAACTCTTTATATTCAGTTGTTTGTTGGTTTTCATTGACAGGTTGACACCAAAGGGGGAATATTTACCTGTAGTCTATATTGATCAGCTTGGATTCCGAATTAAAGATTTAGTGGTAAGTAAGGGTTTAATGTCTATTGTCTCGCTATCGTTTTTGCACTCTAGTTTTGAAAAAATCTGCAACCCAATATATTTTGGTTGACAGTAAATTTTTTTGGTCGTTGCTAATATAAAAGTTTTATAATAAAACCATAAAGAGTATCAGAAAGTATGTCAACACCATACTAGGAATTGGATTGCCTGCTAATTATGGATGAATCTAACATGAATCAACCACTTTTTCCGGGGTGAAACAGGCAACAATACTTTTTAATGCCCCCCCCCCCCCCCCAGCATCAAATGATGCAGGAGCATAATTATAGTAATTACCTTATCTGTCTGTTCATCCATACATATGTATGTCTGAGGTTAAGTCAAACTGCCACTGGGAGTTTATGCATTTATTGAACACACCAATTGCTTTAAACAACATCTCCTTCTTAACCAGTTGGCCAATTTCAACGAAACTTTACATGGATGTTCCTTGCATGAAGCTCTACCAAAGTTGTTAAAAAACTTTAATTTCATTAAAAACTCTGGTTGCCATGGCAACCAATAGGAAAAACTTTTAAAAAATTATTGTCCAAAACCACAGGGCCTAGAGCTTAGATATTTGGTGTGTAACATTGTCTGGTGGACCTCTACCAAGTTTGTTCAAATTATTGCCTTAGGGTCAAAATTGACCCCGTCCCAGGGGTTACTTGATTTTACATTGACTTATATAGGGAAAGTTTAAAAATCTTCTTGTCAGAAACTACAATGCCTAGAGCCTAGATATTTTATATGTAGCAGTATCTAGTGGACCTCTACCAAGTTTGTTCAAATTATTGCCCTGGGTCAAAATTGGCCCTGCCCTGGGGTTAACTCTAATCTATTTAGAAAAAATAGAAAAAATCTTCTTGTCCAAAATCACAGGACATAGAGCTTAGATATTTGGTATGTAGCATTGTCTAGTGGACCTCTACCAAGTCTGTTAAAAGTATGGCCCCAGGGTGAAAATTAGCCCGCCCCAGGGTTCACATGGTTTATATAGGCTTATATGGGAAAACAAGAAAATCTTCTTGTCCAAAACATCAAGGCCTAGAGCTTACAGCTTACATTTTGTATTTAGCATTGTCTGGTGGACATCTACCAAGTTTGTTTAAATTATTGCCGTAGGGGCAAAATTGGCCCCGCCCCAGGGTCACTTAATTTTACAAAGGCTCATGATAATTTTCTCTAAGAGTTTTTTTATCTGGTGAGCGATATAGGGCCATCATGGCCATCTTGTTTAAAAAACAAACTTTATAAGTCCAACTAAGGATTTTTGTCGAGCCCGCCTGCGTTGAGCTCCACATAGTCGCCACAATGGTGGTTGCATGTCTGTACGTTAGTTAGTGAGTGAGTTAGTGTGTCCGTCTAGATCCTTGTCCGGGCTGTATCTCCCTTATATATGCATTGACCCTTTTTAAAATAACTTGGCATAATTGTTAAACACCATGAGACAGTGTGCAGTGCACAAAATCCAGGTCTCTAGCTCAAAGGTCAAGGTCACACTTAGAGGTCAAACGTCAAAAATGAGCATTATAGACCTTGTCCGGGCTGTATCTCCCTTATTCATAGAAACTTTTTAAGATAACTTGGCATTATTGTTGAGCACCATGAGACGGTGTACAGTGCGCAAGATCCAGGTCTCTAGCTCAAAGGTCAAGGTCACACTAAGAGGTCAAACGTCAAAAATGAGCATTATAGACCTTGTCCGGGCTGTATCCTCCCTTATGTATAGAAACTTTTTAGATAACTTGGCATAAATGTTAAACACCATGAGACAGTGTGTAGTGCGCAAAATCCAGGTCTCCAGCTCAAAGGTCACACTTAGAGGTCAAACATAAAAATAATCATTTTACACCTTGTCAGGGCTGTGTCTCCCTTATTCAGAGAAACTTTTTAAGATAGCTTGGCATTATTGTTGAACACCATGAGACGGTGTGCAGTGCGCAAGATCCAGGTCTTTAGCTCAAAGGTCAAGGTCACACTTAGAGGTCAAACGTCAAAAATGAGCATTATAGACCTTGTCAGGGCTGTATCCTCCCTTATGTATAGAAACTTTTTAAGATAACTTGGCATAATTGTTAAACACCATGAGACGGTGTGCAGTGCGCAAAATCCAGGTCTCCAGCTCAAAGGTCACACTTAGAGGTCAAACATAAAAATAATCATTTTACACCTTGTCAGGGCTGTGTCTCCCTTATGCATTGAATTATTTGAAAATGACTTGCCATAATACAATGAGACCATGTGTCTTGGGCAACACCCAGATTTTCATAGGTCAAAGGTCAAGATTACACATTCGGTCAAATATATTTTCCTTGTCTGGGCTGTAACTTCTGTTTGCATTCAAGGATTTTGAAATAAATTGGTATAAAAGTTTACTTCAATGAAATGATGTGTCATGAATATCACCCATACTTGTAGTTCAAAGGTCAAGATCACAAGCTGGCTAAAGAGGGGCTCGACATGTTGCCCTTGGGCTTCTAGTATTTTACCTTACAACATGTGTATCCAGGCAATGAAAGCTGTAATGATTTTTTAAAAGTCATGCCAAGTAAAAGATGTTGTTAGATACTTGGCTTGGGAATCCATGCAGTTCTTACCGTAGTGTTACATTCAAAGTAGATTTACCATTATTTTATGGGTAAAATTGCTTTTGGTCTTTGTGTTAAAGAATTTAAAAACTGCTTCTTGTTCATTTTTAGCTCAACTGGCTAATGTTAATATATTTGCCATGATATGTCATTTTATTGCTGTACAAATATCAACAGATAGTTGTTAAAAATAATTATGTTCTCAAGTAAAACAACTGTGAAATTATTGTACAGATTTATGAAAGATCAAATCCGGGATCTTGTACTGTATGTGAACTGTGTGGTCAAGGATTGGGAGAGTAGCTTAGGGACCCTAGGGACAAATGTTCGGCTCTGGATGAGCTTTTAGAATCGCTGAATGTTTGATGTCCATCCACAATTGGTTTGTTTACACTCTAGCATCCACAGCTCTTAACCAATCTTCATCAAACATTGTATACAATGTATATGGCCATAATATCTCTGACACGTTCGATTATTGGCAAAATCAGACTAGGATGTTATGTGCCCTCTCAGCGTGTTTACATTCTAGCGCCTTCATTTCTCCACAATCCTAATAATTTTTACAGTGTATGTGTATGACCTAAAGTTCTTCGATACGTTTGATTATGGGTGAAATCGAACCAGGACATCTAGAAATATGGGCCCTTCATGTAGAAAATTTGCTATATTTTATAGGGCTGTCCTGATACAGATCTCAGCTGATACGTATTGCGATACGGTACTAGCGATATGCAATATCTACGATACGATATAAAAGTATTTTGAAGTAATAAAATACGTTATAATAATATTGTGCTTTTTTAAACTCATAATTAACTGTTAAAAAGGTGTAAAACTAAAATTGTCGTGTACTTAAAGTCATCAATTTGATACACAAATGTTTAGATGGTTTTGGTTAAATCATATTTCAATGTTTAAAATTTCTCCTATTACTCGCATAGCATTGTATCCCCTGACGTAAAAACACGGTCAGTACCAGAAAATTGGAATTCACACAGAATCCCGATTATTAGCCAAATAGAATTGCTTAAAGAAGCAGGTTGAAAAACCATACTAAATTGATAATATTTTTTTGAAACCTTCAACTTGGATGTTATGGTGACGAGACATGTGTTCTAAGGTTGCTAGTCCCAATACAATACAGATCGCAGTGACATTTCTTACAGACTGCTACGTGATTTTTGGTTTTGTCAATCGGCAAACTAAAATGCTGCCATATTTTTATGTAAAATTATTTGGTGGCGTTTTAAAGTTACTTGGTGCCTAAGACAGGTTGTTAGTGCAGACGACGGCAATGTTTACACACTTTATAGGTAAAGCTAACTGGCACTCAAACCAGCTGTTTGAATATTTGTACATGTGTCTGAAAATTTAAGAATGCCGGATCCATGTTTCGACAAATTAGAAAATCTGTTCCTCATTTGTTAAAAGAAAAGTTCTAAAATATCGTTTAATAAATTAATATAATTCATAGGTCAATATCTACTTGGCAAAATCTGAATATTCGAATCGAATCCATTGTCTAGCTTTACCTCACGCAGCTAATGTCTTTAAATATAGAATATGGAGTTGAGAAAGCATTGTCAATGATTAAATGATAGAAAATTCGTAAATCTAGTTCAGTTGTTTAACATTCTAGGAGTTTTTATGTAAAAGTAAAAAAAAATGCGATACAGCCGATATGGGACCTTTCGATACGATACGCATATTGTTCAGCACTGTACCGGTACGTACCGGTACACGGCCATATCGGGACAGCCCTAATATTTTAGCTTGTTTACACTCTAGCACCTTCAAGTTCTTCTTGATAAAGTTTTTAATGATGCCATTATTGTTCTTTTTTCAGGAGGTGAACAAAACTGTTGACAAATTACCATTAACAATTACATACAGTCCTATATCTGTGGGCAAACTACGTATGTGGACTAACATGTTAGAATCTATAAAAATGCTACACAAACTAGGTAGGGCTCAGAAGTTGTTGAATTATTATGCCCCCCTTCGAAGAAGAGGGGGTATATTGTTTTCCTAGCCTGTCTGTCTGTCTGTCTGTCTGTCTGTCTGTCTTCCTGCCTGCCTGCCTGCCTGCCTGCCTGCCTGCCTGCCTGCCTGTCGGTCGGTCGGTCGACCAGTTAGTTTCCGACGAATAACTCGTCATCGAATTGACCAAAGGGCCTGATACTTCGCAGGTACATTGGCATTGGACAGTACATGACCCCTATTGAAATTAGGGTCACTGGGTCAAAGGTCAAGGTCACTGTGACATTGAGTGTGAAAATCGTTTCCGCTCGATAACTCGTCATCGAATTGACCAATGGGCCTGATACTTCGCAGGTACATTGGCATTGGACAGTACATGACCCCTATTGAAATAAGGGTCACTGGGTCAAAGGTCAAGGTCACTGTGACATTGAGTGTGAAAATCGTTTCCGCTCGATAACTCGTCAACGGATTGTCCTATTGGCCTGATACTTCGCAGGTGCATTAGCCTTGGACAGTGCATGACCCCTATTGAAACTGGGGTCACTAGGTCAAAGGTCAAGGTCACTGTGACATGGAGTGTGAAAATTGTTTCCGATCGATAAATCGTCAACGGGTTGACTGATGGGCCTCATACTTTGCAGGTGCATTGGCCTTGGACGGTAGATGACCCCTTTTGATATTGGGGTCACTAGGTCAAAGGTCAAGGTCACTTTGTCATGGAGTGTGAGCCTTGTCTCATTTAAGCCCACCAGAGCACAAAGTGCTCATGGTGAGCTATTGTGATCGTGTGATGTCCATCGTCCGTGCGTGTGCGTGCGACTGCGTCAACAATTGCTTTAAACAACATCTGCTTCTTAACCAGTTGGCCAATTTCAAAGAAACTTTACAAGGATGTTCCTTGCATGAAGCTCTACCAAAGTTGTTTGGTACTCTGGTTGCCATAGTAACCAATAGAAAAAAACTTAAAAATCTTCTTGTCCAAAACCACAGGGCCTAGTGCTTCTATATTTGGTGTGTAGCATTGTCTAGTGGACCTCTACCAAGTTTGTTCAAATTATTGCCCTAGGGTCAAAATTTGCCCCGCCCCAGGGGTCACTTGATTTTACATAGACTTATATAGGAAAATTTTAAAAATCTTCTTGTCAGAAACTACAATGCCTAGAGCTTAGATATTTGGTGTGTAGCATTGTCTAGTGGACCTCTACCAAGTTTGTTCAAATTATTGCCCTGGGTTGAAAATTGGCCCTGCCCTGGAGTTTAATCTATTTAGGAAAATTAAACAAGAGATGTCTTTAAAAAGTTTCTTTCATGTTATTTACACTGTTCAAACCAATAAGTATGATTTTATGAATTTCCTCAATTGCCGTTATAGTGAACAAATCGTTTGCACATGCTCCATCGATCTTATGGGATTTTTATGCCCCCGGCATCTTTGATGTCGGGGCATATAGTGATTGTCCTGTCAGTCCGTCTTTCCGCACGCACACGAGGGTGGTTGTGGGATTAGGGTTGGTTAGAATTGGTAGATTTAGGTCTTGTGAGGTTCAGTTACGTACAAACTGGACTTGTGGGGATAATTTCAACTTGTGGGGTGGGACTTGTGGTGTTAAAAACACCAAAAAGATCAAAGGGATCACCCCACAACATACGACTCATGAGAACGTCCGTCCGTACGAGGTTTGCTAGAATGCTTTGATACTTACACAGTTGTTGCGTATGATCATTCTTAATCCACCCGTATCAAGAAATCCCACTTTGACGACTTAATTTGGACTTGGAATGATTCTGTACCAGGTTAAGTAGATTGCACCGTTTCATCTAGCTCCAATACCGCTTGCTAGAACACTTTCATACTTATGCAGTTGTTGCGCATAATCATTTATAATACATCCGTATCTTGAAATCCCACTTTGACCTTGACTTAATTTGGATTTAGAATGATTCTGTACCAGGTTAAGTAGATTTTACCGTTTCGTCTAGCACCAATACCGCTTGCTAGAACACTTTCATACTAATACAGTTGTTGCTTATGACCATTCTCAATCCACCCATAATTATCAAACACCCACTTTGACCTTGACATTGTTCAAATGGGCTATTGCTTCACAAGCATGCCACCGGGGGCATATGCGTTTATTGAACGCAGCGTCTTGTTTTTTTTTATCAAGGACTTAATACATGTTGTAATATATACACATGTGACATAATATTTTGTGTGTTTATAACTTGTAAGTGCATGCCTTTATGCACATAGAATCATAGACATACACATTGAAGTGAAGGGATACATATTTTTGTTGCGGAGTATAGAGTAGTATTTGACCAAAGACAGTAAAAAAAAATGTTGAATTTTCATTTCAGAGTAGCCATTTGAATTGAATGTGTATCGATGATATATTGCGTTCTAAGTTTGCCAATATGGGGATTTCCATTGTAATTCATGGCACTATGACGAAAAGTAATCCATTCATAAATTGCTACATGTACTATCAGGATCGAAAACGAGACACGAAAGAATGACTTGTGGTAGCGCATTAAAATGTCAATGCTATGTCAGTTAAATTAATTACGAATTTAGTCATATTTAAAGGGGCATGCCCTGGAACTGAAGCGTCTCGATTAGCAATCAAATTGGTATGATTTTAATGCCTAAATCAATTAATGAAAGCCCTGTAAAATATTTACGAAATATCCTGCTAGGTTAATCAAAATACACATTTCAAGATTTACCAAACCTGCCGATTTCGGCCTCAGAAATTATTTGTCATTTTCACAACTCAACCCTTTCGGGATCTGTCAAAATCGAAAACATAGCGGAAAAAATGTCAACAAACTGAAATGGTAAGTATTGCTCATGTTCTGTTCACTTGAAAGGCAGCTCACATGCTCAGTTAAACTCTCAGATGAATTGGAAATATCGTTGTCATCAATAAAAGGCTGACAGCCTTTTATTCAAACCGACATACAAAATACCGACGCGCGCGTTATAGGGTAATTTTTGAACGCATATTCTTCTTTCACTTTTCAGTAATAATTGGTTTTACAAGTGACAAACACATTGTTGGTGTACGAAAAGCAAGATACAGCAGTTCCTGGGCATGCCCCTTTAATGTATATTAATTCCATTGATATAAAATGTTTGTCTAGAACAGTTTATAACTTTATTTCGACCACAGAAGAACACATTTACGTACATTTTTGCTTTATTAATTTTACAAACACAAGAAGTACACATTAACAATTGCTATAAGTTGGCGCGGCCTTAACTTTTGTATGCTTGTAGATTTCACCCAATGGAAGGAAGGGTTTCCTCTGAATAATCCAATAGAATGAGGAATTTCTTCTGAATAATTAATACGTCATGCCAAGAAATATAGGTCAAAAGTGAGATTAGTCACCTTCGCGAAAAAATCTTGTCCGAAATCACAAGACCTAGAGCTACGATAATAATTATGTATGTAGCATTGTCTAGCAGACCTCTACCAAGTTTATTAAAATTATGGCCCCAGGGTGAAAATTAGCCCTGCCCCGGGGGTCACATGATTTATATAGGCTTATATAGGAAACCAAAAAAAATCTTCTTGTCCAAAATCTCAAGGCCTAGAGCTTACATATTTTGTATGTAGCCTTGTCTGGTAGACATCTACCAAGTTTGTTCAAATTATAGCCCTAGGGGCAAAGTTGGCCCCGCCCCTGGGTCACTTAATTTTACATAGGCTCATGATAATTTTTCTCTGAGAGTCTTTTTATCTGTAGAGTGATATAGGGCCATCATGGCCCTCTTGTTCTTAGTGTTTTATGTTCCTTTTGTATCGTGGAAAGTGTTTATCTTTTTTTCCAGGATTTACTGAAAAGGACTCTGATGAAATTAAAGGCATATTTTCAGACACCAACTTTGTATTCCTGATGTTGACATTTGCTGTGGCAGCTCTTCATGTAGGTATAACTTAATGGAATAGATGTCAGGTTATAAATCAGGTTCACCAAAATTGTTAGGTGTAAAAAATGATTTTTTTTTTCTGGTTACCTGACCTACCCTAATTTTTTCTCAGAAACTCTTGACTTTTTAGCTCACCTGATTCATCAGGTGAGCTTTTAGGATCGTTGAATGTCCGGCGTCCGTCATCCGTCGTACGTCCACAATTAGTTTGTTTACACTCTAGCAACCGCAGCTCTTAACAAATCAGAATTAAACTTGCTCACAATGTATATGGCCACAATGTCTCGGCTAAGTTCGATTATGGGCAAAATCTGATTATAACTTTTAGAGTTATGGGCCCTTGAATTACAAAATTTTCTATATTTAGCTTGTTTACACTCTAGCGCCTTCATTTATTCACCAATCCTAATAATATTTACAGTAAATATGTATAACCAAAAGATCTTGGACATGCTCGATTATGGGCAAAATCGGACTACAACTTTAAGAGTTATGGGCCCTTGACTTTGAAAATTTGCTATATTTTAGCTTGTTTACACTCTAGCACCTTGTTGTTACCAAGAACCACCACACATAATTATATTCTGGGTTTTGTGATTCGATCATTTTTTACGGAATTATGGCCCTTTGTTTTTTTTGTGTGATTGTAACAGCGAAATACTCTTGTTTCCTTGTTTTCTCAAGGGATTTTGATAAAACTTTCATGGAACTATTGTTATCGAGATACCCAATGCATGTTGTAAAGGTTTTATGATTCGATAAATTTTGACGGAATTATGGCCCTTTGTTTATTTTGTGCATAAATTATGTAATATATAGAGAAATACTCTTTTGTTTGCAACTACTTCTGTATTTCTCAAGGGAATTTTACCAAACTTTGATAGAACTATTGTCACCATGTTCACCAGCACATATTGTTGCCTGTACCGAAATTTAACCTTGCCTATTAAATCAAAACGCTACCTCCTGCAATCATCGAACTTCATATCTTGGTTCATCATGACAATCTCTACAGGACCTGTGCATTTTCAAAAAGGGCAACCGGAGGGGGCATGGTGTTTATAAAACACATCTTGTTTCTACAGTATATACAATAGGCAAATTTTGTCCGGACTATTACTCATTAACTATTGACAGGAATTCAATGAAACTTCACAGAAGTAATAAGTAGTTAGCCTAGTTGTGCATGCTGAAATCATTTTTCATTTGGATTGATTTTCACCGAGTTATAGCCCTTTGTTTTTTTCTACACTATATACAATAGGTAAATTTTGTCCTGACTATTTCTCATTGACTACTGACAGGAATTCAATAAAACTTCACAGAAGTGATAAGTAGTTAGCCTAGTTGTGCATGCATTAAGCTTGTCTTGGTTGGTTAAATTTTCACTGAGTTATGGCCCTTTGTTGTTTTTTATACAGTGTATATACAATATCTCAGTAACTACTCATAGGAATTCAATGAAACTTCACAGAAGTTATAAAAAGTAAGCCATGTTGTGCATGCAATATCCAGGTTTCGTTTGGATTAATTTTCACTGAGTTATAGCCCTTTGTTTTATACAATAGGTAAATTTTGTCCAAACTATTTCTCAGCAAATACATGCAGGAATTCAGTGAAACTTCTTAGAAGTGATAAGAAGTTTGCCAAGTTATGCATGTCCACAATGGCCCTTTCCCATAACTAGGTAGTCTCCCTTTGAAGATTGTCGTTCTTGTCGGCAGTGCGCATGCGCTAAAAATAATTTCTACTTCCGAGGACTATATCTTAATTCGTCAAGCAGAACACATACAGAAAAGTCAATACTGGTTCGTCAACCTCGTAGTATTGAGGCAATAATTAAGTTTTTTTTCACACACCATGTTATAAAACCACTAATGAATGTTCTGCATTCATGTGATTTAATACACAAAACTAGACGAAATTTGTTATTATCTATTTAAAACGAATTGAACTGAAAATTGGTACAAACACAGAAATCTAGCAATATCTTGGCAAATAAAAAATTATGTGTCAGATTATAAGTAGACTTTCAAAAACGTTTTTAAATTCGTAACATTCAGCATAATTATCATTAATTGTTTCTCTTGGAAGTGTGAAATAAAATTTAAGTAGCAAGTTTATCATTGATGTATATACCTCGACATTAAATTATGTCATAATAATTTAAAACTGACTGCAGACCTACACGAATATAAGCAAACACAAAAAATAAAATGAGGGTATGATTATGTTTAACAAATAAATGATATATTAATACCTATATGTACGAGTTACTTAAAAGTAAAGAAACTGTACATCTTATACCAAAGATGGTGAACAATTAGTTTGAGAAACCATCTTTCAACTATAAATTTATTGTTTTTAAACACTTTAGGATAACTGATAATTATTGCTCAATATTTACTTTGTCCGGGAACTTAATATTCTATGATGGTTTAAATGATACTTAATTTTGGATAATGTCCAAGTATGTTAAAATTTATATTTCATTGCATCATGCTTTTACTAATTTGGGTTTCTGTAAATACCAAACGCATGACAGTCTGTACATCCAAAGTGCTAAATAAAGATGAAAATTGTTGATTACATAATTTTTACTATATGTTGTTTATAAAGTAAGTATTCCACGTAGTTTCATATTTAATATTTCTTCAGTAATGAACAATTAAATAAATAAGTGTTTTTTTTTTGTCACAATTCTTTGTAACGATTACAAGTCTGACTAGAGGTGTAAATCATCGATTTATGACATATTGCGCAATATATAAGATACTGTATATTAATTGTTTTGATATTGGTCAGTATATGCATTGTCATACCACAGTAACATTAAGTAATCTTATCGCAGACGATCTTTATGGTATGTTTGCGACGGATAGTGCTAATTAATGCACCCTGGTGAGAACTCAAAATTTATCATTGACAATCAGTGTTTCAGTTGATACTTTTATTGTTGATTGGTTTATTGGACCATAAAAATGTTTATTCTGCTGAAACAGGCCATATTACATAGTAGTGGACATATAATAATTTCGAAAGGGAAATATTTGGTTCTATGAAAGATTGTCGGACCAAGCAGAACTTAACTGTAAATGAATAAATATTTTGTATTTTAAAGACATGGTCGTTTTTAGAACTGTAAAGATTTTTAGCTCACCTGATTCATCAGGTGAGCTTTTAGGATCGTTGAATGTCCGTCGTACGTCGTACGTCCACAATTAGTTTGTTTACACTCTAGCATCTGCAGCTCTTAACGAATCGTGATTAAACTTGCTCACAATGTATATGGCCACAATGTCTCGCCTAAGTTCGATTATGCGCAAAATCGGACAATAACTTCTAGAGTTATGGGCCCTTGACTTTGAAAATTTGCTATATTTAGCTTGTTTACACTCTAGCGCCTTCATTTATTCACCAATCCTAATCATATTTTCAGTAAATGTGTATAACTAAAATATCTTGGACAAGTTCGATTATGGGCGGAATCGGACCAAAACTTCAAGAGTTATGGGCCCTTGACTTACAAATTTTGCTATATTTGAGTTTGTTTACACTCTAGCGCATTCATTTATTCATTAATCCTGATCATATTTCCAGTAAATGTGTATAACCAACAGATCTTGGACAAGTTCGATTATGGGCGGAATCGGACCAGAACTTCAAGAGTTATGGGCCCTTGACTTGAAAATTTGCTATATTTTAGCTTGTTTACACTCTAGCGCCTTCATTTATTCACCAATCCTAATAATATTTTCAGTAAATCAGTATAACCAAAAGATCTTGGACAAGTTCTATTATGGGCGGAATCGGACCACATCTTCAAGAGTTATGGGCCCTTGACTTAGAAAATGTGCTATAGTTTAGCTTGTTTACACTCTAGCGCCTTCATTTATTCACCGATCCTAATCATATCTACTATGAATGTTTATGACCTTACGGTTTTGGACAAGTTCAGTTATGGGTGGAATCGGACCAGAACTTCAAGAGTTATGGGTCCTTGGATTAGAAAATTTGCTATGTTTTAGCTTGTTTAACAGTATTATATCTTCATTGTTGGTTTTGATCTCAAAATCTACATACAAATGGCTTATACATTAATTAATTAATTATTCATTAATTATTTTGACTTTGTTCTCAGGTGAGCGATAAAGGGCCATCTTGGCCCTCTTGTTTTACATAATAAGGGTAGCCAGACTGTTGTAATGATTGATTGTATGTGTGTTTTCCTGATATATAATCTGGGATCATTATAAATATATATACATGTATATATAATGATGCCAGGTATAACGGTCCTAGATTTAATACATTTAGTTTCACAATATTATACGAAAGTGGGTTTATTGGTAGCTATGGAATTGATAGATATATATTCTAAAGATGGAGAAGATAGATAAGTTTTAGCTTTTATAACTATTTTGGCTTATAAGGCTTTTTTATTCTATTTTTTATGAATGATGAGTCTTTAAATGAGATGCCAAAACTATTAATTCTTTTAATAGTATCAAATTGGATAATCAACACGTTCGTCAATAATGTGTCAATGATATTCAATAAGTAAGGGTCCGTTCCTGCACAATTAATTTTTTCACACCTTCATACATTTCAAACAATGAAACATCAAAAATAGTTTGTTAATTGCAAACACAAGATCAGAGTTTCACATAATTTTCGTTCTCTCGCACAGTCGAGAGTGTAAATAGTAGCACATTAAAAGCTTCAAAACATATCACAGATGCAGTGTTCTGCCAAGGACGCGATTCCGCGATATTCTCACTAAAAAATCGTAAATGTCGCATAAAATATTGCTTGGGTGCGATTAATGTCGCGTACGAAATTTCTCGGGTACGAATCCGAAAACAAACGTGCAATCGTCACAGTAGTATAAATATTACAGGAACCGGTGCATATTTCTGCACCGACCAATGAAATTGATTGTTTTTTCGAGACAGTTCATTGTAAACAGATAGGAATGCATTTATATAAGTGATTAATTATATTATGATGTAAAAAATATGCCAACACGAGAACGAGAGCTAAGTTGTTACAAACAAAATGGCGGCCTCCATGATTTGGAAATGAGAATTTCGGCGATAGGTAATCACATTTGAAATTGTTTTAATTCACATTGAACCTTTTCTAACGTACGCATTGTCTATAGCCGGGCAAGGCCAAAGCCCGGGACCCGCTTCGCGGGCCCCGGTCTTTGACTTCCCCGTATAAATACACCTGGTTAACCAAGATTAATTGAAAATGTACATTCAAATAAAATGGGGTAATTTTCTTCATACATAAAGTAACAGTTTATTTGGAAAATGTTTTGTCTCGGCCATTTTCAAAATGGGCTTTGGCCTTGCCCGGCTATAGACAATGCGTACGTTAGAAAAGGTTCAATGTGAATTAAAACAATTTCAAATGTGATTACCTATCGCCGAAATTCTCATTTCCAAATCATGGAGGCCGCCATTTTGGCCACCATTTTGTTTGTAACAACTAAGCTCTCATTCTCGTGTTGGCATATTTTTTACATCGTAATATAATTAATCACTTATATAAATGTATTCCTATCTGTTTACAAGAAAAAGAAAGCAAAATATTCAAAGTTTTTAAAAAAGAAGCTTTAGTTAAAAAATACGAACGCTTTGGTTAACTTTGTGAAAAGCGTCTGCATAAAGTGTGCGCATAAACGCTTGACAGGAAGTAGAATGACGTCACTTTTTGTTTATGCAAGGTGCTCGACCAATCTCTACCTAGAGTTGTCATTCCTTTCCAATATACTCGACTTCCCCGTTCCATAGGCTTAGCCTATTTTCATATTATTTGATAAAACCACAAATCTTTATTTAGACAGACGCTGAGTATGGCCGTTTTCATACTAGTAAATGACTGGACTTGACGTTTTGTATATAACTTGTCAGCAAAATAATTGTATATATGTTCAGAGTTCAGATACCAGTGAGACTGTGCCACTGAGACATCATCACATACTATAAGATATACATTTTAACATGTCTTCAACAACAGTTCAAAACGAAAAAAGTTCCAAGTCTCACCACTAACATATAGTTTTCTTCATCATAAACATTTCTAATATCGAGCTTAAATGACCCTTCCACGTGTGTAACTAATTCACATTAATTACAATAAACATGTTGGCCAATGACACATAAAAAATTTTTTAGCCTATTAGTTGGCAAGTAAGTAAAACGCATTTCTTTAACACACTGAGAATTTCTCAGTTGTCCGTCATTATCATCAATATCAGTGTGAAGTCCCCGGAAGTAGAATTATTCCTTATCAGGGGACATCACCATCGATTTACTAAGGGAAGTAACCTAGTTATGGGAAAGGGCCATAGGTTTTGTCAAAGTTAATTTTAATGAGTTATGGCCCTTTATTTTTTATATGATGAATATTTAGAAATTGGTCAGGATATTTCTAAGCAACAATTTGCAGGTATTAAAAAAATGAAAATGTGTTATATTTCCCTTTGTAAAATGTAAAAATAACTGTGTCAAGGCGGCATCTGGGGGTATTCATCACCTTTAGTGATAGTTCTAGTTGCCCCAGGGTCAAAATAGGCCCTGCCCCGGGGTTAACTTGTTTTATATAAGCTTATATAGGAAAATTTAAAAAATCTCCAAAACCACAAGGCCTAGAGCTTAGATATTTTGTTTGTAGCTTTGTCTTGGGGACCTCTACCAAGTTTGTTCAAATTATGGCCCCGGGGTCAAAATTGGCCCCGCCCCGGGGTTTACTCTATTTTATATTGGAAAATTAAAAAATCTTCTTGTCCAAAGCCATGAGGCCTCGAGCTAAGATATTTGGTATGTAGCATTGTCTAGTGGATCTCTACTGAGTTTGTTCAAATTATTGCTGCAGGGTCAAAATTGGCCCCGCCCCCGGGGTCACTTGATTTATTTAGGCCTATATAGGAAAATTTAAAAATCTTCTTGTCCAAAACCACAAGGCCTAGAGCTTAGATATTTCGTATGTAGCCTTCTACCAAATTTGTTCCAATCATGGTCCCAGGGTCAATATTGGGCCTGCCCAGGGGGTCAGTTGATTTCAACAACTACTTGACAGTTGGGGTAGATAACTTTTTACCATGACAAATAACTTCCCTTGATTAAATTATCCCTTAGTATTACGATACTCAAGTGAGCGATACAGGGCCATCATGGCCCTCTTGTTTTAAAATCTACTCACCAAGTCCTAATCCAAATCCTTTGAAATGCTACTTTTAAACAAATGACAGCAAAAATATATCCATTAAACTTTAATAGATTTACTGATGCTGTAAACCTTAAACACTTACACGACTAAGGTCACGTAGGTCATTTACTGATGCTGTAAACTTAAACACTTAAACAACTAAAGTCACGTAGGCCATTTACTGATGCTGTAAACCTGAAACACTTACACAACTAAAGTCACGTAGGCCATTTACTGATGCTGTAAACCTTAAACACTTACACGACTAAGGTCACATAGGCAATTTATTGATGATGTAAACATGAATAAGGGCACATAGGCAATTTATTGATGATGTAAACCTTAATAAATTTAACACTCTCTCTGATTTATGATTTAAGAAAAAACTTTTTGGTAAATGTTAACCCCAGGGGCCTTTATTAGGAGTTTTACAGTAAATTATATTTTTGTATTTTTTTCTTCAGTTATTGTTTGATTTCTTGGCCTTCAAGAACGATATAAGTTTCTGGAAGAATCGTGATACAATGGTTGGTTTATCAACACGTGTTGTGGTGTGGAGATGTATATCACAAGCTGTCATTTTTCTCTATTTGATGGATGAGGAAACTAGTCTGTTAGTTCTGATACCGGCAGGGATTAGTGCTGTTATAGAGGTAGTGTATAACATATATCCCAGCAAGTGCAGCAAGGTCAAAAAGTATAACTTGCTTTTTGTAGACGAGGATTACAGCATTGCTGTCCTGAACAGGAAACAAGATATGATATGTTTAAGCTTTGCCTAAAATTTTGTTAGGTATAATAAACAAAAAAAGAAATGGTGGTGACTTAATGTGAATGTTATCCATATTTACTTACTGTTTTGAGTATAGAAAGTACACCGATCCAAGATTTCGTGCATTTGTACTGTGCACAGGTTAGCACGCTTTTCACTTCTGTTTTGACCACTTACCTCGTGTTGATCTATCCCGGGTTGATTTCAATTGCTTTTTTATACAGTCACACGTTCTCTTTGTCACTGACAAGAAAACACAAGTTTACAATTTTGACTGAAAACTAAATGCCATGGCTATCTGAAGATCAGGGAAATCAGGCTGTCGGTATGTTTAGAGCCGGCACGTCTGTAAATGACGTTGCTCTTCGTTTTAGGTGCTCTATGCAAACAATTCACAACCTGATAACTCGGTATGCAACTACTGGGTCAGTTATGGATAGACCAAGATCAGGTAGGCCCCGAGCGATGTCACATAGCGACGACCGCTTCATTACATTAACTCGTTTACGTAATCGCTTTACCCCAGCAACTGTTACTGCACGGCAACTCAGGGTCACAGCTCAGACAATACCGGGGGTGATTCTGCAGCAGGACAACGCAAGGCCCCACACAGCTTGTGTTACGACACAGTTTTTTGCTCACAACGGCGTCAACATCATGCCGTGGCCAGCGGTTCGCCCGACCAAAACCCCATAGAACACATGTGGGACGAGCTTGGGCGTCGGGTACACAATAATCATCAAATTAATAATGTCAATGACCTGAGACATGCCCTCATTCGCCGTCTCACAAATTACATGAGGAGGTCACACACAATATCAACACAACTGAATGCACATTGGTTTTCAGACTGATACTCAAAAAGTCACTAAAACATTTCTTCACATTTTTGTGATTTTTGAAATCCATCCCTATGTCCTTTGACCTCAAAGTTAACCTTCATTTTGAAGAAACCCATTACTGACGCTGTTACAAACTCACAGATATTGCTTCAAGTTTTCGTAATTATAACATAAATTTTATGGTATGTACATACACTATATTGTTTCAGAGTGATGTTATAATCATCAGTGCCCCATGTAAAGTTTTTAGCTCACCTGATTCATCAGGTGAGCTTTTATGATCGGTGAATGTCCGTCGTCCGTCCACAATTAGTTTGTTTACACTCTAGCAACCGCAACTATTTACGAATCTTGATTAAACTTGCTCACAATGTATATGGCCACAATGTCTCGGCTAAGTTCGATTATGGGCAAAATCTGATAATAACTTCTAGAGTTATGGGCCCTTGAATTACAAAATTTGCTATATTTAGCTTGTTTACACTCTAGCGCCTTCATTTATTCGCCAATCCTGATCATATTTTCAGTAAATGTGTATAACCAAAAGATCTTGGACTAGTTCGATTATGGGCAATATCGGACCAGAACTTCAAGAGTTATGGGCCCTTGACTTAGAAAATTTACTATATTTGAGTTTGTTTACACTCTAGCGCATTCATTTATTCACCAATCCTAATCATATTTCCAGTAAATGTGTATAACCAAGAGATCTTGGACAAGTTCGATTATGGGCGGAATCGGACCGGAACTTCAAGAGTTATGGGCCCTTGACTTTGAAAATTTGCTATATTTTAGCTTGTTTACACTCTAGCACCTACATTTATACACCGATCCTAATAATATTTTCAGTAAATGTGTATAACCAAAAGATCTTGGACAAGTTCGATTATGGGCGGAATCAGACCACATCTTCCAAGAGTTATTGGCCCTTGACTTAGAAAATTTGCTATATTTTAGCTTGTTTACACTCTAGCGCCTTCATTTATTCACCGATCCTAATCATATTTACAATGAATGTGTATGACCTTATGGTTTTGGACATGTTAAGTTATGGGTGGAATCGGACCACAACTTCAAGAGTTATGGACCCTTGGATTAGAAAATTTGCTACGTTTTAGCTTGTTTAACAGTATTATACCTTCATTGTTGGTTTTGATCTCAAAATCTACGTAAAAATGAGTTTTATGAGATGGAAACTATATTACCTGGTCATTGATTATTGGCCTTGGTTCTCAGGTGAGCGATAAAGGGCCAATGTGGCCCTCTTGTTTTTTTTTTGCTAAGTATACTTGAAACATTAAAGTCAATAAAGTTGAATATTTTGTGTGAAGATGTGATAAAAAGTTAAGTTGGTCTGTCAGTATTTCGTGTCTGGGCCATAACTTGGTCATCTCTTGGACAATTGTGAAATAACTTGGCACAATTACTCTCACCAACATCAGACGTATGTCGCACGCAACAACCAGCTCCCTAGGGTCAAGGTCACACGGTCAACGGGCAAACTGTGTCTGGAAAAACTTGTTTGTGCATGGGAGGTAATGATTATAACTTGACACAATTGTCCACCACCATCATATTTATAATGCTGTGTTTTGCCCACAATACATTTTCCACCTTCATGGTCAAGGTCGCACTTGGAGATAACTTTGGACTCTTGTTGACAATGTTTTGCATGCAACATTTCCAGGTTCAAAGTCAAGGTCATGTTACGAGCAGCTAACTCATAGTTCAGTGTACAGCTGAAGTGGGGGAGACATACAATGTTTTCATTCCGAAAACAAACAGCTAGATTTTAATTTCAGATTTGTGTGGATCTTGAATTAAGAATTTTAGATAAATTGCAATACTGACAATACTGATTTTGCTATGTACTTAAGGAGAACATATTTTGCATGCACATGAGATCTTGCTATGTACTTAAGGTATCTGGCTTGGTCTAAATCGCTAAAATAGCGTAAAATGATATTTTACATTATTTACAAAGATTAAATATCATACTTTAATACCAAGCAACAAAAAATTCTAACTGAATGCTCAAAAATGGTGTTTTATTGCGATAAATACTGCATCCCTTTATCGACTTTTCATTATCAGCGTTAAACATCTCTAACGCAATGTGCATTGTATTGGTACAATGTACGATATGATACTATTAATTCATTAATGACAAAATTTGTTATAAAATCTCTTGCTAGACAACAAACCTGGGTGTGGTTTCAATTATTGAACCGTAAACATAAGTGATTTTGATTGGCTATCAAAATTGAATGGGGTGCGTCAAATTCATTGATTTCATGAGAAGATAATGATCCGACACTTCTATTGTTAATTGCTCAGCTTAAAAAAATACAGTAGGTGTCATTTTCGATTATAATATCTTGGACGAGTTGGAACATGGGTCATCTTGGGTCAAAAACTAGGTCGCTAGGTCAAATCTTGTGAAAAACCATGTTAACACTGGAGATTTCACAGTTATAATTGGATCTTCACCAAACTTTGTCCAATTGTTTGATTTAATGACATAACCGTTAAGTACAAATATGGATCATCTGGGGTCAATAACTAGGTCACCAGGTCAAATCTTACGAAAACTTTGTTAACACTGTAGATGTCACAATTTTGATTGGATCTTCACCAAACCTTGTCAAAATGTTTGCCTCAATGATATGTGGGTCAATATTGAATATGGGTCAGCTGGGGTCAAAAACTGGGTCACCAGGTCAAATCTTAGGTAAAAATCTTGTAAAAGCTCTAAATTGCATGGTTTTAATTGGATCTTTGCCAAACCTTGTCTGATTGTTCGTCTCAATGATATTAAAGATAAGATCAAATATGGGTCATCTAGGGTAAAAAACTAGGTCATGAGGTCAAATCTTAGGAAAACCTTATTAATACTGTAGATATCAAATTTTGATTGTATCTTCACCAAACCTTGTCAGAATGTTTGTCTTAATCATATGTAAGACAAATTCGAACATAGGTCATCTGGGGTCAAAAACTAGGTCACAGGATCAAATCTTAGGAAAACCTTGTCTATGCTGTAGTTTTCATGATTTTGATTGGATCTTCACCAAATTTTGTCAGAATGTTTGCCTTATTTATATGTAGGACAAGTTCTAACATGGGTCATCTTGGGTCAAAAAGTAGGTCACCGGTTCAAATCAAAGTTTTAATGAGTGAACAGTGATTGTCATGTGAGCGATATAGGGCAATCTTGGCCCTCTTGTTTATCTATGGAGTATTACGTAATAAACAGCGGGGTTCTGGGTACGGAATTTCTTTAAAGTCAAGTATCTAACGAACGGAGGACGTTATAAAAAACTGAGGCACGGTTCCTGCTTTATACATTTATAGTCATTTTAAGGCTACTTTTTGTAATATATTCCTATATACAGAGTAGTTATCGTTGTTAAAAAATTTGTAAATTACGTGCAATATTGGTTTATAGTAGACCAATCAAATGTTTCAAATTACTTGGAATGCACTTTATACAGTGGGTTTATTTTAGTATATAATTATGGTTTAGTTTTTAAATCTATAAATTGGTGAAACTTGATTTGACCTGACATCCAAGCCAGATAACTTAAGGAGAACATATTTTACTTACACATGAGATCTTGCTGCATATTTGATGAGAATATACAATGTATTTTTACTTGTACCTGAGATCTACTTGTGGCTAAAGCGGCCGACTGCAGTACCTAACATTTGTATGTAAACATGAGATCTATACATCTGTGATAAGAATGTCTGTTTAGAGGAGGGATGTTATTTATACTATGTTTTGTTTCCAGGCATGGAAAGTAAAGAAAGCATTTAAAGTATCAGTAATATGGAGTGGATCTATTCCAAAACTTATTGTAAGTCTACACATTTCTTTTTACAATTTTAGATTTATAGCTGTAAGATTGTTTTGTCCTAGAAGTTGTTAATATTTATACATCATCATTCACATCAATGTGTTTATAATCCAACAATGCACAGTTTTGCACAAAGTATTGCATTGATTATTAAGATTATGATCCACTTAGTCAAAGTATTTTTGTCGAGCCCGCTTGCGGTCAGCTTGACATGGTCACCACAATGGCATTTGCTTGACTGTACTTTAGTTAGTTAGTTATATAGTTAGTTAGTCAGTCAGTCAGTTAGTTAGTCCATCCAGATTTTCCTTGTCTTGGCTGTATCTCCCTTATGCATTGACATATTTGATCATAACTTGGCACAATTGTTAAACACAATGAGACGGTGTGCACAAGAATTTAGACCCAGGATGTGTCGAAAAGAGTATTGTAGATCTTGTCGGGGCTGTATCTCCCTTATGCATTGATATATAGGGAAATATCTTGGCATATTTCTTAAACACCATGAGTCGGTGTGTCGCGCGCAAGACCCTGGTCCATAGCTTTAGGGTCAAGGTCACACTTAGAGGTTGATTGTGTTTTCCCTCTCTGGACTGTACCTTCTGTATGAATTGAAGGATTTTGAATTAACTGGGCATAATTATATGTTCACTTCAATGAGATGATGTGTCCTGGGCAACATCTAGATCCATAAGTCAAAGGTCAAGATAATACTTTCAGGTCAAATGTATTTTCCTTGTCTGAGCTGTACCTTCTGTTTGCATTCAAGGATTTTGAAATAACGTGGTATAAAAGTTTTCTTCATTGAGAAGAGGTGTCATGAACATCACCCAGTGGGCTCGACATGTTGCATATATATAAAGAAATTGTTTTTTGTCAGCAAGGATGAGAAAAATGACTTTTCTAGACGAATTATGCTTATGAGTATTAGTTTATTATAGCTGTTTGCGAGTATATAGTGTAGTGTCTATTACTAGTTTGGCTAATCCTGGCCATTTGATTGGCTAATGGTGATGACTGAATCTATTAATAGTTGACAGGTAAGTAAATCATGAAGGCATTGCCTTGATAAGTTGTTGTGTGGCTATGGCCCTTTCCCATAACTAGGTTTCTTCCCTTAGTAAATCGACGGTGATGTACCCTGATAAGGAATAATTTTATTTCCGGGGACTAGGCTGATATCGATGATAATGGCGGACAACTGAGAAATTCTCAGTGCGTTAAAGAAATGTGTTTTACTTACTTGCCAAACTGATAAGCTAAAAAGTTATATACGGGTCATTGGCCAGCATGTTCATGGTAATTAATGTGAATTAATTAGATCCGTGGAAGGGTCAATTAAGCTCGAAATTAGGAATGTGTATGATGAAGAAAACTCAAAATATCCAAGTATGTTAGTGTCGAGAGTTGGAACTGTTAACGTTTACAAACTAGACTATGGGGCACCAATACCCCCCCTCCCCCCCCCCCCGGAGGCATTTTTCTACAGTATGTTTTTCTGAAAGTGTATGGAAAGACCTACCAAATCCCAGTGTCTACCATCTGGGTGTTGGGGCTTTACTCTGTTACCGCCATTTTGGGGCGTTACCATAATTGAAATTTTAAAGTTAACACAATACCGCAAAGAGATCAAAATAATTTGTGTTAAAGGCTTTGTAATTATAATTATAAGCACAGAGAATGTAAACAAGGGTGTAGAAATGTTAAACTCATCATCGAATGTGGTATGATTTATGTTACCAATATTATATCACTGAAATAAGGTCACATATACTCTAAAATATTCGATTATCATCATATACTTATTGTTTCTGGGTCGAGCAGAACACTATCTAATGAGTAAATGGTACTCAATTGTATTATATGTTGACAAGGTGAAAAAAGTTCACAGTAATGCAGAAAATATGTGTATATTATTAACCGCATGAGTTACCAAAATATAACTATGAACGTAAGTGCATGTATAACTAAACCTTGATATTTTTTGCATCAGACATTATAAAATCTAAAGTGGCATTTAGGCTTAAATTAAAAAAAACCATTTCATTATAAAATTTTCATATCAATCAATCAAATCAAAGCAATCAATTGTCAATAAATAAATAATTTCATTAATCAAATAAATATTTAATTTAGTCTATCAATTTCATAGCAATCTATAGATATGTTTCTTTTTTCAATGATTATGCAATTGTAACCTGTGACCTAGCAGTGGCCATGAAATCGATCTCATTGGTTGGCAGTTTCCGGAACAAATTCACTAATGTCATAGTGAGAACGGATGTATTTCACACACATGTGTTCCATCTTCGATACATCTAGGTAAAGTAATGAACGACAGTGGTCTCGCGGAACTTATGATAAATTCCGGAATTGTCCCAGTGGTTCTCTTGACAAATTGACGTCTGGGAAACACTAAAACCATGCTCTATGGGAGCACAAGCCCTTATCCAAGGGTCAATTACCCCGGCAAAGATTTGAAGAAACACAATCTTTCACACAGAGTATTTCAGCATAATATAATAACTCAGATACGAGCAGAACGTAACGCATTTGGCCTGCTTATGCTCCTGTCAGTTCAACATGACGTAGACCTGAAGCTTACCTTGTCATTTCTTCTAGGTCGAGTGCCTTATATTTAAACACCAATAGAACCAACAACTAGCCATTCTACAGAAGGCGCATCCCATGTTGTTGATGGTAACGCCTAATTGGGTAACTGCAGAGTCTTATAGCAGTTCCGGACACATTCGAGCAAGTAGCTGAGGCAATTTCTTATCAGTTGCTCGTGTAGACTTTATATCAGACACTTACAACAAACAGTCTATTGAATCTGATGAGTGCCGATGAGCTAATCTTTGAGCAGTCTTATAGAGATGGCGTCACAGTCACAATAACTGAGATTCAAAGCACTGAGATTACAGTCTGGGGCGAAGTTTAAATGTGTTAGACAAAACCATCGTTAAACCATTTAAAGGCCTGCGTTATCATCATTTTGAATTAAAATTTAAATGTCAAGTATGTATAGTCTATATAGATGTACATCATTTGACCAATTAACCACAATATTACCAAGGAAAAGCTATCATGTGTCAATACGCAATCTCACTACTCTCAGAGACAATATAGTGTTCCAGCGCTACTTTACTGAATGAAACTATTTTCAACATTTAGTGAATTTCGTTACCTCAACAGTTAATGATGAAACGGAGGAAACAAACAGAATCCTGTATATATCTCCAACTTTTATCAAAACTGCAAAGTCTGCAATGTATACTTATACTATTTTTCAAAGCGGATGTATATGCGCCACGTAATTGTAATTAGAAAAAGTAATGTATAGCTATAGGAGCTTTGCCCCTATAAATGAAGATTACATGACAATATTAGCCAATTTACCATGCATGTTTGTTCGGATGAACTTTACAGTGCCATTGAGACATTTGTATGTGTGTTGTTTGGTCATTAAAAATATGACATCAATAAACTGAGGTATGACAAGTATCAAAGCCATGATTGTGTTCTGAACGCTTTAAGTGGTATGGACATGAGCTTACTCACTCCCTGCAGATCCCGTCTCGTATGTTCAGTGTGTTACGGATAGTGATAAGGTGTATATTTGGACCCATGCAAAGAGGGCAATCTAGCTTGATCTTCTAAAAGTGGATGAAAGTGGTTGGAAATTCGGTCCTGACAACATGCTGGAATACAACTGGTACGAGGATAATATTGTGCCAAAGGCAAGCGACGCAGAAGACACTGATGATAAAAACGACATTGAGCTCATTAGTATGGTCGATGCTGTCTATGAAACAGAAAAGTGATGAGGATTTGTGAAATTCGGGAACGTTTGCCATCAGAACAACAAAAATACCTTGATGACAATATGTACAGATAATAAAATCTGACATAACATACAATATTGCACTTAAGTATATATATATAAATAATCATGTAACAAATGGTAACGTAAATGACACACACGTTTATGTGTGCCAATGGCATAATGTTTATTGCACTGTCGCTGTCATTGTAAATTTGATTGTTTCATAGATACATATTCTTAGAATACATTCGATGATGATTTTATAACAGTTTCATAGAAATGTTGTTACTCGTTTATGAATAATTTCAAACGTAACACAAATAAAACCATGTAACGTAAAACACAATCAGTGATGAATTAAAAAGTTGGAATGTTAATTTACATGTACGTATTGCCAGTAACCAAGTATAAACATTTTGTATATCAAATCAATGTTTTATGCATTGTAAAGCGTGTTAAGTACTTATCGTGATAAAGGTAACGTTATGTAACGTAAACTACTATTATCCCAGTCAAACTTTACAACATTTGTAACTAGAAATGTTTTCCAGTTATGGGTATTAATGAATGCATCATGATTACCTATCACTGTATACCTATTTGATCATAGCATGTGATCACAGTAATATAAATGATTTCCATGTAACACGTATACTTTTATATGTAACGTATTTTACGTAAAATGAAAACATAAACGAGCATTCAATGAAAGAAAAACATGAACATGTGCTAGTATTTGCCTAATATGAATAAAAACATTGTTTACGACTGCTTTTGTGTTAATTTAACATATACAACTGTCATTTCCTTGTCATTTTAGGGTAACGCAGGGTAACGTAAATTACAGAGCATATATAGTGCAATAAAGTGAAAAACATGCATTAATTTTGATCGACACATAAAGCCGCTGCTAACTTATTATGGTCAAAGGAATTGTTCAAATTGATGAATTATTGAATAAGACTTCTAACAAAATAAAATTATTGTCAAACGTATTTTTCGGTAACGGTAATTAGCATGCTGTAGTTCACCAACGCCCAGATTGTAGACACTGGAAAAATGATCAGCAGGCATTGAGCTTTCAAAAAAATGGTGTCTACAAAAATGCCTCCGGGGGGGGGGGAGGGTTTCGCCCAGTAGCCCATAGCCTAAACTGCTGTTGGAGAGATGTTGAAACGTCTGTCTTATAGCATGTGATGATGTTTCAGTGGCACAGTCTCACTGGTACCTGAACTCCAAACATAATATACAATTATTTTGCTGACAAGTTGTATACAAAACATCAAGTCCAGTCATATATGAAAAGGGCCATATTCAGCGTCTGTCTAAATATGATTAGTGGTTTTATTAAATACTTACACTAATATCCAGTACATATACATCAATTATTTTCCCGTTCACTGCTATAATTACAAGAAAGAAAGAAAGAAAATAAAAATCACCTGTGATATGTGTTTTCGAAGCTTTCAATGTGCTGCTGTTTTCACTCGACCGTGCGAGAGAACGACAACGTGAAACTCTGATCATGTACAGCTATTTTTGCTGTTTCATTATTTGAAATGTATGAAGGTGTGAAAAAAAGAAATAAATTGTGCAGGAACGGGCCCTTACTTATTAAATATCATTAACACATTGATAAGGAATGTGTTGATTATCCAATTTGCCACTGTGTTAAAAGAATACATATTTTTGGCATCTCGTTTAGACTCATCCTTCATAAAAAAAAATAGAATAAAAAAGCCTTATAAGCCAAAATAGCTATAAAAGCTAAAACATATCTATCATCTTCATCTTTTAGAATATATATCTATCAATTCCATAGCTATCAATAAACCCACGTTCGTATAATATTGTGAAACTACTTGTGTTAAATCTAAGACCGTTATACCTGGCATCATTATATATATACACACATACAGTTAATTATTACGACAGCCTGGCTACCCTTATTATGTAAAAATTCTTTACGGTTCCAAAAACGACTATGTCTTCAAAATACAAAATATTTATTAATTTACAGTGAAGTTCTGCTTTCCAATAATGCTACCGTCCCGAAGCACTCTTTCATAGAATCAAATATTTCCCTTTCAAATTACTACATGTACATGCCCCCTATTATGTAATATAGCCTGTTTCTGTAGAATAAACACGTAATATCGTGTTGTTTTATGGTCCCATAAACCAATTAACAATAAAAGTATCAACTGAAATACTGATTGTTAATGATTAACTTTGACTTCTCACCAGGGTGCATTAATTAGTGCTACATGTGGCAAACATACTATAAAGATTGTCTGCGATAAGATTAGTTGATGTTACTGTGGTATGACAATGTATATACTGACCCATAATTATCAATAATATTAATATACAGTATCTTTTATATCACACAATATGTATAAATTGGCGAATTACACCTCTAATCAAACTTGTATTCGTTATTAAGAATTGTGACCAAAAAAAATTTGTTTTATTGTTCATTACTGAAGAAATACGAAACTACGTGGAATACTTACATTATGTATTTAAACATTTAGTAGAAATTATGTAGTCAACAATTTTCATCTTTATTTAGCACTTTGGATGTGTACTGACAGTCATGGTTTCGTATTTACAGAAACCCAAATTAGTAAAATCATGATACAATAAAATATAAATTTCAACATACTTGGACATATACAAAACTATCCTGAAGTCTAGACATCATTGAATATTAATTTACTGAACAAAGAAAATTCTGAGCAATAGTTATTCGAAAGTGTTTAAGGTGGAACCAAACGATTGAAATTACGTCGTTTTCGACATCAAAATGGTCATTTTTACAGTATTTATAGTGCCTCTCTGAAAATACCTATATACTGATAGCGCCAGAACTACAAGGTCCATCCAGGACGGCCACTACAGTGTCACCAGGGTTGTATTTCTGGTTTGACAGGGTTTCGCCAGGTCACTCATCCGGGACCAATCGAGAGTCAACCCGAAATAGAGAGAATAGCACTGTACAAAGTGTGTCAAACGACGTTCTTGAACGCGAATGAGCGTTTTGTAAGGTAACGCTGTATAGTGAAGATTGGATAAAATAAAAACGGCTCGATAGATTTTCTTAAAATTTACAAGAACAGTAGATGACACATCAAACTTTATTCTAGACAAAAATAAACAAGAGGGCTATGATGGCCCTGTAAATGCTCACCAGGAAAAAAGGTCATTTGGAGACGAACATTGTTAAAATATTTCTACACGAGTCCAAGTAAAATCAAGTGACCCTAAGGTCAGGGCCAATTTTTACCCCAGGGCCATAATATGAACAAATTTGGAAGAGGTCTGCTAGACAATACTGCATACAAAATATCTTAACTCTAGGCCTTGTGGTTTCGGAGAAGATTTTTAAAATTTTCCTATATAAGCCTATATAAATCAAGTGACCCCCGGGGTGGGGCCAATTTTGACCCTAGTGCAATAATTTGAACAAACTTGGTTAAGGTCCACTAGAAAATGCTACATACCAAATATCTTAGCTCTAGGCCTTGTGGTTTTAGGAGAAGAAGATTTTTCAAATTTTCCTATATAAAATAGGATAAACCTCAGGGCAGGGCCAATTTTGACCCCAGGGCCATAATTTGAACAAACTTGGTAGAGGTCCACTAGACAATGCCACATACAAAATATATAAGCTCTAGGCCTTGCGATTTCGGAGATTTTTTAAATTTTCCTATACAAGTCTATATAAATCAAGTGACCCCCGGGGCGGGGCCAATTTTCACCCTAGGGCAATAATTTGAACAAACTTGATAGAGGTCCACTAGACAATGCTACATACCAAATATCTTAGCTCTAGGCATTGTTGTTTTTGACAAGAAGATTATTAAAGTTTTTTCTATTTGTTGCCATAGCAACCAGAGTTTTTAATGAAATTTAATTTTTTGAACAACTTTGAAAGGTGTAGGAGGAGATGTTGTTTTAAGTAAATATGGACGCCACTTCACGACGAACGACGCACGATGGACGGCTCTTGTGAGCTAAAAAATCCCTCGGGCAGATTTTTGATAAAAATAATTGAAGTTTGAAAGTGAGAAGAAAAAAAAAACACTAAATTTTACATTTAAAATCGTTTTACTTGCACTTATAATTAAATCATGAACATCAAATTTATACATACGCGTAGGTAATTTTATTCTCTGCTATTAAATTTTTATTTAATTTAATATCTACATAAATTGATAGAGCGATAGGTATTTTCAGAGAGGCACTATAAATACTGCAAAAATGACCTTTTTGATGTCGAAAACGACGTTATTTCAATCGTTTGGTTCCACCTTAAAAGCAGTAAATTTATAGTTGAAAGATGGTTTGTCTAACTAACTGATCTACACCTTTGGTATAAGATATATACATGTGCAGCTTCTTTACCTTTAAGTAACTTGTACATTTAGGTATTAATATATCATTTAATTGTTATGCCCCCCTTCGAAGGTGCATTGGCCTTGGACAGTAGATGACCCTTATTGAAATTGGGGTCACTAGGTCAAGGTCACTGTGACAATGAGAGTGAAAATCGTTTCCAATCCATAACTCGTCAATGGATTGACCGATGGGCCTGATATTTTGCAGGTGCATTGGCCTTGGACACTAGGTGACCCCTATTGAAATTGGGGTCACTAGGTCAAAGGTCAAGGTCTCTGTGACATGGAGTGTGAAATTGTTTCCAATCGATAACTCGTCAACGGATTTACCGATGGGCCTTATACTTCGCAGGTGCACTGGCCTTGGACACTAGGTGACCCCTATTGAAATTGGGGTCACTAGGTCAAAGATCACTGTGACATGGAGTGTGAAAATCGTTTCCGATCGATAATTCGTCAACGGATTTACTGATTGGCCTGATACTTTGCAGGTGCATTGGCCTCATACATTAGGTGACCCCTATTGAAATTGGGGTCACTAGGTGAAAGGTCAAGGTCACTGTGACTTGGAGTGTGAAAATCGTTTCCCATCAATAACTCGTCAACGGATTGACCAATGGGACTGATACTTTGCAGGTGCATTTGCCTTGGACAGTAGATAACCCCTTTTGAAACTGAGGTCAAAGGTCAAGGTCACTGTGACATTGAGTGTGAAAATCGTTTCCGATCGATAACTCGTCAACGGATTGACCGATAGGCCTGATACTGTGCAGGTGCATTGGCCTTGGACACTAGGTGACCCCTAATGAAACTGGGGTCACTAGGTCAAAGGTCAAGGTCACTGTGACATTGAGTGTGAAAATCGTTTCTGATCGATTTCTCGTCAACGCATTGACCGATGGGCCTGATATTTCACAGGTGCATTGACCTTGGACAGTAGATGACCCCTATTGAAACTGAGGTCAAAGGTCAAGGTCACTGACTAAATAGCGAACATCCACATTATTTTTTCTGTCTGTTAAATATGATTTAAATTTTAAATGATGCACGGTATTTGAGTAAAATTATATACATGTATATCAAACTGAACTATCTTAAATACAGTGATAGTGAATATAATTTAGCGCTATTTACTCTTTTATACACAATAGAAAATGGATGTCCGTGGAAGTCAGTATATATAAACTTTTTTTAACGCATAATTGACTAAAACAGCGGACCTCCACCATGAAAATATATATCATTTAAAATAAACATTTAGAAATTGAAATAATTAAATGCGGTCATAGTGAATACAATTTACTGTAAACTTCTGCTTATTTACACAATATATATATAGATTGGTTGTCCATGCATGTTATTGGAGGTACGCTAATTTGACTAAACAGCAGACATCCACGAAGAGTACAGAAGATTGGACTAAATAGCGAACATCCACAATTTTTTTGCAGTTTTCTGTCTGTTAAACATTTGAACATTAAATGGTGCATGGTATTTGAGTAAAATATGTATCATATAAATATAAACTAAATATAAAATTGATACATGTTAAACCCAGTCATAGTGAATAGAACTTAGCGTAACGCATAGATGCTTATAAACACAATAGAAACTGGATGTTCGTAGATATCAGTAGATAAACGCTAATTTGACTAAAACAGCGGACATCCACGACGAAAATATATATCATATAATTTAAACATTTAGAAAATTAATTATATTAAATACGGTCATAGTGAATAAAATTTACTGTAAAGTTATGCTTATATATAATATATATTGGATGTCCATGTATGGCAGTAGATAAACGCTAATTTGACTAAACAGCGGACATCCACGAAGATTGGACTAAATAGCGAACATCCACGATTTTAACATTTAAACTTTAAAAGATGCATATGGTATTTGAGTAAAATACATATTATATAATATAAACATTTAAATATTGAGATATATGTTAAACACAGTCTTAGTGGGTATAATTTAGTGTAACGCTATGCTTATGTACACTATAGAAATTGGATGTCTGTGGATGTCAGTAGATAAACGCTAATTTGACTAAACAGCGGACATCCACGAAGATTGGACTAAATAGCAAACATCCACGATTTTTGTATAGTTTCCGTCCGTTTAACATTTAAACTTTAAAGATGCATATGGTATTTGAGTAAAATACATATTATATAATATAAACATTTAAATATTGAGATATATGTTAAACACGGTCATAGTGAATAGAATTTCGCGTTAAGTTACGCTAATATACACACTAGAAAATGGATGTCCGTGGATGTTAGTAGATAAACACTAATTTGACTAAACGGCAGACATCCATTAAGATTGGACTAAACAGAGAACATCCCTGAATTTTGTACAGTTTTTCTGTCTGTTTATTTGTTAAACACTTAAATTTTAAATGATGCACGGTATTTGAGTAAAATATATATATCTCAAATTAAAATATCTTAAATACGGTCATAGTGAACAGAATTTAGCTTAAACCTATGCTTAGATACGCAGTAGGAATTGGATGTCAGTAGATATACCCTACATTTGAATAAACAGTGGACATCCACGACGAAAATATATATCATATAGAATAAACATTTTAGAAATTGAAATACTGTCATAGTGAATAAAATTTACCGTAAAGTTATGTTACATGCACTATAGAAATTGGATGTCACCGTCCGTGGAAATCAGTGGATGTATGCTGATTAGACTAAACAGCGGACATCCACAAAGATTAGACTAAACAGCGGACATCCACAAAGATTGGACTAAACAGCGTATATACACGCGGTTAATTTTTGTACAGGTTTTCTTCCAGGACACCAAATAAACTTTAAATGATGCATGGCATTTGAGTAAAATATATTATATATAATATAAAAATAAACATTTAATAATTGATATGTGTTCCATACAGTCTTAGTGCTTAGAAATTAGCGTTAAGTTATACTTATATATACAACAGAAATTGGTTGTTCATGCATGTTAGTGGATAAACATTGTACGCTAATTTGACTAAACAGCGGACATCCACGAAGATTGGACTGAATAGCGAATATCCACTAATAGTAGTACAGTTTTTCTGTGAACTAACCATTTAAAGGTCATATTCATAGAAAAATGTAAAGTTGGTTAACTATCGCAAATACAATTGTTTATTAGCATAAGTTAGCATGTGTGCCACGATAAGGGTATAAAAATATACTTAACGGCCTGAAAAACGCAGTTTTGTAACATAGTAGCTAATTTCCGAAATAAGTCAGTAAGATTTGTTCCCCTTGATTTGTGATGTCATTGTAGATACAATCAATGGAGATTAAGGTTGTTACTTTAATGTATACGATCTGTGATACGTAAAAAATGAAACAAAAAACATTTTAGGTGACTTACAATTATTAAACAAATATACTTTCATGTCATGCAAAAAAAAACAGTTTAACAAAGCAAAAAAAATGCGCGAAAATAGTGTTTTATTAGCTTAATTATTAGATACATTTGTTTATTAGCCCGAACAATCTAGGGGACGGCGCTGTATATTACAAATTAGAACCATTCAATGTATAACTTTGTTTGGGTAATATTTAAATATACTGTATAATTATGTAAATGTAAGAAAGAAAACGATCTATGCGAGTTTCAAATACAATTTAACACGAATTATATAAAAACCGCGTTGATTAAATAGTAAATATGTTATCATTGTAAAATATAGTTAATGAACCATAACTGTAGACATTGAATGAAAACAGAGTCCACTGCAATGATTTTAAATAAATATGATTTTCAGTTTGTCTTTACGCATACCACACGTAATTTAAAAATATTGTTTATTCATGACAAACACCCAGTAGCTCCAGACTACAGTAATATTTGTATCATGCAGTGAACCCTTGCTTAGACTTTTGATAGTTCTTTGTTTGTTCATCCGTTAAAAAACATTTTTCCAAATTCTTAAACTTTTACCTTTTAAAACTGTCAATCCATAATCACTACACATTTATTTTCCAATTTCAGTACACTCTCTTTAAAAATCAATATCTTTCACACTGATGAAATTACGTCACAAGACAAAAATCCAGACATAATATTGCATCATAGAAGTATTTAACACTTATGTTGAAATATAATGTTCCATGTCATAATGTGAATTGGACAATCAATGAAAAGTCGCTAATTAATTGATCACACGATCACACATGGTTTGCCATATTACACAATGTCATCCTAAATGTCGGTGCTTCTTTTTGAAGTCAGCTGTCAATTTCCCGTGTCATTTTTAAAAAAAATCCTTAATGTGAAAATGAGTACATCTAATGCAGCCGTTTATGGGCAATTAGGGAGGTATCCATTGTATATATCTAGATTTTTACGTATAATTAAATATTGGTTTAAAGTGATAAATACAGACAATATTATTATAAAAAATGTGTATAAATTGTCTTATGTAGATTGTATTAATGGAAAGAAAAATTGGGTGTCAAATATTAAAAGGTTGTTATGTGATCATGGATTCAATTATGTATTTGAAATCCCATTTGGTGTAAATGAAAAGCAATTTATGAATTTGTTTAAACAAAGGTTAATCGATTGTTTCTTGCAAGAATGGTATAATAAAAAATCTTCTAGTTCGATGTTATTATTGTATGATCATGTTAAAGAAGTGTTTGGTTATGAAAGTTATCTTGACGATTTACCTAATGATTTGAGAAACTGTCTTGCCCGTTTTCGAGTTTCATCGCATTCCTTAAGAGTACAAACAGGCAGATATGGAACAAATAGAATACCAAGAAATGCACGTATTTGTATTTATTGTGATACTAATGATATAGATGACGAGCTTCATTTTATCTGTAAATGTCCATGTTTTCATGATCTTAGATGTATTATTATTGATAAATTTTTTTACCAAAGAACAAGTGTGCAAAAACTAATTGAATTGTTAAAATGTAATGATAGAAACACTGTCCTAAAATTGAGTAAATTTATTAAACTTTCTTTCAATTGTAGAAATACTTTAATTAATAGGTAACATATTTTATATAGTTTCAGTTTCACTTTATATTAAAGTAATTTGCTCATCCTCAAGAATATGATGTGTGTATTTATGTTATTGTGTAGAGATTAAGATGTATGATTTTGTGTATATATATTCTGTATATATGTTATAATGATGTACATGTTGTACAAGTTAATGAAGTATATGTTCTGTTCTGTTCATAAAACTTGCCGAGCAGAAACCGTGTTGTATGTTATTTACAGCTTATCTCATTGTTAATTGATAGTTTTAATGATGTAGAATTGGACACTTGAGACCTTGGTGATTGTTTTTCGGTGCATGACGTAGACTAAATAAACAAAGAATGCAAGTTGTCCATAATTTAAAAAGAATTATAAAATCATTATATCTGTAAAAAAATAAAACATGTACTTTGTTTATTTTTTTCCCGAATTGTTCCTGATTATTATTAATTAACCATAATGAATATGGTATATAAAATGTAATGTATTTGTGTGGCTTAAGTTGGTATATGAACACTAAAGCGAATTTTCGAAATTGATATTTGTCATAAGTTTTGAAAGAAAAACGTATTTTTTAAACTATCACATTTTATCCAACACTTATCTATGCAACAAATTTTTTATGGCTGACAAATTTGTCACAACCTGCACACAATCACCTCAACCACCACCGCAATCATCATCATTATGACGAGCATCACGATCGTCATCATCATAACACGCTAATGGCTATTCAAAAGGATCTATATAGCACCAGATATTCAACTGAATAATCAAAATTTGAGATCAGCCTCCGTAGGCAGGTATATATAGCAATTAAACAAATAATAAAAAAACAAATTGGCAAATCCCTGTCTCAGTTTGAGTACGAGTGGCATTTACTGGTACCTATGGTGTTGTACCCCTCTATAAAAAGAGAGTCAAATGGTCTTAAAGTCACTTTCAATTATGAAGAAAAACATATGAAAGCTAAATACGAATAGAATGGTTATAAGTTGAATGTGACGATGATGACAATCACACGATGATGTTATTCTTGCAGATGATGATCATGATGCTGGTTGTCATGATAATACTGTCAGATGAGGATCCGATGATATTACTGGTAGTGGCCATAATGATGATAGTGATAATAATTGCCACTATGATAATAATCGCGATTTTGGTCGTAATGATGATTATCACGAGGCTAGTCGTAATGATGATGATGATGACAACGACGGTGACTTTTATTAAAATAATTCTGAACGTGATTATGATGGTGACTTTGTAGATGCTGCTGATGATTATCTCGATGATTATAGTCATAATGGTTGTAATGATGGTGACAATAATGGTCGTCATGATATCAAATAATGATGATGATTATGGTAGTAGTGGTCATCATACACGTGATACATATTCGATCTGTGACATATACGGCTGAACAAAACATCATGAATTATCTCAACTTAAAACTAACAATCGCACGTATCTAGATCTTTAATTGTCTTGTGTTTTTTTCTTGATTAGACAGACAAAATAATGGTACCATAATAATGCGCGCTCGCTTTTGTTTGCTTATACCACACATTTAAACAATTAAATATATTTATGTCATGCTGATATCGGTAGATAATATTTGAAATTAACTGTTGGTCACACCATCAATCACATCTTTTCTGTATATTCAAATCGAATAGCCACATAACCCACACGCGACATTCCATGGAACTGAAAAGCTAGAAACAAAATTTAATGCCCTCAGGGAGTTTCAAGATCACGTGTCATATGAATTCTTGTTGCATGATCGATGAATTCTTGAATTTGATTGGTTATGACATTTTTAAAACAAGACCTATATCTACAATAGCAAAATATTGCTGTGTTTACGTTCTGTGTAAGAAAACGTGTTTGGAATTTAATGTAAACATAACTCAGGATTTAAACGGTATACCGATGATCTGATAATTGGAGTGAGTAATGCATGCATATTACTTTAAACTTTTAATTAGATTTTATTATTGGCCATTTGGTGTATTTTATTGCGATAATTTGGAGAAATACAAGTGTGACCCATCTTGGTTTCTCAATGATACTAGGTCAGTTAAGAATGGCTACGCTGATCCTTCGAATCCCTCATTGTTCTATATTTAATATTAATTCACTGCTATTTTCGTCAACAGGCTCATACTGGTACGATTGTATGACGAAACGTTCCTCTGTAAAAATAAACCCTTCATCTCGGTATAAAAATAATCACACTCAGTCTTGTTGACAGTCGTATCAACGCTACACATATGCTACCGCTAGTGTTTACATTGATCAATGTCAACTTCTACGTCACATGGCAAGGGAGCTAACCGCGTTGATATTTTCGGCAAGGTCCATACTTGTCATTTTTTTATTTCGATTTATTTGGTCAATTTTAATTTTGGAATATTAAGATTTTGTGTACGTATACAAAATAGTGTATACATTTGTATTTAATAATTTCAAGCTCTCCCGAATCGAGCAATATGACCTTTAAACGTATTTCGCCACAAACCAAAAAAGTTAAATGATTTGGTATTAATTTGTTCAACTTATACTATTAAACCAAAACCATTTGAGTATGTTACAATGGTATACAATAAATAGTATAGAATTAATATACATGGTGTGAAAAGTGAGAAAAATGTGATCAATAGGTTTTATCGGTACAGTTTGGGAAGTATATCAGACCTTAGAAATAAGTTTGACACAAACAAAAAGAGAAACTTTTTTATCCTGAAATATCTTCGGAAAAAAATCAGTATGAAATCTTAATGAGAGATTTGGAATTATAGCTTTGTAGTATACAATTCTTTAATAGACAGAATATGGATAAACGTGAAGTTCTATTAAAATTCAGATTTTAACTGAATACTGTTATAATAACATACAAACATATTTAATTATTCCTATGAGTGTACAAGACTGGGAATCGATGCTTCGTTGTAAAACTAGCAATGTATGTATGGTCTATGTCCAATACAACACTTGTCTTCTTAATTGTAATTAACGCCACACACCACAGCGGTCATACGTAACCCCCTGTTGTTCCGATCGCACAGTTTCCTGATTATCTCTGTATCGATCATCTAATAGCGTACGTCGCACAACATTATATCGTATGTAAGGTTATGGCACAACTGTTTAAATCTTATATAGAATAACTGAAATAATGTTGTGTGCTATGTTTCTTTAAAAGAAAAAGGTTTCGCCTCATATAAAGATAAGATTATTGTAATTTGTATGTGACAAAATCTATAATAATTCTGTATTTTGCTATAAACTACAATGTACTTCTTAATGCTTATTGGGTAAAATACACATAAATATATAGTAATCGATACAATATTTCGTAGTAAATTTTGGTGGACATTAATTTCAAGATTGTTTGATTATACATATTGTATATGGATAAAAGGATGTGTAATTATGTGACATGGTCGTCAGTTTGGTTTCAAATGGAAGAAAAAAGGAATGTGTCTACGGTACATTTTGTACATTCATACTTATGTCTCATTCATGAACATACAATGCTTACAAGCATTTTTGTAAATAATCCCATTCAATTTTATACGTATGATGTAAGTTTATGTTAGTGTAGGTAATACATTAATAATTGCTAATCTATTCACCCAACATCTGTTCTTGGACAATATTTTATCTTTAAACATGTTTTTGTGCTTATTAGTACCCCGATTATCCATATCTTATGTTTTTAAAGCAGTAATTATAGAAATTTCCCTTAGAATCTTATTATACTTAATCCTGCGCAAATTTCTCTCAAAATTATTTTATGGTCCCTTGTCACATGTATCCGGTCAGCTTTAGTGTCTGCAGACATGACCCTAGCAAAAAGTATGATAATGAAATTTTATTGATTCATAGTCAATGCATTATCTAGACAGCTACATCATTTCACCCTATTTGCTTTGTATTTATATTATTTAAACAATGTATACATGTATAATAATGATTAGGGCATGCATGTATTTAGGTCGTCTGATCTTTATCAAATCACATCATACGTATTGATCATGGTCAGAGAGGTGTTAGGCAGATAAGATAGCGACCACTCGTTTGCCACACCAGTCCTGTAATGTGATTGGTTGATCTAGCCTGACAAGCAAAGTCTGTTGTAAAGACAGACGAGTGTGGCCACACCCACTTGTGTATAGTAACTAATGTTTTAATCTGTCATTTGAAACTAAGATACCGGTACTTAAATCTTAGATATATATGCATATGCAACATTTTTACAAGAAAAAAGGAATGATTCTCTTAAAATAAACGCTAATTATCGGCCGTAAAATACATAAAAAAATTAAATCATTAAGGAAAACATCTTTAATCTCCATAAATTTACCATACACATTATTTTGTTAACTTACGTCTGTTGTATATTTTATATCGTTTCTACTGATATCAATTCGAAATGATGTTATGGGTCAAATAAATTGGTATCATAAATACATCAGTAATACTATTGTCACAATTATGAACTTGAATATACTTTCTTATTTCAATGCATCAAGTGACAGTGTAAAAGTATCCAACCAGAATGTTTAAACCATGTTTGCTATAAGAAAAGTGTAATAATAAATTTTGAATTCTGACGATTGATTTACATAATTGGAAGTCTTAACTAATTGCCAACCTTCCAACGCATTTTGATTGTGTAATTTTATTCACATAACAATTGACCATAAATCCCTAACATAAAAATACAGGCGGAACTTCTTTTATCTGTGTAAATTTAAGCGGGAGATTGTTGTTCAAGAGAGGGCCGATCTGGACAGGTTGTACTGTATGTCCATAGTATCGACGTTTCAGCTGAAATGGTTGGAAACAAGTAAGTACAATTGGTCGGAATAACCGTCATTTTGCTCTTAGTTTTTTTTTCACAAAAATATTGCTGTTTACCTGAACCATCAAATTATTTTGCCCAAACACTAAACAATTGTTAGCTGTTTTTAGCTCACCAGAGCACGAATGTGCTCAAGGTGAGCTTTTGTGATCGCCCTG